>OZ023262.1:255172342-256372342 GCA_964006375.1 Tillus elongatus | reverse complement strand
GTTTTTTTAGTATGCACGATAAAGCACCGGGCCAGGTTGTGGCATTGTTCTTGAGCAAGCTGAATGTCTGCACGTTCACCCTTCGGACGGAGCCTAACGCCACCGACCCCGTGTAATATGCGACAATGAGCACGTTGGAGCAATTCCTCCGCTCCCTACAGAGAGGAAGGTGTTTGGAAAAACAGTGAGGTGACACTGCTCCCTATCGTCGGTGATTGTCCATAGTCCGACAATAGATCGACGTTAAAGAAATCAAAATACAAAGACACGTTCAAAATAATATGTCACTTGATGGGCATCTCCTAGCATCTAAGAGAAAAATTGCATTTTCCAAAAATGCTGACAGATGAACCTAGTTATACATAAATATTTATATCTTTACAACTACACAGGTTATAAAGATGAGTTTTGGTAACATTATATCGGCCTAACTAACTGTCATATTCAACTGACAATATCCAAAAAAATCAGCCAAAAATTGTAAATAAAAAAGAAATTGGAAATGCAAAATTTTTAGTCTTTTTACTAGCTCACAGGATGGTTCAGAAAACAAAACAAAGTTAATATGTATACAAATGACCTTGTACCTAAACCCAACTGTTTCCATGCCAAACCATAAACTCTAACTACCAAAGCATCAGAGAAAGAGTCTATTTGAAATGAATTTTCTGGAAATATTTTGGTAAAATTCACCAAAGTCTGGACGCAGTAAGTGCGTTATTGTAATGAATTTTCAAAGAACTGTTTTTAATGTTAAATATATTTTTCTTTTAAGAAAGATATGAATTTTAGTAGATAGTGTAACCTTAGTAGTAGAAACAATTTAGCGTATTTCACGAAACTAGCTTTTTGTTTGAAAAAGTAAAAAAAAAATTCCGAAGATAAATTTAAAATTTTTCCAAAAAAAAAGTAAACTGACTTTTCTGTCCAACGAACCTATCCACGTAATTTACACAAAAACTACACCAGCCAAGATACAATTATTCACAGAAAGCTTTTTGACAGAAATTAAAAAAAAAGATTACCTACTTACAGATTTGTAAACAATCAGTTTCAGATTTTTTTGACGAATAATGTAATTGAAAACCTCCCTAAATGCGTCATTTTCTTGGGACTAATTTCCATTGGTAAAAACGCCGTATCACAATTTTTGATATGTTCCAAAATGTAAAAAGTTGAAAAACATTGAAATAACTCTAAAACGATGAGCGATATAAAGGTTTTCTCCTTAAAAGCGTGCATTAAAATTGGAAAATGCAATAATGTTAGAATAAAAGGTGGGTTCCATTAAAAAAAAACTTCTTTCACAACGACTTATGGGCCAGCCTGTGATTGTCAACATAATTTTATAAGATGGAGCTCAAAACACCCTATATATATATATATATATATATATATATATATATATATATATATATATATATATATATATATATATATATATATAGTTTCCAATTTTTTTAAATATTTTTTCAAAAGGGTCCGAACTAGCCCCTCGGGGTCAATTTCAGTTTTTACAACATATATATATATATATATATATATATATATATATATATATATATATATATATATATATATATATATATATATATATATATATATTGTAAAAACTGAAATTGACCCCGAGAGGCTAGTTGAAAAAGTCCATATTAAGAAGACCGCGAGTTTCCAATTTTTTAAAATATTTTTTCAAAAGGGGTCAATTTCAGTTTTTACAATATATATATATATATATATATATATATATATATATATATATATATATATATATATATATATATATATATATATATATATATATTGTAAAAACTGAAATTGACCCCGAGGGGCTAGTTCGCACCCTTTTGAAAAAATATTTAAAAAAATTGGAAACTCGCGGTCTTCTCAATATCGACTTTTTCAACAAAATTTCGCGAAAAATTATGGTCTATTAAACCACAAACTCTGTAACTGAAACTACTGCCAAATCGTCAGAGAATGGGTCTATTTGAAATGAATTTTCTGCAGACATTTTAGTAAAATGAAGGACAATGATGGTTGAAGCTGTAACTTAAGGCTTTGTAAAACACATGCATTATGACATCTTCTTTACATAAACCGTATTTGTTTCAGGTTTTCCGCCTAAATATTGCAAATTTTGACGTTTCAAATCGCGAATTTGACATTATAAGAAGAAAGACATAAAATTTTAAAAGTAATTTTTCTATTATTTCTTGAACTTTTTGCGTCAAGAAAACTCAATTCTTGTCTGTAATATACAATAGATGTTGTTATACACGTAGAATATTTTGGTTTTGTGCATTATTCTGGTCATCAGTGGCATCAAAATATTTTTTAATGTCTATAAGTTTTTCCTTTCAACTTAGAGATCTGAATTTTGGCATGTAGGGTCAGTTAAAAAGTGTAAACCTGAGTACCAAATGTGGTTGCCATTGCTTTGTTATTTTCGGAGATACAAAGATTTTCCGAAACAAAACCCAAAATTTTTCAGGAAAAACTGGTCAGCTTTTCCTGGATAACAAACTTATCCAAGCCACTTACAAAAGAAAGGTACCTATCAAATTTTATTAAAATCAGTATATTATTTTTTGAGCTGTTGGTACGATATATATATATATATATATATATATATATATATATATATATATATATATATATATATATATATATATATATATATAGTGGCGCATTGAAACCAAAAGACCGAGTTGCGCCCAGAATTTTTTTTAAGAAACGCTGAAACACGTCAATTTTAATATTGAGGGGGGCATGTTTTGACATAAAACTCAACTTTGTCATATAACCCCTTAAGGGTGGTGATAACAACCCTTATATTTTAAATAGGGAACATGGGTCGAGTGTTACAACATTTGAAAGCTCTATCTTTTCTGAATTCAGCACACTAATTTTATTGGAAGTTTTATTAACTCGTTTAAAAACTAACATGATGGAAAAACGCATTTCACTCATTCCGATAAGAAATGTGCTGATAGTCAATGTTTTGTTGGTTTGTAAACAAAAAATTGACTATCAGAACATTTCTTATCGGAATGAGAGAAATCCGGTTTATTATTTCAGTTTATCGGTCGGTTTGATACTTGATAGTACCTACTACCGAAAATTTATTTCACAATGGTGTATTCTGTAGAAGAAAGAGTTGAAATAATTACTATTTTTTTCAAAAACGATGACTGTGCCAACCGTACCGCAAATTTGTTTAATGAACGACATCCGAACAGACATGTTAACATTTTGCAGTTGCAAAGTTTCGACAAAGTGGTTCAGTAGCCAACAAAAAACGGGATCATGAACGTGAATTTCCGGTTAAAAATGAGACTACTGAGATTGAAGTTTTAGGACAAATTGCTGCAGACCCAACTTTAAGCACGAGAAAATTGGCCACTGTTTCAAACATCAAAAGAAGAACTATTCAGAGAATATTGAAGCATCATAAATTTCACCCGTATAAAATTCATCTTGTACAACAACTGAATGAAGATGATTTTGATCGGCGGCTGGAGTTTTGTGAAGTTATGACTGCACGGATAGCTGATAACGGGAACCTTCTGTTCAAAATCTGTTTTTCAGACGAGTGCACGTTTTTATTAAACTCTACAGTCAATCGTCATAATTGTCGTTATTGGGCAGATAATAATCCAAGAAATTTTCACGAAGTCCACACTCAAACTCCACAGAAATTGAATGGCTGGACTGGCATTTTTGGAGACCGTTTAATCGGATCAATTTTTCTTGATGGCAATTTGAGTGGCGAAACGTATTTGGAGTTACTAGAATATATCGTTTACCCTCTACTAATTGACATTGTTGAAAATGATGATCGCTATCAAGAAAATAAATTATTGTTTCAACAAGATGGAGCTCCTCCGCATTTTTCACAACGTGTTAGGAATTCTTTGAACCGAGAGTTTCCAGAGCAATGAATTCGGCGTAGAGGTGCTATTGGGTGCCCCCCTAGATCACCGGATTTAACTCCTTTAGACTTCTTTCTATGGGGCCATTTAAAGAATAGAATTTTCGCAACAGAACCGGAGTCTTTGGAAGAATTACGACGATGCATTGTTAAAGAATGCCGTTCAATAATTCCACAAATGCTCCAGAATGTCAGAGCTCGTTTTGAACAAATTGTGTACTTTTGTATGGAAGCTGGTGGTCAACAATTTGAACACTTACTTAACTGAATAAACATTTTTGAACGTTTGTTTTGTTGTTTAGTTTTTTTTTAACGAAAAATTGACTAAGTAGTGCATTTCTTATCACAATGAATGAAATACGTTCCTGCAACTCCAACTGTGAATAATTTTAAAACGAGTTGATAAAACTTACAAAAAAATTAGTGTGCTGAATTCAAAAAAGAAAGAGCTTTCAAATGATGTAACACTCGACCCATGCTTCCTATTTAAAATATAAGGGTTGTTATCACCACCCTTAAGGGGTTGATGTGACAAAGTTGAGTTTTATGTCAAAACATGTCCCCCTCAATATTAAAATTGACTTGTTTCAGCGTTTCTTAAAAAAAATGTCTCTGGACGCAAATCGGTCTGTTTCGTTTTCAATGCGCCACCCTGTATATATATATATATATATATATATATATATATATATATATATATATATATATATATATATATATATATATATATATATATATATATATATAATTCCCATTGGTGATTTTTTGAAGAAAATTCACTAAAAATGCAACATGCTTTTTATTTACCATATAGTCGGCCTGTTTGTACGCCAGTTTGCCATTAACATCCGGATTAATCTGATCCAAAACATACATTTATGTGGATAAATGACGCCACCTCGCTTGAACCGACATCAAGAGGCTCAATTTTATGTACTTATTGAGAGAAGCCGTCTGCTTATATTAAAGTAATGCTTAGATATGAATGATGGTGCCGTAAAGCGTCGAAACTGGTTACAGAGAAAAAACAATACTTGTGAAGCCAGAAAAGAAGTCTCTATATCTGTATTTATATACCACCCTTAATAAAAACAAATAATCGTAGTTCAAGAAAAAAAAAGTTTAACAAAGCAGCCTTTAAACTTACCGTACACGCGTCGACTCCTTCTTCACCTCCTGCGCAAACAAATGACTTGTGCAACATAAACTTGTTTCCTAGTCGCGTATTTTTGAGAGCTCTTTCGCAGTCATTATTTTGAACCAGTGGCATTTGTATTTTCTTTAGTATTACTGAATATTGTCCTCGCTTACCTAGAAAATTAAAACGAAACCTTAACATAGGGTAACGTGGGGAAATATGAACATATTAGGTAACATGAGCTACGTTCAAAATTAATACCAGAGAAGTAGAGTCGGGCGAGTTCACCAGGTGCCAGTAGCCATGATATAATGACTTAGTTATTTGTATCATGCCAGTAGCTGCCAGCAGTTGCATTGTTATGTCAAAAATGTTGACAAACGTCAACATTTTGTCAACATTTTTGGACGTAACAATGCAGCTGCTGGCAGCTATGGCGCCTGATGAACTCGCCTAATGACTATAGGCCACAATAGGACCTTAGCCCCGCCCATCCGCTATTACTTATCGAAACACATGGAAAAATGGGAAATCAACTTGTCTCTATGATGACAAACAAACCTCAGACTTAAGCTTGATTCTTACACTCGCGAATTGCGAAATCGCCACGAAACGTATTCTTAATGGTTTATTTTAAATAAAATCGTAATATTATTTAAAATGAACCAATAAGAATTAGTTTCGCAATTCGTATTTCGCAATTTGCGAGTGTATTAACCTAGCTTAAGACGTGAATTCATAAATCTGTGACGTGCAACTTCAAACGTCTAACTTTGAGGTTTCGCCTGCCATCATAGAGAAATTCAGATTTTCCCCTTTCTCCATTTTTTAGACTATTCAAACTATTGGCAGAGGAGGGTGGGGGGCTCAGGTACTATTGTCGCTGATTTCTTGCATATAGTTTTTGTTTTTGTTTGCGTTATCTTTACTTTGTGAAACTTTAACTTCATGTATTCACGTGTTTGAAGAATTTTTTAAACTTAAGTGAATATGGACCCTCAGGCTTCATTCGAGCGAGGTACTAAAACGCCAGTACTTATTTCATAAGCTAATTGCACTCGAAGGTATTATGAACACGTGGATGCTCATATTTCCTGACCAACTTCTTGACATTTGCAGGTTAAATATGTATACAGTAATAATTTTTTTTAAAGCATAAATCGAAATTTTACCGGAAACGTAACTATGTGAAGGCTTTGTGGATGAAACATGATTTGAAATCCGAAATCGATGTGATTTTAGATTCAAGACGATCTAAATAACGAGTAGTGTGGTCTTCCTAGTCTAACTACTCGGAAAAAGTACTTTTTCGATCTCAATTCTCACTGAAAGAAGTGCTGAGAAAAAAGCGTACCCACAAAGGAGCAGGAGAAGAAATTAGCAACAGTTCTTGTCGAGATAGAAAACAGTTTGTTTGACATAGGTGTAAAAGATGCTTAAAAAATATGTATGTTCTTTCATACTGCAAAAATGGAATCACCAACTCATTTAACTGTGGAAATTAAGTGGGAAGAGTCCAAAAATTCTATGAGAAGGAATTTTGAAATAACCCATAGGAAACCTACAGCAACTACTTCAATAGAAGGAGTCTTTTAATAAGTACAAAGTTGACAATTTTTTTAACAAGCCCAAAAATCTTGTATTTTATAATGAACCATTGAAACTAGAACCAGAAAGTATGTGGAATGTGGACGAATGTAGCTACACAACAGTCAAGTGAAATTGTTGAGCAGCCATGATGAGCGCTGCGAAAGGTAAAATGACTACCGTTACATGCTCATTTTTTGAAAACTGTTAGACCAGATGTTGGCCCTGAGCCCGTTTTGATGATTCTCGATAGTCACACATCACATGTCAAAAACTTTTCTGTTATTCAAAAGTCTAGAGAGCAGAAAGTGGCACTTTTGTCACTGCAACCACTACAGCCACTGGAGTTGACTGCATTCGAAAGTATAAATCGATTTTATGACCAGGCAGTCTCTAGATGGCTATTCCAACATCCTGGTAGGACTGTAACTGAAAAATAAATTCCAGAGCTATGAGCAACTGCATATGGAAAAGGATGTACAAGATAAAATGCTCTTTCTGGCTTCTACAAGTGCACACACAAAATCGCTGGTTATCAGGCAGCTATCACAGTTTGATAGAATCAAATCGGGATTTGCGTTTGAGTAAAAGTGGTCATAAGTTAGCATTTTGTGTTTGGACCAACCAAAAAATGTTGTTTGTATGATTCTTGTAAACATTATACATACTTTTTAGATGTATAAAAACGAAAGTAGATTAGAAACATTATTCCTACTCAAGTATAGTGGCTTCTAATTAATTATAACTATCTTGTCAGAGAGTTAAAAACCCTTAGATTTGCCCATTAGTTAGGAGTTTTATAATAAAGGCAGTTTTAGAAGCTACCTACCAAATCTGTCTTTACCCCAACCAGTGGCAAAGCATTTTTGCGAATTAAACCTCTGAGCTTGCGTCGGCAGACAAACAGTTCCGATACTTTCTGTCTTTGAAAGAGGTCTCGTCAGAATTAGTAGTGCAACGTCATTGAATAAACTTTTTTCTCCGTATTCTTCATGGAGGATAATTTGTTCAACGTCCCTTTCTTGATGTGGTATTCTTTCTTTTTGCGTCTGTGAATCCCATTCACCAGCACGAATCTTGATTTGGCTTGCTGCACGTCTATAGATGAAAACAAAGTAATAAGTAAGAATAAAAGAACATTTGCTAATATATTTTGTCATTTGCATATTTCTGTCAAACACTGTTATTTTAAAGAAATAGTTTAAGTTTACGAAACTCCAGAACATCACGAATTTTATAGTTGTGCCACTAAATGGGCGTTTACTCGTTCCCTTAATAGTTGAAGATATCTGGCAAGACAAACGCTGAGAGAGCATAGCAAAGCTTAGATGATCATATAAAGAACTGGGATTCGTAGCAAACTGTTAGACAAGTAAGTTTGCTTATTAAAGTCTCAAGTGAAAGTAATAGCGAAGAGCATTTTTGAGCGTCAATATCGAGGATAATAATGATAGAAAAGGCACAGATCTCTAACGTTTCTCCCGTGCTTTAGCAAATAAGATCGGCCGTGGGGAAAAGTAATTTGCTGACCAAAGTTAGTTATTTTAGCTGACCGACTACTTATAGACTAAACTTTTTCATGAAACTCTATATCTTGGATGCCACCTACCAGCCGCATCTGCTACCAGAAAAGTATAGAAAAACACCCCTATTTAGGGGTAGTTTACTCTTGAGTTTTTTTCGTTTTTTACTGCGACCAGAAAAACTATCAATGCGACCAAGCTATAAATTTACACAGAATCAGTGCTGGTACATATCTTTCAGCTACCAAAGTTTCACAAAAAATATTCATATTTAGGGGTAGTTTACTCTTGAAGTTTTTTCATTTTTTAGTGCGACCAGAAAAAGTATCAATGCGACCAAGCTATAAATTTACACAGAATCACTGCTAGCAACTATATTTCCGCTACCAAAGTTTAAAAAAAATATATTCATATTTAGGGGTAGTTTATTCTTGAAGTTTTTTCATTTTTTAGTGCGACCAGAAAAAGTATCAATGCGACCAAGCTATAAATTTACACAGAATCACTGCTAGCAACTATCTTTCCGCTACCAAAGTTTCAAAAAAATATATTCATATTTAGGGGTAGTTTACTCTTGAAGCTTTTTATTTTTTAGTGCGACCAGAAAAATTATCAATGCGATCAAGCTATAAATTTACACAGAATCACTGCTAGCAACTATCTTTCCGCTACCAAAGTTTCAAAAAAATATATTCATATTTAAGGGTAGTTTACTCTTGAGGTTATTTCATTTTTTATTGCGACCAGAAAAAGTATGGATGCGACCAAGCTATAAATTTACGCAGAATCACTGCCGGTAACAGTCTTTTTGCTGCCAAAGTTTCACAAGAAAATATTCATATTTAAGGGTAGTTTACTCTTTGGTAGCGGAAAGACAGTTACCAGTAGTGATTCTGCGTAAATTTATAGCTTGGTCGCATTCATACTTTTTCTGGTCGCACTAAACTACCCTTAAATATGAATATTTTTTTGTGAAACTTTGGTAGCGGAAAGACAGTTATTAGCGGTAATTCTGTGTAAATTTATAGCTTGGTCGCATTCATACTTTCTCTGGTCACACTAAAAAACGAAAAAACCTCAAGAGTCAACTACCCTTAAATATGAATAGTTTTTTGTAAAACTTTGCTAGCGGAAAGACAGTAGCCAGCAGGGATTCTGTGTTAATTTATAGCTTGGTCGCATTTATACTTTCTCTGGTCGCACTAAAAAGCGAAAAAACCTCAAGAGTAAACTACCCTCAAATATGAATATTTTTTATGAAACTTTGGTATCGGAAAGACAGTTAGCAACAGTGATTCTCTGTAAATTTATAGGTTGGTCGCATTCATACTTTTTCTGGTCGCACTAAAAAATTAAAAAACTTTAAGAGTAAACTACCATTAAATATGAATATTTTTTTTGTGAAACTTTGGTAGCGGAAAGACAGTAACCAGCAGTGATTCTGTGTAAATTTATAGCTTGGTCGCATTCATACTTTCTCTGGTTGCACTAAAAAACGAAAAACCTCAAGTCTACTACCCTTAAATATGAATATTTTTTTTGTGAAACTTTGGTAGCGGAAAGACAGTAGCCAGCAGTGATTCCCTGTAAATTTATAGCTTGATCGCATTTATACTTTCTCTGGTCGCACTAAAAAATAAAAAAAACCTCAAGAGTAAACTATCCTTAAATATGAATCTTTTTTTGTGAAACCTTGGCAGCGGAAAAACAGCAGCAGTGATTACGTGTAAATTTTTAGCTTGGTCGCATTCATACTTTTTCTGGTCGCACTAAAAAATTAAAAAACTTCAAGAGTAAACTACCCTTAAATATAAATATTTTTTTGCGAAACTTTGGCAGCGGAAAAACAGTTAGCAGCGGTGATTACGTGTAAATTTATAGCTTGGTCGCATTCATACTTTCTCTGGTCGCACTAAAAAACGAAAAAACCTCAAGAGTAAACTACCCTTAAATATGAATATTTTTTTGCGAAACTTTGGCAGCGGAAAAACAGTTAGCAGCGGTGATTACGTGTAAATTTATAGCTTGGTCGCATTCATACTTTCTCTGGTCGCACTAAAAAACGAAAAAACCTCAAGAGTAAACTACCCTTAAATATGAATATTTTTTTGTAAAACTTTCGTAGCGGAAAGACAGTTAGCAGCAGTGATTCTGTGTAAATTTATAGCTTGGTCGCATTCATACTTTCTCTGGTCGCACTAAAAAACGAAAAAACCTCAAGAGTAAACTACCCTTAAATATGAATATTTTTTTGTAAAACTTTCGTAGCGGAAAGACAGTTAGCAGCAGTGATTCTGTGTAAATTTATAGCTTGGTCGCATTCATACTTTCTCTGGTCGCACTAAGAAACGAAAAAACCTCAAGAGTAAACTACCCTTAAATATGAATATTTTTTTGTGAAATTTAGGTATCGGAAAGACAGTTACCAGCAGTGATTCCCTGTAAATTTATAGCTTGGTCGCATTCATACTTTTTCTGGTCGCACTAAAAAATTAAAAAACTTCAAGAGTAAACTACCCTTAAATATGAATATTTTTTTGTGAAACTTTGGTATCAGAAAGACAGTTATCAGCAGTGATTGTGTGTAAATTTATAGCGTGGTCGCATTCATACTTTCTCTGGTCGTACTAAAAAACGAAAAAACCCCAAGAGTAAACTACCCTTAAATATGAATATTTTTTTGTGAAACTTTGGTAGCGGAAAGACAATTGTCAGAAGTGATTCTGTGTAAATTTATAACTTGGTCGCATTCATACTTTCTCTGGTCGCACTAAAAAACGAAAAAACCCCAAGAGTAAACTACCCTTAAATATGAATTTTTTTTTGTGAAACTCTGGTAGCGGAAACACAGTTAGCAGCAGTGATTCTGTGTAAATTTATAGCTTGGTCGCATTCATACTTTCTCTGGTCGCACTAAGAAACGAAAAAACCTCAAGAGTAAACTACCCTTAAATATGAATATTTTTTTGTGAAATTTAGGTATCGGAAAGACAGTTACCAGCAGTGATTCCCTGTAAATTTATAGCTTGGTCGCATTCATACTTTTTCTGGTCGCACTAAAAAACGAAAAAACCCCAAGAGTAAACTACCCTTAAATATGAATTTTTTTTTGTGAAACTCTGGTAGCGGAAAGACAGTTACCAGCAATTCTGTGTAAATTTATAGCTTGGTCGCATATATACTTTCTCTGGTCGCACTAAAAAACGAAAAAACCTCAAGACTAAAGTACCCTTAAATATTAAGATTTTTTTGTGAAACGTCGGTGGCAGAAAGACATCAACATTAGGATACAAAATATGAAATATCAAAGAAATCCTTAAAGATTAAAGCCTCGGTCGGCAACATTTATTTTGGTCAGCAAATTACATCGTCCCATCGGCCGTGGTCGATGAATCTACTATAAGGTGAACATCTAAGTTCTAAATCAGATTTAAAAGAACAAAGGTATATTTTTATAAAACTTGGTTTAGTAAGCACCCTTCTTCTATTGTTTCTTCCGCGATAAGAAATTTGAGTTTTAAACATACCTAGTTCAATAGACCTCGAGGTTGACAGTCACTTATCACATCTCAAGTCATTTTTAGCTTGAGCCGTTTAGGAGTTATGACAATTTAAAGTTTAGACCGGACGTGGTATGGTTTTCTGTTGTTAATCAATTTTTTCGATAACTATCATACTTTACGAGATACCTACGGCCCTTGTGACATATTGATCGTGTCGCTATGCACTTGTAATATAAGTAGATTTCAATAGTTGAACCGATTATATGCTGATACACACATCCATATCAAATAAAAAAGTCTGGACGCAGCAAGTGCGTTAAGGAAGTGAATTTTCATAAAAATGTTTTTAATAGGAAATATGTATCTCTAATGCAAGCAGGCAGCAATCTGGTTACCTGTATAGCCTATATAGTAGAAACAATGTACCATATTTTATCAAAATAAATTATTATATAGTAGAAACAATGTACCATATTTTATCAAAATAAATTATTGTTTGAAAA
Organism: Tillus elongatus; assembly: GCA_964006375.1. Taxonomy (NCBI): domain Eukaryota; kingdom Metazoa; phylum Arthropoda; class Insecta; order Coleoptera; family Cleridae; genus Tillus; species Tillus elongatus. The sequence goes on along the minus strand of OZ023262.1, from coordinate 256,360,154 downwards.
TGTACAAAAATTTTCCGGAAATAAACTTAAAATTTTTCCGCGAAAACTGGTTTCTTAGCCAACAAACCTTAGGTTAATAGCAAATTGAGTTATTGAAATTCAAAGCATATAATGAAAAATCGCTCCCAAAACGCACTTACTGCGTCCCGATTTTTTTCTTACAAACATGCATCATATTTCAATTAACAATGCAAAAATGCAATAATATAAAGGTCTTCGAAAAAAAAAATGGTATCACCAACGACTTATATATTATATATTAATAATTTTATAAGATGCAGCTCAAGACACCCTATAATTAACCTATACAATTTTTTCTCGTATCTTATATAATATCAATTTTATTGAACTTTATCGTAGAAATGCGTCACCTGTAAGTTCGTAAACAGATAAAAACTGAATGTAAACCCGGATATGGATTCTAGAGGGCCTAGATTGCGTTTATTTGAAGAAATCTTTTTAAAATTCAAAAGTCGCGGCCTCCTCATTAACGAATTTTTTGTACGAAAATTAGCTAAAAATTATAGACGTTAAACCATAAACAACTAAAACTACCGCCAACGCTTCAGATAAAGGGTCTACAGCAAGTCCCCGCTTAACGTGCCGGTTAGGGATTTACCAATCGCGACGTTAAGTGAAACGATGTAGAACGAATCATTGGGAATGAATATGGTGTACATACATAATATGTACATGTTTGTGACTGCAAATTATTAAAAAAAAAACAGCATTCATTTACGTATGTATTATGTAGATGCCTACATATTATATTATGTACTCCTATTTTAGACTTTTTTTAGAATAAAAACGTTATAGCGAACCAATTTCAACGTTAACTGCGACGTTATAATGAAACAACGTTAAATGAGATGACGTTGTGCGAGGACTTACTGTGTTTGAAATGAATTTTCTGTAAATATTTTAGTAAAATGAAGGACAACGACGGTTGAAGCTGAAACTTAAGGGCTTGTAGAAGCCTCTTCTTGCAACACTTTCTTTTCATAATCCGTATTTGTTTCAGGTTCTTTGCCTAAATGTTGCTAATTTTGACGTTTCAAACCGCGACTTGGACGTTTTCAAGAAGATTCCAAATATTTTGTTTAACTGGCCATAACTCTTTTGTCTTTGAACTTTCAGACCTAAATTTTGGTACATGGTTCACTGCTTATAATAGAAATAAGCTTACCAAATTTGGTTGCACTTTTTTTCTCCCTCAGGGCTTGTCCACGGCTTTGCCGCCCCGATAGCACTGCAGCCTTTGGCCTATTGTGCATGCCCTTAGTCTCTTTACTCCACCCATTCCACAATCACTGTGCCTTGAACCAGTTTGCACAGCGATTTGTAGGGTGAGGTTTTATAATGCTTTGTCTCCGGTCTAGACTGACCGTAGATCAGTTGTCTTTTGCGGCCAAGGGCTTTCCACTCGCACAAGATGTGTTGGGCTGATTCCTCCCCTCGCCGCAGAGTCTGCATGCGAGTTCCTCCTCGAACCGCCCCATTTTATGCAGGTGTTTCTTGACGGCCATGTGTCCCGTCAAGAGACCTGTTGTGTTTCTGAGCTGTCCTCTGCTAAGATTTACCAGCTCCACAGCTCTCTTTGAACTAGGCCCGTCAATTATTGACTTCCCATGTCTGAGCCCTGGACAGTTCGCCCAGTACACCTTGTGTTGGTTTCTGACCCAGGACTTAATGGCTCCCTGGCAGTGCTCATTGACACGCCCATAGCCGGTTCTGGTCCCATAAATGGTTCAGCTGACCCTCTCTTGGCGAGAGTGTCAGCTTCTTCATTGCCTTTAACCCCCCGAGTGACCCGGCACCCAGATGAGGGTGACCTCATTCAGCCCAGTTAGGTCGCTCGTCTCGTCTCGGCACTCACTCACCAGCCAGGAATTCACCCGTGGGCTACTTAGGGCCTTAAGGGCTGGCTGGCTGTCTGTGGCTATGAGGATCCGCTTCTTGGCTTAGCCCCTCCTCTTGTTCTCCCGCACACAGTGCAGGATGGCGTACATTTCGGCCTGAAAGACCGTTGCGTAGGCTCCGAGGAAAATACTATGACTTACCCTCGGTCCTTACGAATAAACACCTGCCCCCATCGCACGCTCCCTGCCGGATCCGTCCGTGAACCAGACGAGCGGGTTCCGTGGTATGCCCGGCGTATCCTCCCGCCATGCCTCGCGGTCGGGGATCTCTACTGTAAAGTTGTTTTCTCTGCAGATTCGCGGGCACGGGAAGTCTGACCTCATTTCAAGCATGTGCTCCTTCACAATCTCCTGAATTTTGCAGTGGCCTCTGAAGCCTGGGTTGATCCTCAGTCTACCATTGTAGGCTAGTCTGTATAGTCCTAGCCTGGCCTCCCCATAATAACTAAGTGAAGTGGGCGGGGGCGTATGGGGGGTGGTGTCAGATCCAGCAACATCTCAATAGTGGCTGTTGGGGTTGAAGACATGGCCCCTGTGATGCCTAGGCAAGCCATCTTTTGGATCTTGCCTAGTTTTTGTTTGGCACTGGATGGTGTCACCTTAGGTCACCAGACCAGTGCCGCGTATGTTAACGATGGTCTGACCACCCTTGTGTACAGCCAGTGGGCCAAGCTAGGTCTTAGTCCCCACGTTTTTCCATATAGCCGCCTAGTCACGGCTAAGGTCATGACTGCCTTACGCAGTATTTTTTCAACGTGACCATTCCAGGTTAGCTTAGTCCAATACGACCCCAAGATATTTTACCTCCCTGGCCATTGGAATGTTCCTACCGTATAGAGTGAGAGTTCTGTTGCTCTTCCACTTCCTCCTCCTCGCAAACGGGGTGACGGTTGCTTTGTCGGTGCTTACCCCGAGTCCTTGACCAACCATCCACCTTTCCACCACTTTCAGTGCTGTCTGCATGCGCTCCCACACTGACTGTGTAACCTTTCCTCGGACTATGATGACAATGTCGTCCGCATAGCCCTGTACCTCATACCCCCTCATGAGAGCCCTCCTAACAGGCCGTCCCTGACTAAGCACCAGAGCAAGGGAGACAGACCGCTCCCCTGCGGACACCCCGCCGCGACTCCTGCCAGCAGAGTCCCTACCGCGAGTGAGGTGAACACCGCCCTGTCTCTGAGCATAGAACCAATCCACCTGCAGCAGGTCTCCTTTATTCCACGCTCCCTGACAGCTGCCAGAACCGATTCGAATGAGGTGTTGCTGAAGGCCCCCTCTATGTCTAGGGAGGCCCCCAGCACCACCTCCCTGTTCTCCAGTGTATTCTCCAGTTTCAGCACCAGATTAGCAAGGACATGGGACTTATTGGCCTCAGGCACTTTGCCTGGTCTGTTGGACGCCCAGGTTTAGGAATGAATGAATACAACCCTGGCCAGTCTCCATGCCATCGGAATGTGCCCCAGAGACAGGCTGGCCCTGATAATGCGGGTACGCGCCAGCGCCAGTATATCTATCCCCCGTTGGAGCATGATGGGCATTATTCCATCAAGTCCCGGGGATTTGTATGGCTTAAAGCTGTGAATGGTCCATCTAATTTTGCTCCAAGTAACCACCTCTTTAGCGACTGTCCAGTCCACTCTAGATGCCCACCTATAAGGAGCTTCTATTTCTGAGTGTTTCCAGTCCGGAGGCGATTGGTTTATTATGTTATAGCCGGAGCCACTCCTCATTGGCTTTGGTTTTATTTATATTTATATTCTCCATGTTGTTCCCACAAGAATGGTGGAAATACTGTCCACACCGTCAAAACCCCCTGTGTGGTGCAAGGCGGGTTACTCTGGAGAGTTGCCCCGTACTTCAGAGGTTCCGTTTACGACACCATCACCCTGGTGTCATTCATCCCTAGGCACGGGTTACGTGATACCGTAGATTGGTGGAGTTTGTTTCGACCTCAACGTCTAGATCCGTCATGTTTAGTTATCAGCAGGGTCATCTCGTGCAGGATTCGGCTCCGCGCATGACGGTCTTGGGGAAAATTTCGTCGAAAGCTTATGTTGTTGTTTCCACTTCCTCAGCTTGCCCACTGGAGTCCTTTGGCCCACGACTCCTCGACCACTTGGTTGCCCTTACTTTGTTATTTCCGGAGATATAAATTTTCTCCGAAAGAAAACACAAAATTTTTCCGGGAAAACTTGAGCTGATTCTCCTCGCTAACGAATTTATCCATGCCACTCGCAAAAGGAAGGTACTCACCAAAGTTTATTAAAATCGGCCCATTATTTTTTGAGCTATCGGTGTGATACATAGGTACATATATATGTATGTATATATATATATATATATATATATATATATATATATATATATATATATATATATATATATATATATATATATATATATATATATATATATATTGAAACTGCCACCGGATATGTGTTCTAGGGGGCCTAATTAGCGCTCATTTGAAGAAATTGTTTTAAAATTTAAAAAATATATTAAGAAAATTCTCTGAAATGTTAGTCCTATTATTTTGACAAGTCAGATCAAATTAGAGTTAAAATTTTATGTTCTTCTTATTCTTGTGTAGAATATGCTTTCTCATCTTGTTGGGACCCCCCCCCCCCTATGGTCCTATTATTTTGACAAGTGAGACCTAATGTGAATTCAAATGTTATATTCTTCTTATTCTTATGAAGAATATGCTGGCCCCTTGTATACGGTTTGTTTATTCACAATTGGATAAAAGTTATGAACAGGGAACAAGGCGACAAAAGGCAAATAATGGTTTTCTTTCATAGACAATTTGTTGTGCCATCTATTACATATATCCGGAACTTTCTGATGTAACTAATTTCTGCCTTCTGGGGGCTAATATAAGACGTTCTAATCCATTTATTTTAGTATTCCGATGGTGTATCAAGAACCAGACGGTAGTGAGTAAAAATTCGCGAGTGGTTCTTTGTTCGTTAACACCATTCAATTAAAGTATGGTTCCTGGTGTCATGGCGAGCCCCATATTTTAAATGTAATTTTCAGTAAAAATCAAGAAATGTTGGATCTTTTCATTTTAACAGACTAGGTTACGTGCCACTGCAAGTTTCGATTCCTCTTTATTTAATATGATTCGACATGTCATATTTATTATTATTATAATTTTAAATATTTTACAATACACATCGAATGGAATGGTATTCATATACGCTGATGATACGTCAATTTTAGTGTCAGCCTCAAATCTTCCATCTCTCTATAACAATATTAATAACGTTTTACAGAAATTCAGCAGCTGGTGTACAAAAAAAATAGTATGATTATAAACTAACAAAACGCAATTGCTACATTATCAAAGTAAGTTGAGTCTACGTGTTGACATCAGTGTTAACTTCAATCGCAGCTTTTTAACTTCTGTTGTCTCCATATCATTTTTGGGAACAATAATTGACAGAGTTTTCTCCTAGTCCAGTAATGTTGATGCAGTCTTCTCAAGGCTGAACAGGTGTTTTTACATTTTAAAGACTCGTCGCGTCCAGTGGCGGCTCGTCTGATGACGTAGGTGAAGCGCTGCTTCACCTATATTTTTCGGTTAAACTAAATTTTTTTATTTAAAGTCCACTATAATTTTCATTTTTTTCACTCTCTGAAATTCATTTGGTACAACAACATAAAAATGTTTTGTTACGTCGCGCCGCAGTTGATAATGTATTTTTATAGTAATTTATGGTACGATATCAAGCAGCTGCGGACTGACTGAGCCAGATTTGTTCGTATACAAATGTTGCCTCTGTTTCGGGACGCTTGCATCAGATGGTTGCCATGGCAACGGTACGCGCACTGGTAGGTTGGGCCATAAAAGTGATGCAGCCTTCTAAGCCTGCTTAAAATCTTAGTTTCTGTCGTTTGTTTAGATTAAGTCGGATTGTCAGAGGCGTATTTTTATTTTTACTATGGTACAGTTAAATAATCTGGTATGTGTCACATTTACTGACTTTGAAAAACTGGATCTTTCATGTTTCTTTTTGGTAAGTGGAATTGATTTGTTTATTATCACCTCTAAAAGAATAATTTCAAAATAATAAAATATGAGATATTATGATAATATTTCAAGTTGTAAAAAAAATGAGAAGCGCCTTGAATTTGAAAAAATCATGCTTGTAGCGCTTCCCTCTATAAACAGATTTTCATAGGTAATACGCGCCGTATTATATTACCGTATGCGTGCGTGTACAGTATGTGTACATTATTCCGAAAATTAATTATTCTGAAAGTCTATATTTTTGTACAAATGGATTTTTCATTTAAACACTGAAGTGCCAGGAGAACGCGTGACCTTGAAAATTAAAATAAAATCGTCTACGGCGCAGGGGGGTCTTCGTCTCCCTGGACCCCCTTTGAGGTCGGGCCGATTCTGCTTCACCCACTCTCAAAGTCACGAGCTGCCACTGGACTTACCTTAATTTAGGTTGCCTGTTGACTGCGTACTATGCTCTTGGCAACTCAGCTATAAATTATACCATTGTGTCGTGGGGTCAAGCGACGGGTACAGCTAGAGTTTTCCTCCATCAAATCGCATTATGCTTCTAATTTTTAACCTTGAGTTTCGGGAATCTTATCGGGAGGTTTTCAAAAATAATAAAATTTTGATAGTTGTTGAGGTTTATTTACTGAGGCTAATGTGTTATGTATTTAAGAAAAGAAATAGTTTGTCTCACCGTTACAGTTTCCATAGCTATAACATTCGCTTTAAGGATAATATATATATATATATATATATATATATATATATATATATATATATATATATATATATATATATATACATATACATATACATATATATATATATATATATATATATATATATATATATATATATATATATATATATATATATATATCTTAATAAACCTAATAATACATTTTCTAAAAGGTCGCTGTTGTATGCGGGTTCTTACTATTTTAATCTGCGCCTAATCATATCAGGGATTGTCGTACTGTGGCGCAATTCAAGAGAGAGCTTAAACAGTATCTTTATTGACGGTGTTTTTATTCTGCCGATGACTTCGAAAATCAGTTAAGGTGATCATAGTTGTTGACATATCTCTGTATTCCGGTATTTTTTACGTCTTATTTGTGATTTCACAGTGACATATTGTGTGACTTTATTTGTGTGAATATTTTGTATATTATTTAACCTATTTATTCTAATGTTTTTGTATTTTATTGACGTGTCTATCTGAAACATTGTATCAGCTCATGACAGCACATGATAAATTAAAACACTCGATATATCGTTACCTTAAAATTTCAAGGTTATAACACGGCTGATTGTCGATAACGATTATTACAACAATTATTTATTCTGTTGTTTTCAACTTAACCGTGTAACAAATGAATTATTTGTTTAACTAGCTCTTTTTACTTATTTAATACTAATATGAAAAACCAACCAGCTACTAGCCACTAGCCTCTAGCAATCGGCTATGTGCTGCTGCATCGCAAACACGTGAATACAAACATTAAGCATATATTTTTAAGTCGCAGGGTGGTCTCGCGGTTTCTTTTAATCCCAATGTACTGAGGTTCGATTCCGGGTAGATACCAGTTTGCTTTTTTTTTAACAGAATTAAACGAATAGTATCCGAACATTTTGGATTCAGTTACAAAATGTCACTAGATATATCCCTAGATTCAAAGCTGCCGCCATCTGAATGCCAGCTCCTAATTGGTTGAAAAAAGGGAGCAGAGTAGGGGGGCTAGCACAGGTGGGGCCCTACCTACTTACGAAGCGTTGCGCAATTGAGGAGTGAATATTTTGCGCAGACAACGTGAGCCGTACTCTCCACTGTCCTATGCATTCAGTTAGACCGCTCAACCGCTTTCTCCACTCCTGACATTGCAACCCAACATACCTAAAGGCGGCCACCCTCTCCTAACAACATTATTTGCCCAGAAAAAAATGTCTCGTTTATCTGTGACCCATTGTCTATTTGTACATTGCTTCCTGTAGTAGCCAAGCAATGTGACGGGACTTAGAGTTGTACTTCAATTGAACTTCATAAAGTTAAATTTATTTACTTGAAGTTACAGTACAACGATATATATATATTAAAATTTAAATAATATAAAAATTACAATAAAATACATATGAGTAATCTAATACCATTAAGGCTGGATGGCAAAGACTAACTGTTGAATATTAATGTTCGACATATATTTATAGACTATTAATTGCTGATCAATTTCCCCTCGGTAATGTCGCTGCACTTCAACCGGACGCTGAGTCGACGGAAAAGCCGGTGTAGCGCAACGTACCCATATGTGCTGACAGTAGCCTTGGTGTGTGTAGTATACCGGGTGGTGCAACCATAACTCCTCCGGGGCCAGATAGAAAATTTAGGGAAGCTAAATTTTCAAAGTGATATTCTCCAGGGGGATTTCTTCCATGGGGCATCTTTGTTGTTGTTGGTTGGTGTTGGATCTTGGTTCTTTGGTTGGTTTTCTTAGTCTCCATAAAGCATAGACTGCTATCAGGGCAACAATCACGTACAACAGGATGGTCCAGATGCTAGTAGACAGGCTTACTTTCGGATGTTGAACTGCATTCAATAATGACCGTTGGTGTTGTAGTTGATGCTTTGTTTTTTGTAATTCATCCAGATCTATTGATTCTAATTTGATTGGGGCTGTATTTACTACCTCTTGTAGCTGAAAGTTGGTAAGCTTCAACTTGGGTAGTTGGATGTGGTAGGTAGATACTATCTCATTGTGAGATGGGGAGAACATTTGCTTATTTACTGTCATTTGACATCCTTCGGGGATTTGAACCAAGTAGCTTCCTTCTAGATTTGTGGTTTCTTGTCGGCTACGGCATCGTTGGTGTGCTGTACTTTCACGGGGGAATACCATTATCCATTTGTTTGCACTTATCTTCTGGCTCTTCATCTGCTGTATGTTGACTGGGTGGTGTTCGCAAGTTTCGTATCTGGTGGTGAACTTGACCAATTGGACTTCACAAGGGCTGCTATTACTGATCTGATTCATCGTTTGACCTCTGCATAAGTAGTCTCCAGGGCTGACTTCTTGGCATAGTGTGTTTTGTAAGTTATAGCTTTCATCGTTAAGGGCTAGGTATTTGGATTGAGGGATGATGACGGTATAATTTTGACTAGGACCTTGTTTCACAGGAAATGCATAAAGGTGGTAATAGTTATAATGTTTAGATTCTACTAATGGAATTTCAATAGCAAACACTAAAGTATAATTTTTGTAGTAACACTTAATTATTGACACCTCCTCGTATAAAGCTACATTATTTGCATCAAGCTTATAGGGGAGATTGGTTACAAAACTCTCAATTCTTTTAAGTTCTATTAGTAAGTCTTCAGGTTCTAATATGGATGGATGCATTGTTTCTAATCTTGCAAAAGTTATTGCGTTAACTAATGTGCTTAAAATGCTTTTAATATTAATGATTTCTGTAATCAATTGTATATACACCATCTGCAGACGCATTATGTGTTCGTTATTAATTTTTTCCTGTTCGAAACCTAAAGTGATCAACTGCAAACGTTCCTCAATTTTGTTTTGGTTTAAAATAACCGAGGATATGGTTTTATCAAATTTTTCTATGGCCTGTTCTGTTAACATGATTTGATTATCAACTATTGTTTTAATTTTGTCTTGATTTGATGTTAATTGAGAAATTGCCGTATCATAACGTTCTGCATCGTCTGCGTCCATGTTGCCTGTTAAGGTCTTTATGATTGTACCTACAGCATTAACTAGTCCTCTTTTATTACGATTATTATTAGAGGGTATAATTTGGTTAAATATTTTTTTGTGTCTCCACAATTTGATGGGAAAGGATATTTTGGTAATTTTGTATCTCGTTTTGATAAAGATTAGAATGTGTGGAATTGTGAATAATGTCATGGATATCTTGGGACTGTTTATCTATGGAACGAAACCCATTGAGAAGTGGTGTTAAAGGGATTACTCGAATAATGGTCCATTTGTCAATGGAATTTTGCATTTTGCCCATGTTAATTGATAATAGTCCGGGGTTGTCATTGATCTTGTCTAATGTTATTCTTTGTCCTTGGGTTTGGATAAGGAAGATGGACCTGAAACATTAGGTCGTTTTAGATTTCGTAAATGACGTTTAGACAATTTTTTGTTTTTTCTTAAAGTCATTATATTTTTGTCAGATATGCTTACAACCTCGTAGGGGCCGTCAAATTTAGGGTTATTCTTGTTTCGTTTGTCTACTTTTGTATATACATGTGTTTGATCTCTAAATAAGTCGGTATCATTGGTTCTATTATTAGCGTTAGAAATGGAGCGAAGCTTATTTTTCTCTATTAATTCTTTCACCTTTTCATATAATATTTTTAATTTATTTTTGTGCGATATTAGATAATCTTGTAATAGCTTTTCATGATCATTTATATCGAAAATATCCCTATTAGAGGTGTGTCCAAAGGTTATTTCTAAGGGGGTGTGATTTGTAGATGTATGTATAGTTGAGTTGTATGCCAGAAGGGCGTAGTTCATTAAATATTTTATGGGGTCTTTAGTGTACGTTTGTCGTAATATTCGAACGTGTTCAATTAGTGTTGAGTGTAGTCTTTCAATGGGACCGTTAGAATTTGGATTTTTAGGTGTAGTAAAATGAATTTTAATTTTGTGAAGCTCTAAAAGATTTTGGATGATTTCCGTTCGAAATTCGGTTCCACTGTCCATAATGATGTGTTCGGGTGTGCCATAGTACGTAAAATACTGTATGAATGCATTAGCAGTTTCTACCGGATTCTTACTACTTATAGGTATTGCTGTCCCTAATTTTGAGAAAGTATCAATGATTGTTAAGAATACTTGATTTTCTATTATAAAGGTGTCAGCATGTATAACCTGAAAGGGTTTACTAGGGGTGTCTGTTAGCATTAAGGGTATATTGGGTGGATTTCTATCGTACTTGGCTCGCTTGCAAATTTCACATTCATTAATATAAGCCGTTATTTTTTCACGCATTTTTTGAAAGTAATACTTGTTGGATATTTGTTTTATAGTTTCTATTATACCTCTATGGTTAGTTTTTCCCTCGTGATAATTTCTAATTACCTCGTTAATCTCTTCATCGTCGGCTAAGGGCAGACGATGCTTGGGGCAACTGATAATAATGGGTGCATTGTTGTTAAATATTTCCACATACACTGAACAGAAATCTTGGTATAATTTTTCTGTTTCGAAATTAAAGTAATACCTTTTGCCTATTGTAGTATATTCCTTTAGAAAATTTATGATTGCTTGTCGATTGTCATTTCTCGGGATTTGCACCAAATATTTATTTTGATTGTTAACCTTTAGTTGTTTTACTGGTCTTGGATTATTATGTACGGGAGATATATAATATTGGTTTAGTTGTTTTTCTATAGGAACATCTGATATCTGAATACCTATTTTTGGTTCTACATTTACTTGTGAATGATCACTGTCTCGTAAGTCGTTATTTTGTTCAAGTGTTGTTTTGTCTGTTCGGCTTATAGGTGGAATAGTGTTGCTTGAGGTGCTAGGAATTTCTACTGGAATAAAAGAGAGTTCTGGAGGGCTCATTGGCGGAATATATTCGGGTTCAGTTGGTTGCACAACGTCATCAAAATTTGGGGTGTTGAGCTGCCTTTGTAAATCTTGGAGAGGTCTTTCGTCCTCATCAAAATTATTAGCGATTGATGAAATTTCTGCATCCTCTAAAGCATGAACTTGGATGCGGGACAAGGAATCTGCGTTGCAGTTTAGAGACCCTTTTTTATAAATTATTTCATAGTCATATTCCTCGAGTTTTAAACGCCAACGTGTTAATTTTGAATTGGGTTCCTTTAGTTGCATAAGCCATACTAAAGGCCTGTGGTCAGTATATATATAGAACTTACGACCATAAAGATAGGGGCGGAAGTATTTGGTGGCCCAAACAATAGAAAGAAGTTCCCGTTCAATGGTGGAGTATCTCTGCTCTGTTTCATTGAGGGTACGAGAAGCATAACTAATAGGTTTATCATTACCTACTGACCCTTGAGAAAGGACAGCTCCAAGGGCTACATTGGAAGCATCCGTAGTGAGTATAAAGGGTTTTGTGAAATCAGGGTATTGTAATACGGGGTCATTCATTAATATATTTTTGCATGTTTCGAAAGCTTCTATAAAACTACTATCATGAACTATAGTTGCATTTTTTTTTAAGCATCGAGTCAATGGTTTTGTTAATTTACCGAAGTCTTTAATAAATTTTCGGTAGTACCCTACAAGACCTAGAAATCCCTTGATCTCTTTTCTTGTTTTAGGTATGGGGAATTCTCTTACAGCCTTTACTTTATCAGGATTTGGTTTTACGCCTTCGGACGTGATAATGTGCCCGAGGTAGGCTACTTCCTTTTTTAAAAATTCACTCTTGTCAAGCTGTATTTTTAAATTAGCCTTTCTTAACCTTTCGAATACATTTGTCAACCTTTCTATGTGTTCTTGCAAAGAAGTACTGAAAATTATGATGTCATCAAGGTAGGTAAAACATTTTTCATTTTGAATACCCCTAAGGATATTATCCATAGCCCTTTGAAAGGTACTAGGCGCTCCCTTCAACCCGAATGGCATACGCCTGTACATATAGTGCCCCCCTTCAGAGCTGAAGGCAGTTTTTTCCATATCTTCAGGATTCATTTCAATTTGATGATATCCTGAGGCTAAGTCTAAAGTGGTATAATACTGGCTACGACCTAATTTATCCAATATTTCCGAAATATTGGGTAAGGGATACTTATCACCAATAGTTTGTTCATTAAGACGTCTATAGTCTATGACCATGCGAAATTTTTGTTTGCCACTGGCATCTGATTTTTTGTTAACAATCAGGACAGGGCTATTCCACGGGCTGGAAGATGGCTGAATAATTTTTTGTCTTAACAAGTCGTCAATTTGTCTTTTGACTTCTTGCTTTTGAGCTTCAGGTAATCGATATGGCTTAACAAATACTGGGTTAGGATTAGATAACCTAATACTATGTTTAGCTTGATTAGAAAATGATAATGGGACACCTTCGCAATAAAATATGTCTCTGTACTCGTAACATAAGTTTTCTATCATGTCTCGTTCTTCGTCATTAGTGTGATCAAGTCTTAATCTGTTTAAATTTTGAATTTGTAATTTGTCAATTTCATTAGCAGTACCATCTATGTTTTCTAAGTCGATATCCTTGTTATGATGAATGGAATTTAATTCGTTAGTTGAAACAGGTTCTGCATAAATAGCTTTATGTATAATCAGCTGTACGGGATTTTCATTACTATTCACTATAGAGGTTATAGCCTGGCCATTTGAAACTGTCACGATAGATGCAGGAATAATTACGCCTGACTCGAGTTTTATATTATTTATTATGCCTATGTTGGAACTACAGTCTATAGGAAGTTTGACTATTGTTTCACATCTCGCAGGCAGTATTATGTTATTTAATTCTTGTGGTTTCGAGTTACATTCGCGATGTATGTCGTCGTCACATGGTAAATACAAGGGAATGCATGTATGCTTCGTTACCAATTTCCTATTATAAAAATCTATTTTAGCTCCCAGTTGTTTGAGAAGGTCAGTACCAATCAACCCATGATATTGATTATTAATGTTAAATACATAGAATTTAAATTTAGCTCTGCCTGTTTTAAATATACTTGGTAGAGGAATTTTTAGAATTTCATTATGAAAACTGGTTTGGTGAACAGATTTAATTTGAAATTTTTCATGCTCTATAAATTTGGAATAAAAATTATGGGCAATATTTTCACATAACAGCGATTTCATCGAACCGGTGTCAAGCATAAGTCGCATTTGAAATGAGGGGTTGATTTCGACCAGTATATAAGGCAATTTAGGGTGGTTTACAGAATTTAGCTGTACTATATTTTTTTGTTTAGTTCGATAACCTGAATAAAATTTTGTTCGATGTTATCTGTTTGTTCAAAAGCTGCTTCAGGTCTAGTTTCTTCTTCGTACGTTTCATGATTCGTTTCGTCAAAGTAACGAGCGTCATCTTCAGGAATTGTATAAGAGTGTGTTTCTGAAGGACAATTTTCATAAGATTCGTCATAAACAGGGTTGTCTGATTTAAATTCATGTTGAACCTCTTGATGGTATAATTGGGTAGGTGATGACTGTGCGTTAGGCCCGTTAGGACCTCTCGGATGAGTATTGAAATTTCTAGATGACGTTTCCATAGGTTCGGGCTGGAAATGTTGTCTAAAATTTGGATTGGGACGTGTATGTATCGAGGAATTTTTTGCAGATACCTCCATAGGTGTTGGCCTATAGTTTGGTCTGAAATTTGGATTTGGTCTGAATACGTTTTGTGTCAGCTGTTGTGGGGGCTGATTACGTAAATTTAAGGGCTTTCTGTATGTGGGTTGGTTATGGAATTGTCGGGGGTGCGTAAAATGCGGAACGTTATTTCTATTATTTTGCTGATTCTGTATGTATTGAGGTTGTTTATTTGGTACATTTGAGTTTTTAAAATTTGTGGATTGATTGTGGAGATATTTCATTTGTTTTTCTCCATATTGAAAATTCTCTTCTTCCAGAACAAGCGACATAGCGTGTTCTAGATTAGTCGGGTTTTGTAGCCTAACTGCTAACCCTAGTTGACCACTCAAACCATGTAAATAGGTTTTCAGTGCCACTTTATCGTAAAATTCATTTTTAATTAAACGAAATGCTTCGTTTGCAGTTGTTAGTCTTACTTTTGAAGCTAAAAGACTACGTGAGTCTTGTATTCTCATACCGAATTGGTATGGGGTTTCTCTAGGGTCTGGCTTTAAGAGCAAGAGGTCCCTAGCTAAACAGTCTTCGTCTCTCTGGTCGCCGAAGTATTGTTGCAATAATTGTTTAATACGAGGCCAATTTGTGGCATCTTCCCTACTACCTATCAATGTTCTAGCTCTACCTTCTAATTTACTTATTACTATTCTAAGCATCCATTGGTTATTTGGATTGTCATCATTTGTTCTATCAACAAATGAAGTGAGAAAATTTTCACACGCTGAAATAAATAAAGCTAAAGTATGCTGGTCCCCATCGTATGCGGGAATAGCATTAATGTGATAATTTTGTAATTTTGCCATAATTTGATTGTTATTTGAGCTTATTGTATTTTTCTCTGTTACTATAAGTTTGGGAGGTGCTAAATTTATTTTTACTTTATTATTAAAATTGTCAACTGTCTCTGTTTCAGAGTCTGACATTAATTTATTAATCAATAATTTAAATTTGGGTAAAATTTTAATTAATATTTCCCGTAATATTTGCTTCTAACTTTAATCGATTTTAGATTAAGGTAGGACAAGGAAATTCAAAGGAACAATGAAAGCACTTACGCCAATGTGAAGATGAAGACGATTTCTGTTCTTCTTTGCTTCAGCATCATAAGATACAGCGAATAAGGCAGACAACTTCGTAGGCAGAAGTTCCGTATCAAACCTTATTTTCTCTTATGATCGCTCGCGCACTCACTGTATTTTTAATTGAAAGTTACTTAAATTATTTTTATCAACTTGGACGATGCTGTTCTTTGTTGACTTTGAAGCTGGTTCTGAGTTTTTAACGATAAAAATCGAAGTGCGGACTTTTGCGATTTTTGTCAAAAGGGCACTAAACTCATACTAACGACTGCGCCACTTAGAGTTGTACTTCAATTGAACTTCATAAAGTTAAATTTATTTACTTGAAGTTACAGTACAACGATATATATATTAAAATTTAAATAATATAAAAATTACAATAAAATACATATGAGTAATCTAATACCATTAAGGCTGGATGGCAAAGACTAACTGTTGAATATTAATGTTCGACATATATTTATAGACTATTAATTGCTGATCAATTTCCCCTCGGTAATGTCGCTGCACTTCAACCGGACGCTGAGTCGACGGAAAAGCCGGTGTAGCGCAACGTACCCATATGTGCTGACAGTAGCCTTGGTGTGTGTAGTATACCGGGTGGTGCAACCATAACTCGGGGCTGATTATCTAAAAAGTACTGATTGGTTTTACATAGCGTTTAAGTATTTTCTGTTTATTAGACCTGTTGAGACCTGTCATCAACGAGATAGCGTTACTTAAATACATATCACAATGTCCTGAAAAGCTTTATTAAATCAGAGTGTCGATTTGAAATTTAGAATGATTCGCTAAATAAGAACTATTGGTGTGCTAAAAACTTACCCAGTAACGCAATGGCTTCCAGTGAGCACAACATTGGGTGCAATCAGTGATCCTCCACAGAAGAATTTCTGTTGGTCTGGATCAGAAGTTTTTTCTAAAAGAGCTGTCATCCAGGGAAACTCTCCAAATTCAGCTTCATTATTTGAGTCACCTGTTACCTGGAAGTCTATTCCATTTTCGTTTCTTATACCACAGTACATACTTCCTGCGTCACTTCCTGGGTTTTTCATTGTTACGTTGTTTCTATTATTGTTGCTGTTATTGTTGCTACTGTCATTGTTGTTGCTGTTATTATTACCACTGCCATTGTTGTTACCGATATTATTGCTATTGTTGTTATTGTTTATGTTGTTGGTAATATTGTTACTGCCGAGTCTGTCATCTACCGGACCCTCAGTTGTAGGTCGTCGTGTGCTTATAGGTCTAGAAGTTATTAAAGGTGGTGATGTAATTGGCCGAGGTGTAGTTGAAGGCTGACTGATATTACTTGCTAATCCACCTTGAGGTACTTGGCAACATTTGTCTAAATAATGCTGACACTTGCTGTCTCCATATCTGAAAAAAGATGTGACTGATGAAAATATAAATAACTAAAGCAACCAACATCGTCTTTTCATGCAAAAATGCGTAAATTAGGATGTTTTAGGGATCGAAAAAATTTTAATTTTGGTTTAGGTTTAAATTGCGCCTTAGATAAAAAATAAAAAAAGTCTGGATGCAGCAAATGGCATTTTTATAGAAGTGTTTTAATGTTAAATATGTTTACTACATACAGACTGGAGACTACTTCTCTGGCTTCACTGTTGGTTTTTGTAGGTGAAGGACGTAGCCAGCGCGTGCGCTAACTGGAGCAAGTGGCCTTCGAATTCTGGAAGTTCCAGGATGTTCTTCAATGCTTCTGTGACTATAGTTTCGCTGCTTAACAGCATTTTCAGACAGATTAAAATTGAATTAGTACGAAATCATGACAACTACAAATAAATATCTGTTGCTATGTTACGATATGATGTTTTATCAAAAAATTTTATCAAATTGAAAATAAAATGAAACACAGATGACAGATGAGGTTCTCAAAATGCCTATGTGATGTATGTCAATATTTAACATAAAAACTAGAACTAGCCTATAATAACTATGATAACAGTTACAACAATAAAATAACTAAACAATAACAGTATAAAAGTAGTCTCTATACAATGAATATATCGACATACATCAACTCATTATTTTATTACAACTTTTTTGAAATAGTAGTTAAATTTATTTTCTTTGACATATTTAATTAGAAAGAAGAATATCCAAGAAAGGGGAATTCATTAAATCAGTTTGCTCGTTTAAAACAAAGTAGTTATTGTCGTGTGTGTGCCTTTTGACTTCTAAAGCTTCAAAAAAGTCTAGTTTCCGTTTGTCATTATAAAAATGCAGTGGTTGTATGCGGTTATTTATTGTAGGTCTATGTTCGGTATCAATAATATGTTTTGTAAATGTAGATTTGTCAGCGTGGTTATTTCTAAATGCAGAAATATGTTCTTTGTATCGGGTGTTAAAATTTCTAGAAGTTTGACCTATGTAGATTGCATTACAATGTGTACAAGTCAATTTATAAACCCCAGCTTTTGTCAGGAAACATGATTTTTCTTTCGCGTTAAATAAAAAATCACGCGTCGTGTTGTAAGATTTAAAAGCTACCTTTGTATTTGTACAGGTGTTTAAAATTTTTGAAATGTTTTCTGAAATGGTTCCAAAATAAGTTATCGAAACGTATTTGTTGTCTTCTTTGTCTCTAATATTTGGATAAATTAAATTAATCGCTAATTTGTATTCTTTTCTCTCTATCATTTTATCTATTATTTTAACAGAGTAGCCACTATTAAATGCTGTTTGCTTAATTATTGAAATTTCTTTTTCAAAATTGTTTTGTGACATAGGTATTGAAAATGCACGATATATCATAGAATGGCAGGCTTTTGTGAAAAAGGGTGACATGAATCGTATGGTATGGTTGTGTCAGTGTAAGTTGGTTTCCTATATATTGAAAAGTCAAATGAATTATTTTCTAACTTTCTAATTGTTAAGTCTAAAAAATTTATACAATTGTTAGCTTCTTCTTCTAAAGTAAACTTAATATTTGTGTGAAAGTTGTTAATAAAATTTAAAAATTCATTTAATTCTGTATGACTACCTTGAAAACACGCTAAAATATCATCTACGTATCTGTACCAAAAGACAATATTATGTGAAAGTTCTGATGTTAAAATTTGATTTTCTAAGTTTTCCATAAATATGTTGGCTAATAAAGGTGACAACGGACTACCCATAGGCAGACCTTCATTTTGCATATAAATTTTATTATTAAATTTAAAATAGTTTTGTTTTATACATTCATTAAAAAGATTCATTATTTCTTGTCTTTTTATGACATTTACGTTCTTTTCTATTAAAACGTTTTCTAATAGAGGTAAACATTCTTTAGGGGGTATCTTAGAATACATGCTACAAACATCAAACGAGACTAATTTACTATTTGTGGGAATAATTAAGTTATTTAATTTTTGTGTAAGTTCATAAGAATTCTTAACTGAATATTTTGGAAAGTAATTGTATTCTTTAATAAGTGAAACCAGTTTGCTCGCTATCTTATGATTAGGTGTATTAACATAGCTAACTACTGGTCTCACCGGTATATTTGGCTTATGAATTTTCAGGTGGCCATATAATTTTGGTGGTTGCGGGCTTTTATATAAAAGATATTTCTTTTCTTGTTGACTAAACAGAGACACAGTTTTAAGTTCATTTTTTAGTTTTGTCTGAAATGCGTTTGTTGGGTCTCTCCTAATTTATGTTAAATTTTCTGTAGTAATAAAATCATTAATTTTAATGTTATATGCGTCCATACTTATAGCTACAGTTGTATCTCCTTTATCAGCTTTAGTAAAAACTAGATCATTGTCTAATATTTTGTGCTGAACAGATTTTAAAATTTGAGTTTCGTTAATTTGACGTTTGTCATATTTTGAAGTTAAATGTCTTAAAAATTCACATATTTTTAATTTTTCATATTGCCTTATAGATCTGGAAGCAATTTCGGATTCAGAAGCTAATATCTCTTTAATTTTGTTTGTAAATTTAAATTTTGGGCAGTATTTATATCCTTTATTTAGAAAAGAAATTTCTTCAGTTGTAAAAATTGTATCACTTACGTTTTCAAATCTTTTGTAAAACTTATGTGTTTGTGGGGGAGATCTTTCTCGATTATGTAAATGTTGTGTGCTTTCTAAGTTTCTAATTTTGTTTGTCTGTGTTAGGCGTTTTTTTTGAATTTCAATTCACTAACTAAAATATGTATTTGATCATCTAATATATCAAATTCTACTGGATGTAATTTATAAGCAAGTTCTGAATGGATTACCTTGATATAAAGAAGCAAACTATCACGAATTGAAAACAATTTCTTGGATTCTTCTTTCAGCCAGATGAAACTGGCTTTTCTAATAGCAATTTTTGATTGATTTGATGTTACATTAGCTGTTATGATTACGTACTTCGGGATGACCTTCTTTCTTATGCACTCTTGGTTAAACCATGCATTCTGGGAAGCGTTCATCTGCTTGATTTTTAATTTTCTATACAAATGGGCAAGCTCTTCGATAGAAGACTTCTTCAATTCATTGATTGTTGTTGCCCTTACTTGGTGAAACTTATCCATACTACATACAGACTGGAGACTACTTCTCAAATGCTGTCAAGCAGCGAAACTATAGTCACAGAAACATTGAAGAACATCCTAGAACTTCCAGAATTCGAAGGGCCACTTGCTCCAGTTAGCTCACGCGCTGGCTACGTCCTTCACCTACAAAAACCAACAGTGAAGCCAGAGAAGTAGTCTCCAGTCTGTATGTAGTATGGACAAGTTTCACCAAATAAGGGCAACAACAATCAATGAATTAAATATGTTTTCTTCAGAGACATCAAATTTAGTAGAAAATATAACTTATATGGTAGAAAAAATGCACCATATATTCCACCAAATAATTTTCTGTTAGATAAAGTAGAAACATTAGTAATCTTACTCAAAAATGAAATAAAAATATTTTTACGGAAGTGTTTAAAACAGCTTTTTACACCCAAAGTTGCTAAACAAATTGTTTTCACGACAATTCGAAAATTCGAATATTTTTAGGTGAATTTGCAAACATTTGTTTACGATAACGTTTTATACGAAAATTTGCTAAAAAATACATACAATTCACTTCAAAAATTTCCTAAATAATCCCATAATCTGATCGGTTAATAAAATTACATAAAAAAACTGAAACAAAAATTGTTAAAGTGATCCATACATGAATTACGGTATGCGATTATAAGTATAAAAATTTCCAAAACTACAGTTTTTACGTATAGGGAGTGTTATATAAGAGTTGGAGCAGAGGAGATGCTTTCCACTTCTGAAACATTAAATACAGGGTGTTCCCTTCAAAAAAAGTTGAGTCATGGTAGTTTGAATTTTTTCAACTTCATTAATCATTTAATATTAATTTTCTTTTCTTACAAGCGTGCATTATAATTCAATAGAAAATACAAAAATGCAGTAATACAAGGTGTGTTCTATTAAAAAAAAAACTTTGTATCACCAACGACTTATGGACCAGCCTGTGATTGTTTATATAATTTTACAGGATGCAGCTCAAAACACGTTTGCATCAAGCGGGTATGATATAACTTTTTAGCACATAATTTTTTTTTGGAAAAACTGTAATTAAAAATATTTTTGAACAGAAAAAAAAACACTTCAGCACATGAGTATATTACATCCCAACGGGTCTTTTCGGATTTTCATAAATTCGAATGAGCCAAAAAATTGTGCTGCAAATTGAATTATAATTTCCACATAGCTGTAATAATTTATTCTCTTTAGAAAGACATTCTCATGGAATTAATTTAGGGCCCATGACTTGACCACAAAAAGAATATTTGTACTCCTGTACCCATAAATTTTTGAAACGTTATATTACTCGAATTTTATTGAAAAAAGCCATTTTTCATCAAATCACTCCTTATTGATCCCCTGCCCCCTGAAGCGGTCTTACCCAAAAACAATCCGAACCGTTCGTTTGTCGAGTGCTGACTGTATACCAAATTTGAAGACGATAGTTCAATTCGTTCTAAAGTTATCATGACTACAAACAGACAGACATACAGATCGACAGACAAAAAAATTACGTCCCAAATCATGTTTTCTATACGTTTTGATATTTTATGACGTTTAAGCGGAAAAAAAGATGAAATTTGTGTCGCCGATGCGATACTTCCACACGTTGTGACGATGTGGAAGTAATTCAAAGTGATCCCAATTTGTCCAAATCTGGTAGGTTGGTAGAAAACGTAATAATAAATAACTTTTGCATTTGATATTACTTCTACATCGTCACAAAGTGTGAAAGTACCGCATCGGGAACAAAAATTTCAAATTTTTTTTCGCTTAAACGTCGAAAAAAGTATCAAAACTTATAGAAAACATGATTTGAGAACGAATTTTTTTTATCTGTCGGTGTATCGGACTGTATGTCTGTCTGTTTGTAGCCACGATAATTTTAGAACGAATGGAGGTATCACAACCAGCAAAGTTAGATGCGTACGAAAGCAATAAAAAATAAAAGTTCCTTGAACCGAGGTCCGCCATTGATTTGTAGTCATTTGTTTGCACTTTCTGACACAGAAGATATTCCGAAACTCGACAAGGAAAAATATAAAAAAAGTTCAAAACCTCGTCCGGCAATTTAAATTCAATACACAGAAAATTTTCCTGCGATTTCGTCCCTCTCTTTATCGGTTTTTACCTAAGACGTGGTATAAAATGTGATCTTTGGTGGTAAGTAGTTTAGAAGTTTTCATCGTCTGATGACGCTTGCTTTGTTAGTGAAACGATCGCTATGTCTTTTAAACGATGTGTTGTGGTGATTTGGGTTCTCTAAGTGTACTTATCAGTGCTCATCACAGGTTCCAATCTTCACTTAGTTTCTCATATAGTTGGAAGAAGACTTTTTATCAATAAAATGATATGCCACAAAAGGTAGAGTGTGATTTACAATTACAAAGAAATTATTTGGATTTAAGAGAGGGGAATATAAAGCTAGGTATTTTGATAATAACAGTGTCAAACTTTTTCTCTATCCAAAAGTAACCTTTTTTTGGCAAAATTAAAAACTTCAAAACTGCACAACTATAAAATGTTCCTAATTATTAAATGAAAATCTTGTATAATAAAACAAATCGAAACTCCATTGCAACTTAGTTTTGACTTCCATAGTTAGAGTAATCACTAATAATAAAGTAATTGGATACCTCTATGGTCTTCATTATCAGACATCGCTGATGCAACTATTTGAAATATGCGCGCGAATGTATTCTCTTAAACTGATTAAGAACGCACCAATCAGAAGCTGCAAATATTTGCAATAACACAAGTCTAGTGCAAACTCAAATCATACCTTCACTACTAGAGTTTCGTCACCCAGGTCTTTAGTTTCTAGTCTCTAGTAATTTTGGTCAAACCATCCGACTTAGATGGGGCAAATGTTTGCGAAAAATAGTTGGATCTTTGTTCGTTGCAATAAAATAAGGAATTTATTTTGAAACGTAAATACCCAGCTACTCCATACAATGAACTTTGTTTGATTTTATTACGATTTACCCGTATTCATTATTTACGTCTAGGAAGCAGTGAAATTTCACTCACCTTTTCCGCAAATACAATGATAACAGGAGAAGCAAATTAAAGTCCCAATTGATCACCGAACACGCTAAAATAACATAAAAACTACTCAGAAACTACGGCACTCACTGCTTCCTAGACGTAAATAATGAATGTAATAAAATATAAAACAAAGTTTGGAGGGTTTATGGCGGATTTTGTGCCATGTGACTTGCCAACCAATAGATAATGATACCACCGAATGGCCACACTGTCTTTATCAAGTCACTGTAGAGGGTGTAAAGTGTACGTTCTTTCATAGAAGAGTTTTTTAATTAAGTAAGCTGTAAAAACAGGATAACGGGATCATTTTTCTACCATTATATGCAGGGGACTTATTTATTGTATACTTTGTAATAAAAAAATATATATCTGGACGCAGCAAGTGCGTTATAGTAGCGAATTTTCTTTAAAATATTTTTAATAGCAAATGTCTTTCTTTGATGAAAGCAGGCATCAAACTTGGTTGCCTATATAGTAGAAACAATTTCATATTTCACTGAATTAAATTTATTGTTTGAAAATATATAAACATTTTTCAAAAGGCTAGATGCAGCAAATGTGTTATGGAAGTGAATTTCCATAAAAATGTTTTAATAGCAAATGCGAGCAGGCATCAATCTGATTACCGGTATAGCCTATGTGGTAGAAACAATGTACTATATTTTATCAAAATTACTTATGGTTTGAAAATATACAAAAATTTTCCGAAAATAAACTTAAATGTTGGTTTTCTATCCAACAAAGCTTACGTTAATAGCAAATTGAGTTATTGAAATTTGAAGGATTTAATGAAAATTCGGTAAATTTGCAGATTAGCTCCCGAACGCTTTTCAACAAATTGTTTTCAGAAACATTACTAGGCATATCCCCCTTAAACCCTGCCTACCCCGCCCACCACCCCTATTCACTCCCAATCCCATAACTTCCTTGGGGTTTCTGGATCCAGGGGGGTGGGGGCCTAGGCAGGTTTCTGAAAACGGTTTTTTGAAAAGCGTTCGGGAGCTAAACTGCAAATTTACCGAAAATTCACTACCAAAACGCACTTACTGCGTCCAGATTTTTTTCTTACAAACGCATCATATTTCGACAAAAAAATGCAAAAATGCATTAACCGATTTGTTCTATGAAATTTAGCTAAAAAAAATTATGCACCCCTACTCACTTCTGGTCCCGTAACTTACTTGGGGGGTGTGAACAAGAAATTTTTCTTGGGGTTTGTGGATTCAGGGGGGCCCTAGGCAGGTTTCTAAAAACAGTTTTTTGAACAGAGTTCGGGAGCTCAACTGCAAATTTACCGAAAATTCGCTACCAAAACGCACTTACTGCGTCCAGTTTTTTTTTACAAACGCATCATATTTCGATAAAAATGCAAAAATGCATTAACGAATTTGTTCTATGAAATTTAGCTAAAAAAAATTATGCACCCCTACTCACTTCTGGTCCCGTAACTTACTTGGGGGGTGTGAACAAGAAATTTTTCTTGGGGTTTGTGGATTCAGGGGGGCCCTAGGCAGGTTTCTGAAAACAGTGTTTTGAAAAGCGTTCGGGAGCTAAACTGCAAATTTACCGAAAATTCGCTACCAAAACGCACTTACTGCGTCTAGATCTTTTTCTTACAAACGCATCATATTTAGATAAAAAATTCAAAAATGCATTAACGAATTTGTTCTACGAAAATTAGCTAAAAAAAATTATACACCCCTACTCACTCCTGGTCCCGTAACTTCCCTGGGGGGAGTAAACAAGAAATGTTTTGGGGGAATAGGGGTGCTGTGCGGGGTAGGCAGGGTTTAAGGGGGATATGGCTTCAAGATGTGAAAAAGACAACTTTCAAGCCCGTTTTATTCGCATTTTCTGCTCATATTTCCTTTTTACTAACCACCCCGCCCAGCACCCCTATTCACTCCTGGTCCCGTCACTTCCTTGGGGGGTGTGAACAACAAATTTTTCTTGGGTTTTTTTGATCCAGGGGGGGGCTAGGCAGGTTTCTGAAAACGGTTTTTTGAAAAGCGTTCGGGAGCTAATCTGCAAATTTACCGAAATTTCGCTACCAAAACGCACTTACTGCGTCCAGATTTTTTTCTTATAAACGCATCATATTTCGATCAAAAATGCAAAAATTCATTAACAAATTTATTCTACGATAATTAGCTAAAAAAAATTATAGACCGTTAAACCATAAACTTTACTAAACCTACAAATAAATATCCAAATAGCCACCAAACTTAACTAAACTGACAGCCAAAGCATCAGAGAAAGGGTCCATTTGAAATGGATATTCTGTAAATATTTTAGTAAAATGAAGGGCAATGACGGTTGAATCTGAAACTTAAGGGTTTGCAGAACACTCTTCTTGCAACATTTTCTTTTCACAAACCGTATTTGCTTCACATTCTTAGCCTAAACATTGCTAAGTTTGACGTTTTAAGGAAAACTCCAAAATTTTTTGCTTTAACTGCCCATAACTTCTTTCTCTTTAAAGCTAGGGACCTACATTTTGGTACAGAGTTCACTCTTTATAATACAAACACGCGTACTTATATATATATATATATATATATATATATATATATATATATATATATATATATATATATATATATATATATATATATATATATATATACATAAGCGAATTTAAAAAAAAAATTTGCTAATACTGGAAAACACTTTATACACGGCTACTGAACCAGTGGTTCGTATTAACCCACAATTAGTGCTAATTAATAGAAAAGCTTTATAAAGTGCGCAATTTGACACGTAGTTGGAAATATTAAATTTGCAGAGAAAGGCAGAAAATTAAGTTTCGGGTAAAATATTTTTTCCAGCTATAGATTTTTTATGGTACAAGTCAATAAATTGTAAATTGTGTAAAATATGAATCATTCCACGAAATTAGATATGATAATTATGTGGCTGAAAAGTTTAAGGTTAATGGTATTTCCGTAACAACAATCTAATGACTTTTTAAACTAAATCATTTACCATACCATCTAATTAGGTAATGTGTTATTTCAATAATATGTAAAAACATGCTAAAACTCAAAATATAATAATTAAACAACTAAACATACCAAATGTAAACGCAAGTGATTTCATTCTATTGTATCTTGTTTCTATAACGTCAGTCTATTTCCGCGATTACGGCCAATAACCGACACCAAGCTTCCAGGTTGTTGAAAAATAATGCATATGTAAGACGCAGTAAACAGTTATAAATTGCTCATGTAACACATTCAAAATTGTTTGTAAGGCTAAATGTATTCTCACTATAATTAGAACCGCCGACCGGTTTCGCTCTAATTAGAGCTCCTCGGTACGGTATACTAATTACAGAGAGAACACACCTATACGTAATACGGCTATGGTAGCCAGCCTCCTAGGACATTCTGAGTGGTACGACACGGTCGATATCTCGGAGCGAAACCGGTCTGCGGTTTTATTATTATTATTATTATTATTTATTTCAACAACACTCGACGAGGGCTTACAGCCTAAATACTATCGTACCGTGGGTGTCGACAAGGAGGAAAGAGGCAACTTGTTAATTCTGGACTTGAAGGTTTGGAGGTTCGGAGGAGAAAGAAAAACATGCGCCGGCAAGGAATTCCACAACTTGTAAGTCCTCGGGGCAAAAGAGCGGGTATAACAAGATGTTCTATGTCTGATGACCTGGACAGTAAAATGGTGCATTCGCTCTGTTCCCCTGGTAGATCTGTTGGGGGCAGCAGGTGGAGGAACTATGGAAGAAAACTCCTCTGAGCAGTGCCCGTGCAGATATCTATAAAAGAGAGAGAGGTCACCAACGGCACGTCGGTGGGCAAGGGATGGCAGCCTTTGGGTGAGGGTAGGGTCACCGATGAGACGTATAGCTCTCTTCTGAATGAAGTCCAGGATATCGAGTGTAGAAGCGGCAGCGGCACCCCAGATGTGGGAGCAGTATTCGATGTTTGGCCTTATTTGTGAAGTATGTAAGGTATAGAGATTAGCTGGTGAAAAGTATTTGCGACCTCGGAAGAGTAAACCTAATTTCTTAGCAGCCGCTTCTGCAATTGATGTGACATGTTGGTGTCAATTGATATTTCGATCCACAGAAATGCTAACAAGTGAAAAGGACTCATTACCTTGAATAACTTGGTTGTTCATTGTGATGGGTCTAGGGCTGGTGTATCTATTATGAGAAAGAAAGCAAGACTGAGATTTGGTGGTGTTGAATTGTACAAGATTTCTACTTCCCCAGTCTAATATTTTATGGAGATCCACGGAGACAGAACCCTCCACGAGTCTGCGATCCTCATCTAATTGGGCTAAAGAGACAGGCTTAGAATATTGCATATTTGAGTGGAGGGTGCTGTCGTCCGCGTAACTGTGAACTGGGTTGAATGTGCTAGAGAGGAGGTCATTGATGTGGAGAAGAAACAAAGTAGGGGCTAAATCTGAACCTTGAGAAACTCCTGCATTAATTGGATATAGTTTAGAGGAATGGCCATCCACGACAACAGAAATGCTCCGGTTAGAGAGGAAATCTGCTGTCCAGGTACATAGTTTTGGTGGTACGCCATAGGCCGGAACTTTATTAAGCAGCGCTGCGTGCCAGACCTGGTCGAATGCTTTGGGTATGTCTAGAGGAACAATCTGGGATTTACCGTGTTGTTCCATAGACTTGTTCCAAGAATGGGTGACAAAGGAAAGGAGGTCGGCAGTTGATCTGCGCCCACGGAATCCATACTGCCTGTCGTGGATTAGACAGTGTTTTTCAAGAAATTTTAGTAATTCGGTGTTTATATAGTTTTGCATTACTTTAGAGGCGACTAAAAGGAGTGAAATAGGCCTGTAGTTGCTAGGAAGCGCTTTAGATTCTTTCTTGGGGACGGGTTGTACTCGAGCAGTTTTCCAGTTACTAGGGAATATGCCTCTATTGTAAGATGTCTGAAACAGACGAGTCAGGACAGGAGCAAGTTCTGGTGCGCATTTTTTGAGAACAATTGCTGGGATCTCGTCAAGGCGAGAGGCTTTCCTGGTATTAAGAGAAGTGAGCATCTTTCATACCTTTTTAGTTTTGAAAATGATATCCGACATTTTATGCGCGACATTGGGGACTGTTGGTGGTTGAACATTTGGAGGTGGGTTGAGAGTAGAATTGCCGGCAAACAACGAGGCAAAAAGTTCAGCCTTGCCCAGGGCGGTAGAAACAATTTCATCCCCTGAGACAAGAAGTGGGAACGTACTCTTGCAGAAGTTATTCCCAATAGATTTAGCAAGAGTCCAGAAGGGTTTGCTGCCCTTGGAGCTTAAGAGAACTTTGTTTTTGATCTGGTTATTAAACGAGTTGTTTGCCTCAGAAAGAATGCGGACATAGCGGTTTCTTGCGTCGCTGAATGCTTGACGATTTTCTTGACTGGGATTATGTAGAAACGTTTTGTGAGCTTTGACCTTTTCAAGTCTGGCCCTGTCACAATATTTAGAGAACCAGTGCTTTTGAGTGGCTGAAGAGGTTTTCTGTGTACGTGGAATAAATAATTCCATGCCAGCTTGGATAATTTCGATGACGTTTTGTGGGGTATCAGAGGGGCCAGGATGAGAGAAGCAGACAGACGCCCATGAAAATGAGAAAAAGTAATCTCGCATTTCGTCCCAGTTCGCGGAGTTGTAGTGCCAAACGATACGTGGGTGTGATGACTGTGTGACCTCGGGTTGCATTGCGCAAGAAGCAGTGACCATGCCGTGGTCTGAGCGACCCAGGTGGGCGGTGACTGATATCTTATAGCAGTCAGGATTTGTAGTAAGGAGGAGATCCAAGGGATTTGAGCTGTGTGTTGGGATGCAAGGAAAGTAAGTAGATTGCCGAACCATGTTGGCTAAAGAATTGCTGACTGCAAAGGCCTCCGCTGCTCTCCCTTGTGGATCGGTTCTTATTATCGACATTGAAGTCACCAAGAATAGTGACCTCGGAGGAAGGATATTCAGAAATCAGATGGTCGGTTTTTTCAGAAATGTAGTCAAAGAGCTGGACAAAGTTGTTTTTAGAAGGTAAATGCAACAGATGAATTTAGTTGCATCCCTGAGAGAGAGTTTTATCCATAGTATGCCTTTTCTTCCAGCTTCTAAATTGGGGAGTCTGGTGCAGGGTAGATTGCAACGGACGTATGCGCACACGCCTCCATGCAATCTAAAGGAAGTAAGGAGCTCATACTCCGGGAAATTAAGGCGATTAGTGGCTGTTTTGGCACTGATTTGGGTTCCGGTGAGGAAGATGAGTTGGGGCCTATTAGCCCGGAGGAAATGGTGGACGAAGTTCAGGTTAGAATTTAGGCCACATATATTCGAGAAGGATATGTTAAATCTTGATGCTGGCGTTCCCTGTACACCCCTCTCCCGGAGATCCGAATGGAGGGGTATTTTACCTCCGGAATCTTTAGTACAAGGAGGCGCCATCATCATTTTTGCTTATAAGGGAAACCGACTCTACACCAGAACCGGAAACGTTCGTTGGGACTTCACCGGCCCCTTGATGTATGGGGTGGTACCTTTTTGGGCGTGAAAAAAGCCTTTACTATCACGTAAAGGAAAATTCCACTACCACCTGCTTGACTCCGATTAGTCGCCTCGTACGACAGGCAGGAGTTAACATGGGCCTATTCTTTTAGTTAGTCCCCGGATCAAAGGGGGTTCTAATTATGGTGAGAATACATCTAGCCTACATTCATTGTCCCTATATTAGGGAAGAAATGGGTCATGGCTGACAATTTACAAAATTGTTAGTTGGTTGTACACAGTCTCTAGTTTATAACATTTTGTGTTATTTGGAGCTCATACTACCTGGTTCCGCGGCGAGATGGCGACCTTCTCGTACACCTCACAATGCTTTAAAATTGTTTACCAATTAGTTTTTAATTAACAAAAATCGGTCAATTTAGAACAAAGATAATTCAAAAGTTAAGGCGTCTAATCATCAGTGAAAAAAGGATGTTAAATGACTGATCAATGAAAGTATCGAATTTTCTAATGCTTTGACAGTAATTTTAGTTAAGATTATGGTTTAACGGTCTATAATTTTTAGCTAATTTTCGTAGAAAAAATTCTTTATTGAGAAGATGGCGACATTGAATTTTAAAAATATTTCTTCGAATGAGCTTAAACTAGGTCCCTTACAATCCATATCCTGGTTTGACTTTGGTTTGTATCTGTTAAAATATATACAGGCTAACGCACTTGTACGGTAAAGGTCAATATAATTGTTATTATGCAAGATACGAGAAAAATTTTATAAATTAATTATAGGGTGTCTTGAGCAGCGTCTTATAAAATTATTTTGACAATCATAAGTCGCTGGTGATACCTACAAATTTTTTTCGAACACTCCTTATATTATTGAATTTCAGCATTTTTCATTGAAATATGATTCATGTTTGTAAAAAAATCTAGACGCAGTAAGTGCGTTTTGGTAGCGAATTTCCATTAAATGCTTCAATTTTCAATAACTCAATTTGCTATTAACCTAAGGTTAGTTAGCTAGGAAACCAGTTTTCTCGGAAAAATGTTAAGTTCATTTTCGGACAATTTTTGTAAATTTACAAACAATAATTATTCTGATAAAATATGGTACATTTTTCTACTACATAGGTTATACCTGTAACTAAATTGAGGCTGGCATGCATTAAAAACACATTTGCTATTAAAAACATTTTAATGAAAATTCACTTTCATACGCACCTGAGGCGTCCAGACTTTTTATTTCTATATGCTAACAATAAATCAAGAAAATTATTTTATGGCAGATATTTATTAATTTATCTATTGCTAATTTTCTATAACACAGTGCTACCTACCTAGATTTATGTAACAAAAGGTAATGAAAATCGTAACATGAGCACTAAAGTAATCTAGTAAATCAAAAGAACTGTCCAAAATGTTTATCATTTTGTTGTATGCACTTTTCGTATACTTTTCCTATTTATTCGTTTTGAGGAATTAATCAAAACACTGGTAAGATTTTGTAAGTAGCAAAAACTTCCTCTTATTGCGTTTCCTAAATCTTGAGTATTATCATAATGAACTTTGTAAATTTTAATTTCTTGATATCCCCATAGAAAGGAATCCAATATAGACAAGTGTGGGGGCCTAGTGGTCTGTCTTATAGACCCATTGATTCAGATCCATTGATTTGGAAAACTATTCTGCAGAAATCATCGCGCTATTTGAGAATTGTGTGTAGGAGCCCCGTCATGTTAAAAATCAATTACGTTTACATGCGCTAAAGGAACATCATCGAGCAATTCAGGTATAACTATCTCTAAAATTTCCGCGTAGCGATTGTCTGTTAGGTTTCCCTTGAATATATAAAATTTTATCTTTCATAAAATGAAGCAAGACACATTTAGACCAAACCTGCCCTGCTGTATTCTGAAAAATATTTGGCGTTGGTTTTCCTGCGACCAAAATCTGCTATTGTGCCTATTAAGTATACCAGAATTGCTAAAATGAGCTTCGTCTGATCATATAACCTTCATTGCATAATCTCTAATCAGATCACATCTTTCCCGGTACCAATTGCAGAGGACCACCCGACGTTTTGAGCATCCACAGGGCTTAGGTGCTGGACAAGCCTTAATTTGTATGGGTGGTATTTGTGTTTTCTTAGAATTTTTTGAACTTTAGCTTTTGGAATCCCTACGCTCCTTTCCATGGCTCTGCATGAGTTTGTAGTGTAAGGTTTTACATTAGTCAAAAACTGTGACTTTCTCAACCTCTCGATTTTATTTATTATATGTTTTTGAACGAGGTTTGTTAAATGATCCGTGAACAAGTCTTTTTTTTTATTCGGAAAAAGTGGATGTATTGCTTTGCCTGCTTTCTGCTGAATATCTAAATAAAAATGAAGGCATAATATTTAAACATAATTGATAACCAACTATTTACCTGACAAAATACCTCCAAGATGCTGCTTCAAGAATTTTATTACTTAATATAAAACAAGCTAACATTCTTAAAATGTTCGAAAGTTTGGTTTACTGCCATAGTCACAAATAAATCTTCACACAATAAATAAATACAAAAAAAAACAGCCAAATTTAAAAATCAAACACAAAACTTATATAATTGAGACAAGCAGTGACACGGTGTAGAACAAATTTTGGGAACTGTCACGTGCTTCCAAGTAAGCGATAAACAGCAGCATTTTTTGCATAGCATACTGCAAATTTTTCATTGCGAATTCATTGAAAATTTGGATTTCTTTCGTTGTTTATTAAAATAGACCCATAATATTACTAATTTTTGAGGAGCTTGTGAAAATGAAAAATAAATTCATGACAAATATACAGGTGTCCCATTTAAAGAATCCAAACATTGCTCAGTATTTAAAAAACAGTAATAGTTAGAAAAAAACCCAGCTACGCCACTAGATTTCAAGTAAAAAGTTCTAAAAAGATTCGTTTTTACTTTTTTGAAGTTGTCAGACAACTGAAATACAAGGGGTACCTGAAAATACAATATCTTTTAAATCGCCCTGTAGCCAGAAAACTAAGGGAGCTATGACAGTTTTGTTTACGGCATCTTTTTCTTCACAAAAAAGTAGCTAAGGTTCGCGGAAACCGCAAGGGTATATCTTTACTAATAACCAAGATCCCAGCAATTGCAACTAAAATGGGACGGCCTGTACATTCGACTTTACACGTTTTTCTCAAATCCCCCTCTTAAACGCTGTCTAGCACTAAAATTCAATTTCAAAAGTTTGTATATTATATCTTGTACGCTAAAAAATCAATCTCTAATATTAAATTAATTAACAAGTTAATTAACAGCTAATGTAGGTCAAATATATATTTTAGTGTCCTGCAGTGTATGTAATTATTTATAAAATATAAATAGAACTGTTTTTTCTCACCTAATATCTATAAGATTATACCAGTCCTCGTCACCAGCTTGCTGCATCACCACGTTACTTTTAGGATCACAGTTGTAGTATGGTACACAAACAAATTTACCAGCCTGAGTGCCTTCGCCACAGTTTTCCAAAGCAGCCAAATCTTGAAGAGGCGGTTGCGTTACTATCTCAAATTTGTCCCAAAAATTTGAATCTGATGCATTTAGAGCCCTGGCCAGATCATTGTCTCCAAACTGGCAAAGTGCTAATCCCAACAATGTTACAAATATTGAGTACAGGGACCACATGCTGTCGAAAGAAATGTTTCTCAGTGAATAACGTTTATTTATATTTGTTCAATTTTATAGAAGGGTAAAACCTTTATATCAACTCATTCGGTGTGTTATACTAAGAACCGTTGCGGGATTTCCGTAAAGATCAAGCAAAATATAAATCTTGAATCAGCATCAAGTAGCTCGTTTGGTTCACTACTTATTCCTCTTGTTTGAAGACGTTCACAGTCAACCGTAAACTGGTTGGTATTCCTAACGACCGAGGACGAATCTTCTGTTTACATGCAGGAAAAAAGGTGCACAGATTTATAAACAGGTAGACAGGCAATTAATTTTATCCACAGCTTCGCATTAATTAAAATAACTTTTAGCGTATAAATGCTTGATTTGTTTACGATTAGATAAAATCATACAATGTGTTGTTAATTGTACAAGTACGATTTTCTGATCAAAATAAACGTTTTTATATACATATATAATTTGTGAATATTTTTTGTTTGAATGCTGTTAATATTATGCCGCTGTAAATTGTATTTGAATATACAGGTGCGCCTAAGTAATGCAACAAACCCATAACTTTTAAACCAAGAAAGACATCGATCTGAAAATTTGTATGATTGCATAACAGATTATCTGCGACTATCTGGTGACATTATCGACATTTTTGAAGCATGCCCTTTTTGGAGGGTGTTCAACCTTTAATTAATTAAATAGCAACATGGGTCACCCCTCACATTTTTGGAAAGCGTATTCAGAGTACTTTTTGATGGTATTAATTATTTTAAAGTTACCTTTGGCAAGAAAGACAACACTCGGTTTTTCATGAAAATAAATAATATAAAATAAAGGCTAAACAAGTAATTTTATCTCTGTCCAAAATACATGGCGTTATTGAATTTATTTAAGCAATAATACAGGCTATACTTTAATAATTTCACCCAAAAAATCAGTTTTGTCAAAGTTATTAGCCTGATCTTCCAGAGTGGCACGCGTTTTGGTTTGTGAATTAGAACACCAGTGTTTTTATTAATTTACTTTATTTACCTTCTAGTGAATCTTCTTGAAAAAAATTGACTAATGAGGAGATCTCGACTTTTGAAAAAATTTATTTAAATGAACCCACATCCAGGGTCTGTTTGCATTTTTATATCTATATATATATATATATATATATATATATATATATATATATATATATATATATATATATATATATATATATATATATATATATATATATATATATATATTGTGACGATGTCTTTGCTTGCAGATCGTTTTTTCGGTGACACGGATTGACGGTTACTATCGGAGGATCTTGGCCGCCAGAATTGAAAGGGTTTACTCCCCGTTGAGGATGTCTGCGACCTCTTCACTAAACTCTGACCCATGTAACGATCAAAGTACCTGAGTAAATCTGTGGAGAAGGGTTCGGTAGCCTTTACGTGATCTTGACTAAATTCGTAACCCCCAAGTAAGCGGTTTTTATTCGCTGACTCGGCGTGATCTGATCACTTCTGTCTTATCAAAAGATGTAGCAGATTTGTTAGTTACAGGTTGGGGGTTAGATACTAATTAAATACTGCCGTTCGTTACCCAAACCTATATTTAGGCCACAAACTATTTACGCAATATATACACAATAATATTTACAAACTATATACAATTAATGTGGGCGGTTAATAACATTAGCCAGAACTCGGCTATCTTTTTTTTTTTAATTTCAACAACACACCACGAGGGCTTACAGCCTAAATACTATCGTACCGTGGGTGTTGACAAGGAGGAAAGAGGCAGCTTGTTAATTCTGGACTTGAAGGTTTGGAGATTCGGAGGAGAAGGAAAAACATGTGCCGGCAAGGAATTCCACAACTTGGAAGTCCTCGGGACAAAAGAGCGGTCATAACAAGATGTTCTATGTCTGGTGACCTGGACAGTAAAAGGGTGCATTCGCTCTGTTCGCCTGGTGGATCTGTTGGGGACAGCAGGTGGGGGAACTATGGAGGAAAGCTCCTCTGAGCAGTGCCCGTGCAGATACCTATAAAAGAGAGAGAGGTCACCAACGGCACGTCGGTGGGCAAGGGATGGTAGCCTTTGGGTAAGGGTGGGGTCACCGATGAGACGTATAGCTCTCTTTTGAATGGAGTCCAGGATAGCGAGTGTAAGATAAAGTATAATACGGCAAGAGTTAGCGTTTGATGAAGCGTACGGAGGCGACAAAGTACATACGATATGAGCGGTGGTTTACACAGCGCAAGTCAAGGCAAAAGTATTATCCAAAATTGCTCAGCCGCAACAACTGACGCACGGGGGGAAAGTTTAAGAAGGGAAGAGACGGGATATAAGTTCCTGGACGACCTATGCGGACTGTGGATCCTGAGTATCTCCGCTAGGGTCAAACCAGAACACAGACATCCTGATTACTTTAGCGAGCTGTGAATCCTCAGCGTTCTCATCAAAATAAGCCAACAGTTCCTCATGCACGGGGCGGAAAGCTCGGAGCTAAATAAAGTGCAAACCTAGTGTGATGAAATCGGTGCGGAATCAGTACGGCCTCCGAACGACTGGTGGCGGCTCACCGACAGAACTAATACTTCATTTCTATCTCGTGCGGTAACTCCTTTCATACTTTTGGGAGCAGTTAAAAATCTCTGCGTGGATTGGAATTTTATAAATTTTATCAAGGTTTGATAAGATATGAAACACGAAATACACGTTTAATTAAATATAAATATAAATATTTAACCAAATATTTATATTATTTGTATTTTGTTATTTTGCATTTAATTAATTATTTAATTAGACGTTACACGTTTTATAATTGTCCAATAAAAAATAACGCTTCATCACCATATATATATATATATATATATATATATATATATATATATATATATATATATATATATATATATATATATATATATATATATATATATATATATATATATGGTGGCCCATAAGTCGTTGGCGATACAAAATTTCTTTTTTTATCGAAAACCCCTTATATTATTGCATTTTTGTATTTTCCATTGAATTGTAATGTATGCTTGTTTTCGAGTTATTTCAATTGTTTTTCAGCTCTTAACATTTTTGGCACACATAAAAAATTGTGATACGGCGTTTTTATCAATAGAAATCGGAGTTTCGTGCAAATGACGCATTCAGAGAGAGTTTTGTTTCAATTATCTCATGAAACAATCGTGATGCATTGTACAGGGCGCTCTCAAATAGTGACTGAATTTAAAAAAATCAAACTCTCGTCGCTCAATTGTTTCAAATAGAACAACCTGTATTTTGTGTTACAGAAGTAAAGGGCATAATAATAAATATTTAATAAGTTATTTAAAAAAAAATGTTTTCATATCTTCGTGACTAAATTGTTTGTACATTTTCATGCAAAAAACTTTTTTGGGAGTTTTGTCGAAAAGCCTATTTGATAAAATATGGTACATTGTTTCTACTATATAAGTTATACAGGTAACAAAATGTGATGCCTGCTTTCATTAAAAATAACATATTCTATTAAAAACATTTTTAATAGAATATGTTATGTATCCAGACTTTTTCTTGTGATATAGCTCAGCTAAGTGAACAAGTACGTATCGAAGATTTAATGACGATCTGTTATGGTGATCGTAAAAGGACCCATGATGACGTCATTTATTCAATGAGGTTCACCCTGACCGCCTATCCTTTAGCATATCTACGGTAAGCAGACCTCGCCAAAAATTTACTGAAACAGAGGCATAAAAGATCGCCCCAAGTCCGTCCACGCTGTAACTGCTACTTAGGAGGAAAAGACGGATGTACTGCTTGCTGTAGAAGAAACTGCCAAAACTTCTGCATTAGAACTTGCTAGAACGAACGAGATATCCACGTTCTCTAAGGCGGATTTTGCACCGGAAAAAGTGTTTTCCCTATAAGGTTCATAACCTGCCAGAACCTTTTGCAGAAGATTTTGATAGAAGGATCGAATTTTGTGAACAAATAATTCAGAATATTCAACAAAATGGATATTGTTTTAATAACGTTGTTTTAATTACGTTGTTTTCTCCGATGAAGCGATACTGGTCTGAAAGTAACCTCCATTGGATGAAAGAAATTTATACCAAATATCCTCAAAAACTGACCATATGGACCGGAATTGTTAGTCATCGTATAATTGGAGGAACTTCAACAGGTCCACGCTATCTAAGAATATTATTACGAGAATATATTGTGCCCCGTATCAGATAATAGTTTTTAAATGATTCACTAAGTGTCTATTTCCAACAAGATAGCACCCCAGAAGAGGACCCCTTGAGTCGCCAAATAGGTTTCCAGATTTGTCTCCACTCGATCTTTCTCCCTGGGGTCATTTCAAATGGGTTCTTTACAACGCTCGGCCCGCAAATTTGAAACAGTTGCGAGAAAGAATTGTGCTGACCTTTCAACAAGTGCCTAACGGACCACTGGAAAACTCGATTCATCAGTTCGACAAGCATCTTCTTCAATAAAGTAAGATGTTACTAAGTTTTCCAAATAAATTTCATGAAAAGCTGATTGTTTTCTTTCTTGCTAAAGGTAACCTAAAAATAATTAATACTGTCAAAAAGTACACTGCATAGGCGTTCCAAAAATGTTTCGCATGACCCATGTTGCTATTGATGAAATTAACAGTTGTCACCTTCCAAAAGGGGGGTGCGTCTAAAAATGTCAATAATGCCACCAAATAGTCGCATATAGTCTATTCGGAAATCCTGTAATGCAATTTGGCAATAAAATAACTAGAAAAAATATAGTACATGGAAAAAAGTCAGCACATAGTAAGTGTCTTATGATAGTGACTTTTAGCGATCTAACAAAAACTAAATGATTCAGTTTGTTCAACATTTGACAAGAGTTAACTGAGAGATGCTTGTTGACAGGAGCTTCCTGTGAAGAGGCGGGAAATTCAAAAAGTCGCGGACTTATTGACCCGCCCTCGTATGTATATATATATATATATATATATATATATATATATATATATATATATATATATATATATATATATATATATATATATATATATATATATATATATATATATATATATATATATATATATATATATATATATATATATATATATATATATATATATATATATATATATATATATATATATATATATATGTATATGGAAATCAGTACGTACCTTCCTTTTGTAAGTGGCTTGGATAAGTTCGTTAGCCAGGAAAATCAGATCAATTTTTCCGAGAAAGTTCTAAGTTCTCCGAAAAAACAGAGAAATGACAACCAAATTTGGTATAGTTGAAAGAAAAAAAAATTTGGGTGTCACTGGTGATCAGAGGAAAGCACAAGAACAAAATATTTTGTGTGATTAACAAAACCAATTGAATATTACACACAACGGTTAAGTTTTCTTGACGCAAAAAGGTCAAGAAATAGCAGACAAAATATTTTAAAACTTTTATAATTTTGAACCAAAGAAACCTAATTTCTCAGCAGCCGCTTCTGCAATTGATGTGACATGTTGGTGCCAATTGGGATTTCGATCCACAGAAATGCCAACAAGTAAAAAGGACTCATTACTTTGAATAACTTGGTTATTCATTGCGATGGGTCTAGGGCTGGTGTATCTCTCATGAGATAGAAAGCAAGACTGGGATTTGGTGGAGTTGAATTGTACAAGATTTCTACTTCCCGAGCCTAATATTTGTTTGGAGATCCACAGAGACAGAACCCTCCATGAGTCTGCGATCCTCATCTAATTGGGCTAAAGAGACAGGCTTAGAATATTGTATATTTGAGTGAAGGGTTCTGTCGTCCGCGTAATGAATTGAGTTGGATGTGTTAGAGAGGAGGTCATTGATGTGGAGAAGATACAAAGTTGGGGTCAAAGCTGAACCTTGAGGAACTCCTGCATTAATTGGATACAGTTTAGAATAATGATCATCCATGACAACAGAAATGCTCCGATTAGAGAGGAAATTTGCTGTCCAGGTACAGAGTTTTGGTGGTAGGCCATAGGCCGGACGCTGATTAGGCAGCGCGGCGTGCCAGACCTGGTCGAATGCTTTGGACATGTCTAGAGCAACAATCTGGGATTCACCGTGTAGTTCCATAGACTTGTTCCAAGAATGGGTGACAAAGGAAAGGAGGTCGGCAGTTGATCTGGGCTGACGGAATCCATACTGCCTGTCGTGGATTAGACTGTGTTTTTCAAGAAATATACTTTTCCATCACTTTAGAGACGACTGAAAGGAGAGAAATCGGCCTGTAGTTGCTAGGAAGCGCTTTGGATCCTTTCTTGGGGACTGGTTGTACCCGAGCAGTTTTCCAGTTACTAGGGAATATGCGTCTATTGTAAGAAGTCTGAAACAGACGAGTCAGGACAGTAGCAAGTTCTGGTGCGCATTTTTTGAGAACAAATGCTGGGATCTCGTCAAGACCTCTTGGTATTAAGAGAAGAGAGCATCTTTCGTACCTTTTTAGTTTTGAACTATAGATAGCAGTGTCCCATGGAAATGACGCATTCAGGAAGCTTTTTGTTTGTATTACTCGTCGAAAAAATCGAGCTGCCCTGTACAAGTACTCTCCAATAATGGCTGAATTTAAAAAGTTTTCCAAGAAATGTTTTTGGTGTTTCTGTAAAAATCATTTTTCATAAGATTTTTGCGATATGTTGGTAATTAATAATAAATGTTTAGTTAGTTATTGTAAAAAGTTGTCGAATTTTTGTGAAAAATATAACTTAGTGTAATATTAACGAAGGCAATTCCTGTAAAAAAAATGGTGTTTTTTTTTAAATTTTAGTCCTAAAGCTGTTTGTGAATAATTAATCTTGGTAAGTGTGATAGTAGCTTGGGGAGGATTGTTCGGACCAGTTTC
The DNA here is from genome assembly GCA_964006375.1 of Tillus elongatus. Classification (NCBI taxonomy): domain Eukaryota; kingdom Metazoa; phylum Arthropoda; class Insecta; order Coleoptera; family Cleridae; genus Tillus; species Tillus elongatus. The sequence continues at coordinate 256,320,180 of OZ023262.1, read as the reverse complement.
TTCTGGGACCTTTTAAGTTTATTTTCGAAAAATGTTTGCACTGCTTGAAACAACAAAGGTTTTTTAATGAAATATGCTACATTGTTACTACTATATAGGTAATACTGCCAACCAAATGTCCTTATTTTAAAAACAAGACATACTTGCAATTAAAAACATTTTTACGAAATGTCGCTACCATTACGCACTTGCTGCGTCCAGACTTTTATAAAACTATTTCAATCCACGCAAAATGATAACATAGGTGAGACCGCGGCACGTTGTAACAAAAAATATCTGACAATTTTTTTCGCTTAGACCTGTTACTAATGAAATTTTGGCTAAACATTTTCTTAATTAGGTTTTATGCCAGAGACTAAAATTTTAAAGTTTAAAGTCATAAAAACAGCATGTAGACGCCTCATAAGAAAATAATATTTTGTACGTAGATGAGCAATACAGACAATATTTTGGTACTAATGAAATTTTGGCTAAACATTTTCTTAATTAGGTTTTAGGCCAGCGACTAAAATTTTAAAGTTTAAAGTCATAAAAACAGCATGTAGACGCCTCGTAAGAAAATAATATTTTGTACGTAGATGAGCATTAATATAGACAATATTTTGGTACTAATGAAATTTTGGCTAAACATTTTATTAATCAGGTTTTACGCCAGCGACTACAATTTTAAACTTCCAGTGTACCTAGGAGGAGATATAGTAGGTCAGGCGCGCCACTGGCCGTTCGGGATGTTTCGGTAGATCACCTGCTAACTTTCAGTCGCTGGCGTAACACCGGTACAATAGGGACACAAGAGAGATGTGCAGTTTATGAATTATGTTTTTTAATACCTCTTGAAAATTGCGTTTCCTCCAGTTTGAAGCAATATTTCGCAGCGATTTGCGCTCAGTTTATTAAGTCTTTAAGTCATTGTGCCTAGATGCCGTTTACGGAACAATTACAATCATTTAGTCAAAGCGGGCACCGTTGGTATGCGGGAAGCCGGTTTTTCAATCAGACAAATTTCCCACCGCATAGGATGCAGTGTGTCAACAAGATCACAGTCTTGGTCTAGGTGGTCTGAAGAATGAATTCATAACCGCCGTTATTAATCTGGACGGCCTCGAGCAACTTCAGGATTGCGGCTTTACAAGACAGAGTTTCCACCACACGGTCCATTGGAAATGCTTGGTTGGGAGTTTTACAACAAACAGTCTCTATGGCAACGATATATAGTAGAATAGGGGCTTTTGGGCTGCGTTCGTATATTCTACTTTTATGTCTCCCACTAACACCTTGACATCGTGCTGCTCGGCTTGGATGGTGTAACGGCAGATCCTGTTTTTGGATCCATGGTGGTCGCAAAAGAGTAAGACGATTACGTGGAGAACGCAGCCATTTCGAATTTTCTGTGTAACGGCATACGGTCTTTACACAGGGGGTGATGGTATAGAGTGCGATAATGCGGTAGCAGATCGCCTCTGGTTTTTATTAGCAGAAATTTGAATGCAAATGATTACATACGAAATGTACTGCAGCCTGCTCCGCTGTTATACCTACGAGGGTTAAATCAATCCTTTTTTTTTCTTCAATAAGACAACGCACGTCCTCATACAGCAAGGGTTAGGGCACGGTTCTTACAAGACAATAACGTGACCCTGCATCCATGGCCTTCTCGCTCTCCAGACTTGTCAGCAATCGAACATGTGTGGGATATAACTGTCAATCGACTGGGTAATTTACCCCAACCACCAAATAACCTAGTTGACCTTTGACACCTAATTAAAGAAGCCTGGGATGACATTCCTCAAGATAGCATAAATTTAATATTAAGCATGCCTCGAATGCATAGGAAACCGCATTATTAAATAACTTTGTTATATTTTAGTATTTTAGTTTGAAAATGTAATCACTTTTTATGTTTGATTAAACACACATTGTGTATAAATTTATTGAAATTAATCAGGACTTACTGGGTTTTCGGATTTTTTGAAAATCAGTATAATATGTTCCTAACTTGAAAATTGATAAACTTTAGATTTGATTGATACTTACGTACAAATTTATTACAAAAATTTGAAACTTAATGGCTGGGTCTGAACGAAACTATACATATAAACAATGCGTTGATAACAATTATCACCTCAACTCACAAAGATATTCTACCACAGAAAAATTAAACTGTAGTTAATTTTATCACTTAATTTATACACTCAATCACTTTCTCTTGAGCAGTCTTTCTAAATCTCCATTCAATTTAATGAGGATTTCTAGGGTTATTAGGTTATCATTTTTCTCAAAAACACAACGAACATTATAAATTATTTATCTTATAATAAAGCTATATCTACATTGGTAACTAAACAAGATAAGGTGTCGAGTCAAAGTTCAGTCTTCGTAGGTTACTATCCACCCAGCTTCTGAATTTGGAAACGTCGGCGTATACTCCTGGAATGTGTTCTTCTCCGCAGCCTATGCCCCAAGCCACGATACCAGTTTGAATATATCTGTTGGGATTCTTTGCATCAGGACATACAAGCGGACTGCCTCCATCGCCCTGCGGTGTTAAGAAAAATATAATATTGTTCAAATTTTGTTTATTTAAATTCACTTCTGGACAAAATTAACAGATATTGAAACAATTCGTGACGCAGCAAGTTTAAGATTACATGCAGAATCACTTTCTTGGGAGATATATGAAAATATTGAATACAAACGTTTGCATTTACGCACTCTTTTGCTTTATAATAATTGTATGTATACAGGTGGCTCATTTCTTCAATCCGCAATCAACTTTGGTATTTTAAATACACTCTGTGTATTTTTACACATTTAAATTCTGCATAAAAGTTTAGTACCAATTGACCAAAGATGCATATATAACCTTTCTCTTGCCGTCAAACAAATAAAATTTTCGGATGACCATAATGGGTAGTTGCAAGTAAGTGCTTGTGCATAATGACATTATAATACCGCGAGTGCCATGTAAAAGGATGAGGCTTTTATACTGTGCATTCGCATTTTTTAGATATTATATAGGGTGTTCATGAATTGCCTTTTGGTTTTGATATCAAAAAGTGGCCCAATTTTAATATTTTTTAGTGAATTTTTGTAAAAAATTCACTAATGAGGAGAGCTCAACTTTTGAATTTAAAAAAAATCGTCAAAAGAGCGCAAATTCGGCACCTTAGAACCCATATCTGGGGTTAGGTTGGATTTTTATATGATTATATATATATATATATATATATATATATATATATATATATATATATATATATATATATATATATATATATATATATATATATATAGGTGGCGCATTGAAAACGAAATAGACTGATTTGCGTCCAGAGAATATTTTTTTTAAGAAACGCTGAAACACGTCAATTTTAATATTGCGGGGGAGACATGTTTTGACATAAAACTCAACTTTGTCACATCAACCCCTTAAGGGTGGTGATAACAACCCTTATATTTTAAATAAAGAACATGGATCGAGTGTTACATCATTTGAAAGCTCTTTCTTTTCTGAATTCAGCACACTAATTTTTTTTTGGAGTTTTATTAACTAGTTTAAAAATTATTCACAGTTGGAGTTGCAAGAACGTATTTAATTCATTGTGATAAGAAATGCACTAATTAGTCAATTATTCGTTAAAAAAAAGAAAACAAAACCAAACGTTCAAAAATGTTTATTCAGTTGAGTAAGTGTTCAAATTGTTGACCACCAGCTTCTATACAAAAGTACAAATTTTGTTCAAAACAAGCTCTGACATTCTGGAGCATTTGTGGAGTTATTAGACGGCATTCTTCAACAATGCGTCGTCGTAATTCTTCCAAAGACTCCGGTTTTGTTGCGTAAATTCTAGTCTTCAAATGGCCCCATAGAATGAAGTCTAAAGGAGTTAAATCCGGTGATCTAGAGGGCCACTCAATAGCACCTCTACGCCCAATCAATGGATTAGAAACTCTCTGTTCAAAAACTCGCTAACACCTTGTGAAAAATGCGGAGGAGCTCCATCTTGTTGAAACACTAATTGATTTTCTTGATAGTGATCATCATTTCCAACAATGTCAGTTAGTAGAGGGTAACCGATATCTTCTTGTAACTCCAAATACGTTTCTCCACTCAAATTGCCATCAAGGAAAATTGGTCCGATCAAAAGTCCTCCAAAAATGCCGGTCCAGACATTCGATTTCTGTGGAGTTTGAGTGTGGACTTCGTGAAAATTTCTTGGATTATTATCTGCCCAATAACGACAATTATGACGATTGACTGTAGAGTTTAATAAAAACGTACACTCGTCTAAAAAACAGATATTGAATAGAAAGTTCCCGTTATCAGCTATTCGTGCAGTCATAACTTCACAAAACTCCAGCCGCCGATCAAAATCATCTTCATTCAGTTGTTGTACCAGATGAATTTTATACGGGTGAAATGTATGATGCTTCAATATTCGCTGAATAGTTCTTCTTTTGATGTTTGAAACAATGGCCAATTTTCTCGTGCTCAAAGTTGGGTCTGCAGCAATTTCCCCTAAAACTTCAATGTCAGTAGTCTCATTTCTAACCGGAAATTCACGTTCAGGATCCCGTTTTTTGTTAGCTACTGAACCACTTTTTGAAACTTTGCAACTAACTCCAAAATGTATTTTCTGTTAACATGTCTGTTCGGACGTCGTTCATTAAACAAATTACAAAATACGGTTAGCACAGTCATCGTTTTTGAAAAAAAGAGTAATTATTTCAACTCTTTGTGTTACAGAATACACCATTGTGAAATTAATTTTCGGTAGTACTATCAAGTATCAACCGACCGATAAACTGAAATAGTAAACCGCCTTTATCTCATTCCGATAAGAAATGTTCTGATAGTCAATTGTTTGTTTACAAATCAACAAAACATTGACTATCAGCACATTTCTTATCGAAATGAATGAAATGCGTTTTTGCATCTTCAACTGTGAATAATTTTTAAACGAGTTGATAAAACATCCAAAAATAATTAGTGTGCTGAATTTAGAAAAGAAATAGCTTTCAAATGATAACACTCGACCCATGTTCCCTATTTAAAATATAAGAGTTATTATCACCACCCTTACGGGGTTGATGTGACAAAGTTGAGTTTTATGTCAAAAGATGTCCCTCTCAATATTAAGATTGACGTGTTTCAGCGTTTCTTAGAAAAAAAAAATATTCTATGGACGCAAATCGATCTGTTTCGTTTTCAATGCGCCACCCTATATATCTTTATATCTGTGTATGTATCATACCCATAACTCAAAAAATTGTGGGCCGATTTTGATTAAATTTAGTGAGTACACTTCTTCTGCAAGTGGCTTGGACAAGTTTGTTAGCGAGGAAAATTTTTGGGCTTTCTTTCGGAAAAAATTGTCTTTTCGGAACTAACAAAGCTATAGCAACCAAACTTGGTACACAGGTTAATATTGTAAAAGGTTAGCTATGTTCCAAAATTTATATCTCTTAGTTAAATGAAAAAAAGTTATAGGCATTTAAAAAAATTCTGGGTCCCACTGATGACCAGAGAAACGCATAAAATCAGAATATTCTGTGTGTGGATAAGAAAATCTATTGTATATTACAGTCAAAGATTAAGTTTTTTGGCGCAAAAAGGTCCAGAAACACCGGAAAAATTACCTTGAAAATTTCATTATTTTTCTTCGTAAAACGTCGAAGTCGCGATTTAAAACGTCAAAATTGTGCAACATTTAGACAAAGGATCTGAAACAAATACGGGTTATGTAGAGAAATTGTCGCAAGAAACGTATTTTACAAAGCTTTTAGTTTCAGCTTGAACCGCCATTGTCCTTCATTTTACTAAAATATTTGCCGAAAATCATTTCAAATAGACCCTTCCTCGAATATTTTGGCAGTTGTTTTAGTTATAGAGTTTAGGGTTTAATGGTCTATAATTTTTAGCGCATATTCATAGAAAGAATTCGCTATTGAGGAGACCGCGAGTTTTGAATTGTGAGAACATTTCTTTAAATGCGCGCGAATTTGGCCCTCCTATAACCTACATATGCAGCGTGAAACATTTCTACGGTACAGCTCAATCTCAATATTAATACGTGAAGAAAAACTTTGTACCCCTTTGTAAACACATTGCGCGGAGGGGTATGAAATTTGAAGTAGTTAAAGTTCATATAAAAAGTGCAGAAAGGTAAAATGTATGTAAAAATAGAATAAACAATGCTTTGTTTTAATTAGATAGTCGGATTTGCCTGGTCCGTGCCAGTTCTGAACTGACCGTTAATATCTAATCTGTCAATGTCCCAACAGATGTATATAGATACGTCCATACTGAATGTCAATAACATAAGAGTTTGTGTAAACAGTCGCAGTGAAATTATAGAGGTATTTCTCTGTAACAAAAAAACATCAATAACGTTACCTTAAAAACTGATTGACTTACGATCGAATTTCGATCAATGCACAGGTCCACTAGTATGCGTTATTATATAAGATACGAGAAACACTCGTATACATTAATTATAGGGTGTCTTGAGCTGCATCTTACAAAATTATTTTATTAACCACAGGCTGGCCCATAAGTCCTTCGTGATACAAATTTTCTTTTAGTGATTTTTCTTAGAAAAAATTCACTAATGGGGAGATCCCGACTTTTGAATTTTGAAAAAAATTTTGCAAATGAGCGCGAACTAGGGCCCTTGGACCCATATCCGAGGTTAGTTAAACTATACACCAAAATTTAGATTTCTATGTTACAAGAACAAAAAGTTATAATAAAATATTTTGTGCCAGATCATTTTTATGAAAATTAACTACCATAACGCACTTGCTGCGTCCAGACTTTTTTTAGTGAATTTTCTTACAAAAAATTCACTAATCTCGACTTCAAATGAGCGCAACCCATATCCGGGGCGAGTTTCAATTTTTATATGTTTATATATATATATATATATATATATATATATATATATATATATATATATATATATATATATATATATATATATATATATATATATATATATATATACGTTAATTATAGTGTCTTAAGCTACGTCTTATAAAAATATTTTGACAATCACAGGATGGTCCATAAGTCGTTGGTGATCCCTACAATTGTTTTTGTTTCAAGCACCCTTATATTATTATTATATTTGCATTTTTTTATCGAAATATAATGCAGGTTTTTAAGATAAAAAATCGAGATGCATTCAGTGCATTTTGGTAGCGAATTTTCATTAAATCCTTCAACTTTCAAAAACTCAATTTGCTATTAACCTAAGGTTCGTTGGCTAGGAAACCAGTTTTCTCGGAAATATTTTAAGCGTATTTTCGTCAAATTTTTGTACATTTTCAAACAATAAAACCCGCCTTATACTATTGCATTTTTCCATTTTCCATCGAAATATAATGAAGGTAAGACAAACCTGATCCTGCCATACCTTTCCAATACTTCCATTCTCTTCCAATTCCGCTACAGCACGGATGATCCGAGGTTGTAAACCGTGTTTACCTTCTTAGGTGATCAGACACGTGAACGGTTTAGTGAAATCTGAGGTCCCGCATTCTCCAGTCAGTGGGTATTTCTCCAGATCTATAACTTTGTGCGCTCACTTGAAAAAGTTCTTGTTAATTTTTTTTTATGTTGGTTAGCCTACACTAAGAGTTTTTCCTTGTCAGGGCTTTCTCGAATTGTTCTCTGAATATTGGCGGGCTAAGATCGTCTGGTTACTGTATTACATCACGTTATATAATATTGTGCTCTACCTTATATCATCTTCCTCATAATTCATTTTTCATCCTTGATACAATTCTTTTAGCTTTTCCAATGTCTACCGATCTCCTAGTTTTTAGTAATAACGCTTTGTCCTTAATGCGTTTATTTTTTGTTTCTGCTTTATATTCTAGTTTTTTCACCAGCTGGTAAAATTTACTTTGCCGTCCTCCACAATTAGTTTTCTGTTTCTTTACTATTTATTACATAAGTAGTTGTTTTGCTTGTTGATATTTTTATTTGATTATATTTTAGTTTGTTTTTACTGTATACTTCTTTGTTGCTTACCTTTCTGCATCCGATACCTGATGGTATTTGTAACTCTAATATTTCTGATGGTAATCCACAGTTTCTTGGGTTTCAATTTATTCTTACCTATAGCTGTTGGTTTCTGCTTTAAACTTTTTTAGGTCATAATTATCCTTCGGCTTGTAAACATAGCTTGTTCCTTATACTTCCTTTATACGTTACGATAATTATGCATTTTTCCAGAATATGACAACTCTCTATATCTGCTCCTAGATATATGTAGCTAGATTTTAGCACTTCTGTTTGCAGGTCAGGATCTGTATAGGGTCAACATTATATAGTATACAATATCAAAATTTATATATATATATATATATATATATATATATATATATATATATATATATATATATATATATATTCTTTGTAAAGGGTGTACTACGCGCAAGTCAAATTCATATGTATACAAAGGTCCACCTGTGTCTAAGGAAGCGGAGTATAATTAGTTTGGGATTAACTTTTATAACCGGGATAATATGGACATGGTAACGATGTAATTTGTAATAAAATTTAATAACAATAAAAGAATTAACAACTTATACAAACAAACTTAACCGAATACAATTTAAAACCAAATCTGTACATAATTAAATTAAAAAGTCTCGCGTCTTTACATTTTAAGAATCTAATCAAAAATCTCTCGTAATGTATACAAACACTAATATTTATAACCTTGCTTGTTCCACATTCTTAACAATGCGCAATCATCAATAGTCAGCATACTTTAGTGTTGCAATATGCAACTCCAACAAGTTTATGATTTGCATAAACCTGTAACATGAGCAATTCCAGGTTAATAATTATAATTTATATGCGAATTATAATTTCTATGCGACCTAGATATTATTTGGATTTATGCCAGCGAATTTTCCTATAACTATTATAATATAAAATTAATATAAAATATATTCACGATTAGTAACGCCCTCCTGGATAGTTTTCTGTTCTATGAACAACCTGTATATTCATACAAAAAAGATACTTATCGCTTGGTCATAGGTTACCATATAATTTTTATTTAAGTTTTTAAATTTTAGCGGACCATTTTGTAATTGTCATTTAAAACATTTTTAAAATTGTTTGCTACATTTATAGAATATTGGTATGATAAAAGTTAGAAATAAAGTAAAATAAAATGTTTTTATTGTAACGAGATCAACTTACAGTGCATGTGTCTTTTCCCATTCTACCGCCAGCACAGATGAAACTTTTGTCCAATTTAAAATCTTTTCCTAGTCTTGTGGTTCTTAAGATATTTTCACACAGGGCATTTTGCACTATTGGTAGCTCTATTTTCTTCAAAATAACTTGATATTGAGCTTCTTTGCCTGAAAATAATATGCACACTCAATCTAATTATGAGATGGTAATACCTGATGTGTCTAGCCATTCCTAACTCTTAATAAACAAATGAGTAAAAGACGTAGCCTATATTTTGATAACATGAAAGCTATAGTGCAATCAACAAAATTCTTCCTCTAGAGTCATATGGAAATAAAACATTTGAAAACAGCAAATCTTAATTTGTTTCATACACTTTCATCATTAGGAACTCATATTTTGCATATAATGTACATAATCTTTTATTATGAATATTTCATAAAACTGATAAAAATCATCATAAACAAGAGAAACAGCTGTACCCGAAATTCAACCAAACATTTTCTGTGGTTGAAGAGGTCTACACACTATCATCCACTTCTGTCCCATTGTAAAAGAAAACAACTCTCGATTAAAAAAGCTTTCTGAGGTAACTGAAAACCATGTCCAATCTGCCAACGCTGTTTAGGTGAACGTCGGAATAAACACAGTTTGTAATGGAGGCAAAATGACTACACAATATTGTTCTGCACTTTTAGGCGTTTGACAATGGCAAATGCGACACAATCGCACATTACAAATTAAAAATATGCTATAACAAAATAATATCAAACGAAAAAAACTCTGGACGCAGCAAGTGCGTTATGGTAGTGAATTTTCATAAAAATGTTTTTAATTGCAAATATGTGTGTTTCCTTTTTAAGAAAGCAGGCATCAATTTTGGTTACCAGTATACCCTATATAGTAAAAACAATGTGCCATGTTTCATAAAAATAACTTTATTGTGTGAAAATGTACAAAAATTTCCAAAAGTAAACTTAAAGTGTTCCCGGAAAAACTCGTTTCTTGGTCAACCTTATAGGTTAATAGCAAATTGAGCTATTCAAATTTGAAGCATTTAATGAAAATTCGCTACCATAACGCACTTGCTGCGTCCCGAATTTCTTTTCTTACAAACATGCATCGCTGAAAATTCAAAAATGCAATAACATAAGGCGTGTTTGATTAAAGAAAAAGAAAATTTGTATCACCAACGACTTATGGGCCATCCTGTGATTGTAGAAATATTTTTTTAAGATGTAGCTCAAGACACCCTATAATTAATATATACAAATTTTCTTCATATCTTGTATAATAACGGATATATTGAGCTTTATTGATTTTTTACGAAAATTCGACAAAAATTATATACCATTAAACGATAAACTCTAAAGCTAAAGCTACTGCCAAGCATCAGAGAAAGGGTCTATTTGAAATGAATTTTCTGGAAACATTTTAGTAAAATGAAGGACAATGACGGTTGAAACTAAGACTTCAGAGTTTGTAAAAGATCCTTCTTGAGACATTTGATTTCCATATCCCGTATTAGATTCAAGTTCTTTGCCTAAATGTTGCCGATTTTGACGTTTTAAATCGCAACTTTGACGTTTTGAGGAAAACCCCAATTTATTTTTCTTTAAATGCCTATAACTTTTTTGTCTTTTGACCTACATAGCTAAATTTAGGTAGGTGGCTTACCTATAAGGATATTAACTAGCGTACCAAATTTGGTTGCCCTTACTTTGTTAATTCCGGAGATATAAATTTTTTTTGAAAGAAAACACAAAATTTTCCGGGAAAACCTAGGCAGATTTTTCTGGCTAACGAACTTATCCAAGCCATTTGCAAAAGGAATTTTTCCACCAAATTTAGTCAAAATCGGCCTATTATTTTTTGAGTTATCGGTGTGATACATATATATATATATATATATATATATATATATATATATATATATATATATATATATATATATATATATATATATATATATATATATATATATATATATATATATATATATATATATAAATATATATATATATATATATATATATATATATATATATATATATATATATATATATATATATATATATATAAACATATAAAAATTGAAACGGACCCCGGATATGTGTTCTAGGGGGCCTAGTTCGCGGTCATTTGAAGAAATTTTTTCAAAATTCAAAAGTCGGGATCTCCTCATTAGTGAATTTTTTTTAAAGAAAATTCACAAAAAGGATGGAATTATCAAGAAAAATGCAATAAATCACAATTTGACGCAACACTAACCCCCTGGAGGAAGATTTCTGTTGATCGCTCGTTATTTTGGCACAAATACATCAGTGAAAAACTCAGAACGCAGCTAGTGCGTTATGGTAGCGAATTAAAAAAAAAGATCTACACCTTTAATACCTTATTCCTTACCATAACACACTTACGGCGTCAGTATTTCGTACATATTACGTATGGATATCTTAATTGTTACCCCAACACGCTTTCCATATCGGTGTATCTTTTATAATACGTTTTGGTCTCTTAAGCGTTCCTGTAACACACTTGGTGAGACTATCTTTTTTTCATAATATATAGTGATATCTTATTCGTTACTATAAAAGACTTGCTGCAAGCGTATTTTTTAAATTAGTTTCCTTAGTTCTTATCTTATTTGTTACCGTAACGCACATCGCGATCTCCCAATTGCCGAATTTTTTCTACGATGATTTGCTAAACATACTATACTAATAAATCACGAAATATATAACTTAAAGTACTGCCGACGCAGCATATAAAGGGTTTATTTGAAATTAATTTTAGTAAAATGAAGGACAGTGGCGGTTAAAGTAGAAACTGAAGGCTTTGTAAAAGACACTTTTTACCACATTTCTTCCAAATAACTTGCATTGGTTGCATAATCCTTGTTTAAAAATCGTCAATTTTCAGGTGTCAAGCCGCGACTCTGGCTTATTTAATCAATAAATTTCAAAGTAGAGAATATTTTGGTCTTGTGCGTTTCTCCGATTACCAGTGGCAGTAATTTTAGTGAATTAAAAAAAAAAAAAATCACTAATGAGAAGATTCCGACTTTTGAATTTTGAAAAAATTTCTTCAAATGAGCGATATTTGGGACCCCTGGAACCCAAATCCGATATATATATATATATATATATATATATATATATATATATATATATATATATATATATATATATATATATATATATATATATATATATGTGTGTGTGTGTGTGTGTGTGTGTGTGTGTGTGTGTGTGTGTGTGTGTGTGTGTGTGTGTGTGTGTGTGTGTGTGTGTGTGTGTGTGTGTATCACACCAATAACTCAAAAAATAATGGGCCGATTTTGATTAAATTTAGTGAATACCTTCCCTTTGTAAATGGCTTGGATAATTTCGTTAGTCAGGAAAATCTGCCCTGGTTTTCCCGGAAAATTTTGTATTTTCTTTCGAAAAAAATTGATATCTCCCGAATTAACAAAGTCAATGAAACCAAATTTATACTATTATGTGCAAGTTACCTACCAAAATTTAACTCTGTAGATCAAGAGACAAAAAAGTTATAGGTATTTAAATAAAAATAAAAATTTCCTCAAAACGTCAAAGTTGCGATTTAAAGCGTCAAAATTGGGAACATTTAGGCTAAGAACCTGAATCTAATACGGGCTATGGAAAGAAAATGTCTCAAGAAGAATGTTTTACAAACCCTGAAGTCTTAATTTCAACCGTCATTGTCCTTCAGTTTACTAAAATATTTCCAGAAAATTCATTTAAAATAGACTCTTTCTCTGATACTTGGCAGTAGCCTTAGCTATAGAGTTTATCGTTTAATGGTATATAATTTTTGTCGAATTTTCGTAAAAAATCAATAAAGCTCAATATATCCGTTATTATACAAAATACGAAAAAATTATATACATTAATTATAGGGTGTCTTGAGCTACGTTAAAAAAATATTTCTACAATCACAGGATGGCTCATAAGTCGCTGGTGATACAAATTCTCTTTTTTTTTTAATCAAACACGTCTTATGTTATTGCATTTTTGCATTTTCCATCGAAATATAATGCATGTTTGTAAGAAAAGAATTTCTGGACGCAGCAAGTGCGTTATGGTAGCGAATTTTGATCAAATGCTTCATATTTGAATAGCTCAATTTGCTATTAACCTATAAGGTTGACCAACAAACATGTTTTTTCGGGAACACTTTAAGTTTAATTTCGGAAATTTTTGTACATTTTCAAACAATAAAGTTATTTTGATGAAACATGGCACATTATTTTTAATATATAGGTTATACTGGTAACCAAATTTGATAGCTGCTTTTTTAAACAAACACAGACATATTTGCTATTAATTTTTTTTAATGAAAATTCACTCCCATAACACACTTGCTGCGTCCAGAATTTTTTTCTTTAAACTTAGCTATCTGAATGATATTGTTAGTTTTAGTTCTTATAATTTAGATTTAATTATTTGCTTATTTTTGTATAAATACCTAATATTTACAGTTTGTTCATAACAAGTGAAATGTAATGGAATATAAAATAAATAGTTTAGAAAATGATTGGAAATTCATACTTAGATAAAAATGAATTAGAATAGATATAGGATATTAAATAAGACTCGGAGACTAGAACTTTCACATGGTTGTATTCAATTTCTTCCAAACCCCGTCAAAATAATCTGTCAGCTGACATATCCTCCTATCTTATTTTAACTAGGTGACTTTCTATAATCCTGGAAGAACCACAAGTACTATGTCACCTTCTTCAGTAGTCTCTGTCTTGAACATAATATGATTTCCTTTGTTAAGTTCTGGTAGATATTTCTTTCCACCTTTTCCAGTAATTATTTACAATTTACTAAGCCTTCTTCCATTGTTTCCTCATGTCGCCACCATGTATACCATCACCTGGTAAATATGTATTTTGCATGCCAATTAGAAAGTGGTTGAAAGTTAATCTTCGAGTAGTCTCAAGTATCCCTTTTTTCGGGTATGTGACCTTAAGAATTACATTTAATGTCCTTTTGATACTTCTGATTACTCTTTTCTAGACGCACCTCATATGGGAGTGAGCTAATCTAATATTTCAACTAGATGCTGACCCAATTCACAATGGAATAGTAGAACGGAATTGGCTAAACAACCAATATCCCCAGAGATGGGTTGAAAGAAACATCCCTTTAATTTCTTGGCCTCCGAGGTCACCTGATCTCACATTCTTAGACAATTTTTATGAGGGTTTCTGAAAAATGAGGTTTAGAAAACACAGCCTCAATACCAGAAATCTGTATAATATACACTTTGGACCAAACGTTTGTGAAAGGTCTCGTATTTCAGAAAGTACTTGATGAAAAAAAAGTTCGGGACGTAGCAAGTGCGTTATGGTAGCGATTTTCATTAAATGTTTTAAAGTGAATAACTCAATCATATATAATAGAAAAGAAAAAGAAATTTGAATTTAGGGATGGAGTAAGGTATTTCACAAGGCAACGTACTCACCAACTTTAATCAAAATCGGTTACTAACTTTTTGAGTTATCGTGCGGATACACACACACACAGATATATATATATATATATATATATATATATATATATATATATATATATATATATATATATATATATATATATATATATATATATATATATATTAAAACTTACCCCTGATATAGGTTCTAGGGGTCTTAGTTTGAAAAAAATTTTGCAGTCTCACCATCGATACCTGTATTAGTACATTTTTTTTAAATTCACTAAAAAAGAAAAATTACCATGGGAGAGTTACTGATCTACGGTCTAGACCGAAGACGAAGTAATATAAAACTTCACCCTAACAAATCGCTGTGCAGACTAGTTCAAGGCACAGTGATTTTGGAATGGGTGGAGTAAAAAGACTAAGGGCATGCACGATAAGCCAAAGGCTGCAGTCCTCTCGGGGCGGTGAAGTCGCGGACGAGCCCGGAGGGAGAAAAAAAATGGGAGAGTTATCGAGGCATTGACAATGTTGCCAAGTTTATTTCTAAGCTAACGTAGGTAAATTAACTTTTAAATTATAACACCCGCCTTCTTTTTATTGCAATAAATTCAGCAACTCTACTGTCACTGGACCTTCAAATATAAAATCTCTGTTTCATTCGGATATTGAAATATGACAACGCAAGCGTTTTTGTTCAAGTTCTGTTGATTTAGGATGTCCGATTCACAGCTGTCATCGGCAATGTGGGTTTCCATTTTAAAAAGTCAGTTACCCACATTTTCTGAAAAAGGGTAACCTAGGCAATATTGTAAATGGTATAATTTAACCCTTTCACCCGACACTCTCAATAAATCTCAAATTTAGCGATTTCTGAAATCGGACACAGGTCCCGGACTTTTGAAACACAGTATATATATATATATATATATATATATATATATATATATATATATATATATATATATATATATATATATATATATATATATATATATATATATATATATATAAAAGATCAGGCACCTGTTCATGCCAGTTCCCTATGATAGTCTGATATTGTTTGAGTTTTACAAACTCTCAACAGGCACTAATCCTGGCAATACTGAATCCAACATATACAAGCACAAATAGTATCTAGACGCTGCAAAACTAAATGAATAAATGAATTAAACGAATAAACGAATAAACGAATAAATGAATAAGTGAATAGGTGAATAAGTGAATAAGTGAATAGGTGAATAGGTGAATAAGCGAATAAGTAAATAGGTGAATAGGTGAATAGGTGAATAAGTGAATAAGTGAATAAGTGAATAAGTGAATAAGTGAATAAGTTAATAAGTGAATGAGTGAATGAGTGAATGAGTGAATAAAGAATAAACGAATAAATGAATAAATGAACAAATGAACAAATGAACGAATGAACAAACGAACAGATGAACAAATGAACATATGAACAAATGAAAAAATGAACAGAGGAACAAACGAACAAACGAACAAACGAACAAAGGTACAAACGAGCAAACGAACAAACTAACAAACGAACAAAGGACCAATGAACAAATGAACAAATGAACAAATGAACAAATGAACAAATGAACAAAGAACAAATAAAGAAATGAACAAATGCACAAATATCTCTCCATGGCTTCCATTTTGCTGTACCCACTTATTTGTATTGCAATTAATTTAGCGCTCAACTGACACCGAAACTTCTTAAATGCCAGATATCTCTCCCTTTTGATTTTGAAATATGACAGCGCAGTGTGTCCGTAAACTCTTTGGTAAATTTGGCAACATTGCCGATGTCATCAATAAATTGGGCATTCTCCGTAACCGGGATTCAAGCTTAACTAATAAAAATTGCATAGTTCGCAAATAGCACGCTAATTTCTTAAAACTGTGTGTATTTTAATGTAAACAACGCCATTTCATTAAATAAAGGAATTATTATTTTTTTAATATCCTGATAAGCGATAAGCGACAAGCGACGACGTGCATTGTGGATAAAACCTGGAACATAAAGCAGAATATGAACCTCCCCAACTCCAACAGAAATAATGACAGCGCTACATACTAATTTCGACAACAGCTAGGACAGATACTGGTAAAGGAAACTGGCTGTCGAAAGACGTATCTAGCACATAAGTTATTTTGTGCCTTTGTGGTGATGATACTTTATGTTTCAGATTTCATCTTGATAAGTAGTCAATGGAGATTCATGTATAAATATCCGTACAAATGATGGATACGTATAAACGCTAATACCAAATGACAAACTGTATATGTAAGTAACAAATTAACAAAATAATTGAAAAACTTACCAAACTTATCTTTACCCCACCCACTGGCGAAACAATTATTGGATTCAATATATTGTCCTTGTTCGGGTAAGCACACCGTTCCTATATTATCAGCCTCGTCAAACGGGCTTTTCAGTACGATCAATGCGACATCATTGAACAAGGCTTGTGGATGGAACTTTTCATGGATTATTATCTTCTCTACGTCCCTTTCCTGGTAAGGTAATCGTTCTTTGTCGGTTTGCGTGTCCCACTCTCCAGCTCTCACCTTAATCTCCTGAGTATTATACCTAAAATTTAAGGATTATCTAGCTTTATAATGCTTATACTTACACGTAATAGCGTAGTATTTCGAAACTGTGTTTTAACTACTGCACAATTTATATATGGTGCTTAGGAGAGAAGACGTCCATTCATATTGATATACCGCAACTTAGCTGCTTATAAAGTATATAAGTCGACAAGTACACTACTTGGAGAATCCAAATTACCACAAAAAAATTTTAAAGACCTGACGATTGTTTCACTAACAGAGGTGTATGGGCATTTTACATTGAGTTCTGATCACTTTTTTAGCGGCCACGAATAAAACTAGCATGCCTTGATAGTACCTCATACGCTATATGTAATAGCGGTAAAAAAAGATTTGCAATGTGCATCGGTGCCAAGATATACAGGATGATTCATTAGGTGAGCGACATTTATATCTCGGTAACTATGACAACTAGAGCTTCGGGAGAAAAAACATTATTTCAAGGTAATTTAGGAATTATTTATTTAATTTCTTATTCTTGCCACCAGGTGACGTATTTTTGGAAAAACTTTTTGAAAGCAGTTATGTTAAAATATCTGTTACATAGTTATTTTCTTTTTACTTTTCCTGACACCCCTAGTCCCGATCTATGTTTTTTGTTTGAGTTAGGATCCTCTTATATACGCTGTTTATGGAAACTGTTTAAAATATCCAGCTCTGTTATTATTGAAGCTACAATGTGGTCAAATTGGGAAAGTTGTTAAAATTTTCACGAGCATCTCGATTCTGGCGTCAAAAGAACAATTGAGCATCGAATTGCTGAGAATGACATATCAAGTCAATTTTTCCAAATGGAACGCTAGGTATTTTTCTGTCTAATTCAACTGCAAATTCGCTTGTTTATCTTATGAAGCTAACACGTTCTTGCCGATTTTGCATAGTTCCAGATATATCTAGATCTGGATATGCTTGTTCACGAAAACCGTCTAAAATAACGATCTCCGTTATCATTGGAGCTACAAATAAGGTTTAAATAGGGAATGTTGTTCAATTTTCGCGAGAACCTTGATTCTGACGTCGAAAAATAATACAATTATTTAAAAAATTATAAATATTTTAATAATAATTATATAATTAAATTAATAATATTTTACAATTTACAACTGATTGTGAGTTGTGACTTGTCTTGCTTTTTCCGTAAAAAAAAACTCTGGACGCAGCAAGGCGTTATGGTAGTGAATTTTCATAAAAATCTTTTTTAATAGCAAATATGTGTGTGTGTGTTTTAAAGCAGGCATCAAATTTGGTTACCAGTATAACCTATATAGTAGAAACCATGTTCCATGTTTCATCAAAATAACCTTATTGTTTGAAAATGTACAAACATTTCCGAAAGTAAACTTAAAGTGTTCCCGAAAAAACTGATTTCTTGCTCAACCTTATAGGTTAATAGCAAATTAAGCTATTCAAATTTCAAGCATTCAATGAAAATTCGCTACCATAACGCACTTGCTGCGTCCCGAATTTTTGTCTTTTAACTGACAGACCTAAATTTTGTTACATGGTGAACTTTTTATAATACTAACACGCGGACCAAATTTGATTGCCATTACTTCTTACTTGTTATTTCCGGAGATATAAAAATGTTATTAATAGCAAATATGTGTTTTTTTTAAAGAAAGCAGGCATCAAATTTGATTGCCAGTATAACCTATATAGTAAAAACAATGTGCCATGTTTCATCAAAATAACTTTATTGTTTGAAAATGTACAAAAATTTCCGAAAATAAACTTAAAGTGTTCCCGAAAAAACTCGTTTCTTGGTCAACCTTATAGGTTAATAGCAAATTGAGCTATTCAAATATGAAGCATTTGAACAAAATTTGCTACCATAACGCACTTGCTGCGTCCAGAATTTCTTTTCTTACAAACATGCATTATATTTCGATGGAAAATACAAAAATGTAATAACATAAGGCGTGTTTGATTTAAAAAAAAAAGAAAATTTGTATCACCAACGACTTATGGGCCAGCCTGTGATTGTAGAAATAATTTTTTAAGATGTAGCTCAAGACACCCCATAATTAATATATACATTTTTTTCATATGTATAATAACGGATATATTGAGCTGTATTGATTTTTTACGAAAAGTCTACAAAAATTATATACCATTAAACGATAAACTACCGCCAAGCATCAGAGAAAGGGTCTAATTGAAATGAATTTCCTGGAAATATTTTATTAAAATGAAGGACAATGACGGTTGAAACTAAGACTTCAGGGTTTGTAAAACATTCTTCTTGAGACATTGTATTGCTATAGCCCGTATTAGATTCAAGTCCTTTGCCTAAATGTTGCCAATTTTGACGTTTTAAAACGCAACTTTGACGTTTTGAGGAAAACCCCAATGTTTTTTTTTAATTCCTATAACTTTGTTGTCTTTTGACCTACAGAGCTAAATTTTGGTAGGTAACTTACATATAAAGATGTAAACCCGTGTTTTTAAGAAAACACAAAATTTTCCGGGAAAACCTAGGCCGATTTTCCTGGCTAACGAACTTATTCAAGCCATTTGCAAAAGGAAGGTATTCACCAAATTTAATCAAAATCGGCCGATTAGTTTTTGAGTTATCGGTGTGATACATACATATATATATATATATATATATATATATATATATATATATATATATATATATATATATATATATATATATATATAATAGGCATATTTTGAGATAAGAGCCTTCGAAAAGTTTAATCCGAAAATGCGCCATCTGGTGGCAAGAATAAGAAAATAAAGAAGTATTTCCTGAATTATCCTTCAAATAACCTTTCGAATGTTTTTTCCGAAGCTCTAGTTGCCATAGTTACCGAGATATGAATGTCGCTAACCTAATGAATCAGCCTTATATCTCGGCTCCGATACACTTTTAAAATCTTTTTTTAACCGCTATTACATATGCAATTTTTATTCGTGGCCGCTAAAAACAGTCATTATTCCAAAATGACCCTATCCCTTTAGCGTCATCTGAGGATGAAAAATTCTTAAATCTTAACTAGTAAACATTGTGTTTATGTTAGGTCGTTTAGGACCGTATAAAAAAACTAAATAAAAATCCCCTGCCAAAAATTATTTCTGATGTTAAAAATAATTTAACTAGTTGTCACAACCTTATAACAAAAGACATATGAAGACGGTTACAAGTTATAAATCCAAAAGTGCCCAAAAAATATTGTTTCCCAAAAATTCATAAACCGGGAAAATCGATGAGACCTATTATTTCGGCTATAGATCCTCAGATACATAATTTAGAGAAATGGTTGACAAATGAGTTTAAAGGCTTGCCTGTCAAACAAAAAGGTTTTTAGTAGCCCTTGAGATTATTAACAAATATCATTTGATGTGAAAATACACCAGACAAGTTAAGAGGTCTGCAAAGAAAATTTAATTTAAAAAATCTTTGTATTAAACAAAAGTCTGGATGCAGCAAGTGCGTTATGATAGTGAATTTTCATAGAAATGATCTGGCAACAAATATTTTTTAACAACTTTTTTTCTTTCAACATAGAAATATAAATTTTGGTGTATAGTTTCCATTTAATATCGTTAACTTACGTACCAAATTTGGTTACCATATTCTATTATTTCAGTTAAATTTTTTTTTCGAAAAAAAAAACAAAAAATCTACCGGGAAACCTAGTTCGATTTTCCTGGCTAAGGAACTTGTCCAAGCCACTTACTAAAGGAAGGTACATGCTAAATTTTATCAAAATCGGTCTATTATTTTTTTAATTATCGGTGTGATACATTATATATATATATAAACATATAAAAATTAAAACTGACCCTGGATGTGGGTTCTAGGGGTCCTAGATCGCGCTCATTTGAAGAATTTTTTTCAAAATTGAAAAGTCGGGATCTCCTCATTAGAGAATTTTTTCTGAGAAAATTTACTAAAATATATTTTAATAGCAATTAGTTTTTTGAATAAACCCAAGGCACGGCAATCGGCAACCCTCTCCCTTCATTCATTGTGGACCTTTCCATGGGTGGATTTGGAAGATTTTTTTGACAAAAATAATGTGTTAGTCAATACAAAAGATAAGGGTAAAAGGTAAAGGTAAGATGCTTACTGGCAATTAGGCCATTGCTGACCCCTTTTGCTCATCTAAAGTAACCTACCCTCCACCTTGAGCTCGATCTCAACGACGACAGTGATTTGAAAAATCATCCGCCGCCGGTGAGTCTCGAAACGTCGTCCCCCGAGTCCGCATTGGTCTGAATCGACTATCCCGCATGGCTACGGAGGCGCAAAAGATAAGGGTAAAGCAAAATTGATAAAGAAAACCTGAACCTTATCAAAAAAAAATTGGACAACTGGTGAAATTAGAGCCCTACCAGAGTATTTATATCTCTAAGGCCATAAGGGCAGAGTCTGTTTGAACCGAGTTTAAAATGGGAACGTTATATCTTAGAAGCTTTTAGGGAGAGTGAACCTGAAGAAAGTAAATAACATAATACAAGAATATTGGATATAGATATACTGGATTCGATTCTCAGTAGAGCATCAATTACGTTTTTCAGTACATACTGTAAAATTCACATCATCCGAGGTTGTGGCAATGTCTTTAAGCAAATTCAATGTCTGTAGGTTTCACCCTTCAGGAAGGACGTAAAGCCGTCGGTCCCATGTATCATGCAATGTTGGACACGTTTAAGAGCTCCACCCAACTAGCAGAAAGATTGGGTGGGGCTAAATTTTTATGATAGCGAGGTGTATATGCTACCTGGCGCCAGTGATTAACCATAGTCTTGGAAATAGATCGACCTTAAAGAAACAAAAATACAAAAAAAAACACAGCATTACATTATTACAATTAAATCTAAGGAATGTGTGTTGCATATTTTATTAAACTAATACTGTATGAATTGTAAATAAATGCAACAAAATTAAATAACTGCTCATTAATTTTTCTAGGAGAAATGCATTTTTTTCATATTGTGCACAATTAAATTTGCATAGTTCTTGGTTTGTATTTGTTTTCTAAGAATTGCCATATCATTATAGTGATTTATACATCGTACGTATGCATAAAATAATTTTGTGTTTACAAATAATTTACATAATATTAGCCTTGACACTTATGTGATGTTGCATAAAAACTAAATATCTTACAAATTACTTCCACTTCATTTAGTTCTAAATGAATCAAACACGTAATGAATAATTTTAATTAGAAAATCTTGGATTTAAATCCTACCATAGTCAGGTAATTCAGTGCGTCCCAGCTGTCTTAGCTTTTGCTTTCCACACCAGTCTAATGACATTCTTATTACGAACGTTTTATCGAAGCTGTTCTAAGTTTTTCGAAATTATTGTTTTATAGAATTTTTACATTTATTTTCTTCTTCTTCTTCTTCACTTGTAATCAGCAGCAGCGTAGCAACCCAACGAGAAAATACTAAGATGTCAACCTTTAACTGCAAAGAGCAAAAGAGCAATCCGTTTGCATCTTAAAGTTTTTGGATCTGCATATTTATTTGAATCTATTACCACATGACTTTCTGGCAATTTATTATATTTGCATCTATAAGTTTTTGGATCTGCATATTTATTTGATTCTGTTACCACATGACTTTCTGACAATTTATTATATTGTTTCACACGAATCATCAGCATAATCATAGTCTAAAGAAAGGCGATGTGGCCTTGTCGCGCAATATTGACAGTCTGTCCCCAGCAGTTCTTTTCATTTTTCTTTAGTTTTCACACTTTATCAATTGGGTCAAAATTCCAGAAGTTTTCATCTTGATCCACCTCTTCTATTTTCCAAAGTATATGTCTTTCAAGTAGGGGAAAGTGGGTCAAAACCGGGTACCAAAATTATGAACTAACACTCTTTGCTTCCTTTCGAAGATTTATATGAGCAAATGGTGTTTTTGGTCATCTTATATATCAGAAACTGGTTTCTGTTTCACACGTTTCTTTATCTCCCAAAAATATACTTTAATTCACTATGTACAAAACCCCGGTTTTGCCATGTGGGTGTAATAAAACCCGGTGTCATAATAAGATTGTGTCTCTTTTAACAATTTTTATAAGTCAGCTTTAAAAATTATTCCCAATAAAAACATTATGACTAAGAGAGCACTAGATTAACTTTGGCAAGGTCTTAGCCAGTTTATTTATTTATTTATCTATGGAGTAGTTTCTGGAATTTTGAACAAGTAAGATGTGAAAAGAAGAGAGGATTTGTAATAGTTGACATGGAGATACATGAACAAGACAATATATATCGACAAATAATAAAAGAGTGTTAGAAGAAGTCAGAGGCAAAAGATGCTTACTTAAATACATTCAAAAAAGAAAGACGCAATTTGCTGAACATATCATGAGTCTCTAACAACCAACGGCGTGCGGTTGGTTTTCAAATAGGGGAAGCAATCGATTATAGTGTGTAACTTTCCAGATTTCTCAGATCGAAAATCTAAAGTTAGAAATTTGATTTACGCACTAAACCGAAATGTTTTAGCTTAAAACACGATTTCAAGTGACACTTGATGTTGCTATGACTTTTAAAAATTTTGTGAAAATTATTTAAGCCCGAAAACCCCCACGTATTCCACGAATTTTTCTTTGTGCAGACGTCGATGAAAATAGAAAACGGAGTCAGCAGGAGATTTTTGAAATTGTTTCACAACCCGCTAACCACTGATATGTTTCGTAAACACTGCTATTAAAATGGCGTTTAAAACTATTCACTTCCTTCGTTAATTTTATTGTAGGCGTGGATCGACCATTATTTATTGTTTTCTGTTCTTCTGACAAACCAAAAAGGTTCTGTTTCATAAATTACCTATAACACAAACACATTATTCAGAAACTTGTACGGCACTACTCGTAGACGGAAGAGGAACTTCACCTTACTACAATGATCACGCGGCGACCAACCGACCAATACTGACTCGCATAAGCGGAATTTACACCGCTTACTGGAGACGATATAAACTCTACAGATAAAACAACGACCTTCGTACGGAGTGCAGTGGTATAGACAGTGACAGTATACACAATAGACAGTAGGAAATAAGCGATCCCCACGCTATATTATCAGATGTGCGCGCTTCTGCCTGTCGCAAATCATGCAGCCTCGCCGCGTCTGTCTTGCATTTGAGACATTGCCAAACTATATAAATATTCCAAATATCTACCTGCAACTAGATTCAAACTTAATAAATGGAAAAATACAATTTAAAAAGAAAAATCCAATTTAAAAAGAAAAATATAATTTAAAAAAAAATACAATTTAAAAAGAAAAATACAATTTAAAAAGAAAAATACAATTTAAAAAGAAAAATAAATTTTACCAGAAATATTTAGGGGGAAGCAGTGCTTCCATGGACCGTACGCCGTTGCTGACAACAAATTTTGAATAAGTATTCGTAGAAAAGGAAGAGGTAGCTCAACAGGAGATCTTCTGTGAACTGTTGCGGAGAGAGAGAGTCACAGACGCTAGGATAGTACCTTTTTAGCATTTTGGGGTTGGCAATGCTTGCGATTATTGGTTATACTCTCTCCTTTCAATCGTCTCTAAAGTAATGGAAAAGTATATAAATACCAAATTACTAAAATTTCTTGAAAAACACAGTCTAATCCACGACAGGCAGTATGGATTCCGTCAGCGCAGATCAACTGCCGACCTCCTTTCTTGGAACAAGTCTATGGAACTACACGGTGAATCCCAGATTGTCGCTCTAGAAATATCCAAAGCATTCGACCAGGTCTGACACGCAGCGCTGCTTAATAAACTTCCGGCCTATAGCCTACTACCAAAACTCTGTACCTGGACAGCAAATTTCCTCTCCAACCGGAGCATTTCTGTTGTCGTGGATGGCCATTCCTCTAAACTGTATCCAATTAATGCAGGAGTTCATCAAGGTTCAGCTTTAGTCCCTACTTTGTTTCTTCTACACATCAATGACCTCCTCTCTAGCACATCCAACCCAGTTCACAGTTACGCGGACGACAGCACCCTCCACTCAAATATACAATATTCTAAGCCTGTCTCTTTAGCCCAATTATATGAGGATCGCAGACTCATGGAGGGTTCTGTCTCCGTGGATCTCCAAAAAATATTAGACTGGGGAAGTAGAAATCTTGTATAATTCAACCCCACCAAATCTCAGTATTGCTTTCTTTCTCATAAGAGCTATACTGTCCCTATACTCATCACAATGAATAACCAAGTTATTCAGAGTAATGAGTCCTTTTCACTTGTTGGCATTTCTGTGGATCGTAATCTCAATTGGCACCAACATGTCGCATCAATTGCAGAAGCAACTGTTAAGAAATTAGGTTTCCTCTTCTGGGCTTGCAAATACTTTTCACCAGCTAATCTCTATACCTTATATACTTCACAAATAAGGCCAAACCTCGAATACTGCTCCCACATCTGGGGTGCCGCTGCCGCTTCTACACTCGCTATCCTGGACTCCATTCAGAAGAGAGCTATACATCTAATCGGTGACCCTACCCTCGCCCAAAGTCTGCCATCCCTTGCCCACCGACGTGCCGTTGGTGTCCTCTCTCTCTCTCTCTCTCTCTTTTAGGGCACTGCTCAGACGAACTATATTCTATAGTTCCTCCACTTGCTGCCCCCAACAGATCTACCAGGGCAACAGAGCGAATGCACCCTTTTACTGTCCAGGTCACCAGACATAGAACATCTTGTTATGCCCGCTCTTTTGTCCCGAGGACTTCCAAGTTGTGGAATTCCTTGCCGGTATATGTTCTTCCTTCTCCTCCGAACCTCCAAACCTCCAAGCCCAGTATTAACAAGTTGCCTCTTTCCTCCTTGTCGAAACCCACGGTACGATAGTATCTAGGCTGTAAGCCCTCGTGGTGTGTTGTTGAAATATAAAAAAACTCTGGACGCAGCAAGTGCGTTATGGTAGTGAATTTTCATAAAAATATTTTTATTGCAAATATGTGTGTTTTCTTTTTAAGAAAGCAGGCATCAATTTTGGTTACCGGTATAACCTATATAGTAAAAACAATGTGCCAAGTTTCATAAAAATAACTTTATTGTGTGAAAATGTACAAAAATTTCCTAAAGTAAACTTAAAGTGTTCCCGGAAAAACTTGTTTCTTGGTCAACCTTATAGGTCAATAGCAAATTGGGCTATTCAAATATGAAGCATTTGATCAAAATTCGCTACCATAACGCACTTGCTGCATCCAGAATTTCCTTTCTTACAAACATGCATTATATTTCGATGGAAAATGCAAAAATGCAATAACATAAGGCGTGTTTGATTAAACAAAAAAGAAAATTTGTATCACCAACGACTTATGGGCCATCCTGTGATTGTAGAAATATTTTTTAAAGAGGTAGCTCAAGCCACCCTATAATTAATATATACAAATTTTTTTCATATCTTGTATACTGGATATATTGAGCTTTATTGATTTTTTACGAAAATTCGACAAAAATTATATACCATTAAACGATAAATTCTGTAGCTAAGACTACTGCCAAGCATCAGAGCAAGGGTCTATTTGAAATTAATTTTCTGGAAACATTTTAGTAAAATAAAGGACAATGACGTTTGAAACTAAGACTTCATGGTTTGTAAAACATTCTTCTTAAGACATTTTCTTTCCATAGCCCGTATTAGATTCAAGTTCTTTGCCTAAATAATGCGAATTTTGATGTTTTACACTGTCACTTTGACGTTTTGAGGAAAACCCCAATTTATGTTTCTTTAAATGCCCATAACTTTTTTGTCTTCTGACTTACAGCGCTAATTTTGGTGGGTAATTTACCTATAGTGATATAAAACGATGTACCAAATTTGGTTGCCCTTACTGTTTTATTTCCGGAGATATGAATTTTTTTTAAAGAAAACACAAAATTTTCCGTGAAAACCTCGGCCGATTTTCCTGACTAACGAACTTATCCAAGCCACTTACAAAAGGAAGGTACTCACCAAATTTTGTCAAAATCGGCCCATTATTTTTTGAGTTATCGGTGTGATACATACATATATATATATATATATATATATATATATATATATATATATATATATATATATATATACATATATATATATATATATATATATATATATATATATATATATATATATATATCACTTGCTTAGAAGTATGAGGTTCTATGTTAAAAATTTTCGTAAATTGAGATATTCTTGCCAAAGGCTGTTGCCTGCTCTTTCATTTCATAAGAGATAGGTCTATATAGCCCCCTCACTATAATATGAAGGGAAATCACTTAAAGCGTAGCTTTTCTTGTAATGTAGGAGAAAACAACGTTTTATGTAGCACTAAATTTGAGAAGTTTTTACCAGTTTTATATAATGCAACGTCCTATATGCAACATAGAACTTTGTTGTCACGAATATACTGTAATTGTAGGGTTATGTTATTTACATAGAACTCAGCGCTGTTTTATGCTATACGTTTCAACACGTTGTTTGTTTACTTTAAAATACAAAAAAGGCAGCAAAATAAACAGTGATGAGTGAGTTAGAAGAGGAAGACCGTTATGCAGGCTATGATAGTGATGTAGACAAGGATTATAGTCAATCAGAAAGCAGCAACAGGTAGTTGTAATTATTTTGAAGTTATGTTGTTTACATTTTCATATAATTTCATTCTTTAATTATTGTTACTTTATATTTCAGTTTTGATTACGCACTCGCGCGATACCAGAACAGAAAAACAACAATATAGGTCAAGAGGAATCTTCAGGCATGCCTTTGGTGTCAGATACAGTTTTAACTGCAAGAAACATAAAACTGGAATAAAACGAAGCTGAATCAATCAGACGTGTGACCGTGTCTAACAAGACCATAAAACGAACACGGGATCCTTCCAAACGCGCCCAAAATGTTCGTAAACATAAAAGGAGTAGTGTCGAGGCTTATATTTCTTTCCGTAAAAAGTTGTTTCCAATACATTTCTTTCTGTAAAAAGTTATTTTCCACAAAAGCCATTAAAACATTTAAAGATTGTGCAAAAACTTGTCGAAAGAAGTGCAGTGAAAAAATTACTGACGAAGAACGGCAGAGAATATTTGAGGCATATTATCCTTTAACTAAGGAGATCGCTTTTAGATTGTGATGGTGATGATGGTTTATGCTAAAATAATCAATTACACAGAAACAGTAGATACCTACCTGTCAACACAGTGGGCTCCAGTTAGTACAACTTTGGGTGTTATCAGGGACCCTCCACATATGGCTAGAGTCTTATCTCGGTGAGAATCATAATGGTTTTTTAGTATAGCGACCATCCATGGGAACTCTCCATACTCGGCTTCGTTATCCTTGTTACCAGTGATTTTAAAGTCTATGCCGTTTGTATTTCTTATGCCGCAGAAGTTGACTTTACCCCGAGGAGATTCTGGTGATGGGTCTGGTTTTGGGTCTGGGGAAGGTGGGGGTACATCACCATCTGGGATTCCACAACATACGTCCAAAGGATGTTGACACTTATTGGCGCCAAACCTAAAACAAAGTTCTGTCACAATTCTTATGAGTTTCTATGCATCAATGCATTCTGCTTTACAAGATAAGGTGTTATCAATGTACTTGGAAATAAAATATTCAGGGTGTTAATTAAGTACGGGACAAAACTCCAGGCTGCGGTACCTTATTCAATCTCGATCCGAAATGTTTATAAAAACATATGTCCCAAACCCCCATGTTTTAAACGTACAGGGTATAAATTAAAAAAAAACAGTTTCTCCCAAATCACGAGGACAGCCAAGTACATAAAATAGTGGTGCAAATTGAATCATAATTTCCCCATAGCTGTGATAATTTACTCCCCTCAGAAAGACATTCTCATGAAATAAATTTAGGTTCATAACTTGATCAGCAAGGAAATATGACAGACCGACACACACACGCAAAAAAATCCTTTCAGAATCAAGTTTTCTAAATGTTTAGAGACTTTTTCCGCCGTTTCGGTAAAAAAAAATCGAAACTTCTGTCATCGATATTCCACCCTTATACATTCTACCTCCAATTTAATTTCAGCGTAGAATACCAGATTTTGATAAAATTGAAAGTTTTCTAATAAACAAATGCAAAAACGTTATATTACTCGGATTTTAACGAAGAAAATGTCAATTTTCACCAAATTATCCCCCGTTCATTCCCTACCCGCTTGAGTGATTCTACCCAAAAAAATCCGAACCTTTTGTTTGTTGGGTGCTAACTGTATACCAAATTTGAAGACGATATCTCAATTCGTTCTAAAGTTATCCTGGCTACTAACAGACAGACATACAGACCGACAGACAAAAAAATGTGTTCCCAAATCATGTTTTCTATAAGTTTTGACACCTTTTACGAAGTTTAAGCGACCAAATTTATTTTAAATTTCTGTCACCGATACCATACCTCCACACGTGTTGACGATGTGAAAGCAATAATTACAAAACTCGGGACGGAGCAAGTGCGTTATGGTAGTGAATTTTTATTAAATGCTTCAAATTTAAATAACTCAATTTTCTATAACCTTAGAGAGTTTAATTTCAATACGTAGTAAGGTTTTTCCTAAGGCAAGATATCCACAATATTTCATTAAAATAACTTTGTAATTTTCGGAGAAAAAAATTTTTTCGAAAGAAAATTTAAAATTTGAATAACTCAATTTTCTCGAAACTTAGAAAGTTGAATTTTGGTACGTAGTAAGGTTGAGGCAACATATATAGTAAATTTCATTGAAACAGCTTTGTTACTTTCGGAGGAAAAAAAATTTTTCGAAAGAAAACTTAAATTTTTTCCGGAAAACCCCGTCTGATTTTTCTGGATAACGAACTCATCCAAGCCATTAATAAAAGACAGGCACTTGCCAAGTTTCATCGAAATCGGTTAATTATTTTTTGAGTTATCATATATATATATATATATATATATATATATATATATATATATATATATATATATATATATATATATATATATATATATATATATATATATATATATATATATAAACATATAAAAATTAAACCTATTTACAAATGAACTTTAATAAGATATTATGCTGTGACAATACCTCTCTCAAGCACCCTAAAATATAATCAAAATGTGCACAGTTATATATGTTTTATTTCTTTTTCCCTTGTCTTAATACACTACATATTTTATGACAATCGATTTAATTTACTTATTTGATTCCATAAATAGTCGGTTAATAGTGACTTGGAATGAAGTAGACACCACATCTTCAAACATATTAAGAGAATATGAGTAAATCAACAGCAACTGGGAATGAATTCGGTCAGTCGCCCAGCCACGTGGTTAAAAAACACTGTTTGTATGAGTGGTTACAACTCTACCTCTAAATAAAAGGACTGTAACAGCGGCAGAAGCAGCAGTCAATGGAAGGTGCGTGTATTCGGAAAGAAACTATTGACTATTAATAACAACAATTGACTAAAAACGCTGCGAGTTGTAAGGCAACAATAATTATACTACAGAGGTGATAAATGATAATAAATTACAATAGGGCTATATATAATCGTAAATGCTTCCAATGATTAACAATCAGTGAATTCAGTATTATTGACATTTCTCGGAAACTTACAAATGAATTTCATGAGTCAATAAGAAAAGCATTGACTAACCAACAGCAACCACATACTTATGATTTAAACATAAATGTTTCAAATTTGAATAGCTCAATTTTCTGTAACCCTAGAAAGCTGAATTTTGGCACATAGTTAGGTATTTCCCAAAGCAATATGTAGACCAAATTTTATCGAAATTTTCGGAAAAAAAATTTTTTTTTGAAAGAAAACTCAAAATTTTCCCGGAAAACCCCGTCCGATTTTCCTGGCCAACGAACTCATCCAAGCCATTAATAAAAGAAAGGCACTTGCCGAGTTTCATCTAAATCGGTTAATTATTTTTTGAGTTATCAGACGGATACATATATATATATATATATATATATATATATATATATATATATATATATATATATATATATATATATATATATATATATATATATATATATATATATATATATATATATATATATAAACATAAACATATAAAAATTCAAACTGACCCCGGATATGGGTTCTAGGGGTCCTAATTCGCGCTCATTTGAAAGAATTTTTGCAAAGTCTCACCATCGATACCTCTCTATTAGTGAATTTTTTAAATAAAAATTCACTTAAACTAGAAACCGGGGACAATTATAACTGAATAAAAGGGACTCTTTTTCAAATACCATTAAATCCGTGTTTGAGGTTTACCTACTTATAGAATTCAATTTTTAAAATAGTGCTGCAAATTGAACCATAACTTTCACATAGCTGTGATAATTTAGTCACCTCAGAAAGACATTCTCACGAAATGCATTTAGGGTCCATGACTTGACCACAAAGTAAATATTCGTACTCCTGTATCCATAAACTTCCGAAACGATATATTACTCGATTTTGAATAATAAAGTGTCAGTTTCCCAAATCAAGCCACCATTTGTTCCCTTTTCTAGTTAATTTTTATTATGAAAATTCACTAATAGAGAGGTATCGATGGTGAAACTTTCAGAAAACATCTTCAACTGAGCGCATATTAAGGCCCCTGGAACCCATTTCCATGGTCAGCTAAAATGTATATATATATATATATATATATATATATATATATATATATATATATATATATATATATATATATATATATAGTATTAAATTTTTGTGGGGGTAATAGTGTTATTTATCAAAAAATTGTGGGAACGCCGTCAGTTGTAGAATAAAACTCTTTATTATAAGCCGAGCTTTCGGAAAAATTTATTCCTTTATCTAGGCTACAATATGGAAAGAAAAAAGTTTACAATTTACTTGGAAAAAATATAAAGGTTTAAAATACTTACATATAACATGAGTTGTACTAAACTATTTATCTAATAACAAACATAAAAAGAAACCCTTTTGATGAATTTGAGTGAAGTCTAATAAATGCCAAACTGACATATAAAGCTAAATATTGTTTAATTGAATTTGTTTTTTGTTTTTGTCTAGGAAATATAAAAAGGGGTAGTGATTTCTAAAATTATTATCTTTCTTTAAGTTTATTAAATTTTCGTTAAAATAATTTCAAATTCTTCTAAACACATTATTTTATTACTTAAGGTTTCACAGTGTAAAATAAAAACATTACTAAAATTTATATTATGGCCAGTGTCGAGATTATGTTCTGACAGAGCGCAAGTTCTTTTTTGTAAATGTATGTCACTTTTGTGCTGTGTTAACCTATCTTTAAGGACTCTGCTTGTTTGGCCAATGTATCTTAAACTACAATTATTACATGGAATACAATACACCACTCCAGACACTTTGGAAATTTCTTCCTTACTTTTGAGTTTACTGAAAATGTTATTAATTGTTTTTGAATATCGAAACGTTATTTTAAAATTGGTTTCATCTTTAAATATAAACACTGGCCATAATATAAATTTTAGTAATGTTTCTATTTTACACTGTGAAACCTTAAGTAATAAAAGAATGTGTTTAGAAGAATTTGAAATTACTTTTAACGAAAATTTAATAAACTTAAAGAAAGATAATAATTTTAGAAATCACTACCCCTTTTTATATTTCCTAGACAAAAACAAAAAACAAATTCAATTAAACAATATTTAGCTTTATATGTCAGTTTGGCATTTATTAGACTTCACTCAAATTCATCAAAAGGGTTTCTTTTTATGTTTGTTATTAGATAAATAGTTTAGTAGAACTCATGTTATATGTAAGTATTTTAAACTTGTATATTTTTTCCAAGTAAATTGCAAACTTTTTTCTTTCCATATTGTAGCCTAGACAAAGGAATAAATTTTTCCGAAAGCTCGGCTTATAATAAAGAGTTTTATTCTACAACTGACGGCGTTCCTACAATTTTTTGATAAATATATATATATATATATATATATATATATATATATATATATATATATATATATATATATATATATATATATATATATATATATATATATATATATATGTATGTATGTATCCACCCGATAACTCAAAAAATACTTGACTGATTTGGACCATATTTGGGAATAACCCTTATTTTGTTAATGGCTTGGATGAGTTCGTTCATCAGATCATAACGCCCAATTGTTCTTAACAAAAAATTTAAAAATATGTCTTAAAACGCAATATATCTCAAATTCTTTAAGTGAGTGAAACGAAAATTTACAACTTAAAAGAACAGAGACAGACATGGTTTTGCACAAATTTTCAGGTCTTTTGATCAAAGAAAAATAATGTTATTCGAAATTAAAATTAAAATAATCCTCGACATCACTTCAAGTTCTGTAATGCAATATCTACAAAGACAGATGATGTGACCTAACCTATTTAAATAAATGGTTGATAAAAATCTAAACAATGGAAGTCACAAGTATTATTGCAACATGCCCTAACGTAGACAGGGACGCCATCTCGGTGCGGAACCAGGTAGTATGTTGTCACAACGGCTCTAGTTAGCACAAAATGTTATAGATGGAAACATTTGTACAATCAACTAACAATTTTGTAGATGTCAGACGTGGCCCATTTATTTTATAATACCGGGACAATGTTTGCTTTCAAAAGCGCTGAATTTTAGCATGCGACAATGTTCTCTGAAAGTATCAATGTTCTCTGCAAGTATGAAAACCTGCTCAAAAAATGAGAACGATACTGATAGATAAGTTATTAGATCCATCATTTTTATTATAGATGATTTCGCAGGTTAGTTTTTTTAGTCAATTTAGGAAATAGCATTTTCTGTATTTCTCATATTGTACGTTTCAAACAGGTACAGTCCCGTTTAAAATTAGACATACCTACGTTTGTTTAGCGTCCAACCGTATCGAGCTTAATTTAAAAGGTGCTTGCTTTCGGCGTCGAGCGGATTCAGTGTAGTCTTGGACAAAACCTAGATTCATACACTCGCGAATTGCGAAATAGCCGCGCAACGTATGCCTATTGGTTTATTTAAAATAATATCGTAAACTGTTTTTTTTTATTAGACTTTCTAATCTATTTTACTAATTTTTCTGTGCACACAGACACGATCTAAATGTGTTCTCTACTTTTAAGTTTGTATAGCCCCAATGTTAATTAAGAGTCCCCCTTTATTATACTTACTTATCTTGTGCTTATATATGTAATATAAAAATAAAAAATAAGTGAAACAGCAAAGGAATTTATTTACTTTAGTGCTGTATAAAAAGACATTATAGGCGACAATGTGGAATGTGATTTCGGTAAATTTACAGTTTACTGCAAGGAGGGTTTTTATATATTTTTTTTCAGAAACATGCTGAGAACCCCCCTTGGATGCACAAGCCACAAGGCAAATTTGGTGCAAACAACCGCTAAGAAACTTAAGGAGCAAAGAATTAATAGGGTTGCTTGGCGGGGAGGAAATCTGAGCGGCAAATGCTAAAAAACATTTAGTCGGACTTTGAAAAGATAAGTTTTTCACATTTTGCGGCAATACTTCCTTTAAACCTTGTCTGCCCCGAACAACACCCATATTCGCCCAGGTCCAGTAACTTTCTTGGGGGTTGCTCCCAAGTAATTTTTCTTGTGCTTTATGCTTTGAAGGTAGTTTTATGCATGAGCAAGGGGAAAGAGAACCCCCCGTGTTTTTGGGTGAGGGGCAGAAACCCTCTTTGTCCTGGAGGTTCTTCTTCCCCTTCTGCACGCATACAGTCACCCTCAATGCATGAAACAGAGGAATCTTTTTATGTTCCACTTTCTAATGTATATTTTGTTGAGTATATTTCCTGTTTATTAACTGTTTTGTTGAAATTTGTATCCAAATTACTGTATAAATATTTATGTTAGAGGTCATGTTTTTGCTTGCACTTCTTTACCTTATTTTCTACAGTTCCTAATTAAATAAAGTAACGTTTTCTAACTTTTAATATAAGGCTAAATCACTATGATATATTATTCTTATGAAAATTCACTACAATAACGCACTTGCTGTGTCCCGAATATTTTCTAAAACGAACTTACTCACAAATAATCTAGGTTGTGAACAGCTACCTGTGCACCAAATTTGATGTCGATTGATTAATTACAAAACAATTTAATATTTCACCTCTTAAAATTTATGGAATATATGAAGTTGACTTTAAAAGTTATCGCCAAGATTAAGTCCAATATCACCACGGCTCGAGTACAACCCGTCCCCAAGAAAGGATCCAAAGTGCTTCCTAGCAGCTACAGAGCTATTTCTCTCCTTTCAGTCGTCTCTAAAGTGATGGAAAAGTATATAAACACCGAATTACTAAAATTTCTTGAAAAACACAGTCTACTACACGACCGGCAGTATGGATTCCGTCAGCGCAGATCAACTGCCGACCTCCTTTCCTTTGTCACCCATTCTTGGAACAAGTCTATGGAACTACAGGTGAATCCCAGATTGTCGCTCTAGACATATCCAAAGCATTCGACCAGGTCTGGCACGCAGCGCTGCTTAATAAACTACCGGCCTATGGCCTACCTCCAAAACTCTGTACGTGGACAGCAAATTTACTCTCCAACCGGAGCATTTCTGTTGTCGTGGATGGCCATTCCTCTAAACTGTATCCAATTAATGCAGGAGTTCCTCAAGGTTCAGCTTTAGCCCCTACTTTGTTTCTTCTTTACATCAATGACCTCCTCTCTAGCACATCCAACCCAGTTCACAGTTACGCCGACGACAGCACCCTCCAATCAAATATGCAATATTCTAAGCCTGTCTCTTTAGCCCAAATAGATGAGGATCGCAGACTCATGGAGGGTTCTATCTCCGTAGATCTCCAAAAAATATTAGACTGGGGAAGTAGAAATCTTGTACAATTCAACCCTACCAAATCACAGTCTTGCTTTCTTTCTCATAAAAGATACACCAGCCCTCGACCCATCACAATAAACAACCAAGTTATTCAAAGTAATGAGTCCTTTTCACTTGTTGGCATTTCTGTGGATCGAAATCTCAATTGGCACCGACATGTCACATCAATTGCAGAAGCGGCTGCTAAGAAATAAGGTTTCCTCTTCCAGGCTCGCAAATACTTTTTACCAGCTAATCTCTATACCTTATATACTTCACAAATAAGATCAAACCTCGAATACTGCTCCCACATCTGGGGTGCTGCTGCCGCTTCTACACTCGCTATCCTGGACTCTATTCAGAAGAGAGCTATACGTCTAATCGGTGACCCTACCCTCACCCAAAGGCTGCCATCCCTTGCCCACCGACGTGCCGTTGGTGGCCTCTCTCTATTTTATATATATCTGCACGGGCACTGCTCAGAGGAGCTTTTTTTCCATAGTTTCTCCACCTGCTGCCCCCAACAGATCTACCAGGCGAACAGAGCGAATGCACCCTTTTACTGTACAGGTCACCAGACATAGATCATCTTGTTATGACCGCTTTTTTTCCTGAGGACATCGAAGTTGTGGAATTTCTTGCCGGCACATGTTTTTCCTTCTCCCCTGAACCTCCAAACCCTCAAGTCCAGAATTAACAAGTTGCGTCTTTCCTCCTTGTCGACACCCACGGTACGATAGCATTTAGGCTGTAAGCCCTCGTGGTGTGTTGTTAAAATAAAAAATAATAAAAAAAAACATCAGATAGCCAGGAAAAAATTCTTGTCTGCAGCTTTTTCTCTACGACTTAAACTTTCATAGTTATTCTGCTATTCTGTTACTTTTGTAATACCACACAAGTGATAAATTTGGGCCATCATACCAACTAATTGTATGGTGAAATGTTAATTTCTCGATGAAAAGATAAGAGGACGAACTGAACTCTAGGCAGACTTAATAATCTAATGTAATATTCTTTCAAAACTAAATCCCAATTTACCCCCTCACATTCAATTTCATCACAGAATATCAGATGAGTGATGGAAACGTTTTCTAATACACAAACCCTAAAACGGTATATTACTCGAGTTATAACGAAAAAATATCAATTTTCACCACCCCTCATTTTCCCCTTTGAGCGGTTTTACCCAAAAACAACCCGAACCGTTTGTTGGTGAGGTGCTAACTGTGTATTAAATTTGAATACGATATCGCAATTCGTTAGAAAGTTATAATGCCTACTAGCAGACAGACGCACAGACCGACAGATACCGATACCATACTTCCACAGGTATTGACGATGTGGAAGTAAAAATACTCTACGCCATGTTTTTCCCCAAACAGAGGCCCTTAAACGCTTCCACGATCAAAACCACACAAAAATGTTTTCTTTTGACTTTTCTTACTCAAATGAGCCGATTTCAAGAAAAGCGAGAAAATAGTAACAGCGTAACGTTTTAAACCTTTTTCAAATTCGACAATCATGCTTGTTTTAAAGTCCTCAATGCTAAAACAAAAAACAGAATCACCCCGAACCACAAAAATAATAACTGATGAAGACAACTTCGTTGTCGAAATACGTAGCTAGCGCATAACTTTATATTATTATTTTGTGGTTTTTGGGGTGACTCTGCTTTTTGTTTCAGTTTCCAGCCACAGTGTCGAACCTCAGACTTTTATCCTTATTGCCAGTCTATGTCCATTAATACAGGCAATAGAGAATTTGTTTCTGCAGTAAACTACAGGAGTTTTTTTTCATGCGTAGGTTCAGAATGACGTTCTGAATATAAATATTAAATTCGGGACGCAGTAAGTGCGTTATGGTAGTGAATTTTCATAAAAATGTTTTTAATAGCAAATATCTGTGTTTTTTCAGAAAGCAGGCATCAAATTTGATTACCAGTATAAGATATATAGTAAAAACAATGTGCCATGTTTCATCAAAATAACTTTATTGTTTGAAAACGTACAAAAATTTCCGAAAGTAAACTTACATTTCTGGGTCAACCTTATAGGTTAATAGCAAATTGAGCTTTTTAAATATGAAGCATTTAATCAAAATTCGCTACCATAACGCACTTGCTGCGTCCAGAATTTCTTTACTTATAAACATGCATTATATTTCGATGGAAAATGCAAAAACATAAGGCGTTTTCGACTTAAAAAGAAATTTGTATCACCAACGACTTATGGGCCAGCCTGTAATTGTATTTCCATATCCCGTATTAGATTCAAGTTATTTGCATAAATTTTGACGTTTTAAATCGCAACTTTGACGTTTTGAGGAAAACCCCAATTTATTTTTCTTTAAATGCCTATAACTTTTTGTCTTTTGACATACATAGCTAACTTTCGGTAGGTAACTTATCTATAAGGCTATAAATCCGCGTACCAAATTTGGTTGCCCTTACTTTGTTAATTCCGGAGATATAATTTTTTTCGAAAGAAAACACAACATTTTCCGGGAAAAGCTTGGCAGATTTTTCTGCATAACGAACTTATTCAAGCCATTTGCAAAAGGAATTTATTCACCAAATTTAATTAAAATCGGCCCATTATTTTTTGAGTTATCGGTGTGATACATACATACATATATATATATATATATATATATATATATATATATATATATATATATATATATATATATATATATATATATATATATATATATATATATATATATATATATATATATATATAAACATAATATAAAAATTGAAACTGACCCCGGATATGTATTCTGGGGGGCCTAATTAGCGCTCATTTGAAGAAATTTTTTCAAAATTCAAAAGTCGGGATCTCCTCATTAGTGATTTTTTTTTAAGAAAATTCACTAAAAATCCTTACAAATTAGGAGGGCCGAAGTGCCGCCATTTTGAGAAAAACCGTTTCTGCCTATATCTCCGTAACCGTGCACTTTAGGCCAAAAATGGTAATGATCTTTATTGTAGATAATTGCCTGTATCATCATTTTTGTTAAATATTTTTTTGTATCACTCACCGTTTTTTTTTTGTTTTTTTTTCAACAACACACCACGAGGGCTTACAGCCTAAATACTATCGTACCATGGGTGTCGACAAGGAGGAGAGAGGCTGGACTTGAAGGTTTGGAGGTTCGGGGGAGAAGAAAAAACATGTGCCGGCAAGGAGTTCCACAACTTGGAAGTCCTCGGGACAAAAGAGCGGGCATAACAAGATGTTCTATGTCTGATAATCTGGACAGTAAAAGGGTGCATTCGCTCTGTTCCCCTGGTAGATCTGTTGGGGGCAGCAGGTAGAGGAACTATGGAAGAAAGCTCCTCTGAGCAGTCCCCGTGCAGATATCTATAAAAGAGAGAGAGGTCACCAACGGCACGTCGGTGGGCAAGGGATGGCAGCCTTTGGGTAAGGGTAGGGTCACCGATGAGACGTATAGCTCTCTTCTGAATGGAGTCCAGGATAGCGAGTGTAGAAGCGGCAGCAGCACCCCAGATGTGGGAGCAGTATTCGAGGTTTGCTCTTATTTGTGAAGTATATAAAGTATAGAGATTAGCTGGTAAAAAATATTTGCGATCCCGGAAAAGGAAACCTAATTTCTTAGCAGCCGCTTCTGCAATTGATGTGGCATGTTGGTGTCAGTTGAGATTTCGATCCACAGAGATGCCAACAAGTGAAAAGGACTCATTATTTTGAATAACTTGGTTGTTTATTGTGATGGGTCTATGGCTGGTGTATCTCTTATGAGAAAGAAAGCAAGACTGTGATTTGGTGTGGTTGAATTGTACAAGATTTCTACTTCCCCAGTCTAATATTTTTTTGAGATCCACGGAGATAGAACCCTCCATGAGTCTGCGATCCTCATCTAGTTGGGCTAAAGAGACAGGCTTAGAATATTATATATTGGAGTGGACGGTGCTGTCGTCCGCGTAACTGTGAACTGGGTTGGATGTGCTAGAGAGGAGGTCATTGATGTGGAGAAGAAACAAAGTAAGGGCTAAAGCTGAACCTTGAGGAACTTCTGCATTAATTGGATACAGTTTAGAGGAATGGCCATCCACGACAACAGAAATGCTCCGGTTGGAGAGGAAATTTGCTGTCCACGTACAGAGTTTTGGTGGTAGGCCATAGGCAGGTAGTTTATTGAGCAGCGCTGCGTGCCAGACCTAGTCGAATGCTTTGGATACGTCTAGAGCGACAACTTATACGACTAGTAGGATTCATTTATTGACTTTTTTCCCCATATCTTTATTAATAATTGTTTAAACAATAAAACGTTTATAACTTAACTTTTCAACCATCAAATTTCCTACAACTTTTACTTAAAACTTATTTTTCTCAAATTAATATTTTCAAAGTTATAATGCGTTAATTTCAACAATTCTGTGCCTAGACGGTTGACGCCAGTCTGGGCTTGAAAACTGAGTCATCCAACATCTGGCCATATATGTATATATATATATATATATATATATATATATATATATATATATATATATATATATATATATATATATATATATATATATATATATGACCTGACCTGACCCCGGATATGTGCTCTACGGGCTTCTAATTTAAATAGCCGGACAAAAAGTATTAATTACGTAAATATTAGCAACAACTTTTATGACAAATATAAATAATAATCATTTACCGTAAATGTTATCAAATAATTTAAAACTACATATCTACATAATGCATTATCAAGGAATTGTGTTTAGGGTTACTAATCAAATAATAGGCTTTTTTGTTTGTTATGATAAATGTTTCGTAACAATACGTACATTTTCTTATAATTATATGTATTTTTGAATTTAAATGTGTCTAAATGAGCATTTATTTTAACTATAAAACCTATTGTATGCAAATAATTTGTGTTAATCATCAAAGGCGTATATTTTATAACCTATGTTTTTTTTGTCTCGTTGAACACCGATAACAAAAAGCGTTATCAAAAAAGCTCATGCATTATATATACATATTATGTACATATAAAATATATAATTAGTTATATGCTGGCCTGCACAAATTTATCGCAAACGAACAAAATATTTTATTAATTACGATGAGTTAGGGTAATATGGCCCACATTCAAATTTATGGTGAATAAGATCAAATTTTTGTAGTGAATTTTCGTCGAATAAAACCACTAATGAGGAATATATATATATATATATATATATATATATATATATATATATATATATATATATATATATATATATATATATATATATATTATATATAGAAGAATAAAAATTCCTATTTTTATTGAGCACTTTCAAGAAACAACGATAAAGGAAGCTAACATATCTCAAAATATTTTATTAATTACGATGAGTTAGGGTAATATGGCCCACATTCATCTTTATGGTGAATAACATCAAGTTTTTGTAGTGAATTTTCGTCGAATAAAATCACTAATGAGGAATATATATATATATATATATATATATATATATATATATATATATATATATATATATACACATTTATTTATTTATATATATTTATATATAAATAAAAATTCCTATTTTTATTGAGCATTTTCAAGAAACAACGATAAAGGAAGCTAACATGTCTCAATGGTCTTATATGTCACACCGAAAATTTTGTAGGTTCTCTTCTTAAAATGTCAAAGTCGCGATTTGAAACGTCAAAATTGGCAAGATTTGGGAAAAGGACCTGAAACAATGTGTGTGAGCGTTATGTAGAGAAAATGTCGCAAGAAGAGTGTCTTACAAACCCTTAAGTTTAAGCTTCAGCTGTCATTGTCCTTTCTTTCCCTCCTCAGGTCCCGTCCGCGATTGCCGCCCCGATAGCACCGCAACCGTTTGACTTATTGTGCATGCCCTATGCCTTTTCTACTCTACCCATTTCAAGATCACTGTGCCTTAAACTAGTCTGCACAGCGGCTGGTAGGGTGAAGTTTTATATTGCTCTGTCTCCGGTCTAGGTTGTCCGTAGATCAGTTGTCTTTTGCGGTCCAAAGCTTTACACTCGCACAAGATGTGCTGGACTGATTCCTTCCCCTCATCGCGGAGTATGCATGCGAGGTCTCCCTTGAACCGCCTCATTTTATGCAGGTGTTTCTTGACAGCCATGTGTCTCGTCAAGAGTCCTGTTATGTTCCTTAGCTGTTTTCTGCAAGGATTTAGCAGCTCCACAGCTCTCTTTAAACTGGATTCCCCAATTACTGACTACCCATGCCCTAGACAGTTTGCCTAGTACGCCTTATGTTGGTTTCTAACCCAGGACTAAATGGATCCACTGGCACTGCTCTTCGTCACTCCCAGGACCGGTTCTGGTCCCATAAAGAGCTCTGCTGATCCTCTGTTCACAAGATTGCCTCTTCATTGCTTTTGACCCCCGAGTGACCCGGCACCCAGATGAGGGTCACCTCATTCTGCCCAGCCAGGTCACTCTTCTCGTCGCGGCATTCACTAACCAGCCTGATGTTTACCCGTGGGCTGCTTAGATCCTTATGGGCTGCCTGGCTGTCTGTAGCTATGCAGATCCGCTCGTTGATGTAGCCCATACTCTTGTTCTCTCGTACGCAGTGCAAGATTGGGTACATTTCGGCCTGAAAGACCGTTTCGTGAGCCCCGAGGAAAATACTGTGACTTACCCTCGGTCCTGCCGAGTAAACGTCGGCCCCCGTCCCACGCTCCCCGGCGGACCCGTTCACGAACCAGACGAGTTCGCCCCGTGTTAGGCCCGGCGTCTCCCCCCACCATTTCCACTGTAAAACTGCTTTCCGGACAGAATCGCGGGCTCATGAAGTCTGACCTTAATTGAAGCATAGGCGCCTTCACGATCTCCCAATTCTTGCAGTAGCCTCTGCAGCCTGGGTTGACCTTCAGTCTGCCATTGCAGGCTAGTCAGTGTAGTCCTAGCCTAGCCTCCCACATGATAACTAAGTGTAGGGGAGAGCCATTGTCCTTCATTTTACTAAAATATTTCCAGAAAATTCATTTCAAATAGACCTCTTATCCACTGCCTTGGCAGCGATTGTACTTATAGAGTTTGTGGTTTAATAATCTATTCGTTCTAGCGAATTTTCGTAGACAAAATTCGTTATTGAGGAGACCGCGACTTTTTTACCAGTAGATATCGAAGTCCCATGAAAATGACGCATTCAACAAGGACGTGCTTAAATAGTGGCTTAATTTTTTTTTAATTCCAGCTGTTGTAACTCTTTTTTTTTTCAAATGAAACATCATTTATTTTATATTTCAGAAGTAAAGGGCATCATGCCCTGTGCTTCAACTTTTCCATAAGACTGTCAGTACCTAAAGACTATAGTTTCTAAAATATCTACATTTATAATCGTATAAAATAATTCATGTAGGGATCAGTTTAATTATTTTTCCAGTTTTTTTTTCAATTCTAATAATCGATCAGATTATGGGATTATTTAGAGAATTTTCGACGCAACATATTAAAATATTTAAATTGACTTCGGTATAAAAAAAGGTAAGAAATTATTATTTTAAGAAGATTATCTATAAGGGTAGATTGTGTAACGATTACGTTTCGTTAC
This sequence comes from Tillus elongatus, assembly GCA_964006375.1. Classification (NCBI taxonomy): domain Eukaryota; kingdom Metazoa; phylum Arthropoda; class Insecta; order Coleoptera; family Cleridae; genus Tillus; species Tillus elongatus. Next base: position 256,276,490 of record OZ023262.1, on the reverse strand, counting down.
TGCTTTAAATATTCAAAATAAACCCGTAAGAGACTTAATTAATAGCCGACAATCCAATATCTGTAAGGCAATTCAAGTTTTTGATTTGAAGATTGTTTTATGAAAAGTCGCCAATGTTTAACTCTCCTGAACACCGTACTGCATTTTAAATGTGTACGCTAAAAGTCAAATATCTAAAGACGCAATGTGGCTTTGTTGGTAAATGATGCATCGCATTTTGCGGAAGGAATATTTCCAAGAAATAAATGTCGTTACTACTGGCTCTGTAATTTTCCGTATGACTTCACGAACGACGGTTGCAGAGAATTGCCGGCACGGGAGGTGAGTCTGTGTGACTTCAGCACCGATTGGAGGTCTCGTTTTATCTCATTCGACGAATGGAGGCGAGAAAGAGCTCGCGCACAGCCACCAACCGTCACAGTAAGAATTTTTGCATGCAGCGACTAGCAATTGCCGAACGCGACACATTAGCAGGGCCAGGGATTCTGCTGAGCGCTCATAGAGTGAACACCCGTCAGTTCTCGGTGGCTATTAAATTATCTTAAAACGGGGTTGTAATGTTCTTTCTGTTATCTGTACTACCTAATAATTATTGTCAGTGATTGTTTGGAGTAATTCAAGTGATTTTCTAGTTTACATAAACATAGTATTCAGCACAAAAACACGAGCTTACTGGTGGCTCTTTGTTTCGAATTGTTGATTTCTTGTCGTGATCAGAAAGAATTCCTGGTTATTATCATACCTTAAGTCAATTGGTAGTGAATTTTACGTAAGCAAATTCACGTTTTAATTGCGATTTGCAAAGTTTCCATCAAGCGAATTCAGAACATCGACATAGGTGTCAAATGATCTTGTAGTATTGGAGCAATACATCCACCGGCCCAATAATCTCTGATGGGAAGTCCCAGTCGTTTCCCCCAGCTTTTCCGTTCTAATTTGAGTCTGGAATTTGTGCCAGGCACTCATGATTGATTCCACCTGGAAAGAATCTTCACAGGGTCATCAGGTAACCTGATACCGGAAGACTGGTGAGTCTGAACAAATATTTTCTCTGAATCAGCAGAATTTTCATGACGAAATCTAACATTTGAAGTTTTAATAACCTGAACTTTCCAAACCACGTAATCAAATTTGAGCTTAAAAACAATGTCAGGGAGGTGCTGTCTGCATATATATATATATATATATATATATATATATATATATATATATATATATATATATATATATATATATATATATATATATATATATATATATATATATATTCCTGTTTAAACTCTAAGATTTTGTAAATTTAAACACATAGTTTTTTTTTTAGAACCTCGGTGGTTCAGGGGTAAGAACGTGTGCCTCTGAACCGAAGGGTACTCGGTTCGATCCCAGGATACTCCTTTCACTTTTTCAGTACAAACTGTAACATTAATATCAACCGAGATTCTGGCATTGTATTTGAGCAAGTTGAATGTCTGCACGTTCCGCCCTTCGGAGGGGGCGTAAAGCCGTCGGTCCCGTGTCTATACGATGTTGGGCACGTTAAAGATCCCTACCCTCCTTACAGAAAGGCAGGGGTTCGGCAAAATTTCCAGGATAGTGAGGTGAAACTGCTCCCTGGCGTCGGTGATTGGCCATAGTCGCGGAAATAGGCCGACGTTAAAGAAACAAAACACACACACATTATTATTTTTTAATTGTAATTAGCAAATTTTGTCTGTAAAATATCTAACCTATACATTCTCTTTAATATCTTTTATTTTTAGTGAATTTTCGTAGAAAAAATTCACTAATGGGGAGATCCCGACTTTTGAATTTTGAAAAATTTTTTGCAAATGAGCGCGAACTAGGACCCCTAGAACCCATATCCGGGGTCAGTTTCAATTTTTATATGTTTATATATATATATATATATATATATATATATATATATATATATATATATATATATATATATATATATATATATATATATATATATATATATATATATATATATATATATATATATATATATATATATATATATATATATATATATATATATATATATATATATATATATATATATATATATATATATATATGTATGTATGTATCACACCGATAACTCAAAAAATAATGGGCCGATTTTGATAAAATTTGGCATGTACCTTCCTTTTGTAAATGGCTTGGATAAGTTCGTTAGTCAGGAAAATCGGATGAGGTTTTCCGGGAAAATTTTGAGTTTTCATTCGAAAAAAATTGTTATCTCAAAAAGTAATAAGCCGATTTTAATAAAATTTGGCATGTACCTTCATTTTGTAAATGGCTTTGACAAGTTTGTTAGTCAGTAAAATATAACGAGGTTTTCCGGGAAAATTTTGAATTTTCATTAGAAAAAATTTTTTATCTCAAAGAATAAGGGGCCGATTTTGACAAAATTTGGCATGTACCTTCCTTTTGTAAATTACTTTGACAAGTTCGTTAATTAGAAAAATCGGACGAGGTTTTCCGGGAAAATTTTGAGTTTTAATTTGAAAAAAAATTTTATCTTAAAAAATAAGAAATCTATGATAACCAAATTTGGTAGATAGGTTTACGATATAAAAAGTAAACTATACACGAAAATTTAGATTTCTATGTTACAAGAAAAAAAAGTTGTAATAAAATATTTTGTGCCAGATCATTTCTATGAAAATTCACTACCATAACGCACTTGCTGCGTCCAGACTTTTCATAATTAATGTAGAAATTTCACGTAGGAAAATATTAAATAGATTCTCTTTTTTCTTTTTTCTTTTCGAGCCTCGCTCAAAGAACTGGCCAGTTAATTCACTAGAAAACCTAGCAATTGATTGACAAACGTCAAGTAATTTACCTAATCACTTGTGTTTATTTTTGAGCGTTACCCTAAGTCATCAACAGTAACCTTTTAGTAATATGCAAATATTTTTATCCGATTGTTTTGGTACTTGTATGTAAATTAATAATTTCTTGCTCTTGAGATTCTTGCTATTTATCTGATTTTTATTTCATTTTGTTTGCTATTCCATATTTAATTTATATGAATAAATTTATATATTTTGTTATATTGAAATATCTGTTTAAGTGAAGAGAAATTCCTCCCTAGTATCTACTTTTTTTTGACGTCGGAGCAAACAATTCATTCTTACTAACTATTATCTAGATATCTAAATTTCTATGTAACCTGGCACTAGTCTGGAGAGCTCACAAATATAGGACTCTGGGCAGTGCGAAGCAAACAAAGGAAGATAACGTCAGCATCAAACTAGATCCAGATCCGTCAACCTCCTTAAAAAAAAGTGCTGCTAATCCTAATAAATTTGATAATCTGATAGATAGCTACTTTAGGGTAGGGTGTTATAGGCAATTGTGACCTCACCATTGAGCAGATCTATATCCACCTGAGGGTAATCACAATATACCACGGTTCTTGTGCGTAAAGCTTTTTCTTTGAAGGAGGTAACAATGTACTCTCACCATAATTAGAAACACATACCGGTTTCGCTCTCATTAGAGCTTGTCAGTGCTCTATACTAATTACAGCAAGAAGACATTTAAGGTAATTCGATAGCCAGCCCCTTAGAACATTGTGAGAATGTACGACAAGGTTGTCATCTCGGTGCGGAACCAGGTAGTATGCGTCTATAATTATGATGAAAATGCATCTAGCCTTACATACACTTTCCCTAAAGAAAGGGACAGAGTTGACAATTTACAAAATTATTGGTTGGTTGTAGACAGTCTCTATTTTTAACATTTTGTGTTTAATAGAGCTGCCGTGACAACATACTACCTGGTTTCGCATCGATACGGCGACCCTGTAGTAAATCTCACAATGTTCTAAGATTATCTATGTACCTTTTCATAATATTATATAGGTAAGTAGTTAAGTAGCTAAGTCAGGCTAGATGTATTCTGACCATAATTAGACCGGTTTCGTTGTAATTAAAGCCCATCAGTACGGTATAATAATTACAGCGAGAACACACCTAACACACACAAAAATTCGCTAATAGAGAGGTCACGATGAAAATCTTTTTAAAAAATCCAGATGAGCACAAATTTTGGTTCCTAGAAGCCAAAACCAAGGTCCGTTAAAATTTTTATATGTTTATATATATATATATATATATATATATATATATATATATATATATATATATATATATATATATATATATACATATATGTATGTACGTATCCGAGCGATAACTCAAAAAATACTTTGTATTAATACCACGGACGAGTTCGTATAACAGCTATAACGCACATTTTTTCTCCCAAAATATACAAACATATTGTTGAAAAAGCTATATTTTTGTAAGTATCAGAGTAACTGGAATGAGACTTTACATGTGGCTATAAATAGTAGAAATAAACCTATGTTGTGAATTTTAAGTAATTTGGTATACAATATTTAGAGTTTTTTCCAAATTAAAAATAAAATCCCAAAGACATGCGTTAAAACGACTTAGTGGTTAAGTCCAATGCCTGACAGACATAGTAGTTAACTTCCACGCGTAGATTGATTCATACAACAGGTATAAACCATACATCAACGGTAACCAAACAGTATAAATAACAGGCATCAAATATACGACTCGAACAACAAGCGCGAAATCTTGGCCACTAATATCGCAACTGACAGGCATGAAATTAAAAATTTGCCAAGTGATTGTTATTTAACTCGAGGATTTGATCAGTTTTTAAAATAAACCATATTTGTAGCTTGATGAATGGCCCCAAATAAAGTTTTAGCGCAGCATAGATATACTATACTGTGACGTTAGACTGAAAGTGTAGCATAATATAGTAGAAATTTAAACAAAATCAAGTCAAGCCTCTATAAAATGATTTTGAAATAGTTTCTTTTATCTTACTTAAACATAAGACGCCATATATGACCAAAACAGTCGTTGAATGTGTTTCTATGGCAACTCTACTAATTCTGTTATTAATTGTAACGTATACTTTTATATAATATAATATATCCCGGGCATGAATATGGTGTCGAGTATAAAGTAAACAAAACATTAGTTAACGTATCCTTAGATAGCTCAGTGGTAGCGTGCTTGTCTTCTACGCAGAAGGTTGCCTGATCGATTCCAGCTCGATGAATGTATGGTTTTTGTTTGTTTTATTTTGATATTTGGAGAAAAAACGTGCACAGATTCCCTACGTTTTGAACAAGATCTCATTTTTGTTTAAAACGCCCGAACAACTTTGTCACCTTTGAGTCTGAAATTATAATTTTCACCAGACATTTTGTTATTGTTGATATTGAAAATACCGGTTTAATTATGTTGACTAAAATTCTGGCGATTAATAAGGAAAAATAGCTGCTACGTTTTTAATTTTGCAGATACTTTACTTTTCTAAATACGAATTAAGTTTCGTTCTGGAAGTCTTTTGTAACTTTATAGAAATTGGTAATACAAGTTTATTTTAAAGATACTTACAGTAGTTATAGATATAGCAAAAATTAAGTTTTTAGCTTCGTAGAAAATTGAGCTTTGGGAATTTTTCTCAAAAGGAGTCAGAACACATGACTTTTTTGATAATAGAGATATCGATGGTAACACTTTCGAAATAATTATTTAAATGTGAGCGTACTAGGACCTCTAAAATCGTTCTTCAAGTTTTGTGTAAGTTTAAAGTATTAATTTTAATAATATGTCGTATAATAAATTCTTATGAAAATTCACTACTATAACGCACATGCTGCGTCCCGGAATGTTTTCTTTAGTTACACTGGTTCAAATTTCCTTGAAAAGTTGAAAAAAAAAACTCCTTTTTTTCAATTTTAATTCAAGATTAGGTATATACTTTTTATAAAATTTTTGTGAGATGCTATTAATTAGTAATTTAATAATTTATTGTAAAACAAAATATTTCGAATTCATGTGCAAAAATTGTTTTCGAATTATTGAGAAAAAACTGTTTACTTTATTTTCAGGTAACATTCTTTTAGTGAAATTAAGAAAATTCACTAATGAGAGGTATCGATGGTAAGACTTTTGGAAAATTTTCTGCAAATGAGCGAGACTTAGAGCCCCTAGAACTCACATCCAAGGTCAGTTGAAATATATATATATATATATATATATATATACATATATATATATATATATATATATATATATATATATATATATATATATATATATATATATTTATATATACCTTGTTATGGAATGCGATAGGCCAATAATTATGTTAGTTCAATAATTATTGTTTAAAACACATGTTTGAAAATCTGTTCATCGATAATTTTCTATTACTAAAATTATATATAAAAAATGTATATTCTTACCATTCACATGTAAATTGACAAAGTAAAATTAAAAGAATATATACTTTAAAACAGCCAGCAAAAATAGTTTTTTTATAAGCGAGATAATCGAGGCACCAGGTTGTCAAGGAAAAAGTCAACAAAAAACGAGGAATTTTAAGAAGTGTCAGAGAAATGAGAGAGACGTTTTTGGTGTGAAAGAAGACAGATTTTTTTTAAAAGTATAAAGTTTGAAAGGAAAACCGTAATGACATGTATATGAGCAGTATATTGGAGAAGTATCAAGTAAAACGCAAATAATTTGGAAATATTTATGAAAACTATGGAAAAGGAACAGACGTTATTTGAAACAATTTTTTGGACAACCCGTGAGAATTTAATAGGAACATTATAAAGTCGCTAGTAAACGATATTGCCACAAACAGTGAATAGTGGAGTAAAACCAAAGCTCTATAAAAGTTTAACATAGTTTAAAGTTATCACAAAATGTTTCTAATTACATGGATTAGGGAGACTTAAAAGAGGAAAATAATTAAGAAGGTCAGTGTTAAAATCAGATTAAGAAGAGAAATAGTGGAATAAAATAAGGGTAGCTATCATCAAGTAAGTAGTATTTAATTATTTAAATTTATATCGATTTAGAAAAAGTGCACTTTGTAGGGTAGATGTGTAAATAGTATAGTGTAAATTAAAGTTCTTTGGATATAAGAAAAATTGTTAAATTTTATAAGTAATTATAGTTGATTTTTAAGATTCTTTTGTTTTAATTTCACTTTGATAAATCTCCGGAAATAACAATGTGAGGGCAACCATATTTGATACGCGTGTTTGTATTATAAAAAGTGAACCATGTACCAAAATTTCCGCAAGTTAAAAAACAAAGAATTTATAAGAATTTAAAAGTAATTGGACTTTTTCTCAAAACACCAAAGACGCGATTTGAAACGTCAAAATTGGCAACATTTAGGCAAAAAACCTGAAACAAATACGGATGATGTAAAGAAAATGTCGCAAGAATATTGTTCTGCAAACCCTTACGTTTCAGCTTCAACCGTCATTGTCCTTCATTTTACTAAAATATTTCCGCAAAATGAATTTCAAATTGACCCTTTCTCTGATGCTTTGGCAGTAGTTTAAGTTAAGTTTATCGTTTAACGGTCTATAATATTTAGTTAATTTTCGTAGAAAAAATTGGTTACTGAGGAGACTGTGACTATTGCATTTTAAAAAGATTTCTTCAAATATGTGCAAACTAGGTCTCCTAGAATCTGTATTCGCGTTTAGTTTTAGTTTTTATCTGTTTATATACAGAGGGTGTGGCGCCAAGACTTTTAGTTAGCCGTTTCTCAATAACTACTCCGATTTGAAATTTTAAAATTTACACGCATACGTTCTAGACCCATTTCAGTTTAGTGAAAATAGTTAACTTTATGTCAGAGTTCCGGTTTAACGGGAAGTGACTATTAACTTACTTATTTTAAACGCCACATGGTGATTTTCATTATATTTTTAAATTATACATTGAATTTGTGTTACATTCTTACTAACATACCATATGTGAAAAATCATCCGTTTTCGAAATTTTTCGGCTTTTTTCAAAATTCTCGCAAAACCCTAGGTGAACGTTACACGTATCTCTCTGTGAAAATACAACTGACAAGATTCTGTTTTTGCACGGATGACTCTCAGATTGGCACCTAAACGACACGTTTGTTAGCGTTTCTTTTAAATATACAGGGTGATGAGAATTAGCCGTGCCATTTGGTTAAATTCAAATCACAATTACTCGCTTATTTCAAATGCAACACCCTATATTTTATGAGCTATTTCGGTTAGCATCCCGTTTCCTTTTTAACGTGTATTAGCATTCCCTATACCCAAATTCCACCGTTTCCCGAATATTTCAATTTTATTGGATTACACTTAATTCAAATTGTCACAATAGATTTAAAGCAGGCTTTGGAACTTGATAATGTGCTTCGGTAATCGGCCCATTATTTTTTTAGTATTCATCATCATCATCAATCAGCCCTCTGCGTCCACTGCTGGACATAGGCCCCTTAGTTGAGTCCATTCTTTTCTGTCTTTAGCGCTACGCTAATTTTTGTGATGTCGTCTGTCCAGCGAGTTGGTGGTCTTCCTCTGTATCTTTTATCGAATCTGGGTCTCCATTCAAGTAATCGTTTTGTCCACCTGTCATCTTGCATGCGAGCCACATGTCTCGTCCACTTCCATTTAATTTTGCCACATGTACGACCACATCAGTCACTCCTGTTCTTCTGGTTATTCTTCATTTCTAATGTGGTCACGTAACGAAACGCCAAGCATCGACCTCTCCATTTTGCGCTGTGCTACTTTTAGTTTCTTAGCAGAAGCGTTGGTAAGGGTTAGTGTTTCGGCGCCGTAGGTCATAACCGGTAGAACACATTGGTTGAAAACTTTTCTTTTTAAGTATATTGAAAGGTCGCCTCTGAAAACGTCTCCAAGTTTGCCGTAAGCCGCCCAGGAGAGTATAACTTTTCTGTTTATCTCACATGTTTGGTTGGCTTTGGATATGCTTATTTCGTGGCCCAAATATGTGTATTTATCTACCCATTCCACCTCAGAGTTTTCAATAATTAGGTTGTTACTAGGGACGAGGTTTGTCATAAATTTTGTTTTTCTGATGTTCATTTTTAGACCTACTGTTGCACAGGCCTCCTGAAGTTCCTGTAGCATCACTCTAATATCTTCCAAGTTGTCAGCCAGTAAGACAATGTCGTCTGCAAACCGTAAGTTTGACAGACTTTGGCCGTCTATTCTTAGACCTTTCTGGTCCCAATCTAGCTTCTTGAACACATATTCCAGGACGGTGATAAACAATTTTGGAGACATCGTATTTTCCTGGCGTACTCCTCTCCCAATCTTTATAGGATTTGTGTTTTCATGTAGTTTTACCACAAGAGTAAGTATTGGTGTAATATATATATATATATATATATATATATATATATATATATATATATATATATATATATATATATATATATATATATATATATATATATATATATATATATATATATATATATATATATATATATATATAAACATATAAAAATTAAAACTGACCCCGGATATGGGTTCTAGGCTCGCGCTAATTTGGAGAAAATTTTTCAAAAGTCGGGATTTCCTCATTAGTAAGTTTTTTTTAGAAGATTTACAATAATTTTCTCTAATTTTCATGAAAGGAAAATTTGTTTTGAGTTTGTGTGTGGCAGAATTTTTAACAAAGTTCTGATGGAATTTTTTAAAATGAAATTCGTGGAAAATAAGGTTTTAATGAATTCTCGTGCAAAAAAAGTTTAAAGAAATTTTTACGAAAAATATTTTATCGAATTTTTGAGGTAAAATTTACAAATACTATTTTTTGGCGAATTTTCATTAACAAAGGTTTCTTTAAGTTTTATAACCAACTTTTTTAGCTTATTCTTCTCAATTCTTTTCTTGAATTTTGCTTGAAAACACTTTATTGTCGAATTTCCATAGAAAAAAATCACTTAGGACGAGATCAGAGGACTTTGAAAATTTTCATAACCATAAAACAGTAAACTATATATATATATATATATATATATATATATATATATATATATATATATATATATATATATATATATATATATATATATATATAGTTCACTGTCATAAAATAATAATAAATGTATGTATATATGTATGAGAGATATACTTGGTTATTGGGTTGACTCGCCACCACAATTTAATAAAACTCGACGTTTCGGCTCCTATTTTGTAGCCATTTTCAAGAGGTTAAGGAAATAAAGTCTAAGGTCTCAATCTGCCCACTCTTTAGAGCGGTGGATAAGGATGCGTTGGGTTGTTGTAGCTCGATTACGGAGCGTCAATCTGCCTACTCCCCAAATCTCGTTGGATAACGTCTCTAAGGTCTCAGTGTGTCGAACTCTAGACCTGAGCGAGATCTGTTTTCCTTTTACTAGTTCGCTCCTGATACGAATAATTCGTCAAAAATATGCCTTCCGAATGTACAAACATTTGGTAGCGATTGTCATGTAGCATAGGTAGTTTGTGAGGTGCAACAAATTATTTATGCTAAGCAATAACATACACTGGACACTTGCATACATATATGGAAAACGAGAGAGAGAGAGAGAGAGAGAGAGAGAGAGAGAGAGGGGGGGGGGGGGGGGGATAAACACAATTTAATTTAAGTAGGTGTGCTCTTTCAAAACTACTTAATTCTGGTTTTTATCTTGCTTTGTCTATCATCGACAATTAATTACCTTCAATAATATACATATTAAAGACAAATGTATTTTGTGTGTTTTCATAAATTGAAACCACCATCAAAACGCATCGTGCTTTTGTTAATTACCTGATATCAATTAATCCGAATCCATCTGTCCTTGCCTCTTGAACAATTTTATTGGTTGCTCCATCACACTTGAAGTACGTCACACACATATGTAGTCCTGCATCTGATCCTTCCCCACATTTCTCTAGTGCCCCTAGAGATTCCGGGGGTTTAGTCGAAACCTCTTCATACCCATTAGGAATAAAATCAAAATTACCCCTTACAAAAACAATACTATCTGTATCATCTTCAGCGCCACTACAGCAGAAAATAATTGTCACCGATGAGAAAAGCAAACTAATTATTACATTCATGTTCAAACCGAGTTATGGAAACATGAACACAATCTTCGTGTGTTGTCTATTACCTTGACAGACATTAACAAACTGGTTACGTACAAAAAGCACGTGTTTATAAAAATGATTTACTATAATGCTATTCAAAAATGACGTTTCTTTTAGATATCATTTGAACGGGGCTCCCCTACTTAAAACCGCAATCTCACTAAAATGACTACTGCTGCTAATACCTGGAAAATCCACTCATTTGTTTGTAAATTTATTGTGCATCTTCTTCAGCTTGACCTTTACATACTAACATGACATCACTCTACCATGACGATCATCTTGGAAAAATAAACTTTAACAATTTTGTAATTAGTACCTCGTCTAGACGTATTTTAGATCATGACATTGGACACAAGAACTTCTGTAACATGCGAATCAAAACATACTGTTTGTGTGATAATAATTAAAAAGTCCGGACGTAGCAAGTGGGTTATGTAGTGAATTTTCATAAATGTTTTTAATAGAAAATGTCTTTTCAATGAAGCAGGCATTAAATTTGGTGACCAGTATAACCTATATAGTAGAAAAAATGCACCATATTTTATCAAAATAACTTTTGATATGTGCCAAATGTGAAACAATTGTATTTACTCGAAAACGATGAACGCTATCAGATTTTATACAATGTATACAATTTTTTTCTAGTATCTTACATAATAATGGCAATATTGAGCTTTACGTCATCCTGTATATATATATATATATATATATATATATATATATATATATATATATATATATATATATATATATATATATATATATATAAACAGATAAAAACTGGAACTAACACCGCATAGGGGTTCTACTTCGCGCCCATTTGAATAAATCTTTTTAAAATTCGAAAGTCGCGGTCTCTTCAAGAACGATTTTTTTCTACGAAAATTTGCTGAAAATTATACATTATTAAACCACAAGCTCTATAACTTAAGTTACTGCTAAAGTATCAGAGAAAGATTCCATTTGTAAGGAGTTTTCTGGAAATATTTTCGTAACATGAAGGACAATGACGGACCAGGTTTTCCGGAAAATTTTGTATTTTCTTTCAAAGAATTTTAATATTTCCGGAAATAACACAGTTAGGGCAAACAAATTTGGTACAGAGGTTTATATCATAAAACGTAAACTATGTATCAACATTTAGATCTACAGGGTGAAAAAAAAAAGTTATAGGCATTTAAAGAAAAAAAAATCGGGTGCTACTGATGCCACACAAAAGCAAAATAGTTTGTGTGGATGACAAAATCTATTGTATGTTACAAACAACGACTAAATTTTTTGGCGCAAAAAGGCCAATAAATGCCAGAAAATTTACTTTGAACATTTGATAATTTTTTCTCTTAAATCGTCAAAGTCGCAATTTGAAACGTCAAAATTGGCAACATTTAGGCAAAGAACCTAAAACTAATACTGATTATGTAGAGAAAATGTCGCAGGAAATGTGTTTTACAAGTCCTTGGGTTTCAGCTTCAGCCGTCATTGTCCTGAATTTTACTAAAATGTTTCCAAAAAATTTATTTCAAATAGACCCTTTCTCTGATGCTTTAGCAGTAGTTTTAGTTATAGTTTATGGTTTACTTCTCTATAATTTTTAACAAATTTTCGTAGAAGAAATTCGCTAATGAGGAGACAGCGAATTTTGAATTTAAAAAAGATTTTTTAAATGAGCGCGAACTAGGTCCCCTAAGACCCATATCCGGGGTTAGTTTCGGTTTCTATCTGTTTACATGCATGCAGGGTGACGCATTTCTACAGTACAGCTCAATATTACTGTTATTATACAAGATACGAGAAACAATAGACAAGTTGCATGTTTTTTTTTCTCATCACATCTGATAGACATCCCACAAAGATGATTTTTAATATTTTTTTCATTTCACATACTACAAAAATAACGATGCAAAAAATATTTGCAAATGCGAATTTCATAATTGAATTCAAACACCACTATTTTGCCGGCATAATCTGTGACGTCACTGGACGGTAATGTCACAATGACAATGACCTTGCTTCTCTGTGTTTACATCACTATGATGTTGAGACAAGCGACCGTACTTATCATACCATGGGGCAAATGTAAACACGTCATTTCTTCACTGTCCAAATACGTCAAAGAGCAGAACGTTCGCGGTCACATGATAATAATAGGAAATTTTTTGATTTTAAAAGTCTTCTTCTGTCCACTACATATGTTTTTGGGTTTTTTCATGCATGTCATAATGTTCTATGTATGAAAAAGTATTAGGTAAATGTTAAATATATATGTAATCTAATGGAAAATCCATGCAAATTGTCTATTGCATACGTTAATTATAGGGTATCTTGAGCTGAATCTTATAAAATTATATCCACAATCACAGGCGACCCAGTCACTGACGGTACAAATTTTCTTTTTTAAATCGAACACCCTTTATATTATTGCATTTTTGCCTTTTCCATTGAATTTCAATACATGTGTGTTTTCGCGTTATGTCAATTGTTTTGCAACCTTTCACATTTTTGGCACATATCAACAATTGCGATACGGGGTTTTTACCAACAAAAATCGGAGTCATGACTTTTCGGAGCGGTTTTTATATTATTTCATGAAAAAATTAAGAGGCCGTATACGGGGCGTTCTCAATTGTTTCAAATAGAACAGTCTGTATTATGTGTTTCAAAAGTGAACCATAATTAATGCTTAACAAGTTATATTTTTTTTTCGGATTTTCGTGAAAGAATTGTTTATAAATTTTCATGCAAACTCTTTTTTTGGAGTTTCGTCGAAAGCTTATTTGATGAAATATGGTACATTATTTCTACTATATAGGTTATACTGGTAACCAAATTTGATGCCTGCTTTCTTAAACAAAACACATATTTGCTATTAAAAACATTTTTATAAAAATTCACTACCATAACACACTTGCTGCGTCCACACTTTCTATGATGTAAACCCGCGTCCTAAATTTAAATTGACCTCGGGATATGTGTTCTAGTGATCCTAGTTTGCGCTCATTTAAAGAATTTTTTTCAAAATTCAAAAGTCGCGATCTCTAACGATATATATATATATATATATATATATATATATATATATATATATATATATATATATATATATATATATATATATATACTTTCGTAAGCATCTGACTGTCGCGACTGTCTGAAATTTTTGACTTTTCAATTTAATAATGATATTTTTAACTAACCCATCGCTCAGCTATGGGCACCCCCCTTCCCTATTCATTGCATACCTTTTCATGAGTAGATTTGAAACAGACCTAGCAGATGAAAATGATTATTTTCCTAGAGTATGCTTTCGATATGTGAACGATATTTTTGCAGTATTTAATACAAATGTATGCAAAGTAAGTTATTGCCAAATTAAACAGCAAATTTGGCTCTATTAAATTCACCCATGAAATAGATATTAATAACAAATTACCTTTTCCTGATATATTAGTCATAGAAATTGAGACACTTTAGAATCAAACATCCACAGAAAAGAAACCACTACTGTGAGTTACATTGCGGTCGACTCACACCATAGTTTTCTACCAAAAACAGCTAGTTACAATGTTCTGGTTCATAGATTAATACAGTTTCCCTTAAATAGAGAATTACAACAGAGAACTTGAATATACTAAAAACTCTGGACGCAGCAAGTGCGTTATGGTAGTGAATTTTCATAAAAATGTTTTTTTGCAAATATGTGTGTTTTATTTTTAAGAAAGCAGGCATCAATTTTGGTTACCAGTATAACCTATATAGTAAAAACAATGTGCCATGTTTCATAAAAATAACATTATTGTGTGAAAATGTAAAAAAATTTCCAAAAGTAAACTTAAAGTGTTCCCGGAAAAACTCGTTTCTTGGTCAACCTTATAGGTTAATAGCAAATTGGGCTATTCAAATATGAAGCATTTGATCAAAATTCGCTACCAAAGCGCACTTGCTGCATCCAGAATTTCTTTTCTTACAAACATGCATTATATTTCGATGGAAAATGCAAAAATGCAATAACATAAGGCGTGTCTGATAAAAAAAAATTTGTATCACCAACGACTTATGAGCCAACCTGTGATTGTATAAATATTTTTTAAGATGTAGCTCAAGACACCCTATAATTAATATGTACAAATTTTTTTCATATCCTGTATAATAACGGATATATTGAGCTTTATTGGTTTTTTACGAAAATTCGACAAAAATTATATACCATTAAACGATCAACTCTATAGCTAAGGCTACTGCCAAGCATCAGAGAAAGGGTCTATTTGAAATGAATTTTCTGGAAACATTTTGGTAAAATGAAGGACAATGACGACTAAAACTAAGACTTCATGGTTTCTAAAACATTCTTCTTGAGACATTTGATTTCCATAGCCCGTATTAGATTCACGTTATTTGCCTAAATGTTGCCGCTTTTGACGTTTTAAATCGCAACTTTGATGTTTTGAGGAAAACCCCTATTTATTTTTCTTTAAATGCCCATAACTTTTTTGTCTTTTGACCTACATAGCTAAATTTTGGTTGCCCTTACTTTGTTAATTACGGAGATATAAATTTCGAAAGAAAGTACAAAATTTTCCGGAAAAACCTGGGCAGATTTTCCTGGCTAAAGAACTTATCCAAGCCATTTACAAAAAGAATTTATTCACCAAATTTAATCAAAATCGGCCTATTATTTTTTGAGTTATCGGTGTGATATATATATATATATATATATATATATATATATATATATATATATATATATATATATATATATATATATATATATATATATATATATAAACATATAAAAATTGAAACTGACCCCGGATATGTGTTCTGGGGGGCCTAATTAGCGCTCATTTGAAGATTTTTTTTCAAAATTCAAAAGTCGGGATCTTCTCATTAGTGAATTTTTTTTAAAGAAAATTTACTAAAAAATGTAGCTAAGTATAATGGTTACTCTGCTTAGTGGGAAATCGTTATGTGAAAAATTGTACAGCTATTTGTTGTAAAAAGACTTATATGTAACATGTCTTAAGCCAAGTTCTGTAAAGAAAGATTACTGACTTTCGTGAAAGGGATGGTGGCAAATTTTCATGTAACAATTTTTTTTTGAACATTACTCAATTGTCAAGTGTAGTTTTTGTATAAAATGCTTGAATTCATTGGCCAGGAAAATGAGTCCAGTTTTTTCGGGAAAATTTTGAATATTTTTGGACAATTCTTATATTTTGTCAAACTTATTTTAATGAGATATGTTACATCGTTTCTACTATAAATGTTATACTATCTACCAAATTTGATATATTCCATTAAACAAAAGACATATTTGAAATTAATATCAATTTTATTAAAATTCATATATTGGGATTTATTTCAAATGATATACGTGCCACAACAGTTATATATGAGAGTTGTTATCGTTTATTTAATGAGGCTACTGTATATTTACACAGAACGAAGGCTAAGTATTATATTATTTTAATATAATGAAATGATTTCTTCATTGCTGGCAAGGGTTTGCAATTCTCCCACCACATCTGTTGTACGAAGTGACAGTTTGAACACACCGGGACCCTTAAGGCGAACAGTCAATACTCCACCATCAGCTGGCCCATCTACTGAGGAAGTTCACAAAAACCTCTCGCAAACAGCAATTGAAGCGGAAGACAAATGAACTCTATTAAGGAGACCGTTTGAAGGCTCATAAAATTAGACGACTGCAAAGAATAATTTGCCGTCAAAAGAAGATATCTTCCTTGAAATCCCTGGTTGCCGAGCTGGAGAAAAAACCTCATTCTAGAGGAACAATGGAATTTCATTTTACAGAATTTTGCTAATAATCACGAAATTATTGACAGCCTTTTCAGAAAAATTAACGGTAAACAGGTGACCAGAAAATATATAGTAGGTATAGATCAGGAATTCTGGAGCCACCACATCCACCACCAGGCAAATACGCATGCGTCTGATGTCAGGAGACGAAACAGGGTGGTGGGTTAGATAGAAAAAAGAGCTCTAACCTGAGATGACGAAATTCAAGATGGTTGCCAAGATGGCCGACCGGAAGTGAAAAATCTGGAAAATTTGAGCTTTTAAAAGACATTTAGGCTGACCTGTCAAAATAAAAGAACCCGCCATTTCGATTTTTATAAAAATGACACAAAAAAATTGGCGCAAGCGTAAACCAACTTTTTTATTTGTACAGTTAGACTCCCAGTTGTGAGGAATTACCGTACTCATCTCGATGAGTGGCATTCAAATATGACATGTGCGCATGCGCAAACCCAAAATTGTAGTTTTCCCGTAAGAGGACACATGTGGGGTATCATTGTACTTGCCTCGATGAGAGGAGATAAAATGTTTATTTATCTATTTTATATATTTATTTATTGATATATTTATTTATTTAAAAAATGGGGGTCGCGAAGCACCCCATTGGGGGGAACGCGGAAGCTTGTCAAGCAAGATGGTGGGTGGCAGCAAGATGATAGCAACAAGGAACATCTGAATTCCTGTAGACTCGCATGTGACCTCGCTAGACTGGCGATATCAATTCTCATTTCCTGCCAGAACGTTGACCTCGTTTCCCCTCTTATATCTTGTCAAACTCGCACATAAATATATTTTGTTAGCGAGCTAGGTTTTAAATATAAGAAAGAAGGTTGTCTCGGTGTAGAAAAGTTTCGCAGGAACATGTTAAATTCTTTGGAGTGTATTACGAATCAGACGATGAAAACCAAATATTATAAGGTATTTAGTGATAGCATAGATTTTTAAAGTTTAACAGTTAACTAAGCTGGAAAATACAACCAGTGAGAGTGGTGTAAGGGAACAACAAAACCTACTTAAGATTCAATTTTACAGCAGTAAGCTCAGTACAAGTCAAACATTAAAGAGTGTAAACATAAGTTATTTGTGTTGCATTAACATGACGTGCGATGATAGTTCTGATTTCACACACGATGTGGATGAAAACGATGGGCCTGAAGTCTTCAGAATAATTAATAACGATTTTGGTAAATATTGTTATTGGGGTCGAATTGATGCGGCTCTGCGAATATTAATGAGATGAAACAAGAAAGTAGAATGTTGCTGGAAACAAGCTATACTAATAATCCATCTCGAAGTATCGCAATTGGTATATCAAAAGCTGCTGGATTGATTCCATAAAATAAAAATTGCAAATACAAACACGTACCCATCGGAATCAAATATAACAAACTCATCTGGTGCATGGGAATGGAAATATTTTATTTTAACCCTGGAAAAAGCACATTTCTGAAACTAATTATTTTCTTATTTAATATTTTTATGAAAATTCGTTACCATAACGTACATGCTGCATCTAGGCTTTCGTTTTGCAAGAAAATTTAATTATAAAACCTATTTTGAAAACTTCCAATAATATAGTAAATAAAGTAAGGTCTTACTATAATCATTTAAACTAATTTTTGTTTGGTATTCTGTCAAATTAATTAGTTAACATGTATTTTGGTTTTAAAAGTACCAGCTTACAGGAGAGTATCATTAAGACTTGTAAATACCATTTGCGTTAGTTCTTACTGAAGAGAAAATTAAATCTGTCAATTTAATAGTGATTAATAATATGAATATGTATTATTTTGCAATAGTTTACATTTATACATAACATAAATATTTAAATTAAAACACAATAACTAAGAGCTCATCATTTCTACGAACAAGGCTTTAATTGTGCATTGTGGTCTACCTTGAAATCTTAAAAGATAATGAAAACAACATTTAAACTTTTTATTATATTTATTTAGCCAAACGTTAAAACTTTAGTATCACTTAAACAACAAAAATGGAAGTCATTTCATTTTTTCACATAAAAATTAATCTGCAGCGTAATATGAGGTGTCTAAATTTTTTGTTGATAACTGATCGTCAATCCACGTCCTGAAAAGTGCTACATTCGCATAAACACCTGGAGTATTGGGGTCACCACATCTAATACCCCATGCTACGATTCCCGCGTGCTGGTATCTATCGTCCTGCCCAGGGATAGGGCACACTAGAGGACTTCCACCATCTCCTTTGCAGGTATCTTTCTCAGGCTCTCCACCAGCACAAATAAAGCTCTTATGGAGCTGGAAAAGCTTACCCAACCTTGTTTTCCTAAGCTGCTCTTGGCAAACATCCCTGTTAATGATCGGCAGATCTATTTTCTTCAAAATAACTTGATATTTTCCTTCTTTTCCGAAAGTATCTTTTCCCCAGCCGCTAGCAAAACACCTAACGTTGTCTACAACTTCATCTTGTTGTGGTAGACATACGACATCAACATTCTCAGCTATATTCACAGGCGTTTTTAAGAATAGGATAGCCATGTCGTTAAACAGGGCACCGGCATAGTACTGCGGATGTATGACGACACTTTCGACTTCTCTATCTTGGTGAGGAAAAAGTTCTTTCTTGGTCTGGGTATCCCATTCTCCAGCTCTAATTTTGAATTGTTTGCTCTTGTCACTGACACAATGTGCGGCAGTAAGGACAGCTTGCGGATGAATTAAGGCACCTCCGCACTGGTACACGTTAAGTTTCTGTGGGTTTCCCTCTACTGTCTCTTCACGAAGTATGGCCACCATCCATGGAAATTCGCCAAATTGCGCTTCATGGTCGTTATCGCCTGTGATTCGGAAACCTACACCATCTGGGTTGCGATAGCCACATCCGGATTTCTTCATTGGAGGGGGAGTTGGAGTAATCGGTTGCTCTGCTTCATCGTCCTTGTTGCAGCAGATGTCGATGTAGCTTTCACATGGTCCTTCGTTAACCCTACAACAAAAATACATTGATTTTAAAAATAAATAATAAATATTCACCACGCTGTTTTGAATTGGCATATTATCGTATACAAAATTCACGCATGATAAGATTATTACTATGAGATTTTCCCTTTTTTTCAGAAGATGCTAAATTAGAAGCCAGACTTTTTTTAAAGAGGTTAAGACATATAGAAAGTATGTCACTTATGTATTACCAAACAACTAAAAAATAATTGACCCATTAAATTAAACTTGGCAAGTGTCATTCTTTTGTTAATAGCTTGGCAGGTCGTTGGCTAGACCAATCGGATGGGCTTTTACGTGATAAATATTATAGCTACTTAAATTATGTTAAGTAGATAAATTACTTTAATGTAGTACTATGAAAAAAATCAGATTGAGTTAATATAAATACTCTAACTCAACCTGAGGGGCGCTATTGTCTGCAGGAAGCTTGACTGGCAAATATATTGCATTGGTTTGCTTTGCATTCTAAAGGTCAATCAACACGATGTTTCCAGGTCGCCACACATCTGAGTACTAACCGCATACGACGTTTTGTAACTCCTACAAAATTTAGGTCTTCATTCATTCGACATGGGTTAATATTTTAAAGGACATTCGCTATTATACCAGTCGTAGTTAACAGCGACGAATATTTGCATTAAAAGTTAACGTGTAAAGCGAAATGAAACCCATGAGATATAATACGGTATTCTCATTTGGCTGTGAGGGACCGTTGAAGCGGGTCAAAAAATATTCAAGAGCATTCACACCACGAGGCTCTATAATAGCGTTAGTTGGTGACTAATTAGAGATCTGCCTAAGAACAACCGTTTTATACAGCGTAAGTCGTAATATGAAAATTTTGAAATCATTACAATAAATTATTTTAATTCCTCATAGTTTGTGGGTCATAGTCAGACGACTGACTTTTATATTACCGTCTCTATCTAATCTATCTAATAAAATGGCAATTAAGAAATAACTATGCCACGATTTTATAAATAATGTTTATTTATATTAATATAATGTGGTATGTTGACACCATATAAAAGAAAATATATATATACACAAACTAAATTAAATTATTGCACATTTGGTAATGCATATAAAATGTACATATTGCCGATTGCGTTTTACGGTGGTGGCATCTCTTTATGTGTACATGCCATACAGCGTACTCTAAAATCTGGTAGGGATTTTTCTGGTAAATTTTGACTAACTGAAAATTAGATGTCACAATAGTCTCCCATATAATTTAAAATATAGTGACGGTGACGTTTCTTAACATCAGTGGTCGTACCTATGTGGTCAACGCGGTGTAGTTGTTAACTTTAATATAGCCTATACTAAATAAATGTCAAGTTTGTAGTTAAACAGACTGGACAAGAAACTACGGATCCAACGCCAGCACTTAGAACCATAGGAGAAAGGTTGCTTGAGAAAAATGAAGATACATTTATTGTTTCTACAGATCTCAAACAAGCATTCGACAGTGTGGGCTGGAAAATATTGTTTCATTTAATGAAGACAGGTAGACTGGATTAGAGAAATAGGTGCATTAATTTTAATAATAATAATAATAATAATAATAATAATAATAATAATAATAATAATAATAATAATAATAATAATAATAATAATAATAATAATAATAGTAAGTAAATTCGTCTATATCCCCTATTAGCTCGGGGATTTAAAAATAATAGGTCCAAGGAATCTTTTGCCTGTCGTACGGGGCGACTAACGAAAGAGCTAATACCTAATATTCATTTCCACATTACCTGCTTTCTTTTCTATCACAAAACTATATCTCATAAAGAGAGCGTATCGGAAACCACCGCATTGCACACCCATTTCCCAAACCAGCAACCATGGTAGCCGAAGCCAAATAAAACTTTGTTACTGGTCAGGAGCTTTTGAAATCAAGACTAGGTAAGGTAGACATGTACACACCTATCAGACGGATATTATGCGAAACTTTCTTCCCAACCCATCAGCTAGAACGTCAGGTAAAGCAGTTATTATAGAATATGTAAAGAGCACATGACGTCCGTCCATAGTCCAAATCTGGTCAGAATGTCCCGGACATTACTACGCCCAATAGATATCCGAATGGGGACATCCAGCAGATGTCCGATTCCGAATGTCCAGCGGATCTTCGATCCAGAACATCCTCTAACGTAATTGAATGGTCATTTGTGGTTAGATTAATCACTGAATTATATTTAATATTTTGATAAATAAATACATGTAGTTATTGTGATGTAACCTTTTTTTTAATATCGATTATATAATTAGATGTTGTTATTATATAAATATATATAGTTTTCTGAGAAGTTATAGCTTTATATTAAATCGGCACGCAAGTAACTGGAAATTATAACGTTCATCGTAAGGCAATTCTGCTATTAATTTCACTGCTTTAATGTAACATTACTTAACTCTACAATTTCTTTCAAAGAATGTGCCTTCTAGGTTCAGTATATTACGCCGAGTATGTTCGTATTTGCTCGACTCGCACTATAATCATAATCACAGCATTTTTATTATGCTGTGCTGTAATCTGCAATATTTATGTTTATGTTGTTTGTGAGTTTGTGTTTTTATTTTCTGTGTGCGTACAATATTGAGTGAAAATTTGCAGTTTGCAGATTTTATTATTTTTTCTCATTGTCATTTTCAACCGCCGAGTATGCGACTATTTCCTATTGTTATAATCTCAAATTCATTTATAGTTGTAATGGTAAATTTAAGCAACAACATGTAAACTAAACTGCAGTACGTTATTTCACAAATTGAATACCACATACAAATAATGACTACTACTTAGTAGCTATGTACCACTAGTAGTAATACTAGTAAACATGCTATGGAGACTCTAAATGAACGTCCTTAATGGTCGTTCCATGGACATCTCAGGCGGACGTACTGTGAACATCCTAATTTGTGACATTTTTATGTCCCGTGAACGTCCGTCGGATATCCCTTGGACGACGAGGTACGTCCGTCGCACGTCCAAATATCCTAGGGAGGATGTCTCTTGGGCGTCTGTAGGTTGTCTGTGTGCTGTTAGCGATAGGAACATGGAATGTCAAAAGCTTGATAATGACATGAAAACTAGAAGAAGCAAAGAACATAATAAAATAAATATAGATATACTTGGCGCGTGGGAAGTAAGCTGAAAAATTAAAACTTCAAGAGCTATGTTAGAATTATATATAGTGAAATAATAGGTCCTGCAAGAAATGGCGTCACAATCTTATTAGGGAACAAATGAGCCGATGAGAAGGGGAATTCATACCATATCAACGAAAGGATACTTGTGGTGACAATATCGCGATAATACAAAAATATACTTTCCGATATCACAAAGCGAGGATGACGAAGTGGAAGACACTTATTTCAATATAACAAAATGTGTAAGAAAGTAAGAATATGGGATCAGATAATTATAATGGAAGGTTTTAATAAGATAGTAGGAGGACAAATGGAAAGTGATGTACCAGAATTTTTGGATTAGAAGAAATGAATAAAAGAAGGGAGAATGTAATGTATTTCTGTGGGGAAAATTTATTATAACACAATGTTTGAAGTAGTCGAAAGAACACAATATATATGGAAAACACCAGGGAATACAGGACAGAGTCAAACAAATTTTACCATTACCAAGAAATGTCACAGAATTTTGTTAAGCACAAACTACTCACATCATGGTCCAGGTATGGACCGCGATCATAATCTGGTACCAGCAAAGTGCATAAACGTGTTAACAAAGAATAGAGGGAATAGAAGAAGAAAATTGAGTGAGAACAGACTAAGAGATGCAAAGGAACTGGAAAAGTCTAAATAAGGCAAGCCGCAGCGAAGGAATATCTGAGTGACCAAACTTAAAAAGCGGTTTATAGGCAGCTGACGAGAAAATACTTATCAAGAAGAAACTGGAACCAAGGAATCTAGATATACTAAAGTTAATACTAGAGCGTTACAGGCAGAGAAATATTGAGGCATGCTATATATATATATATATATATATATATATATATATATATATATATATATATATATATATATATATATATATATATATATATAAACAAATTAAAAACATTATCAAACAAAAATATAGGAACGCAAAAAAAATTACGGATGCAAAGAAATGGTGAAGAAATCGAAAATTAAATGAACAAGGGACGGTCGGCTTACCAAGGGTAAGAAGACTACAATATAAACCAGGAACAAAAAGTAAACTTATAAAAGACAATGATGGAAATTTATTACTAGAAAATGAAGACATTGCTTGACACAGGAAAGCCTATCTAGAATACTTATACCACCAAGACGAAATTAGGTGTAAATTCATTGTGAAGAAAAGTATATGAAGGAAATTAAAAAAAAGATAAACTTATATGATCTGGGTCCTCCTATTTTAAGAGAAGAATTAGAAAGAGCCCCTAAGAAACTTAGACAAAGAAAAACTCCTGGTATAGGCAAACTAACTACCACAAGGACCGCCCTCTCTCCGCCAGAGCCAAATTTGAATTTAATTATTTCTTATCACTATGATTAGATTCATTAATTGTCGTTGCCCATACTTGGTGAAACTGTTCCATATTAAATAGTGACGTGGGACTATTTCTATGAATCGATACGTTGGATACTTTTCTAGATATCACAGAAAATCGAAATTCAATTTTTCACTCATACCCTTTGGATTTGAGGAAATTTTGGCCAAATCGTAATATTTTGATGCCAAATATATATTGCTGTTCTGCACACAATTTCTCTTGGACCATCTGTATCAGCAAATGATGAGATATTGTCGAGTCGAATTTATTAAGTTGACAAATAATTTAATAAAAAATTGTTTGTTCTTTTACAAAGAGAAGGGTCCTACTAAATTACGTCAAGTACTTAGTTTTCATTACTCATCAGTGCAGAAATTAGTATATAATCTGTAACAGTATTCTATGAATTGAATGGAAAAAAATATGACATGTAATTACAGAAAAATCCTATATCTAATATACAAGCAGTTTTAGGTATTCATATGACAATGCAAGTTAATTAATGACAAATGTAAAAATCAATAATACGTCAAAACTTTATACACAGTTTGCAGAACAAATTATACGTAAAGGTAATTCCACCTCGCACTTTGCGCAAAAAGAATAATAAAAATAACAATTACCCCTTGTCTCTCCAGGTTTGGAATAAGAATTTTACAAATTACATCATATTGATGCTACAAAGTTAATTATATATCATTTATTAGTAATCTGTAATTATACAAACGCTAGAGTACACAATTTCTAACAAAGTGTATGCATTACTTAAATAAACATATTGGTAATTAATAACTGAAAGTATACTGTGTGAAAACTGGAACCTGTGATGAGCACTGATAAGTACACTTGCAGAACCCAAATCACCACACCATATATTTCAAAGACCTTACGATCGTTTCGTTGACATAGTCAACATCATCAGAGGATGAAAAATTCTAAAATTAAACTCAACAGCTACAGTGTATTTATATCGCGTCTAGGTAACGAACTAGTCCGAAGTAAAATTGTCGTCGACGACCCATCGTTTGTCTATTGTGTAGTGAACCTACGAGGTCGAAGACCTGCTTTAATCTTCTGGTTGACAAATTTGTGGGCTTTTATCTAATGTAAGGATAATGGGCTTAAAAAGAAAGGTACCGAGTTATTTAAGGAAGCTACACGTTCCGTTTGATCTAGAAATTTACTATGTGAATATTGGAGCAAGCCGACATGCACATCTGGCGAAACAAACACCATAACGGCCGTTCATCTTTTTTATAAAAAACAAACCGAGTGTTTGGCTCAAAATGTTAACTTTAACTAAGGATAAATAATTCAACTAAATTCTACATAAAAACAATATTTATATTGATTTTTTTATGTAAAAACAAGTATTTATATAGACTTCTTAGATACAAAGAAAACGAAAGGGGGTCTTTAAGTCCAGACAAACGTAGAGATGAGTATCTGTATAGACCGGCCGACAATAATTTATTATTCTGCCAGACAAATTGGACATCAAACTATGCTTGATTAGAAAGTATTTATATATCAAGGTCGATTAAGAACAAAACTTCATTGACTCGTGCAACACCTTTAATTTCAAGCCCTTTATTTTCACTTTGCATTTGACCAGTTGAACACTCCTAATTTGTCTGGCAGAATAATAAATTATTGTCAATAACTCGGCAGGTCTATACATATACTAATCCCTACGTTTGTCTCGACTTAAAGACCCCCTTTGTATCTAAGAATTCAATATAAATACTTGTTTTTACATAAAAAAATCAATATAAATATTGTTTTTTATGTAGAATTTAGTCGAATTATTTATCCTTAGTTAAAGTTAACATTTTGAGCAAAACAGTCGGTTTGTTTTTTATAATAAAGATGAACGGCTGTTATGGTGTTTGTTTCGCCAGATGTTTCTGTCGGTTTGGTCCAATATTCACATAGTAAATTTCTAGATCAAAAGGAACGTGTAGCTTCCTTAAATAACTCGGTACCTTTCTTTTTAAGACCATTATCCTTACATTTGATAAAAGCTCATAAATTTGTCAACCAGAAGATTAAAGCAGGTCTTCGACCTGGTAGGTTCACTGCACGATAGACAAACGATGGGTCGTCGACTATAATTTTACTTCGGACTAGTTCGTTACCTAGACTCGATATAAATACACTGTAGCTGTTGAGTTTAATTTTAGAATGTTTCATCCTCTGATGACGTTGACGTTGTCAACGAAACGATCGTAAGGTCTTTGAAATATGGATATTGGAAAAGTATGGTATACAAAACTAAACCACGCGATTTTACTGACCTAAGAAAAATAATAACAATTGCGATTAGGCCATGTCATGTCTCAGAGATTGATTAACGTTAAAAGCGGCTTTTATTTAGGATTAGGGTGCTGCCAAGACGTGGAAGGCATGCATTTTGAACATTTACATTAAAATGTGTGTGATAATTCGATGGAAAATGCAAAAATGCACTAAAATAAGGGGTGTTCGCTTAAAAAAAAGAGACAATTTATACCACCAAAGATTTATGGGCCCCCTGATTATTAAAATAATTTTGTAAGATCCAGCTCACCCTATCATTAATTTTAAAAAAATGTCGGATCTTGTATAATAACGGATATATTGAATAACGTAGAAATGCATCACCCTGTATATATGGATTCGGGGGGGGGGTGTGGGTGGGTCGGGGGGGGGGGGGGGGGTTTGGAGGTTGGTGCTGCAAGTTCGCGCTTATTTGAAGACATCTTCTGACAATTCAAAAATTTTAAATACTTGCACAAATACAAAGGTAGTCTTCAAATCTTACAACACGACGCGTGATTTGCTATTTAACGCGAAAGAAAAAACTTGTTTCCTGACAAAAGCTGGAGTTTATAAAGTAGCTTGTACACATTGTAACGCAATCTACATAGGTCAAACTTCTAGAAATTTTAACACCCGATACAAAGAACATATTTCTGCATTTAGAAATAACCACGCTGACAAATCTAAATTTGCAAAACATATTATTGATACCGAACATAGACCTACAGTAAATAACCGCATACAACCACTATATTTTTATAATGAGAAACGTAAACTAGACTTTTTTGAAGCTTTAGAAGTCAAAAAGCACACACACGACAATAGCTACCTTGTTTTAAACGAGCAAACTGATTTAATGAATTCCCCTTTCTTGGATATTCTTCTTTCTAATTAAATAAGTCAAAGAAAATAAACTTAACTATACTTTCAAAAAAGTTGTAATAAGATAATGAGTTGATGTATGTCGATATTTTCGTTGTATAGAGACTGTTTTTATAATGTTATTGTTTAGTTATTTTATTATTGTAACTGTTATCATGGTTATTATAGGCTAGTTCTATTTTTATGTTAAATATTGACATACAACACATAGACATTTTGAAAGCCTCATCTGTCATCTGTGTTTCATTTTATTTTCACTTTGATAATTTTTTTGATCAAAACATGATATCATAACATAGCAACAGATCTTTATTTGTAGTTGTCATGATTTCGTACTAATTCAATTTTTATCTGTCTGAGAATGCTGTCTAGCAGCGAAACTAGTCACAGAAACGTTGAAGAACATCCTAGAACATCCAGAATTCGTAAGGGCCACTTGCTCCAGTTAGCTTACGCGCTGGCTACGTCCTTCACATACAAAAACGAAAACCAACAGTGAAGCCAGAGAAGTAGTCTCCAAGTCTGTATGTAGAATGGACAAGTTTCACCAAGTAAGGGTAACAACAATCAATGAATTTATCAAAAAGCATAGCACATATTGCTGAATTTATTGCCCAAGACTTTATTCAGTTTTAATTACAAGGCTGAGCTTCAACCACGGTTGCTCTCCAAATCACCTTTTGTTTTAACTAACCTCCAGTTCTGCAAGTGTGACAGCTCCTCCTGAATCGTATATTTTTTGCATGTCAGACATATAGGGACCAAATATATAGCGTTTTGGTACAGAAACTACTGAGACAATATTGTAAGCTTCTTCGAAACTTATGCTCGCTCTTGTCGTTGAACAAAAAAACCATTTTAGATAGATGGTAATATTTGTTTGTAAGTGCTATATAAAAATATAGTTCACTTTTTAAAATGTATTATCATGCTGTGGCCAAACGTATTCACCAAAGCCATTTCAACACACACACGCACACACACGCACGAGTTTTCTTACTCAGTAGGCTTTTACCTTATATCAATGATTCCCTCTCCATTGGTATTTACAGAACCATTATTGCATAGGTAGAACGGCACACAGTTGCAGTGGCCAGTTCCAGGGATTCCTCCTCCTCCACCACCACCACCACCAACACCACCACCACCTCCTCCTCCACCTGTGTTTGGTTGTAGATTTGGATTCCTAGTGTCCGTTGGCTGCATTGCATTATTATTGTTGTTGTTATTATTGTTCATGTCACTATTACTATTCCCACCAGTGCTGAATACATCATCTATTAACGCATCTAAACTTTTGTTCTGTGCTAAAATTTGATGTGAAAATATGACTAGTAGAAATATGGGTAGAAAATTTCCTTGCAGGCTATTCATTCTAGAATAGAAGAAAAAAATAATTATTAGTACATCTTCTATACTGATACAAGAACTTTAACGTGTGTCCCATGCAATGCTTGCAAATTGTAAAATCTAGAAGATCAGTTAAACGGGAAATTTTCTTGTTCATTTTAAATTCATTGAAATTAAGGACAACTGAAATCGTTTTCAAGTTCTTCAAAGAAAACGAAATTTTGAAGATTGTACTGGTTGCGGTACAGTTCAAATTTAAATAATAACACATAATGGGTTAATTAAATTAATTTGCGTTTGTTTAAAATCCATAGTATGTATACGTATATTTTTAAATAAACGCAACGTTTAAGGAAGTTTACTAAATAACAGCAGAAATATATCAAATATAGTACAACTTGAGCACATGTGAAATTATAAACAAGTTCGGGGTCTTCGTAATGCGTATATAATTATAAATCTAAACATAATATTTTAACTCACGTGCCGGTAAAAAAAATCTGCTTTGATTTTTCCTTGGATGGGATGACGAAGTGGGTCGCACTCCTTTTCCCGTACCAACGGCATGTTCAACGTTTTAAGACTTACTTGTATCAAACTGCGTTACCCAATGCCTTTTCCATATTGAATAATATTTGGCTAATTAACTAGCTCTCTTGTTCTGTTGAAATAAATACCAGAGAGTGTCTTACAAGCTATCGTTCCCATTTGAACAACGAAGGGAAGTCGTTTTTGTTCTAATTATTAATTAAGGTCGTTTTTTTTAATATTTTAACAACACACCACAAGGGCTTACGGCCTAAATACTATCGTACCGTGGGTGTCGAAAAGGAGAAACGAGACAACTTGTTAATTCTGGACTTGAAGATTTGGAGCTTCGGAGGAGAAGGAATAACATGCGCCGGCAAGGAATTTAACAACTTGGAAGTCCTCGGGACAAAAGAGAGGGCATAACAATTTGTTAGCAGCCGCTTCTGTAATTGATGTGACATGTTGGTGCCAATTGAGATTTCGGTCCACAGAAATGCCAACAAGTGAAAAGGACTCATTACTTTGAATAACTTGGTTGTTCATTGTGATGGGCCTAGGGCTGGTGTATCTCTTATGAGATAGAAAGGATGACTGGGATTTGGTGGAGCTGAATTGTACAAGATTTCTACTTCCCCAGTCTAATATTTTTTGGAGATCACAGAGACTGAACTTTCCATGAGTCTGCGATCCTCATCTAATTGGGCTAAAGAGACAGGCTTAGAATATTGTATATTTGAGTGGAGGGTGTTGTCGTCCGCGTAACTGTGAGCTGGGTTGGATATGCTAGAGAGGTGGTCATTGATGTGGGGAAGAAACAAAGTAGGGGCTAAAGCTGAACCTTGAGACTCCTGCATTAATTGCACGACAACAGAAATGTTCTGGTCGGAGAGGAAATTTGCTGTCCAGGTACAGAGTTTTGGTGGTAGGCCATAGGCCGGAAGTTTATTAAGCAGCGCTGCTTGCCAGACCTGGTCGAATGTTTTGGATATGTCTAGAGCGACAATCTGGGATTCACCGTGTAGTTCCATAGACTTGTTCCAAGAATGGGTGACAAAGGAAAGGAGGTCGGCAGTTGATCTGCGCTGACGGAATCCATACTGACTGTCGTGGATTAGAGTGTTTTTCAAGAAATTTTAATAATTGGGTGTTTATATACTTTTCCATCACTTTAGAGACGACTGAAAGGAGAGAAATAGGCCTGTAGTTGCTAGGAAGCGCTTTGGATCCTTTCTTGGGGACGGTTTTCCAGTTTTCCAGTTACTAGGGAATATGCCTCTATTGTAAGATGTCTGAAACAGACGAATCAGGACAGGAGCTAGTTCTGGTGCGCATTTTAGTGAATTTTCGTAGAAAAAATTCACTAATGGGGAGATCCCGACTTTTGAATTTTGAAAAAATTTTTGCAAATGAGCGCGAACTAGGACCCCTAGAACCCATATCCGGGGTCAGTTTCAATTTTTATATGTTTATATATATATATATATATATATATATATATATATATATATATATATATATATATATATATTTATATATATATATATATATATATATATATATATATATATATATATATATATATATATATATATATATATATATATATATATGTATCACACCGATAACTCAAAAAATAATAGGCCGATTTTGATAAAATTTGGCATGTACCTTTCTTTTGTTAATAGCTTGGATAAGTTCGTTAGTCAGGAAAATCGGACGAGGTTTTCCGGGAAAATTTTGAGTTTTCATTCAAAAAAAATTCATATCTCAAAAAGTAATAAGCCGATTTTAATAAAATTTGGCATGTACCTTCCTTTTGTAAATGGCTTTGACATGTTAGTTAGTCAGGAAAATCGGACGAGGTTTTCCGGGAAAATTTTGAGTTTTCATTCGAAAAAAATTCATATCTCAAAAAGTAATAAGCCGATTTTAATAAAATTTGGCATGTACCTTTCTTTTGTTAATAGCTTGGATAAGTTCGTTATTTAGAAAAATTGGACGAGGTTCTCCGGGAAAATTTTGAGTTTTCATTTGAAAAATTTTTTTATCTTAAAAAATATAAAATCTATGATAACCAAATTTGGTAGGTAGGTTTACGATATAAAAAGTAAACTATACACCAAAATTTAGATTTCTATGTCACAAGAAAAAAAAGTTATAATAAAATATTTTGTGCCAGATCATTTCTATGAAAATTCACTACCATAACGCACTTGCTGCGTCCAGACTTTTTTTTGATAACACTTGCTGGGATCTCGTCAAGGCCAGAAGCTTTCCTCGTATTAAGAGAAGAGAGCCTCTGTCGTACCTTTTTAGTTTTTAAGATGATATCCGTCATTTTATGCGCGACATTGGGGACTGTTGGTGGTTGAACATTTGGAGGTGGGTTAAGAGTAGAATTGCCGGCAAACAACGAGGCAAAAAGTTCAGCCTTGCCCAGTGCGGTAGAAACAATTTTATCCCCTGAAACAAGAGGTGGGAACGTGCTCTTGCAGAAATGATTCCCAATAGATTTAACAAGAGTCCAGAAGGGTATGCTGCCGTTGGAGCTTGATAGGACTTTGTTTTTGATGTGGTTATTAAACGAGTTTTTTGTCTCAGAAAGAATGCGGACATAGCGATTTCTTGCGTCGTTAAATGGTTGACTGTTTTAAAAGCAAATGTTTCATTCATTATTTCTGTCCCGTTGTATTCATGAGTACTCAAATTTTTGCTGTGGTGATAGAAATGAATCAACCAATTGGGGTTTTAGTTACATCAGCCAATTGGGGTTTCAGGTACATTATCATAAGTCTACCGAGAAGTTGATGTGGTCATCAAAATCGCCTTTGTGACAAGTGCACATTACCGTTGTTTGTTTTTGCTAACGATGCGGATTCACAGATCTAGCAAATGACAAGACAAAAATCCGTATTCATTTCCCTGGTTGTAAAGTAACATTTTATTAGTATGCCTAATAAAATGTTACTTTACAACCAGGGAAATAATACTGATTTTTGTCTTGTCATCAGCTAGATCAATTTTAATTCAATTGAATTCGTTAATATTCTTATATAGTTTTTTTTTGCATGTTCTGGCCTCGAGGAGAACTTATTCAGCCACTTATATAATTGTTTTACTGAATATATTTACCCCTTCAATAATTATTTTCAGAAGACTGAAACATTTGATAAGCAAATCTGAAGATTGGAACCTGTGATGCGCACTGATAAGTACAATCTGGAGAACCCAATTAATCATAATACAGTTTTGAGACCTGACGATCGTGTCGCTAACAAAGTTAGTGTCTTCAGAGGGATGATAAACACAGTTTATTCATCCCTCTGACGACGCTAACTTTGTTAGCCAAACGAACGTCAGGTCTAACAGCTGTATTGTAATGAATCCGGTTCTCCCAATTGTCCTTACCAGTGCTCATCACAAGTTTCAATCTTAACTCATTCAAAAAATGTGATTCAGAAGTCACGGTTAATAAGTGGCATGACCTGGTAAGAAAAGTTTTTAAGAAAAAACCCGTGTAATATAATCTTTGGATTAGAAAATTATCGTATCAAAAAAATTTTGTATGAAAATTTTGAAAGCACTTAAGAAAAGGTATTTTCTTTCTAGCAAAATATAATTTTGCATGTATAATTTATGTTTGTCAATGTCAATTTGATTTCTGTCGCATTGTTATTTTCCCTTGTTCGCGCCTAGCTATTTTAGCAAACTACGGAGACATAGCTTAAAATTGTTTTCATTAAACTTACAAATTATCTAAAATATATCTGGCGTCTAGGTTAACGATAAAATCGAAAACGTCATTTTTAGTGAATTTTCGTGGAAAAAATTCACTGATGGAGAGATCCCGACTTTTGAATTTTGAAAATTTTTTTGCAAATGAGCGCGAACTAGGAGCACTAGAACCCATATCAGGTGTCAGTTTCAATTTTTATATGTTTATATATATATATATATATATATATATATATATATATATATATATATATATATATATATATATATATATATATATATATATATATATATATATATGTATCACACCGATAATTCAAAAAATAATGGAAAATCGGACGAGGTTTTCCGGGAAAATTGTGTTTGCATTCGAAAAAAAAATTTATCTCAAAAAATAAAAAAGCTATGATAACCAAATTTGGTGGGTAGGTTTATGATATAAAAAAAAACTATACATAAAAATTCAGATTTCTATGTTACAAGAAGAAAAAGTTATAATAAAATATTTGGTGCTAAATCATTTCTATGAAAATTCACTACCATAACGCACTTGCTGCGTCTTTGAGGTTTTTTTTTCAATCAACAACACACCACGAGGGCTTACAGCCTAAATACTATCGTACCGTGGGTGTTGACAAGGAGGAAAGAGGCAACTTGTTAATTCTGGACTTGAAGGTTTGGAGGTTCGGAGGAGAAGGAAAAACATGTGCCGGCAAGGAATTCCACAACTTGGAAGTCCTCGGGACAAAAGAGCGGGCATAACAAGATGTTCTATGTCTGGTGACCTGGACAGTAAAAGGGTGCATTCGCTCTGTTCCCCTGGTAGATCTGTTGGGGGCCGCAGGTGGGAGAACTATGGAGGAAAGCTCCTCTGAGCAGTGCCCGTGCAGATATCTATAAAAGACAGAGAGAGAGAGAGGTCACCAACGGCACGTCGGTGGGCAAGGGATGGCAGCCTATGGGTGAGGGTAGGGTCACCGATAAGACGTATAGCTCTCTTTTGAATGGAGTCCAGGATAGCGAGTGTAGAAGCGGCAGCTGCACCCCAGATGTGGGAGCAGTATTCGAGGTTTGGCCTTATTTGTGAAGTATATAAGGTATAGAGATTAGCTGGTGAAAAGTATTTGCGAGTCCGGAAGAGGAAACTTAATTTCTTAGCAGCCGCTTCTGCAATTGATGTGACATGTTGGTGCCAATTAAGATTTCGATCCACAGAAATGCCAACAAGAGAAAAGGACTCATTAATTTGAATAACTTGGTTGTTCATTGTGATGGGTCTAGGGCTGGTGTATCTCTTATGAGATAGAAAGGATGACTGAGATTTGGTTGAGTTAAATTGTACAAGATTTCTACTTCCCCATGAGTCTGCGATCCTCATCTAATTGTGCTAAAACGACAGGCTTAGAATATTGTATATTTGAGTGGAGGGTGCTGTCGTTCGCGTAACTTTGAACTGGGTTGGATGTGCTAGAGAGGAGGTCATTGATGTGGAGAAGAAACAAAGTAGGGGCTAAAGCTGAACCTTGCGGGACTCCTGCATTAATTGGATACGGTTTAGAGGAATGGCCATCCACGACAACAGAAATGCTCCGGTTGGAGAGGAAATTTGCTGTCCAGGTACAAGAGTTTTGGTGGTAGGTCATAGGCCGGACATTTATTAAGCAGCGCTGCGTGCCAGACCTGCTCGAATGCTTTGGATATGTCTAGAGCGACAATCTGGGATTCACCGTGTAGTTCCATAGACTTGTTCCAAGAATGGGTGACAAAGGAAAGGAGGTCGGCAGTTGATCTGCGCTGATGGAATCCATACTGCCTGTCGTGGATTTGACTGTGTTTTTGAAGAAATTTTAGTAATTCGCTGTTTATATACTTTTCCATCACTTTAGAGACGACTGAAAGGAGAGAAATAGGCCTGTAGTTGCTAGGAAGCGCTTTGGATCCTTTCTTGGGGACGGGTTGTACCCGAGCAGTTTTCCAGTTACTAGGGAATATGCCTTTATTATAAGATATCTGAAACAGACGAGTCAGGACAGGAGCAAGTTCTGGTGCGTATTTTTTGAGAACAATTGCTGGGATCTGGTCAAGGCCAGAGGTTTTCCTGGTATTAAGAGAAGAGAGCATATTTCGTACCTTTTTAGTTTTGAAAATGATATCCGTCTTTTTATGCGCGACATTGGGGACTGTTGGTGGTTGCACATTTGGAGGTGGGTTGAGAGTAGAATTGCTGGCGAACAACGAAGCAAAAAGACCGACCTTTGGGACTACTGAACATTTACAGAATATGTATTCTTATTTCCCTCATTTTTTAGTTGTTTTCACTATACATTCTCTCCTATTTCATTGGTTTTTGAGATATTGTCACTGAATGTCCTTTAGTTTATTTTGACTGTGGCTTCCGTTTTGGGTTCCCATATTGAAGGATTAAAACCTTGTTCTCTTACCCTTTCTTATCTCCATCTCCCTATTCTTTCTTACCAACTTATTTATATGTTTGTATATAAATATATTTCGCTTATTATCCACATTCTCCTGATGCCTTGACACATTTCGTGAGCTTTTGAAAGTTAGATTTTCTTATTATCTATCCATTATAACGGCTGTGATATATCTAGATATTTTTTTTGACTTGGCCAATTTTGTTTAGATGCTCTTATCGATCTTTAGATATTAATTTTTTATGAAAGGTTATAAATAACTTCTGCATCACCTGTCGACTACAGGATATGTAGTAACTAGCGTTACCATTCAGGGTCTTTAGAATGCGTATATAAATAGAAATTTATATTATATCCTAATACACGTGCCGGTAAATATATCTACCCCGAACTTGCCTTAGATCTACGATGACCAAAAAGTTCGCCCTCTTTTATTCCTACCGGCGGAATTTTTGACGTTTCAACCAGTCACTTGTAAACGAGCTGTTTAATGAGCAGGACGACTGCATTTCCTGATGCCTTTCTACCCTTGTAAATTATCGGGCTTATTAACTAACTCTATTGTTCTATTGAAATAAAAACTATCTTGCCCATCTGAACAACAAAGGTAAGTCGTTTTTGTTCTAATTTTTAAAAAATGTCAGTTATAATAACAAATTATTCTATTCATTAAAAACAAAAAAATACGACTGTGAATTTTAAAAACCTTGAAGATTTCCCGATGTTCTTCAAGTGGCGCGATTTATGAATTAAGTCGCGCACGAGTGCGTAGAGAATGGAATTCCAGAGAGAATGACACTGAAAGCTCCTTACCCGGATGCATTACCAACGCGCGAAATTGCCGATGAAAATAGCTGCGACGGTATCCGATACTATTTGAACTTTTTTCTAACGAAGCGACAATGTGTTTAAATAGCAATAGCAAATATATGATGATGGTGCGCACTCAACAGCTTATTATTGCAAATACATAACCGGTGCTTATTTATCCAAGAATTCATATAATGCTGAAGGATGTCTAAATTCTTGGGTCAATTTTTTGGTTCCATCATCAACAAGACTGAGAATCACTGCGAAATCGGTCTACAGGACGGAGCACCGCCGCATTTTCCAAATCAAATTAGTATGTAATTCAACTTAGTATTTTCTGGTAGCCGTGGTGCAATAGGGAGGTCCAGTCCGTTCTCTTGACCTAACTCCACTTGATTTCTTTTTGAGCGGCATTTTTCCCCTCTCTAAATTTGGCTTTGAGAATGGGGCATTTAATGTGTATGTCTATAGACCAGATAATATTGAAGGTTGAAAGCCTAAGATTCGACCAGAAGATGAACAAATCAGTTCTCATGTTTGACAAAATGTTCTTGAAGAAATTACTAGCCCCCTTGTGTATTATCAAGAAGTAATAGGTTAATGACTCTCAGTTTGAACACTCACTCAAAAAATAATTTCTTTTGTAATCATATTTATTAAGTGTTTGCTTTCAAAAATATAAAGGTACTGAAAAATATTCTAATTTAATTTCAGCAGTTACTAAAGAACAAATTTGAAAAATTGATATTGGTAAACAGGTTATCAAAATTTCTTTCAAATCAGGTGTCGAAAGACTACCCTTTCAATCACATTATTTCAGTGCCAAATAATTATCTCCATTTAAATTGCCATTAACGCAAAAGGGACCAATGATATGGTTTCCAACTAGTCCTTCCAAAACATTAACATTTTCAGGGTATTTCCGTATGTTCTTCTCTCATAATTTTGACGATTAGCATGGTCGTGAATTGTAAAACTACACTTATCAGAAAACAGAACATGTTTTAGTTGATTATGTAAAGATTGGAACCTGTGATGAGCACCGAGTACCGTCCCTTTACAAGTGGCTTGGATGAGTTCGTTAGCCGGGAAAATCGGCCCACGTCTTCTCGAAAAATTTAGTATCTTCTTTCGGAAAATTTGTATATCTCCCAAATTAACAAGGTAACGGCAACCAAATTGGTACGCGTGTTTGTAGCATAAAAAGTAAACCACGTGCCAAAATTTAGGTCTGTGAGTTACAAGACAAAAAAGTTAGAGGCATTTAAAAAAACAAATTTGGGGTTTTCCCCAAAACGTCAAAGTGGCGATTTGAAACGTCAAAATTGGTGACATTTAGGTAAAGAACCTGAAACACATACGGGTTATGTAAAGAAAGCGTCGCAAGAAGAGTGTTTTACAAGCCCTGAAGTTTCAGCTTCAAGTGTCATTGTCCTTCATTTTACTAAAATACTTGCAGAAAATTCATATCAAATAGACCCTTTCTCTGATGCTTTGGCAGTAGTGTTAGTTAAGTTTATGGTTTAGCAGTTTACAATTTTTTGCAAATTTTCGTAGAAAAAAAATTGCCAAGGAGGAGACCGCAACTTTTGAATTTTACAAAGATTTCTTGAAATGAGTGCAAACTCGGCCACTTAGAATCCATATCCGGGGTTAGTTTCAGTTTTATCTGTTTACGTGTATACAGGCTGCATTTCTACGGTAAAGCTCAATATAATTGTTATTATACAAGATACGAGAAAAAATTGTATACGTTAATTATAGGATGTCTTAAGCTGCATCTTATACAATTATTTTGACAATCACAGGTTGGCTCATAAGTCGTTGGTGATACAATAAGAAAAAAGTTTGAGACGCAGTAACGGCGTTTTGGTAGCGAATTTTCATTAAATGCTTCAAATGTCAATAACTCAATTTGCTATTAATCTAAGGTTCGTTGGCTATGCAACCAGTTTTCTCGGAAACATTTCAAGTTTATTTTCGGAAAAGTTGTGTACATTTTCAAACAATAAAGTTATTTTGATAAAATATGGTACACTGTTTCTGCTATATAGGTTATACCGGTAACCAAATGGGATGCCTACTTGCAGTAAACAAGTCTAGACGCAGCAAGTGCGTTATGGTAGCGAATTTTCATAGAACTGTTTTTAATGTTAAATATGTTTTTTAAGAAAGGCATCAAATTTATTAGATATCATAACCGTTAAAGAAGAGATAGCACCGTATTTCACCAAACTATTTTTTTGTTTAAAAAAGTACCTAAATTTGAACATATATTTACAATTTTATCAAAAAAAACTGGTCTGACTTTCCTGGCCAACGAACCTATCCAAAGAATTTACACAAAAACTACACCAGCCGAGATATAATTATTCACAGAAAGCTTTTTGACAGAAATAAAAAAATGTTTACGTGAAAATTGCAAACAATTTGTTTCATGAAAATACGCCATTTTTACAAAAATCTCGTTGTACTTTATCTCTAGATTATTAGTATTCGGGATGGCCACATCAATCAGAGTCACTTGGTTGTGGGATTTATACACTATTATTATATCTGGCCTGTGGTGTGCAACTCGTTGGTCTGTGAACACGGTCCGATCCCAGTACAACCTGTATCCTGAGTTCTCAAAAACAGGCTCAGAAGGCATCTATAGTAGGGCACCTTAATAAGATTTAAAAGTTCCAGTTTCAGAATCAGTTCTTGATGAAGTATCTTAGCATCTGCGTCGTGCCTCTCTTTATACTATGTTGCAGCAAATGCTTGACATCCTCCAGTGACGTGGTGAATAGTCTCTGATCACTGACACCCAAATCTTCATTTGTCACCTTGGACCGAATTATCCCGAACTATACACTTGAGGTAGTTTCTTGTTGGGATGACCTGGTCTTGTATGGCCAGCGAAAACCCTTCTGTCTCTGGAAACATCTTTTCCCCACCAGTAGTTCGACGCTAATTTGTCAACATGTGCCTGGGATGTCTCATTCAGATGTCGCCCATTGAGAGGCTTCTGCATCTAATATTGCAACTTGTCCTGATCAGTCTGATGGTGACGTTGTATTTCACTTTATTTTTAATTGTAGCGGTGTTGAATCATTTGCTACCAATATGGCACGGTGTTGTTCAGAAGTAACCGACCGCTGATGGAAATATGTACCTAAGTGCAATATCTGCTGGTATCACTGTTTACCAATATCCAACAATCCTCTTATACATTGTTGTCTAGGTAGGGTTGCTCGCTCAATCCCACTACGGGCGTGATGCTTTTTGGATTTCGTTTGGAGTGTTCGGACTTTCTATTGTAGATTTTCGGTGTCCGTTTTGCTCCAGTTTACAATCCTAAATGGGTAGGTAAGTGCAGAAAATGCATATGTATTAACAGCTTTAGTCAAGTTCTTGCTGTTGACATGTGCTCGTGCCACCTGCTTTACTCGTTTCGTAAACTCATTTGTCAGATTGTTCTTCATTACTGAGTGGTTTATTTTCCTCGCTTGCTGCATTCGCAGGTATTTATAACCCTCTTCTACATCCAGCGAGGCAATTTGCTGGCCGTTCTGTACTTCATATACACCTGGTTTCAACTTTTCTCTGACTACACATAAGAAGCGACATTTGTCAAGTCCAAATTGCATGTCAATATCTCTTCCACGATCTTAATGAGTTGTTCCAGGTAGTTCTTTATGGAGGCTATCAGCTTAAGATCATCCATTATTATTATTATTATTATTATTATTATTATTATTATTATTATTATTATTATTATTATTATTATTATTATTATTATTATTATTATTATTATTATTATTATTATTAAATCCTCTATTTTCATGTCACAAGCTGTCAGAAATAACTACGTTATTTAAGTCTGTCAGTTTAAAGTTTCATCTGACATTTGTGAAAACAATTTATGAAAATGTGAATATGTAGATAATCAAATTGATGATTTCCTGCCTTCTTTGTACCAAAGTTAGCTTAAATATTTAAATATTTTTCCTTAAAAATTCGCTAAATAATCGCTACGTGTGCGATTATAAATGTATATATTTCCAAAACTACAGTCTTTAGGTATAGGCGATATAATACAAGAGTTGGAGCAGAGGGCATGCCGTTCACTTCTAACACATAAACATTTGAAAAAATTGAGTTACGGTAATTTAATTTATTTTCAAATGCAGCCACTATTTAAGAACGGCTGCATAGGGCATCTCTTATTTTTTGACGAATAATATAAACAAAAACCTCCCTAAATGCGTCATTTTCCCGGGACTCCGATTTCTGTTGGTAAACACTGCCGTATCACAATTTTTGATATATGCCAAAAATGTAAAAAGTTGCAAAACAATTGAAATAACTCGAAAACAATGCAGGATATCATTGTTTTACAAGCATGCATTATACTTCGATGGAAAATGCAATAATGTAATAATAAAAGGGCTGTTCCATTAAAAAAGGAAACTTGTATTACCAACGACTTATGGGCCACCCTGTGATTGTCAAAATAATTTTATAAGATGCAGCTCAAACCACCCTATAATTAACTTATATAATATTTTTCCGCATCTTGTATGCTTAATAACGGATATAGGTATTGAGCTTTACTGGAGAAATGCGCCACCCTCTATATATGTTAACATGTAAAAATTGCTATTGCCGCGGATATTTCTTCTAGGGGGCCTAGTTTGCGCTCATTTGAAGAAATATTTTCGAAATTCAAAAGTCGAGGTCTCCCCAATAACGATTTGTTTCTACGAAAATTTGCTAAAAATGATAGACTATTAAACCACAAACTGAAATCTGAAACTACTGCCAAAGCATTAGAGAAAGGGTCTATTTGAAATGAATTTTCTGCAAATATTTTAGTAATAAATACAATTTGGAGAACCCAATTCATCGCAATACAGTTTTTAGATCCGACGATCGTTTCGCTAACAAAGTTTATGAGTATATTCATCCCTTGATGACGCTAACTTTGTTAGCGAAACGATCGTCGGATCTAAAAACTGTATTGTGATGAATTGGGTTCTCCAAATTGTACTTATCAGTGCTCATCACAGATTCCAATCTCCACTCATATTTTAGTAAGCTGAAGGACAATGATGGTTGAAGCTGTAACTTAAGGCTTTGTAAAAGACACTTATTACGAAATTTCTTCTACAAAAGCCGTATTTGTTTCAAGTTGTTCATCTAGAAATTGCAAATTTTGACGTTTCAAATCGTGACTGGCGTTTTAAGAAGAAGAAATGTACAATTTTAAAATTAGTTTTTATATATTTTTTGACCTTTTCACGCCAAGAAAACCTAATAGTTGTCTGTCATATACAATAGATTTTGTTATCCACATAGAATATTTTTGTTTTGTGCGTTTCTCTGGTCCTCAGTGGGACCCAAAATTTTTATCTTTAAATACTTATGGTTTTGTTTCCTTTTAACTTAGAGATCTGAATTTCGGCACGGCAGGTAAGTTTGATAGTGTAAACGTGAGTACCAAATTTGCTTGCCATAGCTTTGTTATTTCCCGAGACACAGAAATTTTTCGAAAGAAAACTCAACATTTTCCCGGAAAACTGATCCGGTTTTTCTGGCTAACGAACTTATCCAATGCACTTGCAAAGGGAAGGTATTCACCAAACTTGATTAAAATCAACCCATTATTTTTTGAGTTATCGGTGTGATAACTATATATACATAAACACAGATCTGCCCATTGGTGATTTTTCGTTCTACAAAAAATTCGGTCAAAGACATTTGCTATTAAACACATTTTTATGAAAATTCACTTTCATAACGCACTTGTTGCGTCCAGACTTGTTTCGTCTGAAATTGGCGTATTTCGGGATTTTAGTGAATTTTCTTTAAAAAAAATCACTAATCGACTTCACATCCCGACTTTTGAATTTTGAAAAAATTTCTTCAAATGAGCGCTAATTAGGCCCCTCAGAATACATATCCGGGGTCAGTTTCAATTTTTATATGGAAGTCAAAAAGCACACACACGACAATAAACGTTTTAAACGAGCAAACTGAATTAATGAAGTCCCCTTTCTTGGACATTCTTCTTTCTAATTAAATAAGTCAAAGAAAATAAATCTAACTATTCTTTCAAAAAAGGTTTAATAAGATAATGAGTTGATGTATGTCGATATTTTTTCGTTGTATAGACACTGCTTTTATACTGTTATTGTTTAGTTATTTTATTATTGTAACTGTTATCATAGTTATTATAGGCTAGTTCTATTTTTATGTTAAATATTGACATACATCACGTAGACATTTTAAAAGCCTCATCTGTCATCTGTGTTTCAATTTTATTTTCAATTTGATAAATTTTTTGATCAAAACATAATATCATAACATAGCAACAGATCTTTATTTGTAGTTGTCATGATTTCGTACTAATTCAATTTTAATCTGTCTGAGAATGCTGTCAAGCAGCGAAACTATAGTCACAGAAACGTTGAAGAACATCCTAGAACATCCAGAATTCGTAAGGGCCACTTGCTCCAGTTAGCTTACGCACTGGCTAGGTTATTCACCAACGAAAACCAACAGTGAAGCCAGAGAAGTAGTCTCCAAGTCTGTATGTAATATATATATATATATATATATATATATATATATATATATATATATATATATATATATATATATATATATATATATATATATATATATATATATATATATATATATATATATATATATATATATATATATATATATATATATATATATATATATATATATATATATATATATATATATATATATATATATATATATATATATATATATATATATATATATATATATATATCACCGATAACTCAAAAAATAATGGGCCGATTTTGATTAAATTTGGTTAGTACCTTTAGCAAACCTTTAGCCTTTTGCAAATGGCTTGGACAAGTTCGTTAGCCAGGAAAATCGGCCCAGGTTTTCCCGGAAAATTTTGTGTTTTCTTTCGAAAAAAATTATATCTCCGGAATTAACAAAGTCAGAGCAACCAAATTTGGTGCGCTGGTTTATATTCTTATAGGTAAGTTACCTCCCAAAATTTAGCTTTGTAGGTCAAAAGACAAAAAAGTTATAGGCATTTAAAGAAAAATAAATTGGGGTTTTCCTCTAAACGTCAAAATGCGATTTAAAACG
Source organism: Tillus elongatus (assembly GCA_964006375.1). Taxonomy (NCBI): domain Eukaryota; kingdom Metazoa; phylum Arthropoda; class Insecta; order Coleoptera; family Cleridae; genus Tillus; species Tillus elongatus. The sequence goes on along the minus strand of OZ023262.1, from coordinate 256,232,941 downwards.
TCAAAATGCGATTTAAAACGTCAAAATTGGCAACATTTAGGCAAAAAACTTGAATCTAATACGGGCTATGAAAATAAAATGTCTCAAGAACAAGGCTTTACAAATCCTGAAGTCTCAGTTTCAACCGTCATTGTCTTTCATTTTGCTAAAATATTTCCAGAAAATTCATTTCAAATAGACCCTTTCTCTGATGCTTGGCAGTAGCCTTAGCTATAGAGTGTATCGTTTAATGGTATATAATTTTTGTCGAATTTACGTAAAAAATCAATAAAGCTCAATATATCCGTTATTATACAAGATATGAAAAAAATTGTATATATTAATTATAGGGTGTCTTGAGCTACATCTTAAAAAAAATATTTCTACATTCACAGGGTGGCCCATAAGTCGTTGGTGATACAAATTTTCTTTTTTTTTAATCAAACACGCCTTATTGCATTTTTGCATTTTCCTTCGAAATATAATGCATGTTTGTAAGAAAAGAAATTCTGGACGCAGCAAGTGCGTTATGGTAGCGAATTTAGATCAAATACTTCATATTTGAATAGCTCAATTTGCTATTAACCTATAAGGTTGACCAAGAAACGAGTTTTTTGGGAACACTTTAAGTTTACGTTCGGAAATTTTTGTACATTTTCAAACAGTAAAGTTATTTTGATGAAACACGGCACATTATTTTTACTATATAGGTTATACTGGTAACCAAATTTGATGCCTGCTTTCTTAAAAAACACGCATATTTGCTATTAAAAACATTTTAATGAAAATTCACTACCATAACGCACTTGCTGCGTTCCCAACTTTTTATAAATATGCACAATAATAATCGATGTACTGATTTTATTCCATTTGGCTGTTTCACACTATATATTACATTTTAATGTCTCAACATCAAATAATTTATAAGAAAAGTATTTAAAATGTTGAGAAACTTATTAACACAAATATCCTAATAATCTCCTTTCTTTTTAAGCGAACCTTAACAGTTATCTTCAATAGATAACCGTTTCTTTAGTCGCCATTACATTTAAAATAAATGTTTTCATCTCAGCTATAGAAGTAACAACCTAAATAATGAAAAATGAATATTCATTGGCTTCTAAGCTATTCAACGTCAACATATTATCAATAATAATGAGAAATCACACTATATAATCAAAATAAATTATAAAAGGCGGCTATGTTGCGTAAATACCGAATAATTCAAGGTAATGTTTACTTATACGAAAAAAACAGTGACAATACAAATAATAACTCACCTGGAGATCTGGATGTTCAGTTAGAACACGGACTTAACGACAAACGCTCGTTTTTTTGTGTGCACATAAACTTAAGTCTGTCTAATTCACAACACTGGAATGACGTCAGACTGGCTAAACAGCATGTAGAAGAGTCAAGTGGTCACTTTGGTTTTAGCTGCGAACAGCCTGCTGGAGAATCCTTCCACTACCAATCTTGTCGCTGGTATAGCCCATCATTTTCACGAACAATCTGTAGCGCTGCGGAATTAATGCATTACGATTTAATTTACTTTTGGTGGGGAAACACATCGGCTGTACTAAATATAATAATTAAATGTTCATATTTAAATAAATATGAGTTATGTTATTGCATTTTTCTTTAAATAATTAGTATTTCGTATGAAAGCAGATAACTATCCGACTAACCGTTAATTGTTGACATATTAGTTATAATTTGTTGTACTTAATAAATTTGGTACAGAAACCACGGCACACAAGCCGGGAAAATTTCCAAAATATACATATAGGTACTTCGTCAGTATTTATGTAGACGTTTTTATTGTTAATTCCAAATTTCCCCGTTTGGATTTTGCCATCAGGTAATTTTGTACCATTTACTGCCACCTTAAGGCATTTTGGTGAATTTTCTTTAAGAAAATCACTAATGACGAGATCTCGACTTTTGATTTTGACAATAAATCGGAAATAACCGGCAACCAAATTTGACAGGCTGCACCAAAATTTAGGTCTCTCAGTTGAAAGAAAAAAGAGTTATATGCACTTAATAAAGCAAAATTTGAGTGCCACTAAAAGTCAGAGAAGACGCAATACCAAAATATTGTATGTATTAAACAAAATCTATTAAATATTACAGACGCTTATCTTTTCATGGCGCAAAAACTTCAAGAAGTACCACAAAGAGTACTTTAAATATTTTATATTTTTTCTCTTGTAAATGTCAAACTGGAGATTTTTTTTTTAATTTTAGAGAAAGAAAATTATGTCTCGACTACAAAGGTCATTGACATATATAAATTATATAGAAAAACATTTTAGGTACAGGTGGTTTAGCAGATGGTAGTGGAATTTTCCTTTACGTATTAGTAAAGAATTTTTTTCACGCCCGAGGAGGTACCACCCGTTACATCAAGGGGCCGGTGAAGTCTCAACGGACGTTTCCGGTTCTGGTGTATGAGTCGGTTTCCCTTATAATCAAAAATGATGATGGCTCCTCCTTGTACAAAATATTCCGGAGGTAAAATACCCCTCCATTCGCATCTCCGGAAGACGGGTGTACAGGGGGCGCCAACATCAAGATTTAACATATCCTTTTCGAATATATGTGGCCTAAATTCTAACCTGAACTCCGTCCACCATTTCCTCCAGGCTAAGAGGCCCCAACTCCTCTTCCTCACCGAAACCCAAATCAGTGCCAAAACAGCCACTAATCACCTTAATTTCCCGGGGTATGAGCTCCTTACTTCCTTTAGATTGCATGGAGGCGTGTGCGCATACGTCCGTAGTAATCTACCCTGCACCAGACTCCCCAATTAAGAAGCTGGAAGAAAAGGCATACTATGGATAAAACTCTCTCTCAGGGCTGCAACTAAATTCATCTGTTGCATTTACCGGTCTCCTTCTGACAACAACTTTGTCCAGCTCTTTGCCTACCTTTCTGAAAAAACCGACTATCTGATTTCTGAATATCCTTCCTCCGAGGTCACTATTCTTGGCGACTTCAATGTCCATAATAAGGAATGGCTAGGATCTTCAAAAACCGATCCACAAGGGAGAGCAGCGTAGGCCTGTGCAGTCAGCAATTCTTTAGCCAATATGGTTCAGTAACCTACTTACTTTCCTCGTATCCCAACACACAGCTTAAATTCCTTGGATCTCCTTCTTACTACAAAATCTGAATGCTATAAGATATCAGTCACCGCCCCCCTTGGTCGCTCAGACCACGGCATGGTCACTGCTTCCTGCGCAATACAACCCGAGGTCACACAGTCATCACACCCACGTATCGTTTGGCACTACAACTCCGCAAACTGGGACGAAATGCGGGATTACTTTACCTCATTTCCATGGTCGTCTGTCTGCTTTTCTCATCCTGACCCCTCTGATATTTCACAAAACGTCACCGAAATTATCCAAGCTGGCATGGAATTATTTATTCCACGTACACAGAAAACCTCTTCAGCCACTCAAAAGCCCTGGTTCTCTAAATCCTGTGACAAGGAGACTTGAAAAGGTCAAAGCTCACAAAACGATTCTACACAATCCCAGTCAAGAACATTGTCAAGCATTTAACGACGCAAGAAACCGCTATGTCCGCATTCTTTCTGAGGCAAATAACTCGTTTAATAACCACATTAAAAACAAAGTCTTCTTAAGCTCCAACGGCGGCAAACCCTTCTGGACTCTTGCTAAATCTATTGCGAATAATTTCTGCAAAAGCACGTTCCCACATCTTGTCTTAGGGGATGAAATTGTTTCTACCGCCCTGGGCAAGACTGAACTTTTTGCCTCGTTGTTCGCCGGCAATTCTACTCTCAACCCACCTCCAACTGTTCAACCACCAACAGTCCCCAATGTCGCGCATAAAATGACGGATATCATTTTCAAAACTAAAAAGGTACGAAAGATGCTCTCTTCTCTTAATACCAGGCAAGCCGCTGGACTTGACGAGATCCCAGCAACTGTTCTCAAAAAATGCGCACCAGAACTTGCTCCTGTCCTGACTCGTCTGTTTCAGATATCTTACAACCCATCCCCAAGAAAGGATCCAAAGCGCTTCCTAGCAACTACAGGCCTATTTCTCTCCTTTCAGTCGTCTCTAAAGTGATGGAAAAGTATATAAACACCGAATTACTGAAATTTCTTGAAAAACACAGTCTAATCCACGACAGGCAGTATGGATTCCGTCAGTGCAGATCGACTGCCGACCTTCTTTCCTTTGTCACCCATTCTTGGTACAGGTCTATGAAACAACATGGTGAATCCCAGATTCTTGCTCTAGACATATCCAAAGCATTTGACCAGGTCTGGCACGCAGCGCTGCTTGATAAACTTCCGGCCTATGGCCTACCACCAAAACTTTGTACCTGGACAGCAAATTTCCTCTCCAACAGGAGCATATCTGTTGTGGATGGCCATTCCTCTAAACTGTATCCAATTAACGCAGGAGTTCCTCAAGGTTCGGCTTTAGCCCCTACTTTGTTTCTTCGCCACATCAATGACCTCCTCTCTAGCACATCCAAGCCAGTTCACAGTTACGCGTACGACAGCACCCTCCACTCAAATCTACAATATTCTGAGCCTGTCTCTTTAGCTCAATTAGATGAGGATCGCAGACTCATGGAGAGTTCTGTCTCCGTGGATCATCAAAAAATATTAGACTGGGGAAGTAGAAATCTTGTACAATTCAACCCCACCAAAACTAAGTCTTGCTTTCTTTCTCACCAGAGATACACCAGCCCTAGACCCATCACAATGAACAACCAAGTCATTCAAAGCAATGAGTCCGTTTCTCTTGTTGGCATTTCTGTGGATCGAAATCTTAATTGGCACCAACATGTCACATCAATTGCAGAAGCGGCTGCTAAGAAATTAGGTTTCCTCTTTCGGGCTCGCAAACACTTTTCACCAGCTAATCTCTATACCTTATATACTTCACAAATAAGACCAAACCTCGAATACTGCTCCCACATCTGTGGTGCAGCTGCCGCTTCTACACTCGCTATCCTGGACTCCTTTCAAAAGAGAGCTATACGTCTCATCGGTGACCCTACCCTTACCCAAAGGCTGCCATCCCTTGCCCACCGACGAGCCGTTGTTGACCTCTCCCTCTTTTATAGATATCTGCACGGGCACTGCTCAGAGGAGCTTTCCTCCATAGTTCTGCTGCCCCCAACAGATCTACCAGGGGAACAGAGCGAATGCACCCTTTTACTGTCCAGGTCACCAGACATAGAACATCTTGTTATGCCTTTTTTTTTTGTCCCGAGGACTTCCAAGTTGTGGAATTCCTTGCCGGCACATGTTTTTCCTTATCCTCCGAACCTTCAAGTCCAGAATTAACAAGCTGCCTCTTTCCTCCTTGTCAACACCCACGGTACGATAGTATTTAGGCTGTAAGCCCTCGTGGTGTGTTGTTGAAATTAAAAAAAACAATGCAGGTGCATTAATAATATATGTGTTCCTGAACCAGTAAATTATACAATACAACGGTTACAGTTATATGTGTTTATATAGTTCGCTAGATTTTAAGAAGTTTATTATGTTTTCTGGTGCTGCTGTGGCTAGAGTTACCATGGATATATTTTTACCTAATAACAACCTTCTTTGGAGTCTGTGTTTAGTGCACTCTGTGACAATATGACTTGCTGAAAGGCTCACATTGCAGGTATCACAAACTGGTGGAATTTGTTGTTCTAGTAGGTACTTGGGTGTGAGTGCTGTGTGTCCTATCCGGAGTCTTATCAGGACGACCAGGGATTTGCGACTTAGTATAAGTGATTGGAATGCCTCAATGGTTGGTGCTAGTTCGTGCAGCTTGGTGGTTTGATTATTCCAGTATATTTGCCATTTGTCGTAAATTACTGCTTTAACGTGTGGTCTTAATAGTTTGTGGTATTGGCTTCTTACTGTCGTGCCTTCCGTGATCGCTCTTTTAGCATCAGTATCTGCCAGCTCATTGCCTATAATGCCGGAGTGTAAGGGAAACTGGAGATTTGAAAGGTGACAAGTATTGTGGTTTGTAAATGGTAAATATTGCATAAAATGTATATTAGAATGTTTTAGATTTATGCTACACTTCTTATTTGTTAAAATAGTTGCAAAATCTGCCTCTAAAGACCTTACATATTACAAATTAATAACTTAAGACCATTATCGGTTACTTACCTTTCATCACATAGTGTGATAGAAGGCTTACAGTGGTGTAATTAGTGAAAGTTAGATGCATAGCTGATATAAAAAGCAACGCCGGTTTAAATCTCAAGCTGACTGAATTTCTCTTTCAACTTTTTTTCGTCTTTGATTAAATTTTAACGTTACCTGATCAGATTGTGTAATTCCAATTTTAGGATTTTTTAATTTAGTTTAATAGCAGCTGCTGTTGCCCTTAGTTGGTAAAACCGTTAACATAGACGTAGAGATTTGTGACATCAGAAGAGGTTATTTTCTTCTCTACAATCGGATTCAATTTTTAAAGCATCCACAACGAAAAGAATTTTGTCTGTAAAGCCACAGAAAAAGTATCTAGTTATGTATTTAGATCAGATTTTTAATATTTTTTAATTTATTTAATTTGTTTCTATTAGCTAAGTTTCTTGTACAAAATGTTCTTTTAATAGCGAATTTGCTTATAAATGAATTTTTTTGAAGAAACATTTGTTGCGAAGTTTTGTACGAAAAATTATTCAATTGATGGAACATTTTTTAAGCCAAACAAATTATTGTGTTTTCAATTTTCATTACAGATTAGGTATATTATTTGAATTTTATGTATTCTTTTAGCAACATTTTGTGTAAAAGATGTGTGTGTGTGTGTGTTGTCTTCGTTCATGGCTGCGGGCATCAGACCATTTGCACATTTTTATGTGTAAAAGATGTGTGTGTGTGTGTGTGTGTGTGTGTTTTGTTTCTTTAACGTCGGCCTATTTCCGCGACTATGGCCAATCACCGACGCCAGGGAGCAGTTTCACCTCACTATCCTGGAAATTTTGCCGAACCCCTGCCTTTCTGTAAGGAGGGTAGGGATCTTTAACGTGCCCAACATTGCATGGACACGGGACCGACGGCTTTACGCCCCCTCCGAAGGGCGGAACGTGCAGACATTCCACTTGCTCAAATACAATTCCAAAACCTCGGTTGATGTTAATTTTACAGTTTGTACTGAAAAAGTGAAAGGAGTACCCGGGATCGAACCCAGCACCCTTCGGTTCAGAGGCACAAGTTCTTACCCCTGAACCACCGAGGTTCTGATGTGTAAAAGATATTTAGCCAGTTTTCGCAGAAATTCTTTTGTGCTTCGTAGAAATCATTTTTGTAAGATGTTTTTGTGAAATTTTGGTAACTAATGATAAATGTTTAATAAGTTATTATAAAAAAATTACGTTATAAATATCTTGAAAAGGTGTGCAAATTTTCATTAAAGTATTGTTGTGTCGTCGAAAAAGTTTGTGTAGAAAATTATATTTTGGTAGGTGGGTAAATAACTTGAAATGGTTCTTTGGCCAGGAAAATTGGACCAGTTTTTTTAAAATTTATTTAATTTATTTTTATTAGCGAATTTTCTTGTAGAAAATGTTCTTTTAATATCGAATTTTCTTATAAATGAATTTAATGAATTTTGTTTGAAGAAACATTTAATACTTTTTGCATGAAAAATTATTCAATTGATGGAACATTTTTCAAACGAAATTCGTCGAAAATAAGGTTTGAAAGGTTTTTCGTGCAAACGAATTATTTTATTTTCAATTTGAATTACAGATTACGTATATAATTGGAATTTTAGTGAATTTGCATTAAGAAAATTCACTAAACTTTGTTTTTAATGCACGCCCAGATACTAACATCTAGTGGAGTCAAGTCTTGTGAGCGGCCCGGCCAACGATGAGGACCACCGTTAACTATCCATCTGTCTTCAAATATTTCCTGGAGTAGGTCGCTTACTATCTGTGAGTTGTGTGATGGAGCTCTATTTTGTTGATACCAAACTTCTGCAGCTTCGTGTTCATGCAAGGAGTTCAGCTCTGGTTTTACTACTTGCTGCTGAATGCGACAATATCCAGGACCTGTGAATACTGCACGTTAAGAATTCGTTCTTACCTTTTTTTATTCTTACCATTATTACTGATATGAATAAAAGGGACATATTTTCACATTTAGTTTCAGTGAGTCTAATAAATATTTTAATAACATAATGTACTAATAAGCAAATGAAATACAGTATTGCTTAATATTATTGCTACCAACCTGTTAAGTTCTCATCATAAATGTTAAGGGCAAAAATTCTATTGTATTTTACTGCGAAAAATACATTCAAACTCCAACAGTCCTGGAAATTTCGTTCTCTAGTAATGTGAGGATTTATTGGGCAGACTGTAAAGGGCTCAGACATGGGAACTCTGTAATTGACGAACCCAGTTCAAAGAGAGCTGTGGAGCTGCTAAATCTTAGGAGAGCACAGCTCAGAAACATAAAAGGTCTCTTGACGGGACAAATGGCCGTCATGGAATACCTCCATAAATTGGGGCGGTTCGAGGGGGACCTCGCAAGCAGACTCTGCAGCGAGGGGGAGGAATCAACACAGCACATCTTGTGCGAGTGTAAAGCTCTGGGCCGCAAAAGACAACTGATCCACGGTCTGTCTAGACCGGAGACAGAGCAATACAAAACTTCACCCTACCAATCGCTGTGCAGACTAGTTCAAGGCACAGTGATTTTGGAATAGGTGGAGTAGAAAAGACTAAGGGCATGCACAATAAGCCAAAGTGTGCAGTGCTATCGGGGCGGCAAAGACGCGGACGACCCCTGAGGGAGAAAAAATATGTGAGGATTTTCGTCCGAACAATAGTGACTGTTGTGACGATTGAAGATGCCCCTCTTTGAAAATTTTTACTCCTCGCACCACATAATTTTTCTTGAGAAATTTTCATCTTGAGTTTTCAAAAGTTACCATACGCAAAATTCTACACGCCGGGAAAAATCCGCAGGTTCTAAAAGTTATATAAACGTGAACGAAAATGGTGTCCATTTGTTAATTTTTAGAATTCTGTGAATAGTTCCTTTTGAGATATGCAAATTTCTACTGCAGTCTCTGATTGACGCATGCGGATAAGCAGTAAAAAATGCCAACATATTTATTTGTGTCTCTTCATTGTCCAATAGCGGTTTGTTTTTATTACCTTCTGAACGAAACGTTCCATTCTCAGAACAATTTTTCAATAGTCTTCTGATCATGTCAGCAGTTGGTCTATGTCTATTTGGAAATATCTCTGCAAAAACACGACATGTTCTGCTAACAATTCTATTACACTTCCAGTAAATAATAATTAAATTCGTCTTTTGAGTACTTGAGGTGTGCCATTATTGTGGAAACAACTCTCTTTTATCAAATTACAATTGACAAACGTACTTTACAATACAACCATTAAGTTTACTGTCGGAAGATGACGTTTAAAAATTTCATCTCCTAGGCAACCTGATAAATTGACTGATAATTATTTCTTATCGCAAATATGCCTCGAAGTGAACGGTGCAAATTTCGAACAGTTATTGTGAAGTGATAATACACAAATCTCTTTGTTCCCTAATAATGATTTACTCTTATCAAATTTTGGACGAAACACTCCATTCTTATAAATTTCCCATGTAACGAGTTGATCTGTGTTTATGTGGAAATCTCTTTGCAACCACACGACATCTTCTGTTAATAATTGGATTATACTCCTCGTAAATAAAAGTTGTATTCAAAAGTCGTCGCATATTTTACTTATGTCGGAAGATGACTTTTAACATTTTCATCTCCTAGGCAACCTGATAAACTGACTAATAATTATTTCTTATCGCAAATAATGTTTAAATATCTTCAAATCGGTGGGACTTAGGTATAGAAAATGCTGATACCAATCGAAAGAAAAAGAAAAAGTACATGAACTAACGTTATAAAATATAGGCTGTTCTATTTAATTTAAAATAAGAGACTTATTAGGTTTTAAAGTTGTCACGTCACGATTGACCGGTCTATTTCGGACACACTGTCTAACTTGTACTAGCTTTAGTAAATTCCAAATATTTTGTGTCATTTTAGAATTTGTATCTTAAAATTTTAACTCTTCAGGTTGAAAAATAAGAGAGATACAGGTGTGTAAATGTAACAATGTTTTTTAAAGAAATTTTTGAAAAAAGTCAAATATCTCGAAAACGGTTGAGAAAAATGACATAACATGTTAGTAAAACCTACCATAAAATTTAACGAGAAATCTATATCCGTAATCCATTTGAAATAGGAAAGTTGACGTCTACTTCCGATATAACCAGAAGTCCCATACTAACGTCAATATTTTCAGTGAACTGGAAATTTCGAGAAATCCACGTGCGTGAATTTTCAGAATTCAATTGTGAGCCGTACTCCAGAAACAGCTAATGGAAAGTCTACGTGGGACACCTATATATATATATATATATATATATATATATATATATATATATATATATATATATATATATATATATATATATATATATATATATATATATATATATATATATATATTTGTATGTGTGTGTATCCAACTGATAACTCAAAAAATACTTCACGGATTTGGGCCAAATTTGGGGATTACCCTTATTTTGTTAATGGCTTGGATGAAATCTTAACGGCCAATTTTTCTTAATAAAAAATTAAAAAATGTTTTTTAAAACGCAATATCTCTCAAATTGCTGAAGTGATTGAAACAAAAATGTACAACTTAAAAGAATATAGGCAGACTTGGTTGTGTACCAATTCCCAAGTCGTTTTATCAAAGTAAAATAAAGTTATTCCAAATTGATAATAAAATAATCCTCGACATCACTTCAGATTATGTAATGCAATATCTACATTGTAGGACAGAGACAGATGACGTTATCGGTACTGCTATGCTTTTAAATAAATCGTAGATAAAAATCTAAACAGTGGAAGTTATTGCAAGATGTCAGATTGGAGAACATTGTGAGAGATACAACAGGGACGCCATCTCGATGCGGGACCAGGTAGTATGTTGTCACGACAGCTCTAGTTTATACAACATTTTATAGATAGAGACTGTGTACAATGTACAAACAGCTAACAATTTTGTATATTGTCAGCCTTGGACCATTTCTTTCCTAATACCATGACAATGTTTGCGTCCAAAAGCGCTAAGTTTTAGCATGCGAATGTATACTAATAAATAAAACATAATGAAAGTGATTCAATTTGTTTAAAATCAATCTAGAACGACGTTTTATTATGTATAAATATTAAGCTTCACATTCTTCACGTTCACGGTATTTAAAATTAAAAGCCATCTCTCTCTACTAGTTTAATCTGACCACAAGTAGCTATTTGTCACAGAGAAGCGTGTGCGCTTTGCGCATCGCATAACCTAGAAATCGTCTCCGTTGATGCTAATTGCTAATACCTTATTAAGATCTTATAATCTAAAACAGCCAAGTACCTATATTCTAAGGTTAATACAAATAGTAGGCAGATAATAACCCAACTTTTAGTTTTAACTTAACTTTAACAAATGCCCTCAGCCGTCATCTGTAGTAGTATATTATGATTCTAACATTCAATGAAACAAATATAAAAGTGATAGGTAAACTGTATGTAGATTGTAGATATTGCATGTATTACCTAGTGAACTCTATACCGAGATCCCTGGAGGGTATTACCAAAGTGAAACAAAATTATTTTACGAAGAAATATACCCACCTCAAACTAATACAGTAAGTACTTATAATATCTAGGTAGGTACTACAAAGTACATACATCCCTAGTTTACATTATGTAAATAGATGTTTAGGTTAAATTATTAAAATTTTAATTTCTAAATTTTGTATCGTTAATATTTATTTCATTTTCAAAAAGTATGGCTACAGCAATAGTAAATAAGTGTTGAGAAGAGTTTAAGTTGGTTATGGTAGCGAATTTTCATAAATATATTTCAAATGGTGATAACTTAATTTCCCATTAAACTAGAATCTTCAGTTTTGATAGTAAAACCTATATAAAAGCAGCGTGGGTACTAAATTTTAAAAATAACACAATCAGCTTCTCAGATAATTACAAATTTGTTTTAAAAAACCTTTTTTGTTATTTTGTTTGCAGAAACTGGTTCGATTGAGTTAATTAAAATCGATCATTCAAGCGATTAATATGGAAAAATACTTACCTGCCACCTCTAATTTAATAGATGCATTCTGTTTGTAAATTAACATGAAATTTTCGGTAAATTTGCAGACTAGCACATGGGGGGTGTTTAGAAAAATCTTTTCACAAATATGTTTGGAACCCCTTCTGGATGCCCAGACCACAAGAATAATTTCTTGCAAACAGCCCACAAGAAAGTTACGGGACCAGTTAGGGATGCTGGGCGGAGAAGAATATAAAAAGGAAATGTGAGCGGAGAGTGCGAGAAACAGCTGAGTTGGACCTCTATAAGCTGCCTTTGTCCCATTTTGCAGGTATACCTCCTTAAAAGCATGTTTACCGCGCGCAGAATCTCTATATTCACCGCAAGTCCTGTAACTTTCTTAGGGGTTGTTCCCAAGGATTTTTTATTGTTTATATTGTTCTTGTTTATGCATTGAGGGTGATTGTAGGCATGCAGATGGGGAAGGAGAACCCCCGTGACGAAGCAGCGAACCAGGGTTTTTTATTTATGTTTCAATTGTTGTCATTTTACTTTTGAAATATTTTTTCAAAAATGATTTTGAGGTTGCCTTGTTTGTCAGTCTTACATAGTAAGCTACAATATTTTATCATTTTCAAAAAGTATGGATACAGCAACCATAAATAAGTGTTAGAAAGGGTCTGGGTGCAGGAAGTATGTTATGGTAGAAAATTTCCGTAAAAATAATTCAAATCCGATAGCTCATTTTGAACCATAGTAACGTCTAGGTAAACGCACCGTGGGTACTAAATTTAAAAAAAATAACATAATGAGCTTTGCGGATAACTACAAATTTGTTTTAAAAAACCTTTTTTTTTTGTTTATTGTTTGAAAAACTTGATGGGTTGACTAAAGCAAAACCATCCAAGTAATTAACAAGGCAAAATATCTGCAGTATTTATAATTTCGCAAAACCGATCTCCAAGGTCCATTTAAATTTAAAGAATTAGTTTTAATAATATATCTTACTAATATTGTACAATTTTTATGAAAATTCACTACTATAACGCACTTGCTGCGTCCCGCACTTTTTATGTATTCTTTTAGCAAAATTTTGTGTCAAAAATATTTAGCCAAATTTGATGCCTGCTTTCATTAAAAAAAGGCATATTTGCCATTAAAAACATTTTAATGAAAATTCAATACCACAACGCACTTGCTGCGACCAGACTTTTTTATGCTTGCTGTTATTGAGTTTGTTGAACTTGCTTCGACGTATTAAACAAGAAATGTTATAAAAGAAGGAATTTTGGAATCCCCGTCCAGTTTACGGTTTTAAATGTCAAGTCTGATGACTTGTTACCTTGTTAAAGAATCCGCATTGTTGTCTAATCATGCAAGCCAGCTAGGGAATTACCTTTTTTGTGTAATTACAACCAAGTATGCAAATAAGTAAAAGTATTGGTAACATTTATGAACTTAGTATATTATTTATACTAAAACGCTGTTTTCTGCTGTGTTAATTAACAATAATTTTATTGTGCATTAGCATAGATTCTGTTTCGGATAACGATGTAATACCTGCATTAACTGAAATGAGGAACATTATAAATATTATGCTAATTGACCCAATCGATATACTCGTACCTTATCAAAATAGCGAATTTTCTTGGATAACTAACGGTAACTAAAAAATTTTTCTAAAAACCTAGAAAGTTGATTTTTTGTGTATTGTAAGGTCTTTACCGGAACAACATATTTACCAAATTTTATTGAAATAACTTTGTTATTTCTTGAGATACAATTTTTTTAGAAAAGTTATTTTTTTTTAGAAAAACTGGCCCCAATGATTGGCTAACGAACTCGTCCGCAATCCTAACAAAATGAAGATATTTGTCAAATTTCGTTTAAATCAGTTTAGTATTTTTTGAGTCATCGCGCTCGGATATATATATATATATATATATATATATATATATATATATATATATATATATATATATATATATCTGTGTGTGTGTGTGTTATTATTATTATTATTTATTAAATCCATAAGTTTTACATCAAAATCCATATCACTAAATATACATACATATATACATATATATACACACATATCACATACAATGTCATGGTCCACAAAAGGCAATTTTGAAATTTTTAACTACAAGCCTGGTGCAAAATACAAACGGACATAATGACTACATATATACACACATATATCCACCACATGTAAGTATCATTAACTAGAGTCTTCACAAAGTTCATTGAAAAGTACAGGCTCAAGGTTTCTAAAAAATTAAGTCCTTGGTTGTCGAGTTTGCAAATTATTTCACCAATACACCATCTGTTTTGAAACGACGCTAGGCAGTTTTTCCCCATAAACCATGCATATTCGCTAACAATGTGGGCCTTTAGCTTCTTTATGTAGGTTTCTTTAAATGCATGTTTTATCTGGTTCTTGGAGAAATTGATCAGGTTGTTGTATATTGTTGATTTGGCTAGGTTTACCAGAAAGTTTGCGAGTTGTTGTTTTTCAGTAGATTCGACAAAACCACAGACTATTTCTTCATTTTTTATAGTATTGCGAAGGAGAATTTTTATCAAAATTACTTTTACAAACTGCCATAATTCTAAACTTTCTGGCCATATCATCAACAAATGCCATGAAGTTCCTTGGACATTTGTACAAAATGGACATGAGTCGGTGTTTCTAATTCCTGCTCTGTTTAAGAATATGGCGTCTGCCAGGCGGTTTTTTGCGAAGCGCCATGATATATCTGATACGTGACCCGGTGTAAGTTTATTGAAATACGTTGACCAGTTAATTATCCCATCTGTCCATTCACACTGCATTATTTCGTTTGAGTCCATTTTAAATGTTTTCATTGTAAATAGCTTCTGTAAATATTTTCTTGATTGTTTTGAGATGTTTCTTTCGTAACCAGATTCATCCTTGAAATGCAAGCTGAACGAATGGTTGGTACCTGAGGACATACCGCCTATTTGAAAGTGCTTTTTTATTCTGCAAAAATGTCCCATAATTTCTTCTTTTATACGTGGTGGATGTATACAACCTAAAATGGTGGATATTTTTTCCGCAGAAATCCATTGGCTATCTTGGATTAGATGTGAAAGATTAGTAATTCCTTTCTCACACCATTTAGAACTGAATAATGGCGGCACAAAACGGATGAATAACCTAGAATTGACCGTGGGTATATCTTTCAGGTCTTCAATTGTCTTCGGAAAATCGGGTATATAAATATTCTTGAGATCACGGGCTTCCTTCATCGATAAAATGAACTGGGAGACTGATATCGTGTATTGCTTACTTCTTCTGTGTGTATGTGTTCGAAAATATTTCCGCGGTCTTTAATATGAGATATACTTGGTTTTCGGGTTGAACCGCGTCCAGAATTCATCAAAACTCGACGTTTCGGATCCTAATTTCGAGCCATTTTAAAGAGGTAAAGGGAATATGTAAGGACACTCTAAGGCCTCAATCTGCCTACTCCTTAGAGCGGTTAACAAAGGTGGGTTGGGTTGTTGTAGCTCGATTACGGGGCCTCAACCTGCCTACTACCCAAATCTCGTTGGAGATCGTCTCTAAGGTCTCAGTGTGTTGAATCCCAGGCCTCAGAGAGATCTGGAAGTTCGTTGCAAGTCTTGTATTGTATGAAACACGTGGACGGAACGATGATAAAAGGCTAATAAACAACTAATATGTATGGGATACAGAGGGTCCTAAACAAATGGAGAAATCAGGACTGGGAATAATAAGACCTATTTTTAGATTCGCTAAGTCCCTAGGAAAAGCTTCCACCATCTTCCAAGCAGAAATGCTTGCTATAAATATGTGTGCAGAGTTGGCATACAAAGAAAACTCAGAGATAGAGATATCTACATTCTCTGAGACAGTCAGACACTATCAAAGATTATGAGATCTTTCAAAACCGAGTCTGAACTGACATGGGACTGCCAAAAATCCCTGAAGCAACTGGATGCGGACAACTAAGTAACTTTTATGTGGGTACCAGCGCATCAAGACATTGAAGGAAATGAGGAAGCAGATAGTTCTGGAAGAAGGGCAGCAATCACATCCTTCTATGGTACAGAGCCCTATTGTGGATTAACAAAAACCTATGTAAGAAATGAACATGATATTTGGGAGTAAAACCAAATGCTGTCATACTGGAGGAAGACGCCAGGCTTAAAACAGTTTATCACCATATAAACAGAGAAGTCTGGACTGTTTCTTGAATCGAACAGGAACAACTTGAGAATAATCACGTCACTTTCCACAGGACACTCCCCAGTAAGGTATCACCTTATGAAGCTGGGTAAGGCGCAGACAGTAAAAACTGCACTGAAGCAGTAGAAACAACAGAACACCTACTATGCGACTGCATGGCTCAGTTCTGCAAAAGACTGAAATTCCTTGGAGGGGTTACTCTAACGCCACAGGAAATAGCTAAAGTAGGTCCCAAAAAGATAGTAGATATATGAAAAGTCTCAACATTTTGGGCAACTATTAGAAAATAAACTCATGCACAGTAGACCCATTGGGCCCGCAGCGCTGAGAGACCATACGGCCTATATGACTCATTAAACAATCTACAATCTACCGATCCATACACGTCGTCCAAAAATAATGGTACATAGAGCAGCAATAGATTATTGGCATCAAAACATTACGATTTAGCCGATCCTACAGTCCAAAAGTCAAAATTAAAAGACATCCAGGATGTTTAAGTGAGAAATTTAATTTCGATTTTCCTTAACATCTAGAAAAGTATTTGACGTATGTTTTTAAAAATTGATGAAGATGAGTTTTTCAAGGCTATAAAAAATAACTAATTTCCCGTTTGGCTCTTGCAAATAGAGGACTTGTTTGCGGTACCCTTGATGTCTTAATAAGAAACCGTTATCTGATCAGATTGCTGTTATTCCGATTAATTTTTTAGCGAGTTTTTGTATAAAAAAGAATTTAATAAAGAGGAGATGAAAACTTTTAAGACTTAATTTAATTTGAATAGCATATGCGATTGTTTGTTCTTGTCCTAACTTATTAAAACCGTTCCATATTTAATACAGTCGTAGACTTTTCCCGTCACAAGTTCACAGGTGCTTGTTTTAGTGAATTTTCTTTAAAAAAATCACTAATGAGGAGATCCCGACTTTTGAATTTAGAAAAAATTTCTTCAAATGAGCGCGAACTAGGCCCACTAGGACCCATATCCAGGGTCAGTTTCAATTTAATATATATATATATATATATATATATATATATATATATATATATATATATATATATATATATATATATATATATATATATATATATATATATATGTATGTATGTGTCACATCGATAACTCAAAAAATAATGGGCCCATTTTGCTGAGTACCTTACTTTTGTGACTGGCTTGGATAAGTTCGTTAACCAAGAAAATTGGTCCAAGTTTGCCCGGAAAATTTTGTGTTTTTTTTTTGAAAAAATTATATTTCCGAAAATAACGAATTAAGGGCAACCAGAATTGGTACGCGTGTTTGTATTAAAAAGAGTGAACCATTTACCATTTAGGTCTGTAAGTGTAAAGACAAAAAAGTTACTAGTCATTTAAAGGAAAAAAAGGGGTTTTCCTCAAAACGTCAAACTCGCGATTTGAAACGTCAAAATTGGCAACATTTGGACAAAGAACCTGAAAGAAATTCGGATTATGTAAAGAGTGCTCTGCAAATCCTTAATTTTCAGCTTCAACCATCATTGCCCTTCATTTTACTCAAATATTTCCAGAAAATTCATTTCAACTAGACCCTTTGTCTGAAGCTTTGACAGTAGTTTTAATTAGGTTTAACGGTCTATAATTTTAAGCTAATTTTCGTAGAAAAAATTCGTTAATGAGGAGACCGCGACTTTTGAATAGGCCCCCTAGAATCCATATCCGGGTTTACTTTCTGTTTACATATATACAGGGTGATGCATTTCTACCGTAAAGCTCAATATAGTTATTATTATGCAAGATACAAGAAAAAATTGTATACGTTACTTATAGGATGTCTTGAGCTGCATCTTATAAAATTATCTTGACAATCACAGGGTGGCCCATAAGTCCTTGGTGATACAAATTTTAAAATTCCTTATTGCATTTTTCATCGAAATGTGATGCATGTTTTTTACAAACGTAAAATTTTCATTAAATGTTTCAAAATTCAATAACTCAATTTGCTATTAACCTAAGGTCCGTCGACTAGGAAACGAATTTTCTCGGAAACATTTTAAGTTTATTTTCTGAACATTTTTGTAAATTTTCAAACAATAAGTTATTTTGATAAAATATGATACATTGTTTCTACTATATAGGTTATACCGGTGACCAAATTGACGCCTGCTTCCATTAAAGATACATATTTGCTATTTAAAACATTTTAATGAAAATTCACTTCCATAACGCACTTGCTGCGTCCAGACTCTTTTACTTCCCCATCACCAATACGTGTGTTACTTCCACATCGACAATACGTGTGGAAGTATGGTATCGGTGGCAAAAATTTTGAAGTTTTGTTTTCGCTAAAACGGCGTAAAACTATGGAAAAAATTATTTGGGAACGAAAACGGAGTAAAATGATTTGGGAACAATTTTGTCGGTCTGTGGGTCCGTTGGTCTGTCGGTCTGTATGTCTGTCTGTTAGTAGGCACGCTAACTTTAGAACGAATTGAGATATTCACATTTGGTATAGAGTTAGCACCCGATAAACTAACGGTTCGGATGGTTTTTGGGTAAAATCGCTCCAGAGGGCAGGGGATGGATATGAGAGGGGTGATTTTTGGTGAAAATTAACATTTTTTTCCATGAAACTCGGATAACATAACGTTTCAGGGTTTTCAGTTTCATCACTCATCTGGTATTTTGTGATGAAATTGAAGTAGGGGTTCAACGCGAGGGGGCGAAATATTGGATAGAAATTTCGAATTTTTTTTGCTAAAAGGGCGTAAAAACGTATAGAAAATCTTATTTCTACAAGAATATCTTTGTCTGTCGATCGGTCGGTCTGGCGCTCTGTACGTCTGTGTGCCCGTAGGTATAATAACTTTCTAACGAATTGAGATATTGTCTTTAAATTTAGTATACAGTTAGTACCTGACCAACAAACGGTTCGGGTTATTTTTGGGGAAAATCTCTCCAGATGGTAAGGAATAAATGGGGGGGGGGGATTACTTTCAAGGTCAAATCGAGGTCAACTTCATACTTTATATGATTATATGAAATTCAAGTAGGGGTTGATCATTGTTGCGGTGCTATCGGGGCGGCAAGGCCGCGGACGAGCCCTGAGGGAACAAAAAAAAAAGGGGTTGATCATATAGAGGTGATAGTTGTTTTGTACTTAAGCAATCAACATCAAATTTGGTGCAGGTAGCTGTTCATAACCTCATAGTCTGGATTATTTGTGAGTAATATCGCTTTAGAAAAAAGGGAAGAAAAGTGGATTGATTGGGGAAACTGACACTTTACTATTAAAAATCAGTAATATATTGTTTCAGAAGTCTGTAATCTGTGAGTAGAGGAATACGAATATTTTCTTTGTGGTCAAGTCTTGGACCCTAAATTCATTCATGAGAATATCTTTCTGAGGAGAGTAAATTATCACAGCTATGTGATTCAATTTGCAAATTTGCAGCACTATTTTGTCCAGGATAAACTAGGAAGGTTAAAAAAGTGTAGGTGAAAATTCGCTATAACAAGCAAAATTAAAACAAGGTTAATTACGTAAGTTTGTATGATTTTAATTAATTAAACAAATTACAACAAATACAGTGTAAAGGGTCTAACTCAAAACATTTGATTGATAACCAAATTGTGAAGTATTTTTACCAAATTTTAAAAATTGTTCACTCTAAGTCTGTCCGGTATAAAATAGATAGTGACTCACACATAAGATTAGTATAATATCACTCAGAAGCATAAAAGCGATCCTTATTTGTTTGTATGCAGGGTGCAGGTGCAAATCATTTTAAGATAACTACACAGGGAGGTACGTACCAAATATCATTAAAATCGGCCCATTATTTTTTGAGTTATCGATACTATATATATATATATATATATATATATATATATATATATATATATATATATATATATATATATATATATATATATATATATATATAAAGACATATCTCCCCATTAGTGAATTTTTCGTTTAAAAAGACATATTTGCTATTAAAAACATTTTTATGAAAATTCACTGCAATGTTTTCAAAGAACATTTTGAGACAAATGACGAAAATTATTATTTAAAGGCAACTGTTGAAAAGTTACAATCTGAATAGGGTGTTGCTTATTAAAAAGAGTTTGAAATCGTTTTTTAACGTTCATTGAGGCAGGAGAAAAGAAATGCTGGTTTTTACCGACATTCATATCTCAAATTTTCATTGTAATTCTGGGTCAAAAGTATTGGCTATTTTTTACTTAGAAGAATTGGCAGGTAAGTCCCATCGGCAATCATTGAGATTTTAGGAAACATATCAATTTCAAATCACCGGTATAAGAAAAGCAGGAACGTTTTTGTTTTCACTATCACATATCACATCCAGTTGCTCTTTAGAATCGATAACTGATCGTAGAGTTTTCGAAGTCGAAAACGAAGCAACAGAATATATTTCTCTCCCTACTTTTGAGAAAAAGAATTTTTGATCGGTATAAAGAAATTATCTATAAGATGTATATACAACTATGTTTATTTCCCACTGAAAAATTACCGTATTAATCTCAAAGTAAACAAGAATGACCTTGTGTCAAACTGGGTGAGACCAGTTTGGTTTGAAAATCGTGAAACTTTTTTTTTTATTAGAGGAACTACAAATAAATAAATGTATTACTACCCAATTATTGTTTGTGTCTTTAACTTTTGTTTGCAGCAATAATAAAACGAAATCCTACATTTTACCATAAAATGAAAACTTAATAAAAACCTAAACTCACATCATACAGCGCTAACACTAATTTCACTGGGTTTTTTTCACGTTTTTTTATACTCTTATCCTTTTTCAGAATCACCATAATGTCAACAAATTCACACTCCGCTTGGCCAACTCCTGATTAAGCCAATCTCTGAAGAGGGCCACATTCGTGTAAACTCCAGGAATGTCTTTCTGAGCACAGCCGATACCCCAAGAAACGATGCCCACTTGAACGTACCGCTCTCCGTTGTCTATGGGACAAACCAAAGGGGCTCCCCCATCTCCTTGACAAGTATCCCTGCCTTCTTCGCCACCTGCACATATAAAGGAACGGTGCAAGTTGAAGCTTTCACCAAGACGAGTATTCCTCAGCAGTGACTGGCATCTAGTAAACTCCACCATAGGCACTTCCACTTTTATTAACCTTTTGTCGTCTAAAACAGAGAATAATATATAAAACGAAGGAAAAAAAATTGTATAACTTTGCATGGTTTTAAAATTAGGTTGAAAGTAAAAACTGTGGACGCAGAAAGTGCGTTATGGTAGTGAATTTTCATTAAAATGTTTTTATTGCAAATATGTGTGTTTTCTTTTTAAGAAAGCAGGCATCAATTTTGGTTACCAGTATAACCTATATAGTAAAAACAATGTGCCATGTTTCATAAAAATAACTTTATTGTGTGAAAATGTACAAAAATTTCCAAAAGTAAACTTAAAGTGTTTCCGGAAAAACTCGTTTCTTGGTCAACCTTATAGGTTAATATCAAATTGGGCTATTCAAATATGAAGCATTTGAACAAAATTCGCTACCATAACGCACTTGCTGCATCCAGAATTTCTTTTCTTACAAACATGCATTATATTTCGATGGAAAATGCAATAACATAAGGCGTGTTTGATTAAAAAAAAAGAAAATTTGTATCACCAACGACTTATGGGCCACCCTGTGATTGTAGAAATATTTTTTAAGATGTAGCTCAAGACACCCTATAATTAATATATTCAAATTTTTTCATATCTTGTATAATAACGGATATATTGAGCTTTATTTATTTTTTACGAAAATCCGACAAAAATTATATACCATTAAACGATAAACTCTATAGCTAAGACTACTGCCAAGCATCCGAGAAAGGGTCTATTTGAAATGAATTTTCTGGAAACATTTTAGTAAAATGAAGGACAATGACTTCAGGGTTTGTAAAACATCCTTCTTGAGACATTTAATTTCCGTAGCCCATATTAGATTCAAGTTATTTGCCTAAATTTTGCCGATTTTGACGTTTTAAATCGCAACTTTGACGTTTTGAAGAAAACCCCAATTTATTTTTCTTTAAATGCCTATAACTTTTTTGTCATTCGACCTACATAGCTAAATTTTGGTAGGTGACTTACCTATAAGGATATAAACACGCGTACCAAATTTGGTTGCCCTTACTCTGTTAATTCCAGAGAAATAATTTTTTTTCGAAAGAAAACACAAAATTTTCCGGGAAAACCTGGGCAGATTTTCCTGGATAACGAACTTATCCAAGCCAATTGCAAAAGGAATTTAATAACCGAATTTAATCAAAATCGGCCCTTTATCCTTTGAGTTATCGCTGTGATACATATATATATATATATATATATATATATATATATATATATATATATATATATATATATATATATATATATATATATATATATATACAGGGTGTTTCATCAGCAAACCGACATAGCTGAATGGAAGGTGTATTTTTTCAAGGCGATTCAGGATCCGGTATTGAAATTTTTGTGAGGCCCTTCGTTTCGATGTTACAGGGTGATTCATGTATTTTGTCGAAATTTTTGATGATCAGTATCTTTTGAACGAATTGATGGAATTGAATGAAATTTTGTAGGTATGCTCTGTCAATGACACTCAATGCACTGCATTTCCCGCCGATTCGAAAAAATGCAGTGGCGTACATAATTTTCTGACCACCTTGGGTTTTGTTAAAAAGATCACCCTGTATGCATTTTATTTAAATGTTTATCCCATCTGAGAAAACTACATGAGAATAGCTACTATTCTGGCAAAAAAAAATGTTTGGCACCATCAACTGAAACGAGAAAAGATAGGTAGACTTTGATTGCCTTTAGGATTTCAAATCATGTTTGTTCGTAATTTACGACAAATCATATGTGATTTCCTAAAAGGTACGTATTTTGTATTTATTTCAAATAAATTCGTTTTTTCTACTGATTCAGGTATCATTAGGCACCATTCTAGATTTTTGTTAGCTAAACATAAGTGAAAATCAAAAAAAATAATTTGTTGTCCTCTTTTGGTGTTGTAAAAAGTTCATCCTGTATGCATGTTATTCAAATGTTTACGCCATTTGAGAAAACTACATGAGAATGGCTACCATTCTGGCAAAGAAAAATGTTTGGCACCATTAAACTGAATCGACAAAAAAATAAGTAGACTTTATCTAATCAAAAACGAAAATCCCGATAGTGAGCAATGGAAAAGTATTCATTTTTGTTTAATATCTGACATTTCCTGTCAGTAGATGTCAGATTTGATTCACTTGCCTCTCTCACTTATTAAGCGTTTGTTGATTTACTTAATTTAATAATCACTGACTGGTAAAAGCTTGCTGAAGTGATATTTATTTGGTGTTTAAAATGCCGTATCATTATTCCAACGCAGAATATGCTGACATTTTGTTTATTTACGGATTTGCCGATGCCAATGGAAGGGCTGCCGAACGAGAGTACCGAAGACGGTACCCCGAACGCCGTGTGCCACATCATGAAACTTTCTCCAGGGTGTTCCAATTTTCAAGGGAACACGGAAAGTTTCCCTCGAAATCCATTAGAGAACGACCCATCAGACAAGACGCAACTCAGGTTCGTTTTTTGGTTGCTTCTCGATATTATTCATTGCTCATTATCAGGATATTTAAATTTTTAGGTAGAAAGCATCATTCAGATGGTTCAACAGAATCCCCAAACAAGCACGAGAAGAATAAGTGCTGCTGTTGGAGTCCCTCATTCACAAGTTTGGAGGATAATCAAAAAGGAACGTCTCCATCCGTATCATATGCAGAAAGTCCAGAGGCTCGAAGAAGGTGACGAAGTTGCTAGACGGGCATTGTGTCGGTGGATTGTAGGACATAGACGCAATATTCCTAGAATTCTTTTCACCGATGAAGCCCGGTTCACGAGAGATGGGGTGTTTAATACTCGAAATTCACATGTTTGGTCACATCAGAACCCCCATGCAACGAGAACGACTCAGTCGCAGCATAGATTTTCTGAGAATGTGTGGTGTGGCCTAATTGGTGACAAACTGATTGGACCCCACTTTTTCGAATCAAGATTGACTGGAGAGATCTATGGCAATTTTCTACAAAATGAGCTGCCTGGTTACTTGGAAAACAGGAACGTGAATGAGAGGGGACTGATCTTTCAACATGATGGAGCGCCGCCCCATTTTTCCTTAGCTGTCCGAAATCATCTTGACACAAGGTATCCAAACAGGTGGATAGGTCGTGGAGGTCCCTATGCTTGGCCCCCCAGGTCGCCTGACCTAACACCAGTAGATTATTTCTTGTGGGGTTACATGAAAGCCATTGTTTATCAAGATGAAGTGGACACAGGTGAGGAGCTGAGACGCAGAATTATCGCGGCAGCTGACCAAATAAGAGGCAACCCTGAGGCGATCAGTAGGGCAACCGAAGATTTAATGAAAAGGTCAAGGAAATGTCTCGAGTTTGATGGCGGCCTGTTTGAACATCGTCTTCACTGAACTGAATTTTTTTTCCAACATGTTTTGATGTTTTTCTTTATGTTTCATTTATGTACTTTTGTTTGGAAAAAAATATAATTTCTCCGTTGAGTTGTCTTTTTTTTTTGATTTTCACTTATGTTTAGCTAACAAAAATTTAGAATGGTGCCTAATGATACCTGAATCAGTAGAAAAAACGAATTTATTTGAAATAAATACAAAATACGTACCTTTTAGGAAATCACATATGATTTGTCGAAAATTACGAACAAACATGATTTGAAATCCTAAAAGCAATCAAAGTCTACCTATCTTTTCTCGTTTCAGTTGATGGTGCCAAACATTTTTTTTTGCCAGAATAGTAGCTATTCTCATGTAGTTTTCTCAGATGGCATAAACATTTAAATAAAATGCATACAGGGTGATCTTTTTAACAAAACCCAAGGTGGTCAGAAAATTATGTACGCCACTGCATTTTTTCGAATCGGCGGGAAATGCAGTGCATTGAGTGTCATTGACAGAGCATACCTACAAAATTTCATTCAATTCCATCAATTCGTTCAAAAGATACTGATCATCAAAAATTTCGACAAAATACATGAATCACCCTGTAACATCGAAACGAAGGGCCTCACAAAAATTTCAATACCGGATCCTGAATCGCCTTGAAAAAATACACCTACCATTCGGCTATGTCGGTTTGCTGATGAAACACCCTGTATATATATATATATATATATATACATATATACATATATATATATATATATATATATATATATATATATATATATATAAACATATAAAAATTGAAACTGACCACGGATATCTGTTCTGGGGGCCTAATTAGCGCTCATTTGAAAAAAAAATTCAAAATTCAAAAGTCGGGATCTCCTCATTAGTGAATTTTTTTAAAGAAAATTCACTAATAATGAGGAAATTCGGGGTATAAATAAGGAGCATTAGCGATAGAATCTCGACTTAAAGACGAAATTTAATCGCGTCGAACAATATTGGCAGTATACCTTGAAACGTTACAGGGAAATGTGTAAAAAAAAGCTTTTAATTATTGGGGCTTTCAAAGTAAGTACACTTGAAGAACCCAAATCACAACAACACCTTTAAAAACATCTGACGATTGTTTCACTAACCAAGTTAGCGTCATCAGGGGATGAATAATTCTAAAAGTACGTAAAATAATGAACAAAAGTAGACCCTTTTGCCTTTCAAGAACCTTATTAACCTCTTAACGTATGTAAATGAAGCTTTATGCAGTGTTGTTGTTTCTTTTTTTAAGCACCATTTGGTGAACTATTCGTGATTTTATTAATGCCTGGTCTATGGCAAAATTATATGTGGAATTTTTATCACCAGTTCCCTTTTCTCCCTACAGATGTTACGCTAGCTGCCGAAAGTTAGCAGCTAATCTACCGAAACAACCCAAACGGTCAGTGACGCGCGTGACTTACTATAACTCCTCTTAGATATACCCAATATTAAATGTTCGCCCACTACTTTCTATAATACTTGAAAGAAACAAAAAGTTTATCCAAAATTCTACCTATACAAAAATCGTGTATATATTAATGCTCGTTTACGTACAAAATATTATTTTCTTGCAAACCGCCTATAGTGTGTTTGTTGCAATTTACAGTTTAAAAAATTTGCCGCTGGCGGAAAACGATGTTCAAGAAATATTTAACCAAAATTTTATTTATACCACAATGTTGTCTATATTAATACTCATCTACGTACAAAATATTATTTTCTTACGACCCGTCTACAGGGTCTTTGTTGTACGTTAAACTTTCAAAAATTGGCTGCTGGCGGAAAACCATGTTCAAAAAATGTTTAGCCAATATTTTATTTATACCACAATGTTCTCTATATTAATACCCATCTAAGTACAAAATATTATTCTCTTACGACCTGTCTACAGGGTGTTGTACATTAAACTTTCAAAAATTACCTGCTGGCGGAAAACCATGTCCAAAAAATGTTTAGCCAAATTTTTATTTATAGCACAATGTTCTATATATTAACGCTCATCTACGTACAAAACATGATTTTCTTACGACCCGTCTACAGGGTGTTTCTGGTACATTAAACTTTGAAAAATTAGCTGCTGGTGGAAAACCATGTTCAAAAAATGTTTAGCCAAAATTTTATTCATGGCAGAGTGTTCTATATATTAATACTCAGCTCCGTACAAAATATTATTTTCTTACGATCCGTCTACAGGGTGTTTGTTGTACATTAAACTTTCAAAAATCAGCTGCTGATGAAAAACAATGTTCAACAAATGTTTAGCCAAAACTTTATTTATAGCACAATGTTCTATATATTAATACCCATCTACGTACAAAATATTATTTTCTTACAACCTATCTACAGGGTGTTTGTTGTACATTAAACTTCCAAAAATCAGCTGCTGATGAAAAACAATGTTCAACAAATGTTTAGCCAAAACTTTATTTATAGCACAATGTTCTATATATTAATACCCATCTACGTACAAAATATTATTTTCTTACAACCTATCTACAGGGTGTTTGTTGTACATTAAACTTTCAAAAATCAGCTGCTGATGAAAAACAATGTTCAACAAATGTTTAGCCAAAACTTTATTTATAGCACAATGTTCTATATATTAATACCCATCTACGTACAAAATATTATTTTCTTACAACCTATCTACAGGGTGTTTGTTGTACATTAAACTTCCAAAAATCAGCTGCTGGTGGAAAACCATGTTCAAAATATGTTCAGCCAAAATTTAATTTATACCACAATGTTCTATATATTAATACTCATCTACGTACAAAATATTATTTTCTTACGACCCGTCTACAGGGTGTTTGTTGTACATTAAACTTTCAAAAATTGGCTGCTGGCGGAAAACCATGTTCAAAAAAATAATGTTTTGTACGTAGATGAGTGTTAACATAGAAAATTGTGCTATGAATAAAATTTTGGCTAAACATTTTTTGAACATGGTTTTCCGCCAGCAGCTGATTTTTGTAAGTTTAACGTACAACAAACACGATGCAGACGGGTCGTACGAAATTATTATTTTGTACGTAGATGGGTATTAATATATAGAACAATGTGTTATAAATAAAATATTGGATAAACATTTTTTGAACATGGTTTTGCGCCAGCAGCTAATTATTGAAAGTTTAATGTACAACAAACACCCTGTAGACGGGTCGTAAGAAATTAATATTTTGTACGTAGATGGGTATTAATATATAGAACATTCCGGTATAAATAAAATATTGGCTAAACATTTTTTGAACATGATTTTCCGCCAGCAGCAAATTTTTGGCACTGTAAATTGCAACAAACACACTATAGACGGTTCACAAGAAAATAATATTTCGTACGTAGATAACCATTAACATATACGCCATTTTTGTATAGGTAGAATTGTGGATAAACATTTTTTCAAGTTTTATATAAAGTAGTGGGCCAACATTTAAAATTGGGTATATCTAAGAGGAGATATTGTAGGTCACGCGCGTCACTGACCGTGCGGGTTGTTTCGGTAGATTAGCTGCTAACTTTCGGCAGCTGACGTAACGCCGGTTTTCTCCCGTGGGTTTAAATGGTAGAGTATTCCCTGTATCAGTAACATAAGAGGCTGATCTACTTGTTCCTGTATTTTCACGCTTAATCCGCAGGGTATAATCCCAGCAATTATTTCAGCTATTGGGTCAAAAAAGAGATAAATAGTCTTCGGACATCGTGGTGTTAAGGATATATTGAAGAATTTAGAGTTTAAAAAGGCACTTAATTCCTATGAAATCCTAGCAATAGTTCTTAAAATGTGTGCCGCTAAACTGATTCCAGTTTTACGTCGCCTGTTTTCAATGTCAGAGTTTAAAACTGCTTTCAAACATGCCTTTATTCAATAACACAAAATGTAACATATTTTGCCATTTAGAAACTAATCGCCACTACATGGTTGTAGATACCTCATGATTTCTTTACCAGGAAGTTAAGAGAACCGGAAGAGCAAAAAAGACGTTTATTAAGACTGCATCAATGCCAAACAACGCTTTACTAGCATCTTACAAGATGGCTTATAGATTTGCGAAATGTGAGAAGCCCCATACCATCGCAGAAAAACTTATCTATCGGCTGATGTAGATACGGTGAACATCATGGTTGATGGGTCTGCTGTAAAACTACTTTCACGCATACCTTTGTTTAACAACACAAAATATAACATATGGCGGAGGACCTCAACGATCGCCTTGATTAAAAAAATCAAAGGAATGGGATTTGGATTGCAGCTTGATAAGGCTACGGACTAATAATGAGGATGCTTATTTGATATACTCTGTAAGGTTCATGGATGGCAATAATATTGCAGAAAATCTTTTTTGTTTGTAAAAATATCACTGCAGGAGCGAAGGTTCAGGACTTGTTGGAGATCCTTGATAAATTTATGTTTGAAATTTTTGGACTAAGTGCGTTGGTGCATGTACTTATGAAGCTCGTTTCATGTCTGGCTGCTATAGAAGATTTCAGGTACTCATTCGAAGCAAAGTTCCTGATGCACTTTGGACCGATAGCATCATTCACAGGACAGCGCTTACGTCAAAGTCTCTGGGAAAATTTAAATATCACCTGTTTGTAGCAAAAATATGTCGAAATCCTTTAAAACATTTTCTAATAACGAATATGTCAGGAAATATAAGTGCCTTTGCATACTTTTACTAACCCTGTAATTATAAAAACCAGTATTTTATAGCTTTTTGTCCAAACCTGCACCAGATGGAGACTGTTAAATATAACCATATAGTTGGCATATGAGTGAAGAAGGGCTAATAAATAGAACTACATTTTAATTTATTTATGAGTAAGAATTGTACCGGTCTGCCCAATTATTAAAAATTAGAGTATTATAAATTTAAACACAAAAAAGTATAATAAGTTACCTTTATTATTTCCTTTACCCCAACCTGCTGCTATGCATCGCTGACCATCGAACGTATCACTGGCTTCAGGTAAGCAAACTGTGTTAATAAGAGCAGTTGAAATGTTGTATGGCTCTTCTAGAATCAGTAAAGCTATGTCGTTGTAGGCACCTCCAGAATAATAATCTGGATGCTTGATAACATCACTAATTCGTCTTTCATACTGTTCATCTATACCAATATCGTATAATTCATTTTTACCATTCACCAAAACTTTCAGGTTCTTCGCTTTGATTCTGAAAGTATCATTTTTATGAATTCAAATTGAATTGTATCTATATAAATAATTTTATTCAAGAACAGCAAGTAGACATTTTAAAAATTACTAAAATATAGATGAGTTGAGAGTTAAAAGAATGATCATAATCTGGTACTCTCAAAGTACAAGAGCACATTAACCCTTTCGCTCCCAATACCGTACATATAGGACATATATATATATATATATATATATATATATATATATATATATATATATATATATATATATATATATATATATATATATATTCAACCTTGAAATTGTTTTAAGTCAGCAGGCGCATATATGCGGTAATTAATTTATTTTTGCACCTTTGCCCACACCACGGCCGCACTTTGATCGCCCCTTAGAGCCCACTGCCTTCTTGATACGTTTGAAGAAACGTGTAGATGGAACCACCGCCGCATTTATACGCCACTACCGTATAAATACAGCATATCCGTAATTTTCGACACAAATCGGTTCTTAGATGAAGCCAACCGTGTCTTTTGATCTGCTAAAACCTGCGACCATCGATAGTATATATTATAACAAAATGGCGTCTAATCCAGGTCCTTCGCGAACAGGAGGACACAGAGAAGGTGATAATTTATGTGCTCTTACAAGGGAAAAATGTGAGGATAGTCTCGCATGTTTAGATTCAGACGAAGAGGCTTTCGTTGATAGTGGCAGTGAGTACCAACCCAATTCGGATGACCTTGAGGCAAGTAGTGAGAACAAAGTGGTCCGTGGAATTATTTACAGAGGAAATGAAGTCCTTCATGATAATGGAAGCGATATTCAAGATGAAGCCGAAAATTATGTTATAAACATACTGATATATAAATATTGTGTTATCTTATTCAATAAAAAACATTTTAAGGAAATTAATTATTTCGAGATATGCTGTATATATATATATATATATATATATATATATATATATATATATATATATATATATATATATATGCCAGTGGTGCTCATGGCAAATAAAAAAGGCTGGGTATGAGGGTATGATGGCATTGCAAGGTCGATTAGGCTTGGCAAAGAAAGGGTTAACAAAGAATGGAGGGAAACGAGAAGGAAATGGAATCCACATTAACTAAAAGATTCAGAGGAACTGGAAAAGTTTAAAGAAGGAGCCAATAAGGCAAATCTCAAGACGAGAAAATCTGCGCGGAGAGACATAAAAAATGGTTTAATGGCAGCTGAGTGATATTACTCCGGCAAGGGCAAGAAAATATTAGAACCATGGAAACCCTGGATCACATCAGAAATAATAAAGTTAATGCAAAAACGTAATAGGTGGAAACAGTCTTGGAACAAATAGGCATACAACAAAAATAAACAACAGAAAAATATGATGAAACAAAAATGTAGTAAAACAAAAACATCTAGCCCCATATACATTGTCCCAGTATTAGGGAAGAAAATGGGCCACGGCTGACAATTTTCAAAATTGTTGGTTGGTCTCTATTTATAACATTAACTGGTGCTGCCGTGACAACATACTACCTGGTTCCGCGCCGTGATGGCGACCCTATCGTACATCTCCAAATGTTCTAGAAGGCTGGATACCTTAAGCCGTATTACTTTATAGGTGTGCTGGAAAAACTGATCTAATCTTACTGGCTAACGAACTCATCCAAGCCAAATTTGAACAAAATCGGCCCATTATTTTTTGAGTTATCGGTACGATATATATTATATATATATATATATATATATATATATATATATATATATATATATATATATATATATATATATATATATATATATATATATATATCTTCATTGGCGAATTTTTTCTACAGCAAATTGGCAAAAATTGAAAAAATCGAAAAAAAAAAGGATTAGGAAGAAAAGGAAGTTGATGAAGTGTGGACGCGACAGTGAAATGAAAAGAGCTAATAGAGACAGAAAGTCATGGTTGCGACAACAAGGCGATAACGCCTTTAGACCGTGATGATGATAAGGGTTCCAAAGAAACCTACTAATGAAAAGCTGAAAATGTAATTTCCAACTATTTTATCCCCATCAAGTCAGCTAAGTTGGTGTTATCTTACAGTTTTATTTTATATTGCGGGGTTGGCTAACGTGTTGCTTTTCAGTGGCGGTAAGTATTTAAATTTAAAACAAGTAATAATTGACTATAAACTAGAGAATTAAAATTTACAAGAACATCAAATTGTATGCACTGTTATATTGGGTCTTTTGTAGTTACATTGTCAAATTATATCAAGCTAAAGAAGACTGTATTCCTCAATTATACAGGGTGTAAAAAAAGTATGGAATATTGCCAATATGTACTTAAATTTAGTACTCTGTTGACAAGTAAAAAATTATGTGACTATACAGGGTAGATCAGAAATAATACCAACATTTTTATTTTAAATTGAACACCCTGTATGTTTTTTGCGTTTTATGAATTTACGACTAATTTAAGGTCTAATTATATTTGAAGTTTTTTTCTATCTTTAATCGATGGGTACTGAAAAGATGATTGTTAAAAATCATTTTTACAAATTGTTAATGTTTCGAAAACTACAGAACATATTTTGTGACAAAATACATAAGCAAAACCACCAACATAAATTACACCAACAAATGGCAAACCTCTTAAGTCGACGTTCACATTTAAAGCCAACTTCTGTCATACATTTTGAATGCTGACATATTGCAAAAATAAAAAGTTAGTAATACAATTTTTAAAAAACGAAACGTGAAAACCGTGAAAAGTGAATATGTTCAGTGAAATAAGGTTTTAAGGCATTACACAAATATATTTATATCGGTCATGTGAAGCGCGTATGCTCAAAAACATGTGTGAAAAGGTGAGTACAACTTACGATTTTTCTACAAAAAAATCCAAATAACTCCAAAACTTTGCTTCTGCCCTTATTTTTATTGTGTTTTTGGTTATCTGCACCCTAAAACACGTCCGTATACAAAATTCGTAGAGAGTGATTCTTTATAATGTCGCCCCCTTTAACTTTGTTATTTGAAGTGTCCCAAAAAATTGAAAGTATGGTTATGTAGGTGCTAAAAAATACTTTTTTTCTATGTATAAAAAAAATTTGAAAAATGATCAGTATACAGGGAAAACCAAAAAGTTCATTTTTTTTTCAATGGATCACCCTATATATGAATTTATTTTTCGATTCCTCGTAAAATTCTAAGCAAAATTTATATAACATACTGTATACTTAAAATGAATAGTTTCTGAAATACTCGCATTTGAAACGTTATCATCAAATATTTTATTAAACAACTGTTACAAATCAAGAAGTCCTAAGATATTCGCATTTGAAACGTTATCATCACAAATTTTATTAAACCAAAACAACTGTTACAAATCAAGAAATCTAACAATAAATAATATAACAAAAACAGTTTCTAATTAAATATAAAGATGCTCTACCCGGCCTCCATTTTCTTCAACACGTTGTATAAGTGTTCTTCACATTTTCTCTAATGAATCTGTTATGAATGCTGGGTTATTTTCATTTAAATTAATAATTTATTTTCAATTTGGTGGTCGTATACACGGTTTTTTTATATAACCCCAAAGAAACGCACCCATAGGTGTAAAATGGGGGCTGTTTGCAGGCCATTTAATTGGCACATTTCTTTCAATCCATTCAGGAAACCTTTCATTTGGGTAATTAAGCACAGCACGAATGTTGCGAGGGGGTGCCCCATTCTGTTAAAAAATTATATTTTGTAATATATTTAAAGGCAAATCGTCTAAATATTCTTCGAACTCGTTTTCCAAGAAATCTAAATAGCGGCCTCCATTTAAAACAGTATCAAAAAAATATGGACCGATAACTCGATCGCCCAAGATACCACACCACACATTTACGGATTGTCGCCCTTGGAACTTAAATTCCCTATAAGAATGTAGATTCTCTCTTGCCCATTGTCTGGTATTTTTTCGGTTAAACAGGCCACTAGTAGAAAAGGTAACTCGTCAGTCCATAGAATTGTTTTCAAAAAAATTTTATTCATGTTTATTCTGTCTAGAATCAGTTGGCAAAATGCGACCCGATCATCTTTTTGCATTTGGGTAAACTTTGTAGTGGGTTTAATCTTATATGGCTTTAGATTCCATTTTCTTAACATTCTTTGGACTTTACTGTATGAAGTTCGCTGAATATTTTCTTGTGTTGCTCGTAATGTCTTTGAAATGTTTCTTATGGAATTGTTTGGATTCTCTTCTATTGCAAGTAAAATATTCAATTCTGCATTTTCATCTACGTTCACAGCAGTTCTTTTTCTCTTTTGTAAATTTGACGTTTCTTGAAACTTCCTATAGATGTGAACGTTTTTCGAGTTGGGACATGCATACCGGGATTATCTTCTATCATATTTCTAATGGCAGCGCGACAATTTAAATTATTTTTAATATAATAACTTAAAATAATTCTTCGTTCTCTGTCTGAGTACGGCATTTTTACTTACTAAACAATACAACTACAACAATATTGGAAGAATGTCACTGTCAGTTATTTGTTTTCAATTAAAAGCATGGTATCCTAAGACTTCTTGATTTGTAACAGTTGTTTAATAAAATATTTGATGATAACGTTTCAAATGCGAATATTTCAAAAACTATTCATTTTAAGTATACAGTATGTTATATAAATTATGCTTAGAATTTTACGAGGAATCGAAAAATAAATTCATATATAGGGTGATCCATTGAAAAAAAATGAACTTTTTGGTTTTCCCTGTATACTGATTATTTTTCAAAATTTTTTATACATAGAAAAAAGTATTTTTTATCACCTACATAACCATACTTTCAACCTTTTTGTGACACTTCAAATAACAAAGTTAAAGGGGGGCGACATTATAAAGAATCACCCTGTACATATGTCCGGAAAGTAAATAATTACCCTGCATTCTAATCAAGTTCTGACTGTGGAATGTGGTATGTGGCTTATTTACAAATAATCATGGAGGTAGCAACTAGCAACCCAGGCCGAGAAAATGTCCCTATGTAAACGAAAAGAAAATTAGACTTGAGATCACTTTAAATTTAAGATACATGATAATAGACAGCGCCCATGACTAGTTCAAGATCTGTAATGTATTTGAACAAAACGAAAATGTCTAATTTTTGGGGGTTTTTATCAAGATTGGTAAAGCCAATTAAATCTAAAAAGGGATATTTTTACATAATTTTGTAAACTCACCTACCCTTTCACACAATGTGTGGCTGTTAGTACGACATTGGGGTGAATCAGCGAACCGCCACATTTTAATTCATACTCGCCTGTACTCTTCTTTTTCTTATATACAGCAACTATCCAAGGGAACTCCCCTTCCATTGTAGATCCAAACACATCATCATCTACGAAGACACGCACGTTCAGCGTAGGTCGCTGAACCCCACATTTATACTTCCTAGTGCTTTTGATAGTGCTGAAATCTGGTCTTGGACTTGAAGACTGTGGAACAGAGGGATTTCTGGATGACGGATCTTCATCGTCAATTTCCACTGAAGAACGAACCTTGCAACAGACATACTGTTGTCTTGGACATTGTATTCTTTCAGTATTCGAGTTCGCCCTAGAAACAAAGAAAAACAATTTCAAAATGAATTTGCATAAGAGTAATATATCATAGTGATTTAGCCTTATATTAAAAGTTAGAAAACGTTACTTTATTTAATTAGGAACGGTAAAAAATAAGGTAAAGAAGGGCAAGCAAAAGCATGACCTCTAACATACAGTAATATACAGTAATTTGGATAGAAAACTCAAACAAAACAGTTGATAAACAGGAAATATACTCAACAACAAATA
The DNA here is from genome assembly GCA_964006375.1 of Tillus elongatus. Classification (NCBI taxonomy): domain Eukaryota; kingdom Metazoa; phylum Arthropoda; class Insecta; order Coleoptera; family Cleridae; genus Tillus; species Tillus elongatus. Next base: position 256,197,059 of record OZ023262.1, on the reverse strand, counting down.
CACTAGAAAGCGGAACATAAAAAGATCCCTGTGTTTAATGCATTGAGAGTGATTGTATGCATGCAGAAGGGGAAGAAAGCCCCTAGGACGAAGAGGGTTTCTGCCCCTCACCCAAAAACAAGGGGGGTTCTCCTTCCCCTTGTCCATGCATAAAACTACGTTCAAAGCATAAAGCACAAGAAAAATTTCTTCGGAGCAACCCCCAAGAAAGTTATTGGACTTGGGCGAATATGGGCGTTGTTCGGGGCAGACAGGGTTTAAAGGAAGTATTACTGCAAAATGTGAAAAACGCATCTTTTCAAAGTCCGACTAAACGTTTTTTTAGCATTTTCCGCTCAGATTTCCTCCCCGCCCAGCAACATTATTAATTCTTGGTCCCTTAAGTTTCTTAGGGGTTGTTTGCACCAAATTTGCCTTGTGGCTTGTGCATCCAAGGGGGGTTCTCAGCATGTTTTTTAAAAAAAAAATCTAAAAACCCTTTTTTCAGTAAACTGTAAATTTACCGAAACTACATTCCACATTGTCGCTTATAATGTCTTTTTCAGATAATATCGAATACAGCACTAAAGTAAATAAATTCACTTGCTGTTTCACTCATTTTTATTTTTATATTATATATATAAGCACAAGATAAGTAAGTATAACAAAGAGTGGCCCTTAATTAACATTGAGGCTACACAAACTTAAAAGTAGAGAAGACATTTAGATCGTGTCTGTGTGCACAGAAAATTTTGTCAAATAAATTTTTAAAATCGAATAAAAAACAACAGTTTTAGGATATTATTTTAAATAAACCAATAGGCATACGTTTCGCGGCTATTTCGCAATTCGCGAGTGTATAAATCTAGGTTTTGTCCAAGAATACACTGAAATCCTGTCGACGCCGAAAGCAAGCACCTTTTAAATTAAGCTCGATAGGGTTGGACGCTAAACCAACGTAGGTATGTCTAATTTTAAGCGGGACTGTACCTGTTTGAATGGTACAATATGAGAAATACATAAAGTGATATTTACTAAACTCACTAAAAAAACTAACCTGCGAGATCAACAATAATAAAAATGATGGATCCAATAACATATATATTAGTATCGTTCTCATTTTTTGAGCAGGTTTTGGTACTTTCAAAGAACATTGTCGCTTGCTAAAATTTAGCGCTTTTGAAAGCAAATATTGTCCCGGTATTATAAAAGAAATGGGCTAGGTCTGACATTTACAAAGTTGTTAGTTGATTATACAAATGTCTCCATCTATAACATTTTGTGCTAACTAGAGCTGTTGTGACAACATACTACCTGGGTCTGCACCGAGATGGCGTCCCTGTGTACGTTCTGACATGTTGCAATAATACTTGTAACTTTCATTTTTTAGATTTTTATCGACCATTTATTTAAATAGCATAGCAGCACAGGTAACATCATCTGCCTTTGTCCAACATTGTAGATATTACATTACAGAATTTGAAGTGATGTCGAGGATTATTTTAATTTCGAATAACATTATTTTTCTTTGGTCAAAAGACTTTTAAGTTGTAAATTTTCGTTTCAATCACTTAAATCACTTAAAGAATTTGAGAGATAATGCGTTTTAAAAAATATTTTTTAATTTTTTGTTAAGAACAATTGGGCGTTAACATCTGATGAACGAACTCATCCAAGCCATAAACAAAATAAGGGTTATTCCGAAATATGCTCCAAATCAGTGAAATAGTTTTTGAGTTATCGGTTGGATACATACATACATACATATAATAATAATAATAATAATAATAATAATAATAATAATAATAATAATAATAATAATAATAATAATAATAATAATAATAATAATAATAATAATAATAATAATAATAATAATAATAATAATAATAATAATAATAATAATAATAATAATAATAATAATAATAATAATAATAATAATAATAATAATAATAATAATAATAATAAGTTTATTCATCAAAAATTCTACATACTTAATTCTAATTACAAATAGAAAACTACTCCAATAAGCACATGATTTTAGTTAACGACGAATAAACTACAAGTTTATTACAGAAGCTTTTAGCTTATATGCATAAAATATACGTCAATTTATTCTACATCTTAACCTTTTTTATGAGTGGTATACATTCCTCATTCAACTAGTAATAGTTTTCTCAATTTTATCCCTGGGAGTATTTATAAGCCATTTACTTACAGCCCTCTTGAAAGGTCCCACACCACCAATACTTTTGACCGAGTCAGGTAACAGGTTATATAGCTTTGGTCCATAGTATTTATAATATTTTTTGCCTATGGTTTTATGGATTCTGTCAACCTCACACCTCTGCACTCTCATGTTATATCCATGTTCAACCTGCAGATAAGTATGTTTGTTACCAAAAAACCACAACAACACAGACCTAGCATACAGTTGCCGCAAATCTAGAATCCCCAATTCATCAAAAAGTTGATCACTGGGATACAATCTATCTTTGCCATACAAAACTTTAAGAATCCATTTCTGAATAACAATCAATCTCCCCAAATACACAGCATCGACTCCGCCCCAGCTTAATATACCATACATAAGTTGACTTTGGATCAATGAAAAATACAATGTTCGCAAACAACTCAGACCAAGAATTCCACTTAAGTGTTTGAATTTAGTAATAAATAAGCGCAACCGTTTAACGAGATACTCCATCTGGTGGTTCCACCTAAGATGACTGTCGAGAATAATACCAATGTATGTAACACGATTTTGCGATTGTATCTCTAGTTCTCCCACTGTAAGAGACTTGAAAGTGGGTATATATTTTTGGTAAGATGTGAAGGGGAGGTACACCGTCTTATCAGGATTTAAGGTAAGTGGGTTGTCAGAGAACCAATTTTTTAGCGTCTTAAAATCTGTTTCAGCTTTATGTTTCAGTATATCCCAGCTTTCTGCGCTATAAAATATTGCTGTGTCGTCAGAATAACTGACTAGTTTACCCTGTGACTCTTGCGTTAATAAATCGTTAATATAGATGGTAAATAATATCGGCCCCAAAACTGATCCTTGTGGAACCCCAGAGTTTATCATTCTCTCTTCACTGATCTCATCATGTACCCTGACACACTGTCGTCTGTTAGTCAAATATGACTGGATTAAGGCCCCTGCCTGCCTTCTTATCCCATATGCTTCTAACTTCTGAATAAGTTCTGTATGATCTACAGTATCAAATATACATATATATATATATATATATATATATATATATATATATATATATATATATATATATATATATATATATATATATATATATATATATATATATATAATTTTAGGGTTCCAGGGATTCTAATTCGCGCTCATTTGAAGAAATTTTCCGAAAGTCTCACCATCGATACCTCTCTATTAGTGAATTTTCTTAATGAAAATTCACTAAAAATGACAATGGCAAATTCAAGGTTATCGCGTGAACTTAGAGGTAAAATCATATCAATTAGAAGCGAACAATCAGAACCACAAAAGTGAGACCTAATCAATCAGGCAGATGCCAAGTATGTCCTCGTAAACAAGACAGAAAAACAAAATATACTTGCAAATCATGTAATGTGTTTTTATGGCTTGAGCAAGCAAATATATATTGGAACAATTACCCCGAAACTGCTGGCAATAAAATTAATGTATTCGTTCTAAGTTCATTTTTTATATATTACATGTATTTAATGTTCCTTATACATCATTAAAATGTAACCTTTTGTGCTATTCTTATCTGTTTTAATAAATTATAAATTTTTCAGTCATTTCATGTTTTTTTATGTGATGAAAACCAGGTTTTCAATTATTATACATACATTTAAAATTTACGACTTTTAGATAGTGGTTATTATTTTTTTATAATAAATATTTTTTCCAAGAAGCACTTTTAAGGGAAAATTGTGATATCTATTTTAAATTTGACATTTTAAAGAAAAAAAATTGGGGTGTACTACACCCCACATGTTAGAACATAAAATTTCGCCTGGGGGACTCCGGGTTAATGATCTCATCAAGTAAACCGACTTTAAATAGGAATACCTTTGATGTAACTAACATCCCTGCCAGAAATGACTTATAGAAACACTATTAAAACGTATAAGGAAACCTATGTGATTTGACTAGTCTCTATAAATGGAAAATGTATGTGGAGGGGTTGTGAATTATAGAATTCATAGAAAACAACATAAAAACCAACTTTTCAGATACAAAAAAATCTACAATAGAGAACATAATAGTGGACACACAACACGCAATAAACTCAATAAATAGCCCAGACTTAGAACCACTGAAAAACTAACTAGCAGCAGAAATAAACATAATTATTGACAAGGCTAAATAAAAAAACCCTTATGGAAGTGAATTTTCATAAAAATGTTTTAAATAGCAAATATGTCACTCTAATGCAAGCAGGCATCAATCTGGTTACCGGTATAGCCTATATACTAGAAACAATATACCATATTTTATAAAAATTACTTATTGTTTGAAAATGTATACAAATTTTTCAAAAATAAGCTTAAAATGTTTCGAAGAAAACTGGTTTCCTAGCCAACAAACCTTAGGGTAACAGCAAATTGAGTTATTGAAATTTGAGGGATTTAATGAAAATTCGCCACCAAAACGCACTTACAGCGTCTCGATTTTTTTCTGACAAACATGCATCATATTTCGATAAAAATGCAAAAGTGCAATAATATAAGCGTGTTTGCAAAAAGAGCAATTGTAGGGATCACCAACGACTTATGGGCCACCCTGTGATTATCAAAATATTTTTATAAGATGCAGCTTAAGACACCCTATAATTAACGTATACAATTTTTTTCTCGTATCTTGTATAATAACAATTATATTGAGCTTTACCGTAGAAATGCGTCACCTTGTATATATGCAAAGGACCTGGTATGTAGCGGATGTCTGTGGTAAATTGACCTAGGAAGTCTAAATGTCGTAGTTGCTTTGGAGATGCTTTATCGACGCGTTGTTCAAAAGCGTATGTCAAAGGTTTGTGGTCCGTATAAATGGTGAAATGGCGACCTTCTAGGGTATATCTAAAGTATTTAACTGCCTGATAAGCAGCTAGAAGTTCGCGATCGTAGGTGCTGTAAGATTTTTGGGCTGAAGTAAGCTTTTTAGAGTAGAAACCTAGGGGTTCCAGTGTTTGATCACGTAGTTGTTGGAGGGAAGCACCTACGGCATAATCAGAAGCATCGACATGGAGAATCAGTGGTAGCGAAGAAGACGGATGAGCTATTAGTGTAGCTTTTTTAGTGCCTCTTTCAAACGTTCGAATGCTTCTCGAGTCTGAGGAGTCCACTCGATTTTACGTTTGTCGCGTTTTTTGGGATTCTGGCAGAGGTCGAATAGTGGTTGCTGAATTTCCGCAGCACGTGGAAGAGAACGACGGTAGAAATTTATGAGACCTAGAAATCTTCTGAGTTTTTCAATGGTATCGGGTAGAGGTAGGTGGGTAATAGCTTTGATGCGTTCAGGAAGTGGAAATAATCCAAATTTATTTACACGAAAACCTAAAAATGAAATTTCGGCCACTCCGAATTCACATTTAGATGAATTGATACGGATGCCGTTGTCTTGAAGTGTCTGAAAAAGTTTTGCTAGATGCTCTTGATGTTCTTTTTCAGAGGCTGATGCAACGAGAATATCGTCAAGATAGGAGTAGGCAAAGTCAAGATGTCTTAAAATTGAATATAAATATCTTTGAAATGTTTGTGCTGAATTACGAAGGCCAAATGGGGTTTTAACAAATTCGAATAACCCAAATGGAGTTATGACTGCTGTTTTGGGAATATCTTGAGGTGCTACTGGGATGTGATGGAAAGCGCGAATGATATCCAATTTTGAAAAAATACGTTTGCCTTCTAACTGGGCATTAAAATCCTGCAAATTTGGAATGGGATATTTGTCTGGGATTGTTTTAGCGTTTAGTGCTCGGTAATCCCCACATGGTCTCCATGAGCCATCCTTTTTTTGCACCATGTGGAGGGGGCTTGACCATGGACTTTTGGAGGGTCTACAAATTCCCAAGTTTATCATGTGCTGGAATTCTAGCTTTGCTTGAGCTAGCTTTTCCGGGGGCAATCTTCTAGTATTTGCAGTGACAGGTGGTCCTTCCGTACCTATAGTATGGAAGAACTCAACCTCTGGAAGGTTGCTAGAAGAAGTTTCCTTAAAAAGGTCAGGAAATTGTTGTAGCAATTTGAAGTACTGGTGTGTCGGGTCTACGAGATGAATTTTAGAATTAATTCCTGATGGTGGGTTAGCACCGGTCTTAGAGAGGTTTGTCTTTGTATCAATTAAACGTCTATGTTTTATATCCACAAGTAAAGCAAACTCTGCTAGAAAATCAGTGCCTATAATTGGTTGCTTGATATCGGCAAGTGTGAAGGGCCAGCAGAACCTACGGCGTAAACCTAGATCCAAATCTAATAGTTGTTCGCCATAGGTATGAATAGGGGTCCCGTTTGCACCATACAAGGTACGTTTCTATTGAAATTTCCGTTGGTCGTGAGTGGGTGGAATAACTGAAATATCCGCTCCAGAGTCGATTAGAAATTTCATATTGGAGCGTCTATCAAAAATAAAAAGGCGGCGTGTTAGGTGGCTCTCGTCTCCTGCCGCGTGGAGGGAGTGCCTTATTAGTTTTCCGACACATGTTTTGCTTTAAAATTGCAAGGTTGGATGCAACGTTTGGCCTTGTTGCCAAATCGTTCATGATACTAACACGTGGAGGTTGATGAATTTGTGGTTATGGAATTTCGAGAAAGCTTGGGTCTTTCTCGGGAGGTAGATCGGGAACGCGTTCGCAATTCGTTGACTGATGCTGTTAGCTTCTCTAATTGCGCTTCTAACTTGGCTAGCTTGTCGGGCTCGCGTAACTGAATTTCAGCCACGTTGTATTTATCTCCGGAAAATTCCACGATTTTGTCTGCTGTAACCGACAAATTTTCTAGAGAATCGTTGCTCAAAGCCAAAATTGAACGAACGTTGACTGGTAAGCGTTGTAGAAATAAAGTTTTAAGGAAATCCTCTCCAATCTGACTACCGGCTAAAAACTTCATTTCGCGTAAAAGTTGCGATGGTTTTCTGTCGCCTAATTCTAATTCTGTTAAAAGTTTATTTATTTTGCGACTTTCGGATTCTTCAAATTCTAATAAAAGACGTTTCATTAGATCTGAATAGGGGGTTGATGATAATGGTTGGGTTAAAAAATCTGAAATTGACTCTGCGACATCAGGATCGAGTATAGCGAGTACATGACTGAATTTTGTCTTTTCAGAACTGATCTGCGATATATCGAACTGGGCGTCAACCTGCATTTGCCAGATTTTCACGTTACGTCTCCATATAGGAGGTAATTTAATTGCAACCCTTGCCATGATATTGCTGCTTGAAGAATCTTCGGCCATTGTGAAAAAATCAGACAATTTTTAAATTAGAAAGGACTGACCTGACCTGACCTGACCTGACCTGACCTGACCTGACCTGACCTGACCTGTTTAGATATTCGTTTCCTGTGCGACGTTGGCTGGAACATCAGGCTCGGCATCTTCGGCTTGCGGCACGGGGTCACCAATATGGATGTTAATTGCACTTGTTGTTATTAAATCCATACGTAAACATTTAATATACTTTATTATTTCACTAACGGAATAAACTATATGATACATTTAACTATAATACAATTACAACAGTACATGAGTACATAACAGATAACTGACCGAGCTTGGAGGACGTGTGTTCACTGTAGCGGTTGGTAGAGAGGAGAGAGATCGTCTGGTGTCTCTTATAGTTGCCGTAGTTCTTGACAGCTGGCTGTCGCATAACGTAACGTAACGTTTAACTGTCAAGAGTATTTATGCAGAAACATAGAGTAGTGTTGACGGAAACACAGTCCACAAAAAGACGTTTTTCTATCAAAATAGTTTTCCATGAGCCAAGTTTGTATCAATCTATAGGGATGCATTTTATTTTATGTTAATATTTGAAAAATCCATGAATGGCTAACATCCATGTTGTGACTGATTGTCGACTCGAAGTATATGGGTTTTTCTAAAACTCAAGCATTACATCCAATTTGGTGACATTACTCATGGTATTAGAAGGTTTTTTGTATCTGCCTTACATGTCCTCGCGAAATTGCTTTTAAATTTTACTATTTGTCCTTTGACATATGGGCGGCAAATCATAATTTTTTTCTTGAAATAGGCGAGCAACTTAAATCTGTGATCCTGGTGTTTTATCTCCGTAACCGGAGTAGAATTTTTATTTAATGCATTTTTGTTAAATAAACCATGTTTCTGAATTGCAGTTAACAGCTGAGAACTACTGTCATGAGGTTACAATCACACAGCAAGTTGTTAAGGCGTTTTAAACAAAACTGACATTGCCAACTATGAGGAATGTTGAAAACTTTTTATGTCTCCTTTTTGAGTGATAATTTCTAAAAAGGACACTGAAATTATGTTTGCTTCCTTTCTCATTATCAGGGCTCGGATTATACGCAATTCGCATATTTTTTACATAAGTTGCATATTTTAGTGGATTTTGTCTAAATTGCATATTTCCATATATTTTGCATTATTTGCATATTTTACAATTTTTAGGGGTTTCCGTAGATAACCAAAGCCATATACTTGTTTCAATGTAAGCAACTGCTAAGGTAAATATATAGGCCGTTCAAATGTAGCTGGCGGAAAGGAGATTCCAAATTCCTGGTATTGTATAGTTCGAGCGCTTCACTCAGATATAAGACAGTGCGCTAGACAGGGTGAGCTACCTCTAGGTTCTTAGAATCTACCGCCTCCTAGCTTTGTACGTGCTGTACCTAAATGAAACTAGTAGCTAGTAGGTGAGAGTATAAAAACAAATTCTTGGAAGGATTGTCGGTAATGGCGCTCTTTTCTTTGTACTTAAATAGCAAAATGCAATTTGTAGCTATTGTATAAATCTAAAATTCGTAAGAACTAGGGTTTTACGCTCGCCTATCATAAAAATGTTGTCTGGAACCCCCAATAATAACTGCAGAATGTATTGAAAGGACTGACCAACAGGTAATTTTATTCGCATCTTAAGTCTCGTAAGAAGGCATTAAAGGGGATTAGAGCTGATTTATTTACACGCCACTAGTGTCCAGAATTAAAATAATTTGTTTCTCTTATTTAGTTTGCTTGGCTGCTTGTGCTAGTTGCACGCACAGTGAATTTACTTCATCTTTAGATAGTGTTGGTGTAGGGTTGTTTTTATTATTTTATACTGTAAAAAAATGTGCTCCAAATTGCTAAGCTGGATACGGCCACACTAAGGGCCTTCCGTAGATGGTGACAACGTTTTTTCTAAACCATGTGGGAAAGTGGTGAGTTACTTTTTATTTTAAGCAACTGATCTATTTTCTTTGTTTTTCTAACCTTCGCCATTAATCAGCCCAGTATATATTTGCCAAATTTTCCGACACATGATTTTTATAATCGTAAATTATAAAATGCAATCTAAATTTTAAAAAAAAATAAAGCATTAAAAAATACCTTGCAGTTCTTATATTCTTATTTCTAGTTGTTATTACTTTATTCACGGATATTGTATAAGAACAATACTAAACTTCTATTTACTCGAAAAAAAATGTAGATGCCTGTACTAATATTGATTTCTTTTCGAACAGCTTTCAAGCGCAAGGAAATATCACATAGAGCGACACTTTAAGACACTTTTGCATCAAAGAAATTGTGAAAAACGAAATTCAAATAATACATCCCAAGCATCAATATGCGAATGTTTGGGAAACCAAACAAAGAAAGCAGAAGAGGATACCTTTAAATTTGACTTATGCAAGACAATGGTTGCTTCTAACATTCCACGGAATAAATTAAATAACACTGTCCTCAAGTCATTTTTGGAAAAATATTGTAAACAGTCTCTACCAGATGAAAGTACTTTGAGAAAAAATATGGTTGAAAAATGCTATTTATAAACTTTTTCAGAAGTAAAAAGTCTTATAAAAAATATCTTTTGTTACGTTGTAGTAGATGAAACTGAAGATGTTTGTGGTAGATATATTGCTAGTTTAATGATATGCACCTTAATTGCAATTTCTTCATCTAGAGCTTATTTAATTTCAGTCAAAGAATTAGAAAAAACAAATAATATTACTATAACAAGAATAATTCAAGAGGGTCTGTCAAACGTGTTTTTACCAAATTCTGTACCAGTTGATTAAGTTTTATTACTGTTTACCGATGCAAAGTTGGAATTCATTTAAATATATTATATCCCAACTTAATTCATTGTACGTGCCTGGCTCACGGGTTAAACAGGGTAGCAGAAGAAATTAGACAGCAATTTCCTTTTGTCAATGAATTTATTAATAATATGAAAAAAGTGTCCGTAAAAGCTCCTTTAAGAGTTCCAAGATACAGAGAAGTTCTGCCTAGGGTACCATTACCTTCTAGACTTGTAATCACACGATGGGGAACCTGGATCGAGGCTGCCTTATTTTATTTTGAACATTTTAGATAAATCACGGAGGTAATGCTTAAATTTGCAGATGAAGCAGGTGCGTCAGTAAAACAAGCAAAACTTATTTTAAAAGCTATGTGAAAACTGGAACCTGTGATGAGCACTAATAAGTACACTTTGAGAACACCCAAATCACCACAACACATATTTCAGAGACCTTACGATCGTTTCGTTGACCAAGTCAACATCTTCAGAGGAAGAAAAATTCTGACACCACAACACATATTTCAGAGACCTTACGATCGTTTCGTTGACCAAGTCAACATCTTCAGAGGAAGAAAAATTCTTCTTTTTCTTCCTCTGAAGATGTTGACTTGGTCAACGAAACGATCGTAAGGTCTCTGAAATATGTGTTGTGGTGATTTGGGTGTTCTCAAAGTGTACTTATTATTTTAAAAGACTACAAATTGAGCCAACAATTACGTTTTATAAACAGTAATTATAAAACAGTTACAGAAACTATAAAAAAAATTCAACAGCAAAATGTTTTGCTAACTGAATCAGTTAAATTAATAGAACATTTCAAAGAAACTATTGATAAAGCAAATGGGCCTGTTGCAAAACAAATTACAAAAAAATTATCAGAAACACAAAAAAAATGATGGTTTTACCAAGTTAAGGCAGATTGCAAAAGCTCTGGATGGAGATTTTTCAGACGATTTAAACAATGTAGACCATACCATATTGTCAAGCTTAAAATACGTTCCAATTACCTCAGTCGACGTAGAACGGAGTTTTTCTTGGTATAAAAACCTACTAACTGAGAGGCTGGTGTAACAACAAAAAATGTATAAACACTTCACCAGCGCCAATTACGAGTTGTTACAACAAAAAATGTATGAACACTTCACCAACGCCAATTACGAGTCACTTGATCGATTGCTTTGCTAAATAAAATTCTCACGTTTTCGGCACGTTTTACCTATTAACATAAGTATACAGTTATTGCCGCCAAAGGAATCGTTGTTAATTTAGCTGTCGTTGAACTTTCTCAAAACTATTACAGATGGACACTTTTTAGATAAAGCAGTAGGGATGGCGCAACGACCTTGTCCGGCGATAAAAATACAATACACTTTAGAATTTGCCTACGACTAGTGTCTCATCTCGGTACGATCTCTTTACCTGAGATCCGGTATATAAGTTGATGTTAGTTTTTTAAGTATTTAGAATGTTTCATCCTCTGATGACGCTAACTTGGTTAGTGAAACGATCGTCAGGTCTTTTAAAATGTGTTGTGGTGATTTGGGTTCTCCAGGTGTACTTATCAGTGCTCATCACAGGTTCCAATATTCACTTAGTATACTATGGTCATTTATGCATTGCATATCTCGATATGTTTGTGCATATTTTGTTCAAGTGGGTGCATATTTTTTTCAAATTTCCTGCGTATATATGCGCATATTCAACCTAAAAAGTTTGCATATAAATCCGAGCCCTGCTCATTATCAAGAATGAAACGCGATTAATTATTAATTTTTTAGTGTGTTGTAGCGAAGTTCGTCAATCAGATGATTTTTTTACTGTTCAGGCTATAGAATTTTTAAATAGAGAATGAAGAGATATTTCAAATGAGGTGTTAAAAGTACTTACTTTCTGTTTTTATGTTGTTTCGCGTTTCGGGATTTTTTTATAAGTAGGTACAATAATTTAGGCACTGAATTTATTCCATTGGGCTGTTCCACACTTTATAACCAGTAAGAAAACTTGAGACGCAGCAGATGCGTTATGGTAGTGAATATATATATATATATATATATATATATATATATATATATATATATATATATATATATATATATATATATATATATATATATATATATATATATATATCCTGTCATCAAGCGTCAGCAGCTACGAGAGAGCTCAACATTCAACCACTTCCATGTCATCCAGGGTCCAGTGCGGTCATCCCAACCGGCACTTGATAACTTCTTCATCGTCCGGCAGTCAGTCAAGACCTCGGTTCCAACCAAGTCCCGGTGACAATTAGTCACAAGTTCATATTCTTGGCCACTTAGCGGTCCGCGAGCGATTGACCCGTGGCGAGAAGTACACCACGTGTTTGTGAGTCCGCGTTGTCAACAAGACAAGATTCACCCACGTGGCTACCCCTGCGGACGAAGCCCCAGGTACCAGCGGCAGCTTCCGCGTGGTGGGTACGGCAACCTACAACCTACCTAGCTCCATATATATATATATATATATATATATATATATATATATATATATATATATATATATATATATATATATCTATATATATATATATATCTATATATATATATATATATATATATATATATATATATATATATATATATATATATATATATATATATATATATATATATATATATTACTATTATTCTGGAGAACTGAATTGTAACAAAGCTTTTATAAAGACTACATGTGCATCAATTTTTGCCAAACCAACATCATTACTTGTAAACATGAAATTTTTTGTACCCACCTTCAATTTCTTTTTTTTTAAAGATATTTATGAAAATTCTCTACAATAAGGCAATCGTTGCGTCCAGACTTTTAGGATATTAAGAGCCAGATTTGAAATAAAACCCCTCTACATATTTGACTTGACTAGTTTTGCAGGAATATTTGCAAAATATTATAAAAAAATGTTTTCAAGTAATTTGACATTGCGTTACAGGTTTCAGCAAAAGAAATTTTTAGCAGTTTAATTGCCAATGTAATTGAATTTTTCAACAGTTTTTATACTCTTTTATAGCAATCTATTTTGTCCGTCGCTGCTTATTGGCACTACAAAAAAACCTTGTAATGTGGTATATGGCACAACAAGGCTGGGTGGTATTCAGTTAAAATTTGGTTATTTTCTAGAAAATTTATAAATAGAATCACATTTAAATGTTGGTTATCTCTTTAGAACATCAATGAGTGCTTTGTATTGGTCTTGCGATAATCAAAAATAATATATTTAACATCTAAATTACCTATTATTTAAGGTACTTACTTAATAATAAAATAACAATAATAAATAATTCTTAAAACAACAAACCATCTATTCTGTTTCCTAGAATTCCTTAAACGTCATTTGCATACATGAATTTTTAAATTTATGAGATGTACACCTTGATTTAAAAATTAGATTTTTATACAAATACAAACCTGATATCAATCAATCCTTTTCCGTCTGTGATAATATAGTTATCTTCATCACACTGATAATAAAGGACACATGTGCAGTTATTAAAAAGTTCTATTATCGTCGTGTTCATATCTTTTTCACCTTCACTGCCTGCCTCCCCAAACCTTGACCCAATCTGAGGTTCCTGAGATTTACCGTCTTCTTCAACTGATCCCCAAACCACTATATCATCGTTACCATCACAATAACTCACAATAAATAACACACAAATACAATACACAAATAATAAAAATGATCCGTAAAAGAACATTGTTGTGGCTAAATGATGGTACTTGCTTTACTGATGATCAATTGTTACTGCAGTCACCAATAACCAAAGATAACAGATCTAGGCAAGGTCAGAGTTGAAGATTATAAAACAAGTTATATGCTTTATTTTTTCTTTCTAAGAAAATTACGATGTTAATTTAATATATTACTGATTGGTGTTTATGGGGTAATTTGTTATAACTGGGATTAATTTTAATAGAAGTTATTTTTAACGAGGTCAGTAGCTTGTACACCAACATATACGTATTTCCCAGGCAAAATGTTCTTGAACTATACAGAAAAAATATACGTGTTCTAAATCATTGTCTTTTAGAAATACCAATTTTAAATACTTGCGTACAAACAACTTGCGTGTCCATCGGATGTAAGAAATTTAATAAAATTTTCAATCTTCTGTGACCAAAAAAAAATATTGCAGTTGTTGCTTAAAAGTAATATTTATTAAAATTATTTTTTTATTCTATCATATCCGTAAGCACAGGGCGAGTCAACTATTGCACCATGTAAGTTGTCATTTATAAATAAACGTTTTAAATAAAATGTATACAGGGTGGCCACTTGAAAACGAAACAGGCGCGTTTTAGGGCACGTATCGTGATTTTGTTGAAAATCGCTTTAAAGAGGTAAATTTTGCTTCCAAGGGGGAAGACTTTTAAGCTTATTTTCAACATCGCAACACTAACCGCTAAGCGGTGATGCAATCCACCCCTAAAATCTTAAAAGACTAGGTGGGGGGTCAAGTAGCGCATCATTTTAAAGCTGATGTAAATCGCTTTTCAACGGTGTCTTATTTTAGTGAATTTTTATTTAAAAAAATTTATTAATAGAGAGGTATCGATGGTTAGACTTTGCAAAAATGTTTTCAAATGAGCGCGAACTAGGACCCTTAGTACCCATATCCGGGGTCAGTTTCAATTTTATATGTTTATATATATATATATATATATATATATATATATATATATATATATATATATATATATATATATATATATATATATATATATATATATATATATATATATATATATATATATATATATATATATATATATATATACAGGGTGTTACAAAATAGTGGGCCAACCCGCTAACCACGCATTCCCGAGACAAACATTTTATGACTTTTCTTATAACATTTGTCTTCTGGGGGCTCCGTTTTCGAAATACAGAGTTTTGAAATTGAACTTAAAAAATAATTTTTCATTTCTAGTTTTTATGTTTTTGGAGTTATTTCCATGAAATTTTGCACGTAGTCTTATTTTGGAACTAGACGCCATCTGTGCGGATAAGGAGAGAAAAATCAAATTTCAAGGGGGGTACAGGGGGGTGGAACAAGTATTGACCCTCTAAACTTTTTTTGCGCACGCCAGTGGTTTCAAAACAAATGGCTTTTGTTAGAAAAAATAATTTTATAACTTTTGTTTCTCTAGTTGAATTTTGGTAAAACGACTAGTTTATGAGTTATTGTAAGTTGTATGGTCGGAACCAAACAGGTGAGAAAAAAAAACACGAAACCTTTTTTCGTTTATAATTTTTATGTTTTTGAAGTTATCTCCATGAAATTTTGCACGTAGTCTTATTCCACGACTAGACGACATCTGTGTGAATAACAAAATAGGAGGGATGGTATTACTAATAGTCCCCTAAACTTCTTTGTGCGCACGCCAATGGTTTCAAAACAAATGACTGTTATTAGATCAATCAATGTCGTAACTTTAGTCACGAATCCAACAAAGCGCAGAGAAATATCGTATGAAACCAGACGTTTTCAAAAAATCGGTTTTCTCTTATCAAACGAGCCCGCCTGTGCATCCAAGAAGGTGGTAGCTATAGTGAGCATTTAATTTATGTATAATTTTATTTATATAACATCGCTTTACTTACCGTTTTTCATTATTTTTTGTTGAGTTTTCATGTTGATAAAAGACTGGCAGTTTAAGTTTAATACAAGTTATACTTGTAAAACGGTTTTGATGACTTTTAATTCCATATGTGTGAAACATAGTAGTATGTACGTATTCAAGTAGCAATATTTAATGCAATGGAATGAGCTACAATTTCTATGTAATACATTCTCTAGTCTGATTGCAAATAAATAAAAAAAATCCAATTTTTTTTATTTGTTGAGACGTGTCACTGGCGTTCAAGAACGCAAATAACCTACGATATTAGTTTCTATTAGACCACCGGCGCCCGAATAAAAAAAGTATTTTGTCTAACAAAAGCCATTTGTTTTGAAACCATTGGCGTGCGCACAAAAAAGTTTAGAGGGTCAATATTTGTTCCACGCCCCTGTACCTCCCTTAGGATTTGATTTTTCTCTCCTAATCTACACAGATGGCGTCTAGTTCTGAAATAAGACCACTTGCAAAGTTTCATTGAGATAACTTCAAAAACATAAAAATTAGAAATGAAAAATTATTTTTTAAGTTCAATTTCAACACTCTGTATTTCTAAAACTGGGCCCCCAGAAGAAAAATATTATAGGAAAAGTCATAAAATTTTCGTCTCTGGAATCCGTCGTTAGCGGGTTGGCCCACTATTTTGTAACACCCTGTATGTATATATATATATATATATATATATATATATATATATATATATATATATATATATATATATATATATATATATATATATATATATATATATATATATATATATATATATATATATATATATATATATATATATATATATATATATATATATATATATATATATATATATATATATATATATATATATATATGTATCCGTCTGATAACTCAAAAAATAATTAATAATTAATTCAATTTCAATGAAACTCGGCAAGTGCCTTTTTTTATTAATGGCTTGGATGAGTTCGTTAGCCAGAAAAATCGGACAGGGTTTTTCGGAAAAATTTTCAGTTTTCTTTCAAAAAAAATTTGTTTCTCCGAAAATAACAAAGCTGTTTTAAGCAAATTTACTATATATGTTGCCTTGGAAAATACCTTACTAAGTACCAAAATTCAACTTTCTAGGTTTATAGAAAATTGAGTTATTCAAATTGTAAATTTTCTTTCAAAAAAAATATTTCTCCAAAAATTACAAAGTTATGTTAATGAAATTCGGTGTATATCTTGCCCTAGGAAAGACCTTACTACATACCAAAATTAAACTTTCTAAATTTATATAAAACCGAGTTATTCAGATTTGAAGCATTTAATAAAAATTCACTGCCATAACGCACTTGCTGCGTCCATTGTTTGTTGATTGTTTTATCTGATTATCATTACGAAAAAGTGAGAGTTGATAATTTTTTTAATTATTACTGATAACGATTAAATTGTGCCCTTAGGTTTCTGTATTTGCCAAGAAACGTTAATAGTTGTCCATCAGATTATTGTTGCTTGTTCAGTTATTCAACAAAATGGTTTACTCGATTGCACCGAGGGTTTCACTTTTGCATTCAAATAATCAATGTGCTAATAGAACAGCAGAAATATTTAATCAACAACATATAGACCTGCGTGTTAATTGAAAGTATGTTTTGGAGTTAGTGGCAAAGTTTCAAGAGACAGGGTCCGTTTGTAATAGAAAGCGAAACGCTGAGAGAAATGGAGCCGTGGAAGTGGCGGTTCTTTGGTCATGTTGATTTGAATCGCAGGACGAGTACGAGACAACTTGTAAGTGAATCTAGTTTTGGGCGAACCACCATTCAAGATATGTTGAAACGTCATAAATTCCACCCATACAAAATCCATTTTGCACACGGCCTATATGAAGATGGCTTCGTCTGGACTGTGAAGTGATAAGTGAACGAGTGGTGAATGATCCGAATTTTCTTTTAATATATGCTTTCCGATGAGGGTTCGTTTTTCCTAAACGGTATCGTGAATCGTCATAAGTGTCGCTGTTGGGCCGATTCTAAATCAGATTATTTTATGATATACGTAACATACACAACACCCCGAAAAACTCTATATATATATATATATATATATATATATATATATATATATATATATATATATATATATATATATATATATATATATGAGACATACTTGGTTCTCGGGTTAAACCGCGTCCATAATTAATGAAAACTCGACGTTTCGGCTCCTGTTTTGAAGCCATTTTCAAGAGATAAAGGAAATATGTAAGGACATTCTAAGACCTCAATCTGCCTAGTCCTTAGAGTGGTGGGTAAAGGAAATATGTAAGGACACTCTAAGGCCTCAATCTGCCTACTCCTTAGCAGTGGCGGCTCGAGGTTAATTTGATAGGGAGGTCAACTGTATTTACAAAAAAACGTTTTCTGAAAGAAAAGCGCCGTAGACCGATTTTTTTTGCCGTCCCCCCTCCTGGATATGCCTATGAAATTTCCGACGTAATTTTCCTGCTTTTTAAATTGGAAAAATAAGCAGACATTGCAAGGAACTTGTTAATACGTTAATAATTTTAAAAAAACGAAAAACTTACCCTAAGGCTTTTTATGCGAGGTTCAAACAAACACTAAACATAAGGAACACTAACACTAAGACTAACAACATTTATATCGTTTTAAATTTTTTTTGTATTTTCACTTTCACTTTCATACCGAATTTCATACCTATCTACAGTTTTTTGAATATAAGGTCAATTTTTCTGTCTTTTGATTTTGCGAAATGATCTATAACTAGCTCGTTAAAATTAGGAATGTTTTTGATAAATGATTTTTCCATACTTAACATTGCCAAAGCACATAATCTGTCTTGTGCCATTGTGTTCCTCAACAAACTTTTAACCCTTTTTAAAGTGGAAAAACTTCGCTCACTTTCCACTGTCGTCATTGGTAGAGTGCATAAAATATTCAAAATTTTAACTGTTTCTGAAAAAGTAGCGGTTAAATTCAGGTTGTAAAAAAGCATTAGAAGAGCTGCTGCGCCATCGTTTTTACGAAAGTCGTCTCTGTCATAAATTACGCTCAATTCGGTTTTTAGTTTAAAAGAATCTATATTAACATATGCGTTTTTAATTAACTTTAAAGTATCGTCTGGAATTCGTTGGTTAAATTCAATATAATTTTCTTTACGAAATAGTTGTTCTAGGACAAGATGATCACAGAATTGAAATCGATTTTCAATTTCTACTACAATAATATCACATATTTCTAAAGATATTCTTTTCTTCGATTCTTGTCCTGTTTTCTGTCGTTTATTAGGATTTTCCGTTTCATGCATTTTTTCATCGTTTGAAAGTTTCTCTCGAATTTTTTGAATGGCCTGTTTAAAATTAAGTATCAGTCTATATACATCGGTGGCAACTAATTTTCTTTACTGCAGTCCATTAAATAATATTTCGGCGTGTGGTAAAATTAAATGAAAAATATCAAGCCAATATAAGAAGTCGCTGTTATTTAGATAGTTTAATAATCCTGTAGCTTGTTGCAAAGTACTGTTATCGTCTTCTAAATCAATGATTTTTTCTAAGCATAGTTTAATATTTTCTTTGTGTTCGAAAACTGTTTCTACACACCTGGTATTGAAGTACCATCGCGTTGGCGCGGCTTTGGGAAGACGTTTATGTACTACTTCATCCAAGACTTCCGTTCTTTTAGGAGACCTTCCAAAAAAACTTGAAAATGCGTGCAAATTAGCAAAAAATATCTTAATGGATTTTTCTTTACTTTCGGCTTTTTGTAATATTAAGTTCAGCTGATGAGCATAGCAATGAATAAAATGAGCATTTGGATATTTTTCTTTAATCTTGTTTTGAACCCCTCCAACTTTTCCACTCATTACTGAAGCACCATCGTAACACTGAGCAATTAATTTTTCTGGACCAACCCCCAAATTTTCCAATTCTAGAAAAATTACTTTTGCCAAATCGTCAGCCGTTTTTCCCTCCGGTTTTATGAATTTCCAAAACCTTTCAAAAATTATTCCTTCCAGAACATAACGAATTATTAAAACCATTTGTGTTTTATTGGAACTATCTGTGGATTTGTCTACTTGAATTCCCAAAAATGGGGCATTTTTCACTTCTTTTCTGATACATTCATGTGAGACAAACAATATCGAATCCAGTAAATCATTTTGGATAGTTTTTGAAGTTCCTTTAAATGATTTACTATTTTCCAAATGGTCTTTAAAAATTAAGTCCAACTCTGCCACAAAATTTACAAGTCCACGAAAAATCCCTGGATTTTCTGAAGTCTCAGTCTCATCGTGACCTCTCAAAGCGAGTTCAAACGCTCCGCAGAATTTAATACAGTTTAATATTTTATTTAAAATGTACCGATTTTGAGTTACAGTTTCGTTAAAAACTTGCACAGATTTTTTGTAGGCACTGTCGAGTTGAAGTCTAATGTCCACTCTGCCAAGGGCTGAAAAACTCACCATGGACTTGATATGATCTGCAGCTAAAGTGTGTTTCCTAATTTTTTCTTTCAAATGTTTTAAATCATTTACACCTGTTCTACTCCAAACATCGGACAAAGAGGAAAACAACAAACACGGAAAGCAAAAAAACATGTCTTTGTCTTTGCAGCCACATATAAAATCACACAAATCATACATCGTTTTTTTGAAATACCTATTTACACTTTTATTTTTGTCCTGAGTCACTTGCTTTAACGTAAGTTCGGGTAAGGGCCGCCCAAGCTGTTTAAATTCTAGGCGTTTTTCGAATGATAAACTATTGCTTTCTTTCAATAACACAATTTCACAAGCAATACAACGATCCGACATTTTAAAAATTTAATGTTTAATAACTTGTTTAATATAGTAATTGTAATTAGTAACTATTAATTTATGAAATCTACGCTCGACACCTTGGATGACGATGACACCGATAACAACAAGTTCAACGGGAAGACTGCAAAAGTAAACAAACATATATCTAAACTGCCGAGGGAAGTGACGCCAATTAACACATTGGGTGGTATCGGTTCTGGGTCAATGCCTGAGCTCCGACGTTTTCGCTCGTTTTAACACGTTGATTTTATGATTATTCTTTCTCGCTCTCCGGTAGTCACCAGCCGCACTGGAGAAATATAAACACATTTAAACGGACAGGCATATTTGGCAAATCTCATTTTTGACCGGGACATAACGTGTGCGACTTTTAAGCTGTGTAAGTAATGTAAGGATGAAAATTGAAGATTCCATACACTTTTTTAGATATTTTTGGATGGTTTCTTGTTAAAGATACTCTTACTTTTATAGATGTATTTTTTTTTAATTTTTAAATAAGTTTTTGGATTGATTTGATTATTTGATTGGGAGGTCAATGACCATTTGACCTTATTGTCAAACCGCCACTGCTCCTTAGAGTGGTGGGTAAAGGAAATATGTAAGGACACTCTAAGGCCTCAATCTGCCTACTCCTTAGAGCGGTGGACAAAGGTGGGTTGGGTTGTTGTAGCTCGATTACGGGGCCTCAATCTGCCTACTCCCCAAATCTCGCCGGAGATCGTCTGTTAGGTCTCAGTGTGTTCAACCCTGGGCCTCAGAGAGATCTGGCAGTTCGTTGCAAGTCTTGTCTTATATATGTCGTTCTGTCTACCTGCTTCGTTATCAGTGAAAGTAGTGGGGTCACCGTCAATTAAGTGGGGGGCTTTGGTCACGGTACTTAGAGGATGAGGCGGATTATGAGGGTCACCGGCGTTTGTTGAGGCAGATAATGGGGCAATAAAATTGTCTGTGGAATTTATTTTCTTTTTGTGTGTTTGTAAAGAAGATTTAATAGGTTTCCAAGTAGTCGGAAGGCGAAGACCATCATCTCTCTTATTTAAACAATCGGGACGTTTTTCAATCGATTGCTTCGCGGATAATTCTCGTTTTGAAGTTGTAAACCGGTGCTATTGTTTTGGCATTATCGAAATCTATTTTGTGCCCTGTATGAATATGATGCATGGCCAGTGCCGATGAGGGTTCGGATTTTGTGACTGCGAGGGTGTGTTAATATATTCTGTTACGGATGCGTCTATTTGTTTGTCCTACGTAAGTTGGAGAACAGTCGGAACAAGGAATTTCGTAAACTCCGTGGGATTCGCTTGGAATCGTATCCTTGGGAGTTTTTATAAGATTTGACAGTTTTTGGTCTGTTGTGAATACGGTTTTGATATTATGGGTTCTGAAAATCGGCTGATTTTGTCTGTGACACCTTTAATGTATGGTAATAACGCTGTGTGTTGTTTTGTGGACTCTGTTTGTTCTTGTTGTGGTGTAGTGGTTTGTTGTTGTGCGTTTCTAATGCTTCGTTGTATGATTGTTGTCGTATCCATTTTCTAGCAATGTCTGTCTTAAAAAGTTTAATTCTGTCTGTTTGTTGTTGTTGTCCGTTAGTCTGAGGGATTGTGTTACTAGTGTTCGAACCACGGAATTTAGTTGCGATGGGTGATGGTGAGATTGGGCGTTTAGATAACGATTAGTGTGGGTTGGTTTTCGGTAGACAGTGTAAGAAAATCATCTGACTTGGTTTTTAGTGATGCGTACATATAAGAAAGGCAAAGAAAAATTATTATCTATTTCCATGGTGAACTGGATTTGGTGGTTGATGTTATTTAGGTAAGAAAGGAATTCGTCTAGAGATTCTTTGCCGTGTGGCCAGACAGCGAAAATGTCGTCAACGTATCTTAACCAACAGGTTGGTTTAAGTTGTGATGAATTGATGGCTTGTGTCTCGAAGTTTTCCATGAAAATGTTAGCCAATGCAGGAGAAAGAGGTGAACCCATTGGAGCACCTCGGACTTGTTTGTAAAATTTGTTTTGAAAAAGGAAATAAGTGTTAGATGTGCAGTGTTCTACAAGAGCTAAGGTATCGTGGGAAATTTTGTATTTATTTTTGAGAATGTCGAGGGTTTCAGATAGACGTATATTGGTGAATAAGGAAACTATATCAAAGCTAAATATGGATTCGTTTTGAGAAATGGTGTTGTTTTGAAGAAGGTCAATGAAATGGGTGGAGTTTTTGACATAGGATGTAGCGTTTTCTACTAATGGTTGGAGAGTTTTGGCTATATGTTTTGCAAGTTTTTGTGTGGGTGAACGGTGGGCACTTACGATAGGGCGAAGGGGAATATCAGGCTTATGGGTTTTCGGGAGACCGTATTTTCTAGGGATGCGAGATGATTTTTCGCGGGGGATTAGTTCTTTTTTGAGGTCAGGACTGAGTTGGGAGTTGTTGATGATAGTTTTGGTTTTCTTTTCAAGATAAGTTGTAGGGTCGTTAGGGATTTGTTTGTAGTCTGTGTTGTTTAGTATATTGTCCATCTTTTGTATATAGTCTGTTTTGTCGAGTATGACTGTAGCGTTGCCTTTGTCTGCTGGTAGGATTATAATATCTGTGTTTCGGTTTAGGTCTCTGATTGACTGTCGTTCGTGAGAAGAAAGGTTGGAAGGTGGAGGTTTGGCAGAACGTAATATCCTGGCAATGTCCTGTCTCGTAATTTCAGCTTCGTCAGTCGGTAAGTGTGTTATCGCATCTTCTGATTGAGAAATTATCTTTTCTATTGGGATGAATTTAGGGGTTGGTGCCAAATTAAAACATTTGGATAGGACTTTGAGGGCGACGTAACTTATGTTGGAATTTGAAAGGTTGTGAACTACTATAGTAGGATTGGCATTATGTGTGTGTTGCGCGATTTTTGTTGTCTAGAAGATGCTGTAATTTTCTTTTTTGTACGTCCGTCTTTTGCTGTGTAACATATTCTGCTTTACTATGTGAGAGTCTGTCTAGACTGTTCCAAAGTGTAGGGTGTATTTTGAATGTGTGTATTTTTATGTACGTGTCGTAAAGCAGTGTGTTGGTAGTGTTAAGGTGTCGTCTTGTCTCGTGAATGGAATTTCTAAGGAGAGCAAAGCCTGTTCGTTTTAAAATGTTGGAGACGTTATGTGATTTGGTGTGGTGTTTAAGTTGAAAAGATTTTGGGACCACGTGATGATCACGGCAGGCTTTGAGAAAGGTGAGGTCACAAAGGAGACGGGATTTGCGGATTAGAAGTTTGCTGAAAATTTTGGTAAAAGATAAAAGATCTTCCCCGTAGAGGCTAATTAAATGTTCAGAAAGATTTCCGCGGTCTTTAATGTGAGACATATTTGGTTCATAAATTCTGGACGCGGTTCAACCCGAGAACCAAGTATGTCTCACATTAAAGACCGCGGAAATCTTTCTGAATATATATATATATATATATATATATATATATATATATATATATATATATATATATATATATATATATATATATATATATATATATATATATATATATATATATATATATATATATATATATATATATATATATATATATATATATATATATATATATATATATATATATATATATATATATATATATATATATATATATATATATATATATATATATTGCTTATATGTAATGGATACACTGTGTGCCACGTTGATCGAGTCTGGTAGCGATTTTGAACAACTGTGGATTTCAGTTATAACTGGTGGTGACATCACTATGTATGGCGTCGTCTATAGGCCACCAACACTAGATGATAAATATTTTGTGACAGCCCTCGAGGATTCAATATGTTTTGTGTACCACGATGTAATAGACATTTTATCTTAGGCGATTTTAATATAAATATGCTGAATAATGAACAACCTGCTACTGTACAATTGAATGCATTATTGGAACTGTTAGGCCTTACGCAGCTAATTGTTATGCCCACAAGAATCACCGAACGGACTGAGTCACTGATTGATCTTATTTTAGTTTCTGATTCCTCTATAGTACTAAATTCGGGAAATATTGAATTACATATTTCCGATCATGAGCTCGTATACTGTGTCATCGACATAAGCTGTAAATTTGAACCGTTTTTTGTAGAGTATAGAGACTTTAGTCGTTTTAACATGGATAATTTTGCCAGTGATTTGATATAGATTCCTTTTTTTCAGATTTATAGTATTGCCAATGTAGATCAGAAAGTTTACTTTTTTAACAAATGCATTGTTGATTTATTTAATACACATGTGCCCTTAAAGAAATCAAAGATTACAGAACCCAAGAAACCGTGGATTACTGATAATATTAGGCTGTTGATATCGCTTCGTAATAAGGCTAAGGATAGATTCAAAAGCACCAAACTGTCATCCCACTGGGACTACTATAAACAACTGAGGAACTATACTGAGGTGGCAATTAAAAATGAAAAAAAGCCTACTTTGGCTATAAATTTAGAAATGCTGATACAAGGACAATTGGAACGAACTGCGAAGACTTGATATTGGTGGCAGGGGTCATGCAAACCCACCAACCCATTTAGAAAAATGCCGATGATATTAATGATTATTTTATTAATAATGTACCTAGGTCGACCAATGATGGCTCTCAGTTGATTGAGTACTATTCCAGAAATACACTGAATGGCATGACTCCTTGCTTTGAATTTAATCTATTAGATGATACCGAAATCTTACGGATTATAGACAAAATAAAAACTAGAGCAGTGGGCACGGACACTATCAGTTTGATAATGATAAGGTATTGTTGCCCACAAGTTATTCCTTGTATTACTCATATAATAAACACATGCATTGCATCTGGTGTCTTTCCATCACAGTGGAAGCAGGCATATATCATTTCTTTTCGTAAGATTCCAAACCCAGAGACTCCCAGGGATCTACGTCCCATTAGTTTATTACCTATTATTTCAAACATTTTTGAACATGTAATCTATCAACAACTAAATACGCACTTAGATCGGTATCCCATTTTGCCGTCGCATCAGTCTCGTTTCAGGCAATTGCACAGTTGTACGTCGGCCTTGGTAAAGGTTTCAGATGATATCTTGGAGTCTTCAGATAGTAACAAAGTCACGGCTCTAGTAATATGGGATTTTATTAAGGCATTCGATACTATTAACCATACTTTACTTGTTTCTATTTTACATTTCATTGGTCTGAAAACGACTGCACTGGACCTGATTTCTAACTACCTGGAGGGTCGAACCCAGTTTGTGAAAATAGACGGCAATTACTCGCAGACACGTTTAATTAGTGTTGGTGCACCACAGGGGTCAATTCTTAGTCCCCTGTTATTCAGTATCTATACGCGTAACACGTTTCGAAAGCTTCAACATTGTCACTTTCATATGTATGCCGATGACATCCAGCTATATTTGTCGTTCGAAAGGGCAAAGGTTCGTGAGACGGAGGCCAAGATCAATTGTGATATGGCGAACTTGACGCAGTTTTCGAGGGAACATTCTTTGTTTCTGAATCCATCCAAATGCAAAGTGCTACTATTTGGAAATGAATCATCTGTAGCTGAAATAGCTGAGAATTTTGTTGTGGAGATAAATAACGTCGTAATACCTATCGTTGAGAGTGCTAGTAATTTGGGAATTACTTTTGAAAATGATTTTAGGTTTACTAGCCAGATTTCAAAATACTTAAGAAGATCATATGCTGCCTTAAAACTGTTTTATCCTTATAGAAATTATTTATCTGTTGAAACGCAAGCGATGCTATGTCACACGTTGGTCTTGTCGCACTTTTTGTATGCTGCATAAGTGTACTGTCACTGTCTTGATGTGGAAGAACAGAGTACAGAAAACACAACTCGTGTCTCAGGTATATTTTTGGATTGCGACGTAGGCAACATATATCGCATAAATTAAGGGAATTAAAGTGACAGCAGCATAAGCTATTGGCGTACACTCCATGTTTTTATTCTCTAATATGTCATTAATTTAGATAGATAACAGTAGGGGCCCCAAGGCAGTATGCCTACCAAACTTGCAAATCTACTGAGTTGGCACTCAATAACCTTGTTGAGAAAATCACACACACCCTGGATAACGGGGAGGTGGATGTGGCTGCGTTTCTCGACATTGAAGGGGCATTTAACAATGCACTACCTAACTTCCTTTACGAACCTGCTGTCGCTAGAGGGGTAGAATCTATCATTTGTGGCTGGATCGGTAGCATGCTGCACAATCGGACCATTATTACCGCGCTGCAGGGGGAGGTCGTCAGCTTTAGGTCTGCGTGGGGTTGCCTGCAGAGAAGAAGGAGTAATTCTCTCCTCTGCTTTAGTCCCTCTTCAAGAGACACTAAATGTAGTGAATTGGCGCCGGAGGTAGCAGATGTCTGTGAACCCCCGCAGAACCATCATTGCTCCATTTACCAGAAGAAGGTTGGACAAATTAAAACCACCTAGTCTAATAGGGGAAACAATTCCATTTATGGAACAGGCGAAATATCTGGAGGTTGCTTTAGATAAGAAGCTCAACTCGAACGTACAGTTAGAGAATGTAATCCGCAGAGCCAAACTGTCCCTGTGGACATACCAAAGAATCTGTGGAAATATCTGCGGAAGAAATCCACAACAGATGTACTGGCTCTATGTAGTGGTTATCAGATCGATGGATCTATGGAGCTATAGTTTGGTGGTCTAAGGCACTTCGTGGTATCGCGAGAGCCAAATTGGCTCAGCTACAGAGACAAGCTTGTCTGATGATAACGGGCGCGATAAGCACCGCTACATCGTCCTCTCTGGAAGTCCTCCTACACATGTCACCTCTTCACATTTGGCTGGAGAGGGACAACATACAGATTAAAACAAACGACGGACAGCATGCCGAAGGCAATCTGTTTGGGAAGGACCGGACTCCTCGACGACATTGAGAGTAATGAGGTTCTGGGAATGGTCTCAGACCTGACGCCTACTAAGGTCAGTAGAGATCTGTCTTTCAAGACCGTCCTTCTGGAAAGGTAGGACGGGGAACGAAACCAAACGACCCTATTGAGGGCAGATCTCTGCTGATACACTCGCGGTTCTAAAACCGAGCATGGGACTGGAGCTGCCGCATATGAGAGCAACACTGATGCAAAAATATCATCTAGCCGCCTCGAAAAGTATGCAACCATATACCAGGCAGAATTGTATGCCATCGAGATGTGAGCGAGGCAAATTATACAAAACCATTGCACACACAAATCGATAAAAATATATACAGATAGCCAAACTGCAATAAAGGCACTTGGTTCCTACCGTTGCAATTCAAAACGGTATTGAGTTGTAAATCTGCTCTCAACGAACTAGGCAGCTGCAATGATGTGCTGCTGGTCTGGATACTGGGTCACTCGGACCTTTATGGCAATGTAGCGGCCGATGCGCTTGCCAAGGGTGGTGGCCAGGAGAACTTTGTCGGACCAGAACCTGTGCTGGGGATATCATCATGCACCGCACAACGCACCTTAAAGACCTGGACAGATAGAACGACAATCCAGCAATGGGAAGATCTGCCAGAATTAGCACACACCAAGGCATTTATAAATGGCCTTTCAGAGTCAAGGGCTAAAAAACTTCTAGAGCTAAACAGACAGCTGAGAACTTTGGTCGGCCTGTAGAGTGCGTATTGTTGGACCGACAGCTCATACATGTATGCAACCCCTGCATACACCAATTAATTTAGGCGGATGTACGATACACTGTCGAGTGGATTTCTTCACTGAAGTGTTGACAGTTTATGCAATAGGCAATTTGCTTAACACCTCTGCGTGTTGATATAGTATACCTATGATTAAGTTAAAAGAACCGTTGTTTTGGATTTATAAGACCAAAATCAGATTTTTTCTGATATTTGAAAAAAAAAGGCACCTAATAAGAGTTATCCATTTGCAATAACAAAAAAGTGTTGACGCAGAATGTGCGTTTTGGTAGAGAATTTGTTGTGGTAGCGAGTTTTAATAAAAAACATTGGTAATTAATATTAAAAAATTAAAAAACAATAAAAGGCGCCTTAGGTTTGTCCATAACAACAAAAAAGTGCGGCCGCAGCAAGTGCGTTATGGCAGCAATTTTCCTAAAACATACTTAAACTAAAATAGTAAATATATGTCCAAATGATAATTAATAATTTTAAAAGTTTTTGAGACCATTTCAGTTCCAACCTTATTTATCTGTCGGTTTATTATTAATAAGCGAACAATTCAATTTGTTATCAATGAATATTATCAAAATGTGCAAATTGAGAAATATTTACGTCGGGAGAACTGTCCACTGAGTTTATAAAGAATTAAAGTATTACTTACTAAGTTATTCAAAAACAGTGAATGCGCGAAAATGCAACCAGCATAAGAAAATAAGTGTACAGTAATGTGGCGAACCCCGCAGGAGACGGTGATCAGCAGACTTAAGATCCAGAACCCTGAACTGGGGACGCAACACTGGTCGGTTCTAAGCAGGAAGGCAGAGGAGAAAGGACAGACGCTCGCCTTCTCGATCGACCAGACATCTTACAGAGCCCTTGAAGGAACCTCCTTCAAGGCATTCTGGGGCATGGGAAGGGTTAGCTTCCGCCCACTGGGGAAGCAACTAAGGGTTAATGGGACTTAGGTTCCTTCAGGTCAACCTCCAACACAGTAGGGCAGCCACGGCCGGACTACTAATGGCTCTGAGGAACACGGATGTGGCCCTCATTTAAGAACCGTACTCCTATAAAGGAGAGATCAAGGGACTCGGCGGAGCTACTGGAAAGCTCATCTACAGCAGATCCAGCGAGAACCCGAGGGCCTGCATTTTTGTCAGGGAAGGGATAGAGTTTCTCCCTCTAATGAATTTCTGTTCCAGGGACCTGGCAACGATCAAAATCCGATGTGGAGGAGCGGATGGGCTGAGGGACATTACTGTCGCGTCAGCCTATCTGCCAGGGGACAGCACGGACCCTCCTCCACCCAACGAATTGGAGCAGCTGATGGTGGGTAGCAGAGCAGGTGGCTGGCAGACCATCATCGGCATGGACGCGAATGCGCACCATGAGTTGTGGGGTAGCTCGGACACAAACTCAAGGGGTAAGGCACTTTTACAATTCCTTATGAAATTTAATTTAGACATATTGAATAGAGGTAATAAACCGACCTTCGTCACAACACGGCGTGAGGAAGTTTTAGATCTAACAGTTTCCACCCAGTTTCTGGGTGACTTTGTTAAAAGCTGGGCTGTGTCTGGGGAAGTGAGTAGCTCAGACCACAGATACATCCGGTTTGAAATCGCCAAAGTCGAAAGAGAAACGGTATGGTACCGGGACCCCCGCAAGGCGGACTGGGAAGCCTACAGGGCAGACCTAGCTGTGGAACTGCGGGGGGTTAAGAGTACCATAACAAATTCAATAGACCTCGAGATTGCAGCAGTCCAATTGCGAGACGCAATTACCTCGGCCTATAACGCCAACTGCCCCCTGAAAATGAGGGTGTCTACCAGGAACGTCCCGTGGTGGAACGAGGACCTCAGGCAAAGGAGGACACAGGTTCGTAAGCTGTTTAACGCGCCAAAAGGTCGGGAGCATGGGATAAATATAGACAGGCCCTATCGACCTATAACAAAAGACTGAGGGACGCCAAGGAGTCGTGGAGGAGGCACTGCGAAGAAGTGGAAAACACGTCCGAGAGTGCTCGACTACACAAGATCCTGTCTAAGGGCCCTCAGACTAACATAGGCTCCCTTAGAACACCCACGGGAGGCTTTACAAGCTCGGGGGAGGAAACTATGGAAATTTTACCCCAGACGCACTTCCCCGGCTGTAACATAATAAACCAATCACCTCCGGACTGGGAACACTCAGAAATAGAGGCGCCTTATAGTCGGGCATCTAGAGTAGACTGGACAGTCGCTAAAGAGGTGGTTACCTAGAGCAAAATCAGATGGGCCATTAACAGCTTTAAGCCATACAAATCGCCGGGATTTGATGGAATAATGCCCATCATGCTCCAACAGGGGATAGATATACTGGCGCCAGTGCTTACCCTCATTATGAGGGCCAGCCTGGCTCTGGGGTACATTTCGAGGGCATGGAGACTGGCCAGGGTTGTATTTATTCCTAAGCCTGGGCGTCCAACAGACCAGGCAAAGTCCCTGAGGCCAATAAGTCTCATGTCCTTCTTGCTGAAAACAGTGGAAAAACTGCTCGACCGGCACATTAGGGGCGGTGTACTGGAAGCATATCCTCTACACTGCGGACAATATGCATACAGAGCAGGATTCTCAACAGAAACAGCACTGCACCAACTGGTGCTGAAACTGGAGAATACGCCGGAGAACAAGGAGGTGGCGCTGGGGGCCTTCCTAGACATAGAGGGGGCCTTTAGCAACACCTCGTTCGGATCGGTTCTGGCAGCTGCCCGGGAGCGTGGAATAGAGGAGACCTGCTGCAGGTGGATCGGTTCCATGCTCAGGGACAGGGCGGTGTTCACCTCACTCGCGGGAGGGACTCTGCTGGCGGGGGTCGCGGCGGGGTGTCCGCAGTTATTTCCCTCGGAGCCCATGCAACGGTGTTTCAGGCCGAGATGTACGCCATCCTGCACTGTGTGCGGAAGAACAAGAGGAGGGGCTACACCAACAAGCGGATCCTCATAGCCACAGACAGCCAGGCAGCCCTTAAGGCACTAAGTAGCCCACGGGTAAATTCCTGGCTGGTGAGTGAGTGCCGAGACGAGACGAGCGACCTGGCTGGGCAGAGTGAGGTGACCCTCATCTGGGTGCCGGGCCACTCGGGGGTCAAAGGCAATGAAGAAGCTGACAGTCTCGCGAAAAGAGGGTCAGCAAAACCATTTATGGGACCAGAACCGACTCTGGGCGTGTCAAAGAGCACTGCCAGGGGAGCCATTAAGTCTTGGGTCAGAAACCAACACAAGGTGTACTGGGCGGACTGTCCAGGGCTCAGACATGGGAAGTCAATAATTGACGGACCCAGTTTAAAGAGAGCTGTGGAGCTGCTAAACCTTAGCAGAGGACAGCTCAGAAACACAACAGGTCTCTTGACGGGACACATGGCGGTCAAGAAACACCTGCATAAAATGGGGCGGTTCGAATGGGACCTCGCATGCAGACTCTGCGGCGAGGGGGAGGAATCAGCCCAGCACATCTAGTGTGAGTGTATAGCTCTGGACCGGAAAAGACAACTGATCTACGGTCACTCTAGACCGGAGACAGAGCAATATAAAACTTCACCCTACCAATCGCTGTGCAGACTAGTTCAAGGCACAGTGATTTTGGAATGGGTGGAGTAAGACTAAGGGTAT
The DNA here is from genome assembly GCA_964006375.1 of Tillus elongatus. Lineage (NCBI taxonomy): Eukaryota > Metazoa > Arthropoda > Insecta > Coleoptera > Cleridae > Tillus > Tillus elongatus. The sequence continues at coordinate 256,165,053 of OZ023262.1, read as the reverse complement.
GCACAATCAACTAAGGGTTGCGGTGCTATCGGGGCGGCAAGGCCGCGGACGAGCCCTGAGAGAACAAAAAAAAATGTGGCAAACATTCTGCTACTCATAATAAAAAGTCTGGACGCGACAAGTGCGCTATGGAAGTGAGTTCATCTAAATGATCTAAAATGTTTGTTATATGTATATATATATATATATATATATATATATATATATATATATATATATATATATATATATATATATATATATATATATATATATATATATATATATATATATATATTTGCAGCAAATAAGCATTAAAAAATAATAGAAAGACTTGTTCATTATTTTTAAAAAAGACAATACATTTTGAAAAATAAATTTGCCGCCAATAAAGGCATAAAAAAATAATGTAAGACAGCTTTTTTGAAATTATTGGGAATACAAAAACAAAATAGAAAGTTTATGAAAATCTGGTTTTTCTTTAAATCAAATTGTTTTAATGAAAAAATTGAATAAAACATATCATTAGATTTTTTTACGACAATAACAAAACTGTCTGTCATTCTCCATACTTTCTTTGAGTGTGGACATTGTAATTAAGGCTTACAACTATTTATATCTTCTTCAAAAACAACGATTTATCTATAAGTATATTTATTTATATCTAACTCAACATATTTTTTACGCAAATAACTTAAATGGCATGACCACATATTCAATTTCCAATGATTTTTTTTTCATTGCCTATATACATTTGTAAAAAGAACGTACTTAACTTTTTGCCCTCAACCATAAATTTTCAAACAATTGTGCAACTATGCATTATAAAATGTGAAAAAGTAGATGCCATCAAAGATAACTTTCTTGAAAATAAATGCCTAATAATATGTGGCTTCACTTTAAATCACATTTATGTAATTAAAATATGGAATAAATCTTATATCAATCGATTTTGTTTATTAGAAAATGACCTTTTCATTAAGGTGAGTCAGGATTCAGTTTCATACATATTTACATATATAACAATTAATTACCCATAAGTATGTTCATTTGTATTTAATAACTTAAACATATTTTTTTACAATGTTATATTAAAGCAAAACAAAAATCAAAATCAAACTAAACCTCAAAATTTGCTATACAATTAGTAAGCAATTTTAAACATATAAAGAGTGTGTATTGCCCCGGATATAAATTGGCATTTTTATTTCATACAGACTTGGAGAATACTTCTCTGCTTCACTGTTGGTTTTTAGTGGTGAAGGACGTAGCCAGCGCGTGAGCTAACTGGAGCAAGTGGCCCTTCGAATTCTGGAAGTTCTAGGATGTTCTTCAATGCTTCTGTGACTATAGTTTCGCTGCTTGACAGCATTTTCAGACAGATTAAAATTGAATTAGTACGAAATCATGACAACTACAAATAAATATCTGTTGCTATGTTATGATATGATGTTTTTATCAAAAAATTTTATCAAATTGAAAATAAAATGAAACACAGATGACAGATTAGGTTTTCAAAATGTCTATGTGATGTATGTCAATATTTAACATAAAAACTAGAACTAGCCTATAATAACTATGATAACAGTTACAACAATAAAATAACTAAACAATAACAGTATAAAAGTAGTCTCTATACAACGAAAATATCGACATACATCAACTCATTATTTTATTACAACTTTTTTGAAATAATAGTTAAATTTATTTTCTTTGACATATTTAATTAGAAAGAAAAATATCCAAGAAAGGGGAATTCATTAGATCAGTTTGCTCGTTTAAAACAAGGTAGTTATTGTCGTGTGTGTGCCTTTTGACTTCTAAAGCTTCAAAAAAGTCTAGTTTACGTTTGTCATTATAAAAATGTAGTGGTTGTATGCGGTTATTTATTGTAGGTCTATGTTCGGTATCAATAATATGTTTTGCAAATGTAGATTTGTCAGCGTGGTTATTTCTAAATGCAGAAATATGTTCTTTGTATCGGGTGTTAAAATTTCTAGAAGTTTGACCTATGTAGATTGCGTTACAATGTGTACAAGCTAATTTATAAACTCCAGCTTTTGTCAGGAAACAAGATTTTTCTTTAGCGTTAAATAGTAAATCACGCGTCGTGTTGTAAGATTTAAAAGCTACCTTTGTATTTGTACAAGTGTTTAAAATTTTTGAAATGTTTTCTGAAATGGTTCCAAAATAAGTTATGGAAACGTATCTGTTGTCTTCTTTGTCTCTAATATTTGGATAAATTAAATTAATCGCTAATTTGTATTCTTTTCTCTCTATCATTTTATCTATTATTTTAACAGAGTAGCCATTATTAAATGCTGTTTGCTTAATTATTGAAATTTCTTTTTCAAAATTGTTTTGTGACATAGGTCTTGAAAATGCACGATGTATCATAGAATGATAGGCTGACAGCTTTTGTAACGCAATCTACATAGGTCAAACTTCTAGAAATTTTAACACCCGATACAAAGAACATATTTCTGCATTTAGAAATAACCACGCTGACAAATCTACATTTGCAAAACATATTATTGATACCGAACATAGACCTACAATAAATAACCGCATACAACCACAACATTTTTATAATGACAAACGTAAACTAGACTTTTTTGAAGCTTTAGAAGTCAAAAGGCACACACACGACAATAACTACCTTGTTTTAAACGAGCAAACTGATTTAATGAATTCCCCTTTCTTGGATATTCTTCTTTCTAATTAAATATGTCAAAGAAAATAAATTTAACTATTATTTCAAAAAAGTTGTAATAAAATAATGAGTTGATGTATGTCGATATTTTCGTTGTATAGAGACTACTTTTATACTGTTATTGTTTAGTTATTTTATTGTTGTAACTGTTATCATAGTTATTATAGTCTAGTTCTAGTTTTTATGTTAAATATTGACATACATCACATAGACATTTTGAAAACCTCATCTGTCATCTGTGTTTCATTTTATTTTCAATTTGATAAAAATTTTTGATCAAAACATCATATCATAACATAGCAACAGATATTTATTTGTAGTTGTCATGATTTCTTACTAATTCAATTTTAATCTGTCTGAAAATGCTGTCAAGCAGCGAAACTATAGTCACAGAAGCATTGAAGAACATCCTAGAACTTCCAGAATTCGAAGGGCCACTTGCTCCAGTTAGCTCACGCGCTGGCTACGTCCTTCACCACTAAAAACCAACAGTGAAGCCAGAGAAGTATTCTCCAAGTCTGTATGCAGTATGGACAAGTTTCACCAAGTAAGGGCAACAACAATCAATGAATTTTTATTTCAATTTCTCTTTTATGTCATGTTTTACAACTAAATATGAAGCAGAGATCAATATTAGGCTTTATAGAAGGAAACAAAACGCTTCAGCCAGTCGGCCAGACAAATACTGAAAAAAGCGGTATTATCGCACGAATCGCCGCTCTATTGTGGTGTCGAGTAAACGAGCTGTCGGCCCAAAGAACTGTCGGCCGAACGATAAACCACGGGCCTGTATACAGGAAACTGCTGCTTACGTCACCATATGCACCGAATTGGTCTTTCGTTAAGAGACCGAGTGCCGGCTGTGCATGGGGAGTAGTTATGTGCAAAACCTTTATTTTCTATTAACAGTTGAAGCCGTTTACGTTATTTCATAATAACAGTTGAAAAGTATACTGTTATTTTGAACTGGATAGTCGATCGATAGTATCCTACATTCCCTAAGCTGTGAGCGAGAGCGAGCACACTAGTATAAATAACGTGTTACCTGTTAAGTAATATGTTATAAGGTAAAGTCCGCTCTATACTGCATAGCATACCCATACATATTTATCATTTCCAGTCTCATGTCCATTCATCCCGTTAAATAGTTAAATTTAACAGTTGCCGATGAAAACCGATGTTTATTCATCGAACTTAGTTGCAGTGGAACTGAAACAGACACGAGTCCGAATTCTAGTTTAGTGTAAAAAGCGTTATTTTGTACATGTTATTTTTATAAATCCATAACTGGTGGTTGCCGTTGCGGCTCGACAGCCGTTTAAAAATAACAGACAGGTAAATAACGACCCATCACTAATGGATAGTGACGAAACAGCAGAGTGTAGAGCATGTGCGATGTTCCTACCCAGCTGCGAACTGGACAAGACACCTGCTTTTTGACAAGGCACGGCTTGCACTAGATCTGGGTCAACTTTCGCCCACAATAATTGTCGACCTCTGTAGCAGGCTGGATTTGTTGGGTGAAATATAAGCCAATTAGGCGTGAGCCACAATAGACCTGGCTGTTTTTGAGGTCAATAATTGTATTACATGCTCCATTAAGTTTGTTACATCAGTTGTTTATATGGTCACTTAATGTCATCGCAGTGCCAACATTTATATTGAAAAATTTTACAGTTTTAATTTCTAACTTCATTATTTATTTGCATATTAATACTTTTGAGCTTCCCATCATAGTGTACGTTGTAGGTTTCCATATAAACCGCCTTGATGATTAATGATTAATTTGTTTTTAATTCGTGAAAGCAGCGCTATACCGAACATGCCTTTAGATCAACGTCCCCTACACTCCTACCACACACAACAATCGAGGTGTCATCGGCATACATAAATACCTTACCACCTGGTTTAGAACTAAACTATCTGTTTACATATAAAAGAAAAACAAGCGTGGCCCACGACACTTACCTGTGGAATACCAAAAGGCAGGTTATACTTATCTGACTCTGCCTCTACAACTTTCACTCCCAAACTTAATGAGTATTGACCTGTGTGGGCTGTTGGACAATATTGATGGACAGCAGGTTTGTCGACGCTGTTTACCTAACAAAGCATTCAACCGAGTATCTTTGAGGCGCCTTTGTGCAAAGCTGCCATCATGCGGAATTGGTGGAAATCTGCTTTTGTGGATTCAAGCTTCCCTGAGCAACCAAAATTTTCGTGCACATGTGAATGGTGCATACTCTGATCCCTGACCTGTGGCGCGACTGGTGTTCGTCAAGGCTCAGTCGTAGGCCCATTGTTGTTCCAATATACAACATATAACGCCGCCAAAGTGGGCATGGGCCAAAATTTATATGACCCCGCCGCGCTTCCTTTTATACCAGATGACAAATGCTCAAATAATTCCTAACCTACAACAAATCTAATTTGTCATTGGCATAAGCTAAGTTACCGGGAAGTTAGAGGGCCGCCAGCTTTTATACAGTGGAGATGGGCGTGGGTTAGAATAAGATCTTAATTAGGGGCGCCACTTGATTGTTTAACCTCTACTCCCGGATATTCTAACAAGATGTTTACTAATCTGCTTCCTTGCCCAGATCCAACACAACCAAGAACTCTTGGATCACACTGGCAACTATAGCCAACCACAATCGAGCACAGGAAGCTACAAGGGAGATGTAATTACGATAACACCAACTAAAATTCGGAACGGTATGGTCTCATAGACCCACAAATAACGATAACGGTAATGATCTAATCTATCAACAGTCCTGAAAGAAAACACAAACACACAAAACCAAAACACCTAAAATATGATAAAATACGGGCTTTTATTAAGCTTCTTTGGCATACAGAATCTACTAAAAGTTGTTTTTAAAATTCTGATCTAAATTAATAAAAATAAAATATATAAGTCTCTATAATATCACAGAAATGGCTTACTACCAAATACTCAAGATCTTTACTAAATATTTATGAAGGTACTACAAATATCGTTGTTCTACGGAAAATCCCACTTTTCGTGCACGCAAAGCTCACAAATCATTTTCCCCAAATATTACTTAATTACGTGATAATTACGGTAAGTGGCTTGATTGAAGATCAAGTCCCAAAGAGTAATCAAAAAGCTGGTCTAATGCTAATAGTAAATGATAACTAATGGTACTCTCAAAAGTGAAGCAATTATATTAATAATGGTCTTATAAAAATCTGTACCATATTTAGTGACGTTAAAATAAAATACATTCGATTTGATTTTAATAAATTTAACACACATGAATATCAAAAATGTACCTTATCAAGAATGTCTCTTATCACTTTATACGTTATCACAAAACGGAAAATTCTTACTTAAATTCCTGGGCTTCTAGGCCATCTAATCACCATCAATTTCCAAACCAAATCAAGGCCTCTCGGGATACGGGACTGCGACCACAGGAATAATGCAACCACGGGAATAATGCAAAAACGGTACGGCAATGCGACGACGATAGGGAAGACCTTCTCACTGAGATCTTACTTCCATTCTCCATTTAATTCAACAGCCATATATCTTGTTCGGTACCTCAAAATTCACTAATCCACTCCAAATTTACGGTACGTGAATTTACCAAAGATATCGCCCACTACCATAATGTCTGCCTACCACGAGGCTATTCGGCACACAAATCGCCCTACATAAAGACTTCGTCGGTACGGGAATACTCCAGACGATACAAGAAACAAAATCCAGTCGGTACTTGAAGAGACTAGCCGGTACATGAAGAAGCTAGCCGGTACATGGAAATCCAGTACGTGGAAATCTACCCGGTACGGGAAATACTCCAGCCGATACGTGAACCCTAAAAACAACAAGTAACGGGATGCTAAAGGTGGTACAGTTAAGAGAGAGAATGATTTCTTACCTCCAGAGAGGGAAACGAAATTCCACAACGGGATACGATAAATGTGGTCCTTAAATCCCCTAAACGGGTCTCTCCACAGCCTTCGGCACTAAATCCGTACATTACGACATAACCAGAAAGACTGCAGATTAAATTCTGAGAGCAACAAAACCCACAAGGGAGGATACTTAATATCCAAAACTTGCTCTTCAGACGGAACCACGTGTTAACTCCACAAAAATGACCAACCAACTCCCCCTCGAAACTTCCAGCACATTCACATCTCCGACTCGAAAACGCAGGTGCTGCTACATCCTTCGTTCTCTCTCGCATCACATACGTCTCCAGCCATCTATCCTCTTCAACATGCGGATCCTTTCCGAACTACGGCATGGCACGCAAGCGTGTAAGCCGGCCCGATATACCAGAGGTAATACAAATATAAATAATTTACGAAAGATCTAAATTCGATACATTATACGAGGGGTATCCAGAAGAATTAACCACAGTTGTCGCCAATAATTCTTTTTACAACGCAGGGGAGGAACCACAATTACGTCCAAATTAGCTTAGATGTTTAGCTATCCAATTTATACCGTTACAAAATCCCCCCCTACTTTAAAAGATTTTACCCAAAATCTTTCAATCCAATCATCAACTGGCGGATGGGCCTTTACTTTTCCTTCCATAGCTGTAAGTGGTCAGGAATGAGACGAGAGAAATCCGAAATTATGCGATACGAGATAGCTAACTAAATGACGGTACCAAAATAAACGAAGTGTGCTCCATTAGCAAACGGTAGGATGGTAACGATAATATTTTCCACACAAAAAAGAAATAAACGATACAGCGGTAACGGTAATATTTCCCAAAACCACCAAACGGTAACGGTAATAAATAAACGATAAAACGGTAACGGTAATATTCTCCACAATTAATAAAACAAACGGTAGAGCGGTAGCGGTAATACTTCCCAACACTACCAAACGGAAACGGTAATCAATAAACGATAGAGCGGTAACGGTAATTCTTAAAAATCATTTCTAAAATACACAATCAAACACCTAAAATCCAAACACATACAACACTCAATAATCAAACACCAATGGACTGCTGAAAAATTCGAAAAAGTTGTGCCAAAATTTATTTCCCCACAAACTCGAGCCAAAACTTCCAGAAAACTTGAGGGCTAAAATCCCGAAAACTCAAGGGTCGAAACCTCCAGAAAACTCGAGAGTCGAAATCTCAAAAAAAAACTCGAGAGCTAAAACTTCCAGAAAACTCAAGCCAAAATCTCCAGACAACTCGAGTGGCGAAATCTTCCAAACAACTCGAATGCCGAAATCTTCCAAACAACTCGAGTGCCCCACGTTGGGCGCCAAAATTTTTATAACGCCGCCAAAGTGGGCATGGGCCAAAATTTATATGACCCCGCCGCGCTTCCTTTTATACCAGATGACAAATGCTCAAATAATTCCTAACCTACAACAAATCTAATTTGTCATTGGCATAAGCTAAGTTACCGGGAAGTTAGAGGGCCGCCAGCTTTTATACAGTGGAGATGGGCGTGGGTTAGAATAAGATCTTAATTAGGGGCGCCACTTGATTGTTTAACCTCTACTCCCGGATATTCTAACAAGATGTTTACTAATCTGCTTCCTTGCCCAGATCCAACACAACCAAGAACTCTTGGATCACACTGGCAACTATAGCCAACCACAATCGAGCACAGGAAGCTACAAGGGAGATGTAATTACGATAACACCAACTAAAATTCGGAACGGTATGGTCTCATAGACCCACAAATAACGATAACGGTAATGATCTAATCTATCAACAGTCCTGAAAGAAAACACAAACACACAAAACCAAAACACCTAAAATATGATAAAATACGGGCTTTTATTAAGCTTCTTTGGCATACAGAATCTACTAAGTTGTTTTTAAAATTCTGATCTAAATTAATAAAAATAAAATATATAAGTCTCTATAATATCACAGAAATGGCTTACTACCAAATACTCAAGATCTTTACTAAATATTTATGAAGGTACTACAAATATCGTTGTTCTACGGAAAATCCCACTTTTCGTGCACGCAAAGCTCACAAATCATTTTCCCCAAATATTACTTAATTACGTTACGGTAATTACGGTAAGTGGCTTGATTGAAGATCAAGTCCCAAAGAGTAATCAAAAAGCTGGTCTAATGCTAATAGTAAATGATAACTAATGGTACTCTCAAAAGTGAAGCAATTATATTAATAATGGTCTTATAAAAATCTGTACCATATTTAGTGACGTTAAAATAAAATACATTCGATTTGATTTTAATAAATTTAACACACATGAATATCAAAAATGTACCTTATCAAGAATGTCTCTTATCACTTTATACGTTATCACAAAACGGAAAATTCTTACTTAAATTCCTGGGCTTCTAGGCCATCTAATCACCATCAATTTCCAAACCAAATCAAGGCCTCTCGGGATACGGGACTGCGACCACAGGAATAATGCAACCACGGGAATAATGCAAAAACGGTACGGCAATGCGACGACGATAGGGAAGACCTTCTCACTGAGATCTTACTTCCATTCTCCATTTAATTCAACAGCCATATATCTTGTTCGGTACCTCAAAATTCACTAATCCACTCCAAATTTACGGTACGTGAATTTACCAAAGATATCGCCCACTACCATAATGTCTGCCTACCACGAGGCTATTCGGCACACAAATCGCCCTACATAAAGACTTCGTCGGTACGGGAATACTCCAGACGATACAAGAAACAAAATCCAGTCGGTACTTGAAGAGACTAGCCGGTACATGAAGAAGCTAGCCGGTACATGGAAATCCAGTACGTGGAAATCTACCCGGTACGGGAAATACTCCAGCCGATACGTGAACCCTAAAAACAACAAGTAACGGGATGCTAAAGGTGGTACAGTTAAGAGAGAGAATGATTTCTTACCTCCAGAGAGGGAAACGAAATTCCACAACGGGATACGATAAATGTGGTCCTTAAATCCCCTAAACGGGTCTCTCCACAGCCTTCGGCACTAAATCCGTACATTACGACATAACCAGAAAGACTGCAGATTAAATTCTGAGAGCAACAAAACCCACAAGGGAGGATACTTAATATCCAAAACTTGCTCTTCAGACGGAACCACGTGTTAACTCCACAAAAATGACCAACCAACTCCCCCTCGAAACTTCCAGCACATTCACATCTCCGACTCGAAAACGCAGGTGCTGCTACATCCTTCGCTCTCTCTCGCATCACATACGTCTCCAGCCATCTATCCTCTTCAACATGCGGATCCTTTCCGAACTACGGCATGGCACGCAAGCGTGTAAGCCGGCCCGATATACCAGAGGTAATACAAATATAAATAATTTACGAAAGATCTAAATTCGATACATTATACGAGGGGTATCCAGAAGAATTAACCACAGTTGTCGCCAATAATTCTTTTTACAACGCAGGGGAGGAACCACAATTACGTCCAAATTAGCTTAGATGTTTAGCTATCCAATTTATACCGTTACAAACAGCGATTATCAGATCTGAATGCGCTTCCTTTGCCGACGACATTAAGTTGTACAACGACCAATGGAAATTGGAGTCCCATGAAAATGACGCATTTTGGGAGGTTATCAATTATATTATTTGTCTAAAAATCAAGATGCCATATACAGAACGCTCTCAAATTACTTAGCTAATGTGTGTGAAAAAAATGAAGATATTTCATGAAACAGATTGTTTAGAAATCTTTACGTAAATTTATTTTTTAAATTTCTGTCAGAAAGCTTTCTGTGAATAATTGCATTTTGGCTAGTGTCGTTTTTTGTGTAAATTACGTGGAAAGGTTCGCTGGCCAGGAAAGTCAGAAAAGTTTTTTTTGCGAAATTTTTCAATTAATCTTCGGAAATTTTTTGTACATTTTCAAACAAAAAGTTAGTTTGATAAAATACGGTACATTGTTTCCACTATAAAGCTTACACTATCTACTAAATTTTATGTCTTTTTTTTAACATATTTAAACTTAAAAACTGTTCTATGAAAATTAGCTACCATAACGCACTTGCTGCGTCCAGATTTTTTATTATTTGTGATATATCTTTCAATGCATGCTTCGTAAAAACGAATACTTCGAATGTTTTTTTAAGGCATCTAAACTGACTTATTGTCATGTAGTCATCTTGTTAAATCATTCTCAATATTGCCATTATAGAATTTAGTGGTGAGACCTTCTTTTTCTCTTTTACTTAAAGAAACGTTAATAACAGGAAAACTATCGCAGATAGGTATAGGGTATGCCATATCTAGTCGATTTAAATTAAATGTTCTATCCAAATATGTAAAAATATACCATTTGAAAAAAAAAGAGTTTTTATCTTTGAAGTTTTCCTGATTCGCCATTACATTTTGAACATGCTGTATAAAAGAGATCATTTATTCTTATACATTCTACAAATCTAACATCTGACGACTAACAAAATTTTACTTCTTAATTATGAAAAGTAAATGACAACGAATGGCTTCAATATTTCAATGCAAATGAATAAACATTTTAAAAAATCACAATAACTTTGAAACAATTGAAGGTAGATTAAGATAGTTGACGTTGGTGTACACAGAATTTTACGTACAATCCAAATATGTCAAAATATACAGTGTGTTCCATTTAAAATAACAAAGTTGATCGTTATACTTACCGGTTAAACTGGAAGTGCTATCGACTCCATATTATTATTTTTGTCAACAACACACCACGAGGGCTTACAGCCTAAACACTATCGTACCGTGGATGTTGACAATGAGGAAAGAGGCAACTCCTTAATTCTGGACTCGAAGGTTCGGGGGAGAAGGAAAAACATGTGCCGGCAAGGAATTCCACAACTTGGAAGTCCTCGGGACAAAAGAGCGGGCATAACAAGATGTTCTATGTCTGGTGACCTGGACAGTAAAAGGGTGCATTCGCTCTGTTCCCCTGGTAGATCTGTTGGGGGCAGCAGGTGGAGGAACTATGGAAGAAAGCTCCTCTGAGCAGTGCCCGTGCAGATATCTATAAAAGAGAGAGAGGTCACCAACGGCACGTCGGTGGGCAAGGGATGGCAGCCTTTGGGTGAGGTTAGGGTCACCGATGAGACGTATAGCTCTCTTCTGAATAGAGTCCAGGATAGCGAGTGTAGAAGCGGCAGCAGCACCCCATATGTGGGAGCAGTATTCGAGGTTTGGTCTTATTTGTGAAGTATATAAGGTATAGAGATTAGCTGGTGAAAAGTATTTGCGAGCCCGGAGGAGGAAACCTAATTTCTTAGCAGCCGCTTCTGCAATTGATGTGACATGTTGGTTCCAATTGAGATTTCGATCCACAGAAATGCCAACAAGTGAAAAGGACTCATTACTTTGAATAACTTGGTTGTTCATTGTGATGGGTCTAGGGCTGGTGTATCTCTTATGAGAAAGAAAGCAAGACTGAGATTTGGTGGGGTTGAATTGTACAAGATTTATACTTCCCCAGTCTAATATTTTTTGGAGATCCACGGAGACAGAACCCTCCATGAGTCTGCGATCCTCATCTAATTGGGCTAAAGACAGGCTTAGAATATTGTATATTTGAGTGGAGGGTGCTGTCGTCCGCATAACTGTGAACTGGGTTGGATGTGCTAGAGAGATCATTGATGTGGAGAAGAAATAAAGTAGGAGCTAAAGATGAACCTTGAGGAACTCCTGCATTAATTGGATACAGTTTAGAGGAGTGGCCATCCACGACAACAGTAATGCTCCGGTTGGAGAGGAAATTTGCTGTCCAGGTACAGAGTTTTGGTGGTAGGCCATAGGCCGGAAGTTTATTAAGCAGCGCTGCGTGCCAGATCTGGTCGAATGCTTTGGATATGTCTAGAGCGACAATCTGGGATTCACCGTGTAGTTCCATAGACTTACATGGAAAGAACTTATGTTTTATATATGAATGCAAATTTTCAGAATTGAAATACCTTAATAATTAGAAAAATGTCTAACCAACGCATTTTGTGGTATATCCTGTATATGTTATTTGAATATTTGAGTTTTTTACCAAATTTTCGTGTAAAAAATATTATGTTTTTTTGTGTTTTTGAAGAAAACATTTTTGGAAGATTTTTGTGAAGTGTTAGTTAATTTTTGTAAAGAAAATGACAATTTTCGGTGAAGAAAATGTTTGCAATTTTTCATGCAAACATTTTTTATAAATTTTTTTCAGAAAGCTTTTTGTGGATAATTATATTAAAACAGGTGTGTAAATAGATTGAAAAGGTTCATTGCCCAAGAAAATCCGACCAGTTTTTTCTGGAACATTTAAAGTTTATTTTCGGAAAATTATTGTACTTTTTATCAAACATAAAAGTTATTTTGATGAAGTAAGTTACATTGTTTCCACTATAATATGTAGGTTATACTAAATTACATGCCTTTTACTTAAAAAGACATATTTGCCATTACAAACCTTTTTATGAAAATTCACTACCATAATGCACTTGCTGCATTCAGACCTATTACCTTATGCTTTTTAGTGAATTTTCTGCAAAAAAACCACTAATGAGGAGATCCCAACTTTTAAATTTTGAAAAAATTTCTTCAAATGAGCGCTATTTAGGACCCCTGGAACCCAAATCCGAGGTCCGTTTCAGACTTTATATGTTTATATATATATATATATATATATATATATATATATATATATATATATATATATATATATATATATATATATATATATATATATATATATATATATATATATATTTATGTGTCACACCTATAACTAAAAAAATAATGAACCGATTTTGATAACACTTGGTGAGTACTTTCCTTTCGCAAGTGGCTTGGATAAGTTCAATAAGTTTTTATATATTTGAGGGAAACCTAACAGCCAATCGCTACGTTGAAATTTTAGAGACTGCTATACTTGGATTGCTCGATGATGTTCCTTTAGCGCATGTAAACGAAATTAATTTTCAACAGGACTGGGCTCCTGCACTCAATTCTCAAATGGCGAGGTTATTTCCGGAGAATAATTTTACAAATCAATGGATCGGAACGAATGGGCCTATAAGATGGTCCCCTAGGTCCCCAGACTTGTCTATATTGGAACTCTTTTTATAAGGGTATCTCGAGAATAAAATTTACTAACTTCATTATGATAATATTCAAGATTTAGGAAACGCAATGTAAGAGAAGGTTTGCTATTTACAAAATCATCCCGTTGTTTTGCTTAATTCTTTCAAACGAATAGGAAAAGTATGTGAAGCGTGCATACAACAAAATGGAATTCATTTTGACCAGTTCTTTTGATTTACTAGATTACTTTGTGCTTGTGGTGAGATTTTCAAAGTTGGTTTTTGCTGATAGGCTTATTGGATAATAATTATTTATTAATGTTATTTCCTTTTGTTACATAAATCTAGGTAGGCAGCACTGTTTTGTGGAAAATTAGCAATAGATATATTAATAAATAGCCCTTTAAATTAAATAACTTTCCAGATTTATTGTCAGCATATAGAAATAAATAAAGAGCAGCATTTTTGTGAATATTCTTAAAGAAAATTCACTAATGACGAGATCCGTGTATATATATATATATATATATATATATATATATATATATATATATATATATATATATATATATATATATATATATATATATATATATATATATATATATATATATATATATATATATATATATATATATCGTACCGATAACTCAAAAAATAATGGACCGATTTTTGATGAAATTTAATAGGTGCCTTCCTTTTGTAAGTGGCTTGGATAAGTTTATTAGCCAGGAAAATCGGCCCAGGATTTCCCGGCAAATTTTGTGTTTTCTTCCGAAAAAAAATTTTATCTCCGGAAATAACAAAGTAAGGGCAACTAAATTTGGTACGCGGATTTATATCATTATAGGTAAATTACCTGCCAATTTTAGCTCTGTAAGTTAAAAGACAAAAAAGTGAGAGGCATTTAAAGAAAAATTAATTGGGGTTTTCCTTAAAACGTCAAAGTCACGATTTAAAACGTCAAAATTGGCAACATTTCGGCAAATAACTTGAAACTAATACGGGCTATGGAAAGAAAATGTCTCAAGAAGAATGTTTTACAAACCCCGAAGTCTTAGCTTCAACCGTCATCCATTTTACCAAAATCTTTCCAGAAAATTCATTTCAAATAGACCCTTTCTCTGGTGCTTTGGCTGTAGTCTTGGTTATAGAGTTTATCATTTAATGGTATGTAATTTTTCTCGAATTTTCGTAAAAAATCAATAAAGCTCAATATATCCGTTATTATACAAGATACGCTTCTACACTCGCTATCCTGGACTCCATTCAGAAGAGAGCTATACGTCTCAGCGGTGACCCTACCCTCACCCAAAGGCTGCCATCCCTTGCCCACAGACATGCCGTTGGTGACCTCGCTCTCTTTTATATATCTGCACGGGCACTGCTCAGAGGAGCTTTTTTCCATAGTTCCTCCACCTGCTGCCCCCAACAGATCTACCAGGGGAACAGAGCGAATGCACCCTTTTACTGTCCACGTCACCAGACATAGAACATCTTGTTATGCCCGCTCTTTTGTCCCGAGAACTTCCAAGTTGTGGATTTCCTTGCCGGCACAGGTTTTTCCTTCTCCTCCGAACCTTCAAATCCAGTATTAACAAGTTGCCTCTTTCCTCCTTGTCGACACCCGCGGTACGATAGTATTTAGGTTGTAAGCCCTCGTGGTGTGTTGTTGAAATATATATTTTAAAACAATTTTCAATGATTATATATCATTTCCTTAATTACAAAATATAAATATATTATTGTAGCATACAATATTTGGTATGTTGAAGATATCTATTCTTTCTGCAAAAAACCAAGGTTCACACCAAACTTGTAGGTTGATTCGGTGAAAATGCCTTCCGGTTCTGATGTAAGTTGTGAAGATGGGTCAACATTGAATCAAAAACACAAAAAGGTATATTGAAAACTTTTTTAGATTTCTACATCTATAGCTAAGCTCAATTATATATACTTTTTGTCATTTGGTAGGTTTATTATCTAGGTAGTTTTAACAGCCTTTTAGATTGAGGGGGTTCAAGTTGGCATGATACTTATATAATAACCACCTGAAATTTTAACTGTATCTTGATTGAGAATATTTAATTTTGTTGTGGCTTATTGTGAAAAAAATTGTGTCGACCTAGTATTTCCGGAAGACAATCTGCAATTATCGTCATCAATGCTGAAAAATTACATTACCGATCGCTTTTAAACATTGCCATCATTAAAATATTTGTAACCAAAGAGGGCATTGAGATGCTAGGATATATAAATAAATTAAATCTGTGATTGTACGGTTCAGAAAAGGCTAGCTTAGAAGGACCAAAGGAACTGTTCCTTGTAGGTACAGATTTGTAATAAATACACGTGGTAAAACAATAACAATTTAATACTACAAAGTTAGAAATTTAAATACAAGAGTGAATGCGGGTGTTGTGACCTAATACAATACAATAAACAGTGACTTACGGTTGGGAGGTAGTTTGTCGTAACCAACACGTGGATGTTGTCACTGGTACCTGGGGGCGTTGTCCACAGGGGTCAAGGTGGTGTCCAGCTGACGGAGGTGGATTGAGATGTGTTGATGCCGCAGTTGAAGGGATTTCTAAGTCAGTCGCTCGTCGAAAGATTGGTTCTTCTCACAACGAGGCTCACTGACCTGTCCACCAATGGTGGCAACCGTGGGTAATGATGACTTGACTACGTGTCACGGGTCAGGCGATCTTCCTATGATGCTCCCTGACCGCTGAACGATGACGAAGTTAACTTTGGTAAGACCACAGCATAATCAACTATTATGTCGTGCCTGGCTACCACACACGGTTCAGCCGGTCTTGCCACAACCTTATTGGACGCTGGATGATAAGGAAGTGATCGAGTCTAGGAATATCTTGTAGCTCCTTCTCTCGGTGGTTGACACTTGATTGGTGATCTGTCCAATATATTTGATATGACAGTTCTATTTACACATGACAGTTTTTTGATAACACAACAATTGTGATGCTCCATGACAACTCTCACTTGGATACCAATGCCGTCTCTGCACCTCAAGTTGCTGTGGAGGACATAGGGGGGGAGGGTGCCGACTAAGGATGGACAGGGTGGACTCAGGGAGATTGAGGATTAACAATATTAGGACACAACATACTGCCCACCAAATCACGACCCGGAATGATTTAAGAAAAGAAAAAGTTTAAATCGGTCGTGCAGTGATTGTTAAATGGCCGTAAGGCCTCAATGTGTTTCACCAACTGTCAAAAATACGGATTATGAAATCTCCTCAAATTACGCTACCGATTCAATAGGGCCAATACAGAGTTTAAAGCGCCGCTACCGAGTTAACGGGGCCGCTACTGGGTTACAACTTCACTATATTTGGCAGCTTTCAATGTCTGTGATGTTCAATTTCGAACTAGTTTTGAACAATGAACTTCAAACTATTTTGTAGAATTATGTATTTTGAACTACTTTAACAAAGGTTCTGTTCGAGTTCAGTTTGAAATTTCGAAGCTTCGTACACCTCTAGTTCTATCATTACTAATAACCGAGATAGTAATGGTATGTTTTATTGATTACAATTTTACAGTATGTTCCACAACTTTCTTCTTTACCAGAATGTATTGGTCTCAGCTTTGGGGGATAGGTTACAGGTTGATTCGGTGTATACAGATTTCTCCAAGGCGTTTGATAAGGTTAATCACGCCTTATTATTGTCAAAACTGGCATTGTTGAGTTTTAATGCCAATTTGTTGTCTTGGGTGTGCAGCTTCCTTACAGGTAGGTCCCAGAGTGTAAAGATCAGAAACTTCATTTCTGATAGTATTACTGTTTCTTCAGGAGTTCCTCAGGGTTCACATTGTGGACCACTCCTCTTTAATCTTTTTATCAATGATGTCATCCATTCACTTAAGCATAGTCAGATTTTGATGTTTGCTGATGATATCAAAATTTTCAAGATTGTTCGTTCCAAACAGGACGCTTTACTTTTACAGGAAGACTTAAATCGTTTTGCTTGGTGGTGTGGTGACAATCTTCTGATAAGTGTTTCTGCATTACATTCACTAGAGCTCAGTTTCCTATTGACTTTGTGTACATCATGGGCTCTATTGCTTTACAGAGGAAGGAAATGATTAAAGATTTGGGCATTGTATTGGATAGGGAATTATCTTTTAAGGATCACATAGAATACATAGTATCTAAAGCATATAAAATGTTATGATTTCTTCATAGATCAACTCTGGATTTTTCATGCAATAGCTTGAGAAGGCTGTATTGTGGTCTGGTTTGCTCTTTGTTGGAATGCTCTTCTGTAGCCTGGAGTCGGAATTACAATATTTATATCAATCAGATTGAGGCCATACAAAATAGATTCTTAAGAATTTGTACTTACAGAATGGGCTTGCAGAGAAATGATCTTAACTTTCTTATTTGCGGAATCGGCTGCACTTGCAGTCACTCAGTGGTAGGATTGTCAGTGATGTTTGTTTTTTGCATAAATTATTAGTGAATAAAATTGACAGTCCTTCTTTGATTGAGTTAGTCTCTGTAAGGATTCCGGACTGCACGAGAGCAAGGGAGGTTTTTGTTGTTCCCTTCCATCAAACCAATTATGGCTTTTTCAGTCTGATGTCGAGAGTGGCGAGAACTGCAAATGAGTATTCGGAGCTCTTCGATATGTTTGATGATTCTGACCGTTCAATTAGAGACATTTTGAGAGGTGTTATTGATTGAATTGTCATACATATGGTGTACAGGTTATGTTTTGCTTTTTTGTTATGTTCTCATGTTGAGATAGGTTATTTAAGACTAATGTAGTTTTAGATGTTCTTATTATTATTGTGAATGGTTGATCCGTTGAATAAATAAATAAATAAAAAATAAATAAAAAACTGCAACCAAAATGGGGCATCCTGTACTTTTTGAATATTTTGTGGTATCTATCCCAGGAGCTGTATTATCATTTAGATAAATAAAGTTCTTCAGAAACTACACAACATTGTGTCTAGAATAATCAATTATAAATAATAATTGTAATGTTTTTTCACTTGAAAGGTAAAATAACAAAAGAACAAATGGCTCGCTATGATATCAAAAGTTTAATAAATAAAAAAATACATACATAAAACACAATCATACAAATAAAATATAAAGTTACTGGGACAGAAATGGGATAAATTTATTTTTACTTTGCTACTACCTTAAATAGTACCAAGTAACAGCATATACTACGATTTATCTACTAAAGGATACTCCTTAAATCAAAATAATTATGTTAAGTAATAAAATACAGATCGATAAGTAATAACTAAAGACGGTGTAAATGTAAACCTTAAATTACCTTACGATTAGGCACTCAACAAATAATGTATAAATATAGTTTTTAATAGATAGTTATGAATGTAATAGGAAAACATGATTATTTCTCTCATGTTCAATATAATTAATATAAATATATGACAAATGCTAAAACTATACCCTACAAACAATTAATACATAGGTACATAAATTATTATTAATAATTGACGGTATAGGTTGCATATGCACTGGATCTATTTCAAAAGAAAACTGCTTAAAAATACGTAAAATAAATAACTTACAAACAAAGATGTGCGGGACAAATAAAAACAGAGTTTTAAGATAGTATTTTAATAGAAAAAAAAATTAAGAAATAATTTACATTCCTATTGTTGCAAAACTTCATACGAATAAATATTTATAAAAACATAAAAAGAGCGTAAAATAACACATGCCTTAATTAATACTTACAGTTGTCATAATAAATAAATTAAAATAAATAATTAAACAGAAATAATGGAACATGCATTAAAATAATTTTTAAAAATTAACACACATTCCTTGAATGGAAGAAAAACCAGGAATGTTGCTTAAAGATCAGAATATTCATCATTAAACTTAACTGATAAAGAACTAAGACCAATGAAAATAAACTGACCGGACATTACTTTGAGCCATTACAAACATGATCTGGGTCTCCAGGATGTTCAATGCAAGAAACTTAAAAAAGTTGTAAATAAAAGTAAGAGGAAACGGTAATCATTTACTTGAGCCCGTCCAAACGGCAAAGTCCCAGCACACTAGAATTTCGTCGCTTGAACTCACGCGCTGTTGCCACATCCTTCTCATAGTAGAAATAATGTAAAGGTTTGGAAGAATTCATGCAAAAATATGCACGCATCCAGTACGTTATTGACGTTACCTATATTGACGCAGCAAGTGCTGACGAAGCAAGTGCGTTACGGTAATGAACGATAATACAATTAAAACATGTGTGTTATGGTAAGGAGTCTGCTATAATGTAGCAAGTGAAACGGAAAATAAAAAATATATACGTGTATTGACGCAGCAAGTGCGTTACGGTAATTAATGAGAATACAATTTATCCATGTGCGTTATGGTAGGGAGTATGATATAATGTAGCAAGTAAAACGGAAAATTTTAAAATATACCTATATTGACGCAGCAAGTGTGTTAGGTAATAAATGAGAATACGATTAATCCATGTGCATTATGGTAGGGAGTCTGCTACAACTTAGCAAGTGAAACGGAAAATAAAAAAATATATGTGTATTGACGCAGCAAGTGCGTTACGGTAATGAATACGAATAAAATTAAGACATGTTTGTTATGGTAGGTAGTCTGATATAATGCAAGTGAAACGGAAAATTAAAAAATTAACCTATATTGACGCAGCAAGTGCGTTACCATAACAAATACGAATACAATTAATACATGTGCGTTATGGTAGGCAGTATGACATAATGTAGCAACTAAAACGGAAAATTTTAAAATATACATATATTGACGCAGCAAGTGCGTTACGGTAATTAATGAGAATACAATTTATCCATGTGCGTTATGGTAGGGAGTATGATATAATGTAGCAAGTAAAACGGAAAATTTTAAAATATACCTATATTGACGCAGCAAGTGTGTTAGGTAATAAATGAGAATACGATTAATCCATGTGCATTATGGTAGGGAGTCTGCTACAACTTAGCAAGTGAAACGGAAAATAAAAAAATATATGTGTATTGACGCAGCAAGTGCGTTACCATAACAAATACGAATACAATTAATACATGTGCGTTATGGTAGGCAGTATGACATAATGTAGCAACTAAAACGGAAAATTTTAAAATATACATATATTGACGCAGCAAGTGCGTTACGGTAATGAATACGAATACAATTAATACATGTGCGTTATGGTAGGAAGTATGATATAATGTAGTAAGTAAAACAAAAAATTTTAAAATATACCTATATTGAAATTAAAATTTTTCGTTTTACTTGCTACATTATGTCATACTCCCTACGATAACGCACATGTATTAATTGTATTCGTATTTATTACTGTAACGCACTTGCTGCGTCAACATAAGTATATTTTAAAATTTTTAGTATAACTTGCTACATTATATCATACTCCCTAACATAACGCACATATATTGAATGTATTCGTATTTATTACCGTAATGCACTTGCTGCGCGTCAATATATGTATATTTTAAAATTTTCCGTTTTAGTTGCTACATTATGTCATACTGCCTACCATAACGCACATGTATTAATTGTATTCGTATTTGTTACGGTAACGCACTTGCTGCGTCAATATAGGTTAATTTTTTAATTTTCCATTTCACTTGCATTATATCAGACTACCTACCATAACAAACATGTCTTAATTTTATTCGTATTCATTACCGTAACGCACTTGCTGCGTCAATATAGGTATATTTTTAATTTTCCGTTTCACTTGCTAAATTATAGCAGACTCCCTACCATAACACACATGTTTTAATTGTATTCTCGTTCATTACCATAACGCACTTGCTTCGTCAGCACTTGCTGCGTCAATATAGGTAACATCAATAACGTACTTGATGCGTGTATATTTTTTTCATGAATTCTTCGATCTTTTAAATAATTTCTACTATGAGATGGATGTGGCAACAGCGCGTGAGTTCTAGGGACGAAATTCTAGTGCGCTGGGACTATGCCGTTTGGGAGGGCTCAAGTAAAGAATTATCGAGGAAACATTTGTTTTTATGTTCTTAAATGATATAGTAATTCTCAATTATTATGCTCAAGGTGTGCTCTGTCAATTGCAGCTCAAACGAGCCAATATGTATTGATGGTTTCTGTTTGATCCGAAAGTATAAAACATGAAGTAATTGTTGCAGTTATTTGAAGACAATTATTATTGTTATGCCGAACATAATAATTAAAAATCACTCGATATTATGAAACAAGCACTGATGCTATTACAAATACGAACAAATATGGGAATTCAATTTTTTGTGAGGACACTTTCAATCGTTATAATCACAGTACAACTTCACTAATCGCAACTAACTTTAATATAAACATTAAATAATCTGATCGCAGAAATCACAATGCTATGTATGTAAACCAAACTTTAATCTAAACATTAAATAATCTGATCGCAGAAATTACAATGCTATGTATGTAAACCAAACTTTAATCTAAACATTAAATAATCTGATCGCAGGAATCACAACAGTATGTATATAATCAACTTCGGTAATCCAAACTTGGCCTACAAAAACTTCTTTAGCCTTGTCTGGTAGCTTGTACAAGGTGATTAACATAACATTTTACCCCCTTAGCCTGTTGTTTTTCTTTAAAAAATAAAAAAAATCATGAATATAAAAGTTGTGCAGAATTTTTTATTGAATTTCATCCTTATTTCATAAAAACTATTGCGCATCAGTTTTTGAGATATAAACCAAACATTTTCTTTACAAGAACAGCCTGTGTATTAATTTTTTGGTAAGCAATCTGCTTTTTTCGTGATTGTGTTAATATATACCTGTCACATATTTGCTTCATTTGTTCGCAAAATGGGGAACTTTGAATTTAGGAATTTGATCTAAATCAAGTCACCACTGACCGTTTGTCCGCCAAAGACAAAAGATTATTTATCTAACAGATTTATCTATTTAATTATTTACATCTAAAGAGAGAGCGCCTCCGTGGCCGTGCGGGAACGTCGATTCAGACTTTTCAATACGGACTCGGGGGGTCGACGGTTCGACCCTCACCGGCGGCAGATGATTTTTCAAAATTACTGTCGTCATTGAGATCGAGCTCAAGGTGGAGGGTAGGTTAGTTTAGATGAGCAAAAAGGGTCAGCAATGGCCTAATTGCCAGTAAGCATCTTACCTTTACCTTTTACATCTAAAGAGAAAACTCCCACACACATACTGTAGACCAATACAATGTATAAAAATATCACAATTAACATCAATAACCTTAAAATAACACAACAAAAAATCAAAAGAATTACCTGCTAAAAACATCAACAAAATTTTGAGACTTTGCAGAAACATGCAGCTAATCAGCAAAGGTGTTATTCACTATCTTACACATCACATATATTGGTGACCTCAGAGCTACATTTGTTGATGGTAAAGAAGGGTAAAAAGGACAGTTTAATATGGGATTGAAAACTGGAATTTCAATCTTTACCACATGCAACAAATCTAGGCAGCCAATTCGACTATGAAACAGACTGCAAAATGAAGGACACCCGTTCAGTTAAGAGTGAAACCTCATTAAAGCAATTTATCAAAACAGAACATTTAATGCATTGTTAAAACACATCATGTAACAGATCATATTTCAAAACGGCCTCTGAACCGATTTAATGAAAGATAGCCATGTGTCATAAAAATGATGCCAAACTATAGCTGCATATTCAAGACAGGGCCTGGTAGGATCATGGAAGAGAACTTTGAATGTCTGCACACTTCATTTCTGTGTATGAATCCAAGTAACCTAATGTACTCAAGAGTGAGATTGATTATGTGATCACCAAAACATAAATGACCGTCAAACAAGACCCCTAAATCGCTGTAATGAGTGCATCTCTTCAACAAGACAATGAATACTATACATGAACTCGATAGGTTTCAAATTATTTGTATAGGACACACAAACGATGAAGCCAGTCAATATCGGTCTGTAGTGAAGGGCAGTCAACAGTACAAGTGATTGTGCGGAACATCATCAAATCATCAGCATACAAGTGACTTGTTCGACATTGATAAAGCTGTTAAATAGAATCAGCCCAAGTACTGAACCTTGTGGCATGCCAGAGGATATAATGCAAGTATGATATCCATGACCATTGAATACCACCACTCTCATGAAGGTATGATGACAACATTGCCACTAAATTTATAGGAAAACCCATCTTCAAAATATTTTTCAGCAGTAACCTGTGATCCACCGAATCAACTGCCTTTTGAAGTCTGTATAAGCCACATCAACATGCTCATAACCAGCATTTGCTTTAGACACGAACTCCACAAAAGATAGATTTGTGGTCGTTGATATGTTCCTCATGCCACATGATTTCCACAAATGTAATCGCAAGTTTGTTAATTATTTTTTGTTATACCAAAATGCTGCGTCATACATTCGGTTTCAGTATTAAACGTTTCTTGATAATTTGTAATTTTTAGCGGCCAAAAAGCAGAATCACCACAAAAAACCACAAAAATAATAGCAAGGAGCTAGATACATATTTCGACAACGAAGTTGTCTTCAGTATAGTGTACAGTACACAGCTTAGCGACAGATCCTGATGAATACAGTACACAGTTTAGCAACAGGTCCTGATGAAGACAACTTGGTTGTCGAAATACATATCTAGAGCAAAAGCCTTTATTATTTTTTTGTTTTTTGGGGTGATTCTGCTTTTTGTTTCAGTTTCCAGCCAGTGTCCAACCTTAGTCTTTCATTTTAGTCATCCTTTGGGAAATAATAGTTTTGTAACTGAGAAACATTTATTTTCTTGATGCTACAAATACATATACTTTGAGATCTTGTGACATTATAGTAAATGTTCTACAACATCTTCATTATTTTAAACACACACAGTGTCACCAGACTGTTGTCTGAAATCCACCCTTCTGTATGCTATAACATTGTGCTGTTTGGTCTAAGTAATTTTTCATATTGTTCATTCAAATGTCATTTTATGACATTTCTAATGATCAGGTGTGTTTCCTAAAAGTTATTAATATTATCCTCTTGTTATAACTCACTGGTAGCATATTGACCCAGTCACTTGACTTTTATACACATGGACAGAATTTTAGAAAGGATTTACTTTATGTATTTAAAATAATAGACAAAAAATATATACGTAATCTTGGCAATTGTTTCCATACCGGAAAACTTAAAGCTAGAAACTGTTAAAGTGGTTTTATATCTTGCAAGCAGTTATATGATACAGCATTTTGGCACAAAAAAAAAACCATTGACAAAGCTCTGGTGACAAGTCTTTTCACAGCAAACTACATTTGTCAAATAGAAAAATAATTTTTGTTGTCTCTGGCAGACTGATACAGTCAGTGGTTATTTGCTTTATACAGTAGTATTTTTGTTTCTTTAACGTTGATCTATTTCAGCGACTATGGCCAATCGCAGACGCCAGGTTTACCTCACTATCGTGGAAATGTTGCCGAACTCCTTCGATTGTGTAAAGGTGGGGATTTTCAACATACCCTACATCACATGGTACACTTGTTTTACAGACGACCACAAATCACTATTCTAACTAGGTTCATTACTTAAATTCACTTGCCAGCGGGAGAGTTCATTGCACTCACCCCACCTGCTGTTGCTACGTGGAAAGCTAGTGACTCAATCCTCTCCTTCCCCTCCCCGCCAATCCCGGTAGTGTTCGAGTGTTATCCTAGTATCACTGTCGAAGTACAGTAACATTGTGCTGTTTCTTTAGTACGTTCTTCGTAATGGTGATGAAACGTAACAACGTTGTTGTGACTATGAAAAAAAAATGATGGAAGCATTGACAAGGATTGGTAAGGGATAATTGTCAAAGAACATTGCTGCTGAGTTTGGAGTAGAAACATTGACCGTATCCGATTGAAAAAATAACAGAAAACGCATTGAAGACTTTTGTTTCAAAATGATTTTTAAAGACAGTTTCAATAATGGGTGTAAAGCAAAAACTGCTTAACTAGATTTCTGGACCCAACATCCAACAGAAAGCATTCAGTTTGAACAAACAGTTGCCCCATGGAGATCCGAGTTTTACAGCTAGCCAGGGGTGATTTGACAGTTGGAAAAAATCCCATGGAGTGTGTCAAGTTACAATACTGGAAAAAGGTTGTTAAGAGATGTTGAAGCGGCAGAAGATTTTTTTTAATAGTTAGAAGACTATTAAAAAGGAAAAACTGAGTGCAGATCAAGTTTACAATGCCGATGGACCCGGTTTATGTTACCGGATGTTGTAAAATGCTAGCCTAAAAATTAGGAGATTCAGCGAAAGTATAAAAAAAAAGAGGGAACGACCGTCTCACCATAATGGCTTGCAGTAATGCATCAGGAAACCACAAAATTCCTCTCCTTATGATAGGGAGGTCTAAAAACCCCTGTGCATTTAAAAATATGAAACAAGATTCATTGCCTGTCGTTTGCAACTCACAAAAAAGTGCTTGGATGGTTAGTGACATTTTCAAACAATGGTTTTTCGACAATTTTGCGGCCTTCCCAACAAGGCGGTTTTACTGATTGGCAATTCGCCTTCGCATCCGTCTGTCAATGAACTAGTCAAAGATGCCATTTCAGTTAAGTTTTTACCACCTACTGTAACTTTTCTCATTCAACCGATCGACCAAGAAGTTATAGAAAACAATTTAAAAGTGTATAAAAGGCAAATGCTAAGTCAACTGATAGAGGACGAAGAAGAGCATGGTGTGGTAGAGGTGCTGAAATCTTTTAACCTAAAGACTTATTTATATAATTGCGGAAGCTTGGGACCAGGTTGGAAGATAAACTTTGATAAAGCCATGGGAAAAGTTGAGGCCTGGTGTATATGACTCTCCAGAAAACAATACAAAGAAACAAGTGTGGAAGAAGATATTGACAATTGGTTGCAATTGAGGTTATAAAGCGATCACAGAGGAAGGAATTGTTGAATCATGTACTGTTACACAAAATGAAAATGAAGAGGATTCAGACAGTCTTGATGAACTAGCTTGAGTTATGACCCATGCAGAAGCAGTAACAAATATAGATGAATTGATGGTTTATTTTGAGAGTCAAACCGAAACATCGCCAAACGAGCCTCTAATGCTAAAGTGGATGCGAGATCGCACTGCTCGTGTAAGATTTTTAAACTCCATTAAAAATATTTTTGGTAAGTACATACATATATATTAACGAGTGAAGATTAGAACCTGTGATGAGCACTGATATGTGCAATTTGGAGAACCCAATTCATCACAATACAGTTGTTAGCTAAATGATTGTCAGGTCTAAAAACTCTATTGTGATTAATTAGCTTCTCCAAATTGTACTTACATACATATGTATATGTTCTTTTTAGTGAATTTTCTTAAAAAAATTCACTAATGAGGAGATCCCGACTTTTGAATTTTGAAAAAATTTCTTCAAATGACCGCGAACTAGGCCCCCTAGAACACATATCCGGGGTCAGTTTCAATTTTTATATGTTTATATATATATATATATATATATATATATATATATATATATATATATATATATATATTATATATATATATATATATATATATATATATATATATATATATATATATATATATATATATATATATATATATATATATATATATATTTATATATATATATATATATATATATATATATATATATATATATATATATATATATATATGTATCACACCGATAACTCAAAAAATAATAGGCCGATTTTGACTAAATTTGGTGGAAAAATTCCTTTTGCAAATGGCTTGGATAAGTTGGTTAGCCAGGAAAATCTGCCCAGGTTTTCCCGGAAAATTTTGTGTTTTCTTTCGAAAAAAATTTATATCTCCGGAATTAACAAAGTAAGGGCAACCAAATTTGGTACGCTAGTTAATATCCTTATAAGTAAGCTACCTAGCAAAATTTAGCTATGTAGGTCAAAAGACAAAAAAGTTATAGGCATTTAAAGAAAAATAAATTGGGGTTTTCCTCAAAACGTCAAAGTTGCGGTTTAAAACGTCAAAATCGGCAACATTTAGGCAAAGAACTTGAATCTAATACGGGATATGGAAATCAAATGTCTCAAGAAGGATGTTTTACATTTTCTGAAGTCTTAGTTTCAATCATCATTGTCCTTCATTTTACTAAAATGTTTCCAGAAAATTCATTTCAAATAGACCCTTTCTCTGATGCTTGGCAGTAGCCTTAGCTATAGAGCTTATCGTTTAATGATATATAATTTTTGTCGAATTTTCGTAAAAAATCAATAAAGCTCAATATATCCGTTATTATACAAGATATGAAGAAAATTTGTATATATTAATTATAGGGTGTCTTGAGCTACATCTTAAAAAAATATTTCTACAATCACAGGATGGCCCATAAGTCGTTGGTGATACAAATTTTCTTCTTTTTTTTTTTTAATCAAACACGCCTTATGTTATTGCATTTTTGAATTTTTCAGCGATGCATGTTTGTAAGAAAAGAAATTCGGGACGCAGCAAGTGCGTTATGGTAGCGAATTTTCATTAAATGCTTCAAATTTGAATAGCTCAATTTGCTATTAACCTATACGGTTGACCAAGAAACGAGTTTTTCCGGGAACACTTTAAGTTTACTTTTGGAAATTTTTGTACATTTTCACACAATAAAGTTATTTTTATGAAACATGGCACATTGTTTTTACTATATAGGTTATACTGGTAACCAAAATTGATGCCTGCTTCCTAAAAAGGAAACACACATATTTGCAATTAAAAACATTTTTATGAAAATTCACTACCATAACGCACTTGCTGCGTCCAGAGTTTTTATTGTTTTCCTCTCATTGTCTGGATAACCCTGATTCTCATGAACTAGGATTGGCCCCAGCCCCAGTTGATCCGGGTTAATATATTTCTACTGTATGTATTAAAAAAGTGAAATTATCCCCTACTGCGAGTCAACGGACCCAGGACGTGCCTTTTCAAAGGCATGTGTTCTTGCTACTGAAGCACCAATACTGGCTTGATTTATATAAAATTCCTAAATACAATGTTATATAACTTGCAGACAATTGTAGCACATTCATGTATAGGGTATCCAATACCAAGAAACCAAAATTTCGAGATTCTGGGATCCCGGATTTTTTCTGAGGTATTTTATTCCCAGTATTTATTGTCTAATACCAAAAATTTTCAGTATTTTCGGGACTGATGAAAACGAAAAATTCAGCACATTCAGTATGTCTGGTATTTTCGAGATTAGTTTTATCTACGTCTTATCGGAGACCAATGATGCATCCACATCAAGGGATGTGATTATTCTCAATTATCAGTATCAAAAAGATACAAATTTCGCTAAAAATGCAGTTCAGCAATGAAGAATATGCCGACATCATCATTGTTTAGGGCTTTTGCAACGGAAATGCTCTAGAAAGTGATCGGGAATAACGAAGAAGATTTCCGAATAGACGCCTGCCATCCCGCCGTGTATTTTCCGATGCATTCCAAAGACTGTGACAATGTAGAATCAATAACCGTCATACTGGTGGTGTAAATAAACGATACAATTCTGCAAGGGAGGGAGAAGTAATTGATGCAGTGCATGAGGATCCAGGTATTAGTACTAGGAAAATTTCCACCCGTCTGCACGTTTCTCAAAACTCTATTTAGCAGACTTTGAAGAGAGAAGTGATGCATCCCTACATTATCAGCATGTTCATCACCTACCAGCAGGAGATGAAGTACAAAGATTGGCATTTGGGTGAGGGCTTTTCGAACAGAATGAGCAATATTCTGCTTTTATCAGTTTCATTTTGTGGTCTGAAGAATCTATTTTCACTAGAGATGGTATCAATAATTGTCACAATGAGCATGTATGGCCATTACAAAATCCTCACGCATTTAGGAGACATCGTTTCAACATATATTTTCAATCAACACTTGTTGAGGGCTTTTCAAGGGTCATCTACTGCCAATGCAAATTCTGCCGCATCGTCTAAATGCTGCGTCCTACTTACGATTTTTTGGACAATCACTTACATGAGTTATTAGCAGATGTTGCACTTGCATTGCGTAATATGATGTGGAATCAACACGATGGTCTGCCGCCACATTCTGCTAGGGTTGTTGTAGAATGGATGGACAACCATTTTAATTGAAGGTGGATTGGTAGTCGTGGTCCAGTTCCGTGGTCTGCTAGGTCACCGGATCTAAATCCACTTGATTTCTACTTCTGGGGTCACGTGAAACAACTTGATAATAATGAGAATCAATTACAAGAAAGGATTATGAATGCTGCACGTGAAATTGAAAACGAACAAGATTTTGCTGTAGTTTATAATTCATCATTTTTAAGTCGCCAGGCTTGCATCGCGGCTGGCGGTGCACTTTTCGAACATTTATTACGAGTTGAAGTAATTATTTTGATGCCAGTGTAATAGTGCAGTGATTAAATAAAGTTTTGTTATGGGCCACTAATTATTTTCAAACGTTTGAACCACTATGTCTCAGAAACAAAGAGCGATCGGAACAAATGTTATTCAATTTTTGGTTAGAATTCAATTTGGAACCTGAATTTTAATTTTTCGCCTCCTGGTATAAATCATCCTGTATACATATATGTGAAACTACTTTACTTGTTAAAATGTGATAATACATATTCTGATTAGGCTATCTTCTGTAAAAATGTATTTTAAATTTGTTACTTAATAAAAAAGCTCGATTTTTATGTATGGGCTTTTCTTTATTATTTATATCGCTAATCTGAACGATTCACTAGCAAAATGAGGTATTACAATTAGGAATTCGGATTAAAGATGTTGTACTGTATTAAATTATTTAAGGATAAAGTATTATACCTAAGACACTTAATGATATTCAACAATTATTCGATATCTAATTCAAATCACTGCCATCTATATTATCGTCTTCACTAACTTTACTTTCGTAATCTACACAAATTAAACATTATGAACATCAGAATGACATAATTTCACAAACCTAAAGAAAAATATATTTGTTAGCTTACAACGGGAAAAATTTTAACAATATAAATCTTATCAGATTCTAAAGAGACCTTCAGTCAGACAACCACATCATATGAAAATATATTCGAATAATGCCACAAAAGCAAAAAAGAAAAATGTATTTTTGGTAGATACAAATCTTTTAAACGATTTCAAATCATAACAAGAAAACATAGAAACTCATATAATAGTCTGTTAAAGAGACTTTTAAAAAATATATACAACATATTTATAAGCTCACTATAATACTCCTTATTTTTATAGTACGTTACCTTTTCCAAATCGTTCATAGCACACTTGTGGAAGTAATTACGTAACAAAACATACAAGGTATTAATACAGTTATCTCAGATTTTTTTGCAGAAAAGCTCCAACCTGTCTAGATTTTCGTGTGACACTTTTTTTAATAATATATAGTACGTTTATTACATATTTTTAAGGTCTGAACAAGTGAGCCTTTAAGTTAAACTTACTAACTTCGCTTATAACAATTAGTCGCTTATAATGACCGAACCGTAGAAAATTGGTTGGATTTGTATATACGGTAATGCTTTCATGTCCAGATAGAACATCGTTGGTTATAATGACCAAGTCACTTTTAACGTCCTGCTAGGCACATCCTCAGACTGGAGATAATAACGTGCGAAGACATGCAATGCAGGTGAGAATGATATCACACCACATGTCAAATGTTCCGATTGGTCGTTGTATGATACCCGGAATAGCGTATATGCACTTTTATCGAATAATGCAATATGTGTGTATGTATTTGGTGCTTTGTCGAGACTGACTTTGCAATACTCATTCTTTGCTTTTGGATGATACGTTTCCGGAGCCCATTTAGTTCATTTTAATTAATTTGTAACCTAGTGGTTAAACTTGGTACATAATAAAAAATATGCTAAGGTTTTACTATTTTCTAGGATAAAGACAAAAATGAAAACACCTACAAAAAAGAGAAAAACATTGTCCGTAAATGAAAAGTTTGAAATAATTACACATATCAGAAATGGTGGAGCCAACATAGAGGTTGGAAAGGTATCTAAGATTTAGATAGACCGAACCAAATTTGAAGATGCTTTCAAAAGCAATGTCCAAAATATAAAGAAGTTAAGGTGTTCTTAATACAGTGACATAGATAAGTCACAGTTGGGATGGTTTAAAGACAAAGAAGCCTCGAAATTCCTATATCGGGCCCATCTTACAAGCCAAAGCCAACGGTTTTGCAAAACTTTTGGGAAAGGAAGATTTTGAATGTTTAGCAAGCTGGGTAAAACGACCTCGAAGCCGTCACAATATTGTAAATGCCACTGTTTCTGGTAAGTCTGCATGTGTATCTGATTGTAAAACTGAAGAATGGTTAAACAATGTTTTTGCAGAAGTCTGTCAAATTCACTGATGAGCAGATATGAAACAGGAATGTTCTTCAAGATGGCTCCTAACAAAACCCTAAAATTCAAAACAGAGAAATGTTTTTGGGGTAAAATGTCTAAGGACAGGATTACAGTATTGGTCGCCCCTAATATGGCTGGTACAATTACAAAGAAGTTGCTTGTGGTTGGAAAAGCAGAAAATACTGTGTTTTGAAAATGTAAAGAGACTTCCAGTGGATTATAGATCCACCAGACGTGCATGGTGTCAAAAATATCTGAGAAGTTTTTGAGAGATTGCAACAAAAGAGAAAATTTCATTGTTGGTGGACAAGGCCATAAATTTGTGCTTTCTTTCACCAAATTCAACATCGGTTCTACAACCCCTTGATCAAGGTATAATAAAAAACCTGAAGGTGCATTTCTCAAAGGCTTTATTGATGAAAATGATAGAAAATGCAGATAAAACCATCGAGACAAAAATCAAATTTCTCAACACCATTATGATGATATCCAAGCGTGGGATGTTGTTTCAAAAGAATTCTGTAGTGTTTTCGTCATGGTGGATTTTGTTCTTCAGCATTTTTCCCAGAACGAGTGTATGATTTTTTTTACGTTGTTGTAAAAAGAACGTTTTGCAAAGATGCCTTCATTAGTTTGCGTAGAATAGGTAGAGGATGTATTGAATGTTTAGTGAAAAGTTTAAAAAGAATCAAGTTATGATGTTACCAGAAAAAGTTGGATGGGGACAACATACTCAACATAAGAAAAAATACAATGAAGATGATCTTACACAGGTCCGTGATTTCATTGATAGCCTTCCCAAGTATGAAAGTCACTACTCCAGGTCAGTAAATCCTGATGGGATTTATATGAGCATGGAATATAATAATTCGAACTTGTTCGAAGGGTACAAAAATATGTGTTTAAGTAAACACACCCGCCCAGTTTCTTTTGACAAGTTCGGAAGGATTATAAGAGGAGTGCAATATATCATTAAGACTCCAAAAAGTGATACTTGAGCTGAATGTGATTCAAACAAAGTAAATATAGAGCAGGCTAAATTGAAAGCCCAAGCTGCTTCTGAATTATTACAAGAAGTTATCGAGCAATCAGCTTCTGACCCAAATATACATGTGTAAGTATATATTGAATTATTTTTTTTACTTCACGATTTTTCGTATCATCCTTGCGCAGGGGTCATGCTAATCTTCTCTGTATCGTTCCAATTTTAGTATATGTACCGCTGAAGCGAGTACGGTGAGGTGTGCATGTAGAGTTTCTGTGTAATAAAGTGGGCTGTGTTTTGTATTTGCTGAGGCGCATTGTGTCTTTTAAACACGCACAGCCAAAAATTTACATAGCGTGGAAATTTATGGTCTCTTAGTTTGTGAAGATTCAGCAGGAGCAGATAAGGTATTCCTATTGCAGAATAGGGCGATAAGAATACTCTCAGACCAGCTGTAGAGACCAGTTTAAGGACCTGAGGATTTATTTTATTTCCTCCGCATATATAGTAAATGAAAAGAAAAATGAATTCCATCTCAACTCTGACATGCACTCGTACAGCACCAGAGGAGTGAGTGATCTCGTAATACCATACCACTACATCTGAAGAACTCAATATGGAGTGAATTATATGTGTGTTTAACTTAATAGTGTCAACTGAATGGAAAAGTATGAATTTATCATATTTGAAAAGGCAAATAGTAACACATTTACGTGAAAACCTTTTTTATAGAGGTGTGTGAAGCCATATTTTTTTCAAACAGAACTATGCAGTAGCCCAAGCAAATATGTTGCCTCGAACTTCGAACCTCGGAAATAGTATGTCTTCACACTCGAATAAAAATTCAAAAATCGAACATCGTTCTAGCCGAAATTTTTCAATGTTCAAATATAATTTCCTTAAATATAAAATTTAAGTATATTGTAGCATACAATATTTGGTATGTAGAAGATATCTATTCTTTTTGCAAAAAGCAAAGGTTGGATAAAATTTGGAGGTTGATTGGGTGAAAATGCCTTCTGGTACTGACGTTAGTTGTGAAGATGGGTCACCATTAGAGGTGTGTGAAGCTTCGAAATTTCGAACCGAACCCGAACTCGAAACGAACCTTAGGTTCGAAAATATGTTCGCACTAGCGATGTTGAAGTAGCTCGAATTCTTAAAAATAGTTCGAAGTTCGTTGCTCTAAAATACTTCAAAATTTAACTTTACAGGCATTGAATGTTGCCAAAGGTAGCGTAGTTGCGGTCTCTTTAACTCGGTAGCGGCGCTTTAAACTCGTTATCGGTCTCATTGAGTCGATAACGTAATTTCAGGAAATTTCACTCATGCATATTTTTGACAGTAGATGGGATATATTAAGAAACGACGTAACCATTTAGCAATCACAGAATTATTTTTCTTGTATATCCTAGCCACCCAACACCTATTTCAGTAACAACATTATGATGATGGTGTTCGAAGGCGATCGGTAACGTAAATTTTCAGAATTTGAGGATAATTGCAGATTGCCTTTGGAAAACACTGGTTTCAACATGCTTTATTTCACAGTGAGCCAACACAGTTAAATATTCACAATCAGGAGACAGTTCAAAGTTGTAAGTGGTTATTTTATATATATATATCATGCTCACTTTGAACCCTTTCAATCTGTTTGCTAAAACTGCCTAGCCAATATCAAACAACAACATATTTATAACTGAGCTTATCTTTAGATCTAGAAATCTAAAAAAGTTTGGAATATTTTTTGTTTTTGTGTTTTTGATTTAACGTTGACCCATCTGCACAAAGATCAGCACCAGAAGGCATTTTCACCCAATCAACCTGCAAATTTGTCGAACCTTTCCTTTTTGTAAAAAGAGTGGGAATCTTTTACATATCAAATATTGTATGTTACAATATTCCTAAATTTTGTATTTAAGGAAATGATATACCAACACTGAAGAATTTTGGGTAGTTCGATGTTCGATTTTGAATTTTTAAGAAGTTCGAAGTTCGACTGTGAACCTTAGACATATTATTTGTGAGGTTCGATACAACATATTTGCTTGGGTTCGTTCATAGTTCGGTTGGAACAAAACATGGGTTCGCACACCTCTAATCACCATTGAATCACACATACAAAAAGGGATATTTTTTAGATTTCTACATTTATTGCTAAGCTCAATTATTTATACTTTTTGTCGTCTAGTATTATCTTCTCAGTTTTAACAATCTTTTCGATTGAGGGGCGTTAAAGTTGAACATATATAATAACCACTTGAAATTTTAACTGTCTGCTGATTGGGAATATTTAACTGTTTTGGCTAATTGGGAAATAAAGCATGTTGAACCTAGTATTTCTGGAAGGCGATCTGCAATTATCACACACACACACACACACATATATATATATATATATATATATATATATATATATATATATATATATATATATATATATATATATATATATATATATATATATATATATATATATATATATATATATATATATATATATATATATAGGGCTTCCATTAATTCCCGAACCCCACGTGACCGGATTCTGTCTCTCTCTTAGTGGAATATAATTTTATGAATGGCAGTTAAAAGTAACCAAAAAAACCACTAAAATAGGGACCCTAAAGTTACTAAATCAATTGACAGTTGTCCATTGGCACTCAATTCCCTTTTGACGGTTTTTTTGTATCTATATTGTGCATTGTCCAAGTTCAACCAGTGTTTACCTTCTTCAAATAATTTTCTATCTGTTGGACAATAAAAATAACCAGTTTTTATCAAAAACTTAGCATTTTCATTGCGTTTTTACGTAAGTTAAAAGTGTAGGTATGTTAAGGAATGTTGTTGATGATATTCGACATCGCATGGAACGAAGCCCTACCAAATCTGTTCGTCGGTAATCTGCCCAAACAGGTACATATTTGTTACATGTTACACAATACACATTCCTAAAACCGTAAATTGGAAGTTTAAATAATCAGACCTCAATTTGTTTACGTACATTACAAAATGTTGATATCTACACAAAATAAAAGTAATATTTTATTATGTTTTTAATTTATTTTTTTAACAATCAATAACAGTAAACCATACATGAACAGACTTGCAGTTAAAAATACTAAATAATAAATACATTTAAGACATTTACTGTTTCAACTCATTATAATTTTTATATTTTTTATAAAACCCCAAAGGAAATATGAGACAACACTGGCATCTTAGGGATTTCATTAATTCAGGTTGTCGGGAATTAATGAAAGCCCTGTATATATGAATATGTGTGTGTGTGTGTGTGTGTGTGTGTGTGTGTGTGTGTGTGTGTGTGTG
The DNA here is from genome assembly GCA_964006375.1 of Tillus elongatus. Classification (NCBI taxonomy): domain Eukaryota; kingdom Metazoa; phylum Arthropoda; class Insecta; order Coleoptera; family Cleridae; genus Tillus; species Tillus elongatus. Next base: position 256,128,611 of record OZ023262.1, on the reverse strand, counting down.
TGTGTGTGTGTGTGTGTGTGTGTGTGTGTGTGTGTGTGTGTGTGTGTGTGTGTGTGTGTGTGTGTGTGTGTGTGTGTGTGTGTGTGTGTGTGTGTGTGTGTGTATTGGAGGTGTGCAAAGCTTCGAAATTTCTAACCGAACCCGAACTCAAACAGAACCTTCGGTTCAAAATTTATTGACGCTAGGCGATGTTATAGTAGTTCGAAATACGTAATTCTCCAAAATAGTTCGAAATTCCTTGCTGAGAAATATATCTAAATTAAACTTTACAGTCGTTCAATGCTGCTAAATGTAGCAAAATTGTATCTCGGTAGATGTGGGTTGAACATACTCGGTAGTGGCCTTGTTAACTCGGTAGCGGCTCCGTTAACTCGATAGTGGCCCTGTTAACTCGGTAGCAGTCCTGTAAACTCAGTAACTGTGCTTGAAACTCGGTATTAGTCTGTTGAGTCAGTAGCGTAATTTCGGGACAAATTTTTGACAGTTGGTGGGACACATTGGGTCAGAACAGCCATATATCTAAATTTTCTATTTAAGGAAATGATATAGGAACATTGGCGAGTTTAGGCTAGGTCGATGTGCATTTTGAAATGTTTAAGAAGTTTAAAGTTCGACTGTGAACATTAGACATACTATCTCAGAGGTTCGAAGTTCGAGACAACATATTTGCTTGGGTTTGTTCATAGTTCGGTTAAAAAAACATGGGTTCCACACCTTTAATATATATATATATATATATATATATATATATATATATATATATATATATATATATATATATATATATATATATATATATATATATAAGATTGAGAATCTTTAGATAATTGTTTTAGGCAATTTAACATTTAACAGTTCAAACAATCAGATGTTTAACTAACTGACGAATGATAAATCGATCAGTTGGTTGGTTTTAGTAGCTCGATTTTCAAAACTAATGAAAACTGGTTTGTTCAAAAACAGTTGCTATTTTTAATAACCGATAACAGACAAAAATATTAGAAATTCCCGGCACCAATTGGAAAATTAGAATCACGATTTCAAATTCAACATCAGAATTATCTTAACAACATTGACAAAGAACAACTTCTGGATTTAGACGTAAAAAATATACAACCTAAACAAATAAATAATAAATAAATAATGACGGTGCAATTCACTAAAGTTACATCACCGCCATAATTTAATTTTTTTTATTATCTATTTCCAAACTGGTTACTCCTAAGCAAAAAGACAACAAAATGCTTTTGATTTTTAAACCAAGACACTGTGTTTCTTTATTTCTCTCAGCACCTGCAAAACATTGCAAGAGGTGAGTTTGATAGACCCACTGTTCGTAAAAGTTCACACAAAATCTAATCAGGTCTGCATTTCTGTTTAATTTTGTGTAACGTAATTACAGTTGAGAATAATACAAAGTCTTATTTAGCAAACTTACTAGTCAACTTGGAAATAAATAGTTATCTCAACAATAACACTACTAATAATACTTATACAATAAAAATTGTTCACCTATGTCTTCTCGATACTCTAAAGAGCAGACAATTGAAAATATACATCTTAGCGCACCTTACTTTTTAGACGATTTGCGATACACATAAAATCCTGCATATACAACCCATACATTTGATTCATTCATAATCGTACTTTACTTAAATAATAATGCACACAAAATACAAATACTGACATGTGGAGCACATCTTACATTGCATCGTTCTACTTGATTAAAGCACTATTTTTAGACAAGATCGCAATGTTTCCATAATAAAGAGTCAACGGGTGCAGATCCAGAATAGTCCCGGCTGTCCGTATAATCCGGGCTCCCGTTTGTGTACGTGTGTGATATGTCATCTAGCTCTATACTACACATTACCTGTTTGCCATTACATATATAGATATTGCCATAAACAATGTTAATAAACCTGATGCTTAATTCTTTTTACACCTCTTTTAACGTTATCTCGTAAGTCATTTTGGTATATATGTTAGCTCGGTATCACTACATCCTTCGTTCTGCAAATTATCCTCATAACAACTAATTTAAAAGAGTACAAAAATTACTTTGGTCTGTATAAAATACTAATTGTGGAATAAATCTTTTTACTTATACCTTCTCTTACGTTTTTATCCTAGCGAATTAATTTTACTTAGGTTGGTCACTGTTGCTGTCGGAATGATCGGAATTGTTATTGACTTTAGGCTCAGGCTTCTCCTTCTTGATGATAGTAATGTCGGGACAATTGGCCAATACTGAATTACTGGGAGTGGACGTGTTGTTTGCAGTGCTCGCTACCAGGTTCTTGAAGAGAGTGTTGTTAGCCGGGATGTCGGGCAGAATCGAGTCGGCCTCTTCTTCAGACTCCTGCTCCTCGAACGATTCCATGGTGTTCGACTGGCTGCTCACGTTCGGCTCGTCCAGCTGAGACATGGAGATGAGATAGTTGGAGAGAGTTTGCGGGGTGACGTTTAGTTGTTCTGCAGCTCGGAAAAGTGTGATCTCTTTTCTCTTGAGTTTCAAGAGAACATCAGTCGGACCTTGTTCTGTCCAGAAATCTCTCACCCTACAATCATAATAACAATATTACTCTTTAAAAAACAATAACAAAACAGGTAAAAAATGAGGTTGTTTCATACACAATCAAACAATGTAACAAAATTTAGGGGTAACGCTGGATAAAAGTTTAGCTTTACATTTATCATTACACAAAAGTGGTGTAACAGTTCACATGTTTCTATTACCTTTATCTTATTATAGTTCAATCATAGACATAATTGTTGCCTAATGACGTCATTGCCTCTGTCCATTGACTAACTTTCTACTCTGTGGGTCTATACAGAAAGTACTTGACACCTTAAAGTGAACGTGGACTCACTGAATGAGAAATTTCAACACAACAATCTCGTAAGATTTCCTTATTTCAATGTAAATTAACATCCGAAGAGAACTAAGAGAATAGGCGTAGGCAAAGTTAATGGTCCCACTCAGCCGTCCTGTTACTCAGGAGCCCGTTACAATGAAGAACATATATATATATATATATATATATATATATATATATATATATATATATATATATATATATATATATATATATATATATATATATATATATATATATATATATACATACCCAAGCAACAAATTAAGGCATGTTAACCAGCACTCGAGTCCAAATAACCTAACCAAGTTGTAATTTAGTAATAATTAACTAAAATGTTGCCTTGATTGTCATAATGACTACAAATTTGGAAATGCGGCTCCGAACTAGCTTATTTTTGACTATTAAAATTACTCCAAAGTCAGTAACTTACAAGTAACTAAATTGGAAAAAAAATTGGTTTAATTGTACTCATAAAATATACTTGAATATAGTTTTGTGTTTCAACTTCAGAGTTGGTAATTTTTAGGTCGAAGCGTGCCCTAAATTGGACTGAAAATCGACTACCAAGCCCAGGTACCTGAAATACCTACTTCAAGGTAATTTATTACCTATTATTAACCTGCAATATGTCTCTGTGGTATAGTAAATTTGAGGTCTTCTTATGAAGTCCAGCTTACATATATATTACCAATTTTATTGCAATACAGCACAGGAAATATTTTGGGCCCTGAGCTAACCTAAAATGGCTTTCTGATCGGCTATAAAGTCATAATTACTGCAGAAATGGTCTTCCAAGTCAAATTGCCTACCTTCAAGTTGAAAATACCCATAAAATCTGACTTGAAATAAATATTCTTCTCAAAGTTCAAAGTGTACAGCAGTGAAATACATTTGTGAATCTTAAAGGTGTGTCTGTTGATAAACTCCATCAATAAAAGTTTATTATTGTTGTTAATGTGCGTGCACCAGTAACAAATATAGTGTTACAATGCCCCCTTTGAAACCAATAAAAGTTTACAAACATACTACAAACTATTATAGAGTAGTAAAGAATGCTCACAGAAAAATAGTGATAGATGCTGATCATTCAAAGTGGCTTACATCAAATGAAGAACTCATTTTTCAATCCTAAAAAAAGTATGACAACTTTATCGGCCACTACTACTGGGTATATGAAAGTAAAACTGAATTTCAATTATATGCTGGTATCAAATCAGCACGTTTCCCTCTTCAATATAATACATCTTTTTTCATGCCAAATGGAGTGAAGCATTAGCAAAACGGTCAGCTGTCATGTTTATGTTTATTTACTTATTTTATTTTGTTTCTATTTTCTATTAATGTTTATATATTATGGAATCAAAGACCAAAAACGATGTATAATCATTCCTATATGTCTCTCCGCTGTGCACGGATATAAGTAATATAAATTTCTATACACAAAATGTTTCATTTCTAATAAATTCAAACAAAATTCGTGTACCATATAGTTGAAATTCCCATAATAGGACAAAATGCCTTCAAAGTTTGGTTAGTTTGCCCTGTGATTAGGAATTGTGACTTATAGGTAAAAAAATAGGGAAAAATTAACTTTCAGGTCAATAATGTTAGAAGGGCAGCCATATTTAATTAATTTTGCGGTATCCATCTTGATTGTATTGGAGAATCAAAAATAATATTTTGTTGAATAGTGTAATCAAATTTTAGTTCGAAAAAAAACCATTAAATAATGATTGTATACCATGACGACAAGATAGTTTTGTGTTGTTTACAGCACCAATCCTCCAAAATCAGAATTTCAAGAATTTTGAATAATTTTTTATTTTCACTAATTTTATCTTTTACAAGGGCGCTCGAATTTTATCGAAGTATCATCATCATGTTAACAGAAAAAACATAACCCCAGTGGTTTTTTTCTTTATACAGTGCGAATCACCTTTATTATTGTTACAAATATTTGAAGTAAGTTCTTTGATCATTCAAGATGTCATTTTTGAACAAAGATGGACAATATCTCTACTACTCTACTGTTTGTTTATACATACATAACCACAGATCCTGCAGAACCGAATAATGTCACATGCGTAGTTCGTTGTTAAGAACCGCACAGCACTCAGCGCCTAGATGTCAGATTCAAGTAAAGCGTAACATATATTTACCAATATATTACGTCCATTGGCCCAATGTTGAATGAAGATGTCCTAAATATAACTAAAACGCCTTGGTCAAAACGCCTTGCTGGACCTATTATCGACTTCCATATTACATTGACTTTATTCCCCACATTGGTAATATACACTTAAATTTTACTTGAAAATGACCTGTGGTGATTTGGTCGCCGACCTATTGGTAGGGTGATTTTACGTCAATTTGACTTTAAATGTTGCTTGGGTGTATATATATATATATATATATATATATATATATATATATATATATATATATATATATATATATATATATATATATTTGTCTACATTCTCATCTGATTTATGATTTTTTCACATACTAGATTTTGAGTGACCACAACGATCTTTTGTTTTTCTTATAGCTCCCATACTGGAATTTTACATGGTTAGATAGAAAAAAAAATCGGGACGAAGCAAGTGCGTTATAGTAGTGAATTTTCATAAGAATTGTACACTATTAGTAAGATATATTATTAAAACTAATTCTTTAAATTTAAATGGAGATCGGTTTTAGAGTCCCAGTTAGAGATTCTTTGAAAAAATTTATATTTTATCTGGAGCTAAAAAATTAAAAATTGGTTTTAGATTTAATATGTAAGTACTGCAAGTGTCTTTAACAAATTGTCTTGCAAATTTCATTAAAGTTACGAAATTTTTTCAGAAAAAAATAATTATTTAGAAAGGGAATGTACCTTTCAAATTATAAATGACAGGTATTTTTCCATATTGCTTGGATGGTTTTGTCTTAGTCAACCCATCCAGTTTTTGCAAACAATAAACAACAAAAAAGATTGTGTAGTTATCCACGAAGCTCATTATGTTCTTTTTCTTTAATTTAGTACCCACATGCGTTTACATAGGTGTTAGTATGGTTCAAGATTCTGGCTTAAGGGGAAATGTATTGAGCTATCGGATTTGAAATATTTTTACGAAAATTTTCTACCACAATTTTTATATGTTATATATATATATATATATATATATATATATATATATATATATATATATATATATATATATATATATATATATATATATATATATATATATATATATATATATATATATATATATATATATCTCACACCGATAACTCAAAAAATAATGGGCCGATTTTGTTTTAATTTGGTGAATACCTTCCTTTTGCAAGTGGCTTGGATAAGTTTGTTAGCCAGGAAAATCGGCGCAGGTTTTCCCGGAAAATTGTGTTTCCATTCGAAAAAAAAAATCTCCAGAAATAACAAAGTAAGCGCAGCCAAAATTGGTTCGCAGGTTTATATTATTATAGGTAAATTACCTATCAAAATTTAGCTCTGTAAGTTAAAAGACAAAAAAGTTATGTGCATTTAAAGAAAAATAAATTGAGGTTTTCCTCAAAACGTCAAAGTCGCGATTTAAAACTTCAAAATTGGCAACATTTAAGCAAAGAACCTATAACTAATACAAGCTATAAAAAGAAAATGTCTCAAGAAGAATGTTTTACAAAGCCTGAAGTCTTAGCTTCAACCGTCATTGTCCTTCATTTTACTAAAATGTTTCCAGAAAATTCATTTCAAATAGACCCTTTCTCTGATGTCTTGACAGTAGTCTTAGCTATAGAGTGTATCGTTTAATGGTATATAATTTTTATCGAATTTTGGTAAAAAATCAATAAAGCTCAATATATCAGTTATTATACAAGATATGAAAAAAAATTGTATACATTAATTATAGGGTGTCCTGAGCTACATCTCAAAAAATATTTCTACAATCACAGGCTGGCCCATAAGTCGTTGGTGATACAAATTCTTTTTTTTAAATCAAACATGCCTTATGTTATTGCATTTTTGCATTTTCCATCGAAATATAATGCATGTTTGTAAGAAAAGAAATTCGGGACGCAGCAATTGCGTTTGGTACAGAATTTTCTTTAAATGCTTCAAATTTGAATAGCTCAATTTGCTATTAACCTATAACATTGACCAAGAGACCATTTTTTTCGGAAACACTTTAAGTTTACTTTAGGAAATTTTTGTACATTTTCAAAGTTATTTTGGTTAAACATGGCACCTTGTTTATACTATATAGGTTATACTGGTAACCAAATTTGATGCCTGCTTTCTTAAAAAAAAAACACACATATTTGCTATTAAAAACATTTTAATGAAAATTCATTACCATAACGCACTTGTTGCGTCCAGACTTTTGTTGTTTATTGTTTGCAAAATTGAATGGGTTGACTAAAACAAAACCATCTAAGCAATTAATAAGGAAAAATACCTGCCATGTTTATGATTTGACAGGCACATTCCCTTTGTAAATAATTATTTTTTTCTGAAAAACTTTTGTAACTTTAATTAAATTTGTAACATATTTTTTTAAAGGCACTTGCAGTACTTACATATTATATCTAAGACCAAATTTTAATTTTCTAGCTCCATATAAAATATAATTTTTTCAAATAATCGCTGACTGGGACTCTAAAACCGTTCTCCAAGGTCCATTCAAACTTAAAGAATTAGTTTTAATAATATAACTTACTAATAGTGTACAATTCTTATGCAAATTCACTACTATAAAGCATTTGCTGCGTCCCGAAATTTATTTATAGTATAAACTCGCATGCTAAAATTAACGGCGTTTGAAACTTTGTCCTGGTATTAGGAAATAAATGGTCCAAGGCTGGCATTACACAATTCTTAGTTGATTGTATAGCTCGATCTATTATATTTTGTGTAAACTAGAACTGTGACAACATACTACCTGGTCCTGCACCGAGAGGGGGGTGTCCCTGTCTTATCTCTCACAACGCTATCCAGGCTGATAACATGCGACAACCTCCATTGTTTAGATTTTCATCTACGACTTATTTGAATAGCATAGCAATACATATAGCGTCATCTGTCTTTGTAGATATTGCATTACAGAATCTGAAGGGATGTCAAGGATTATTTTATTATTAATTTCGAATAATTTTATTTTCCTTTAGTCAAACGACTTGGAAATTGGTACACAACGCCGTCTGTCTATGTTCTTTTACACTGTAAATATTCGTTTCAATCACTTAGACAATTTGAGAGATATTGCGTTTTAAAAAATATTTTTTAAAATTTTTTACTAAGAAAAATTGTCCGTTAAGATTTGATGAACGAACTCATCCAAGCCATTAGCAAAATAAGGGTAATTTCCAAATTTGGTCCAAATCAGTGAAGTATTTTTTGAGTTATCGGTTGGATACATACATACATACATACATACATACATACATACATACATACATATATATATATATATATATATATATATATATATATATATATATATATATATATATATATATATACATATATATATATATATATATATATATATATATATATATATATATATATATATATATATATATAAACATTTTAATTGACCATGGAAATGGGTTCCAGAGGCCCTAATTCATGCTCATTTGAAGAAAATTTCCGAAAGTCTCACCATTGATACCTCTCTATTAGTGAATTTTCCTAATGAAAATTCACTAAAAATTAAGGAATCCAACAAATTATCGAACTTACTACTTTAGTTAAGAACAAACCAATAAAAACATCTTTTTAATTTCTACACCATACTTTGACAGAAAATTCAAGGAATAAAGTTAGGATTTTTCTAGAGAAGGATGAGAGTTCTGAAATGCGTCCAGGCAACAAACATTGCATAAGAAGAAATAAAACACAAAAACAGACAAAAAGGCTATTGCACTCAATGAAGCGGTTGTATAAAAATTCCTAAATGAAACAAACCAGAAAATATCACGGAAGGAAGATATGTGATCGTTTAAAGGTCTTCTGGATTGTGCACTCTAAATCGTCTGACAGACAAACCTGTGGCTGTATTAAACATTCAAATTTTCAGCTGATATTAAATACTTTGTACTCTAAAAAAGTAATTAAAAGTAAGAATATAGATACAGTAATAAGTGAATACGTTTGCCATTTTAAAAGTATAAAATTTATGTTTTCAATTTGTGCTTAATGTAAGACCCAGGCTTTGGTCAGTCAATTAGCACAAGGTTTCCTAAATAGAGCATTCGCATTTTTCCCGAGTTTACAGATAAAGTACTTCACTTGTGCATACATATTAGAACTATGATATGGCAGTGGGGAGCGACCAATGCATGAGTACCAACGATTCCAATGTAATAGGCATACTCAGTACAACGAACCCCTGACGGTTGTTAATCACCTTGAAGGAAATGACCTTCACTATTCTAACAACTTGTCATACACATGGATTTTTCGGAGAACTATGTTCTCAAATATTTCTTCAGAAGTCCGGTCTATGCACTTTGGTGACTCAACAAAAATAATGATTGCACACAGGAATATATTATCGGAGAAACCAAAAAAAAGTCGCCATTATTGAAGGAGTTGGCTTTTGCTCAGCTAGCAAAAATCTTGACCACCAAGTACATGCCATATGGACTCATATGAAAAACATTTTTTTTAAATTGTCACTTAATTTTCCAACACTAAAACTATTCATGTCTTCCCTGATGGCCCGACTTCCCAATACAGAAACTGCATTAATATGTATCTACTGCTGACAAAAGTACCACATTTATTTCAGCATCTAAAATATATCACTTGGAACTTTATTGCTAGTGGCCACAATAAAGGGACAATGGGTGGCATTGGTGGCGCATTGAAAAGAAATGCAGACTATTTAATCTTCCACGGTATAGACATTGATTTTGCCAGTGGTTTCGTAGAACAGATGAAGCAGAGCAAGGTAGAAGTTTGGGAGGTGCCAGTGAGAGAAATCTAAAAGATAAAATTAGAATTACCATCAGATAATCGCCCCATTCCTTCAATAATGGACACCAATCAAATTACTTGGACAAGAGAAAAACACAGCCATATTTTTTGAGACAAGTCAGCTGTTTTAATGAGAAATGTTCTCATTTTTCAGCGCATAAATCCAGTCTGGAGTTTTTACCTGAAATATGTATCCTTTTAAACAAACTTTTTTCTAGCATACTCTTGACTGTTAAACATTTTTCTTAACAATCATTTAGCTATTCTACCTAGTGGAACTTCTAGTGGGAAATTTAAACAAAAAGATGACTCTCATCATACAATCGATTGTATCGTTTTCAAATTTTATTTGCCTATTGTAATTAGTCAATATTCTTTCCAATACTCCTGAAAGATAAACATTACTTTTGAGGAAGAAAGCAGGTGCTGTGACCTCATATTGTGAAGAAAGTTGTTTGTCCCAATAATATAGATTTTCGTATAAACAATCCTTGACAATATTATGTTGATAATTCAAGTGCTAAAGGCATTGAATCAAAAATTTAAAAAAAAGTGTATATTTTGTCCAACACACAACTTTCACAATCGGTGGAGAGCCTTTGGAACATGCCCAGAAATTAGAAAACAAGACGACCCCCTCTGGCATCTGCTTCATATGCACATTTAACTTTTGTGAAGAAAATTTAGGAATTCAGTGTCTGCGCTCTAAAAGAGCTTACCATATGAAATGTGCAATATGCCACAACTACTAAGTGAGTGGTGAACGTGTCACCACCTAGGTGCGGAACCAAGTAGTATGTTGTCACGCCAGCTCCAAATAACACAAAGTGTTAAAAATAGAGACTGTATACAACCAACTAACAATTTAGTATATTGTCAGCCCTGGCCCATTTCTACCCTAATATAGGGACAACGTATGTAAGGCTAGATGCTGACAATTTACTAAATTGTTAGTTGGTTAGTTGGTATACAGTCTCTCTTTTCTAACACTTTGGGCTATTTGGAGCTGGCGCGATAACATACTACTTGGTTCCGCAACTAGGTGGCAACACGTTCACCACTCACTTAGTGTTGGAAGGCTGGCTCCCATAGCCGTATTTGCTTTATGGGTGTATTTTCGCAGCAATTAGTATGCCGCACTGACGAGCTCTAATTAGAGCGAAACCGGTCTGCGGTTCTAATTGTTGTGAGAATGCATCTAGCCTTACATAATTTGTCCCTATATTAGGGTAGAAATGGACCAGGGCTGACAATTTACTAAATTGTTAGTTGGTGGTATACAGTCTCTATTTTTTAACACTTTGTGTTATTTGGAGCTGGCGTGACAACATACTACTTGGTTCCGCAACTAGGTGGCGACACGCTCACCACTCACTTAGTGTTGGAAGGCTGGCTATAGCTGTATTGCTTTATAGGTGTATTTTCGCAGCAATTAGTATGCCGTACTGGCGAGCTCTAATTAGAGCGAAACCGGTCTGTGGTTCTAATTGTTGTGAGAATGCATCTAGCCATACATGCCACAACTACCTATTCAAAACCATGATTTATTGTGCCTTAAGTGTAACAAAAATAAAGAGTTCTTGGATTGAAATGCTGGGTTTCAAAGAGCCTTATTATGTTAATAGAAAGTATATTCCTTTATTGCAAAAGTTTATTTAGAGAAAAGCAGCTTTAATTGTTTCTGTCTGTGTTTTAAGTAGATGATATTGTTTGTTTCCATGTCCACTAAATAATTGTTATGTTTTAATATTCTACGTGAGTATTTGAAAAGTTGAAGATACAATATTAGGAAACTCTTTTCCTACCTTATTTATAGCCTTGTTCCCTTCCCAATTCAACAACATATGTAGTAGGAATACGGTTGCTGGAATATTTTGCTTGGTTAGGTTAGGTTAGGTTAGGATTGAAAGTGAGTGGGCCATACCGGTCCCTCCACCGCGACCATAAGGTCTATTGTGGCTCACGCCTAATGGTCTATATTTCGCCCAACAAAGCCAGCCTCCTGCAGAGGTCGATAATCTTTGTGGGCGAAAGTTGATCCAGATCTTCCGGAGAAAGCTTTGTCTTGCCAAAGAGCAGGTATCTAGTCCTGTCCGCCGCTGGACAGGAACACAGTACGTGCTCTGCTGTCTCGTCACTCTCCATACACAGCCGGCAGTCAGTCTCCTGGCCGACCCCAATACGGTGCATGGGGTGACGCAAGCGGCAGTGTCCTGTATACAGGCCGACTAGAGTACTCAGTTGTTGTCTGTTTAACTCTAGAAGTTTTTTAGCCCTTAACTCAGACAGGCCATTTATGAAGGCCTTAGAGTGAGCTAATCCTGGCGGATTTTGCCATTGATGGCTTATCATTCTTTCTGTCCAGGTCTTTAAGGTGTGTTTTGCTGTGCATGATTATCCTTAGCACCGGTTCTAGTCCGATAAAGTCCCTCTGGGCACCACTCCTGGCAAGCGTGTCGGCCGCAACATTGCCATCATGGTCCGAGTGATCCGGTATCCAGACCAGTGACACCTCATTACAGCTGCCCAGTTCGTTGAGAGCAGATTTACAACTCCATACGATTTTTGAGTTGCAACGGTGGGAACCAAGAGCATTTATTGCAGCTTGGCTATCTGTATATATCTTTATCGATTTGTGTGTGCACTGGTTTTCTATGCTTTCCCTTGCACACATCTTGATGGCATACACTTCTGCCTGGTGTATGGTTGCGTACTTGCCGAGGCTAGTTGATAGTCTAGCATCGGTGTTGCCCCCATATGTGCCGGCTCCTACTCCCTTATTGGTTTTGGAGTCGTCAGCATACCAGCAGAGATCAGCACTCAATAGGGTCGTTTGATTTCGTTCCTAGTCCTCCCTTTCCGGGAGGATGGTCTTGAAAGATAGATCTCTACTGATCTTTGTAGGCATCAAGTCTGAGACCATTCCCAGAATCCCATGACCCTCAATGTCATCAAGGAGTCCGGACCCTCCCAGACTAATTTCCTTCGGCATACTGTCAGCCGTTTGTTTTATTCTGTCCCTCTCCAGCCATATGTGAAGAGGTGGAATATTAAGGAGCACCTCTAGAGCGACTGATGGTGCAGTGCTTATTGCTTTCGTTATCATCAGACAAGCTTGTCTCTGTAAATGAGCCAGTTTGGCCCCCGCGATACCACGAAGTGCCTTGGGCCACCAAACTATGGCTTCATATGTTATCATTGGTCTGATAACCACTACATAGAGCCAGTACATCTGTTGGGGGTTTGTTCCCCAGTTATTTCCACAGATTCTACGGTATGTCCACAGGGACAGTTTAGCCCTGCGGATTACATTCTCTAACTGTATGTCCCAGTTGAGCTTCTTATCTAGGGTAACCCCCAGATATTGTGCTTGTTCCGTAAATAGAATCGTTTCCCCCATAAGAATAAGTGGTTTTAATCTATCCAGCCTTCTTCTTCTGGTAAATGGAACAATGATCGTTTTGCGGGAGTTCACAGACATCTGTTCCCTCCGACACCAATCATTTACTATATTTAGTGCCTCCTGAAGAGTACTTGCTAGTTCCTCCTCATATTTGCCCCTAACCATTATGACTAGATCATCAGCATACGCCTGGACCTGGTTGCTTGGTTACCGAAATGATATCTTGCATTATAGAAATGACATTCTGCATTACCGAGATGATATTAACATTACCGAAATGACAATTGAAAAATTGAAAATAAAATCAACTAAAATGAAGATCAAACACTGCTGCTACCAGTTACAAGCTAAATATGTCTATTTGCAATAATTGGTCCCGTTTGTCTGAAAAAAAAAACGATTTCTTTTTCATTTCAAAATTTTATTTTCTCATTGTCCCAGTATACGACAATGACCCATGTACAGACTTCACAAAAAATCCAAACACCCAGTAAGAGTCGACCAATTGCCATGAAATTTTCTATACTACTCTGTTTTGTCTGTGATCAGAAATGATAACAACATGGACAAAAAAAAATTAACAGGTGTACACTCTCTTAATTTTGATTTTTCAAAAAATTTTCTTTTATTGGTTTCCCAACAGCATAATATTGACCCCTTGATTGCGCACCACCTTTGTAACTTTTACAGTTACCAATATTCCCATGTTGTTCATTCTTATGTTGGGCGCACTGCATATTCATCACAGTAATGACCTATTTGCTCCATAATACGAACCTTCTAACATTCCATGTTTTTATCTATCTATCTATCTATCTATCTATATGACCACTAAAAATAGTGGCGTGCGGTCCATGGAAGCAAGGGAAGCATTGCTTCCCTTAAAATAACGACTACCTACCGCATTATTTAAAATCCCTTTTGTATTTTAAATATTAAATTTCAAATTCTGAAACTAATTTAATTATTACAATTTTTATTTCGCAAGCTCACACATAATTATTTATTATGCATCATACTGTTTGTATATACTCTCCTAGCAATGACGTCGTCCCAGTAAATTTGACCGCCGGCGAACAGCATGAATCTGATACTACGAGTACGAGTGGATGCAATGACTTCAGTTAAATACACGTAGTCAGCAGGCAACTGTATAAGAAACCCTAGCTAGCACAGCATAGGATTCCCTATACTGTGACCCTAGATCGACGCGATGTACGCGTATTTTTTGAACGTGTTGTACTAGGAAGACCCGGTGCACGTACAAAGTGAATGTCGCTGATTATTTCGTAGATATAAGCAGTTGACTAAGTTAAATACATTGGCATTTTATGATTATTAATATGGCTGCAAGTAGATCAGCTTTTAACAGCGGCGTCGGTAGGGGTGGGGATTTACAAACTTTACAAATAAGTGGTAACAGTAACTGTGATTGTATTGTGTGTTTTTTGATAACCAAAGGATTTTCAGCTTTACCATTTGCTGAAAAACTTGCTATTATTAATAAAGGTAGGCCGAAATCTGCTCTAAAAAACTTAAATACAAGAATTAAAACATGTACTCGACATTTCAACGCGGAAAAAACTTATAAACAATATGAATGGCTAACGGGTTGTGAAAACAGGAATAAACTGTTTTGTTGGCCTGGTAGTCTATTTGTGACTGAAAAGGGGATGTGGAATAAAAGTGCGTTTTCCGACTTGAATAATCTACATAAAGTAGTAAAAAGACATGTTGTGTCTAAATCGCATTTACAGACCATTTAAAAGTTAAGTGTCTTTGGAAAAACGCGAATTGAACACGCCGTTGACAACCAGATAGAAATTAATCGTCGCCAACACAATGAACTGGTTGATAAAAACAGAAACATATTTAAAAGACTTATTGATGTTGTGTGTTTTCTTGGTCAGCATGAATGGGGCTTCAGGGGTCATGACGAAACAACTACATCTGCAAATGGAGGAAACTTTCAAGACCTAGTTTATTTAATAGCCAAATACATTTGTTTAAAAAATCACTTGGAACAGTCTAACGTTTTTTGCGGGACATAAAATGGCATTCAGAATGACTTAATTTCGGGTGCTGCCACTATTATTTTAAACAGAATTAAATCTGAAATTAAACAGACTCGTTTCATTGCTATCGTTCTAGATGAAACAACCGATGTAACTAATTTAAGTCAACTACCTGTAGTAGTATGCTTCGTAAAAATGGATGGGAGTGTAAAAGAAAGATTTTTAGGCTTTAAAAATGTGACAGAAGATCGTACCGCAAACGCTCTATATAAAATTGTGCTTAATATTATGAAATATATTGAGGAGGCTGATAATAAATTAATTGCCCAAAGCTATGATGGGGCTGCTGTTATGGCCGGACATTTAGGAGGTCTTCAAGCTAAAGTGAGCGAAACGTTCGCCAATGCTCTATTTGTACACTGTGGTGCTCATAAATTAAATTTAATTTTATCCTAATCTATAAATCATATTAAAGGATGAAAAGTGTTTTTTGCTACCTTAAGTAGAATGAATTTGATAAGTTCTGGGAAAAAACAATTGAATTAGGAGAAGGGAGCCACGAAGAAAGCGTCTGCGCACTGATAATGTGGGAGACCTTCAAACTTCTTACCGCCGCCTTTTCTATGAAATCATAGATCAAATTCAGCAGCCAACTAACTGCAGATTTGATCATCTCAGTGACCTGAAATTTCTTGAATTGTGTAATTTTGGAGGATATAAAGGGATACCTTTCCCAGTAGATTAATTCAAATCATTAATTCACCACTATGGGCATTATTTTGACAAAGCCTTATTACGATCAGAACTTACAGTCATTTATGAAACCGATGTTATTGACACAAAAACTAACGCGGGTGAGCTTTTCACTTTCTTAAAACAATCAAAATTGGAAAATACATATTCTGAAGTGTTCAAATTATGTGAATTATTATTAACAATTCCTGCTACTAGTGCATCTTTAGAACGAAATTTTTCTACATTGAAACGTATGAAGAGTTTTGTTCGGAATTCAACAGGACAGAAAAGACTTTCCCAAATTTCAATTTTGTCAGTTGAAAATAAACTCGTCCAGTAAATGTCCCAGAATCCACAGTTTTATGACGACATTATTAACGAATTTGCCAAAAACGACAGAAGAATTGAAAAAGGATAGGTTCTGAGAATTTATTCCTTTATTTGAAATGTCACCGCACGCCCCTGACTAAAAAGGTGACACTGGGCTTTTTCTGTCATGCCCAGTGAATTGGAGGAGGGGTACAATGAGGTGGTTTCCCAATGCCTTCCCCCAGAATGTATGATAGAGATTATGGGATATAAAGGAGGGCAGGTATTGCGGAAATTAATTCAAGGCAATGAAAGAAAACCATTTAATGGACAGCAGCATCATCAATTGATCAGCTCCAATTAATCAACTCGTGTGACAGGCAGGAGATTCCTAGATATGTGCAGCTGAATTTAAACATCCCCAAACCCACAAGGATACTGTTTACTAAACTTACCTATACGGATGCTTCAGGCATCCATACGAGTCCCTGTATCTCCCATACAGTGTCCCGTATGATACTCCTAGTAATTCCGCAGCAACTTTCATCTCCAGATTTTTCGTCTTAATTGCGTCCATCACTCGTTTAGTAAACGGCTCTTCCCAAAACTGTTGTCTACGACCAGTGTTTAAATAGTCATTCATTTTGATCACATCTGGCCACTCCTTCTCCAACTGAGGAGTCAGAAATGATTGTGCCCCTGACGTCGTAACATTCGCCGTTGTCTTCATCTTAGGGATATCATGACGACTCTCATTAGACGAGAAGTGGTCCATCGAATCATCGACAAGCACATCATCATCCTGTAACAACGACAATAATAATAATAATAATAATATTTATTTTCAAAAAATGTTGAATAACATTTTTAAAAAAGTTTACAAACAGTGAATGAAAATAAAGTCAAAATTCAGTACAAGTACAAGATAAAAATAAAAAACATACAAACAGAACTACACACTAAGCACAAAGTGCAAAAACATGGCCAGGCTTACTTCCTTTAGATTGCATGGAGGCGTGTGCGCTACTTCCGTAGCAATCTACCCTGCACCAGACTCCCCAATTTAGAAGCTGGAAGAAAAGACATACTTTGGATGAAACTCTCTCTCAGGGCTGCAACTGAATTCATCTGTTGCATTTACCGGTCACCTTCTGACAACAACTTTGTCCAGCTCTCCGACTACCTTTCTGAAAAAACCGACCATCTGATTTCTCAATATCCTTCCTTCGAGGTCACTATTCTTGGTGACTTCAATGTCCATAATAAGAAATGGCTAGAATCTTTAAAAACCGATCCACAAGGGAGAGCCACGGAAGCCTTTACTGTCAGCAATTCTTTAGCCAATATGGTTCAGCAACCTACTTACTTTCCTCGCATCCCAAGACACAGCTCAATTACCTTGGATCTCCTTACTACAAAACTTGAATGCTATAAGATATCAGTCACTGCCCCCCTTGGTCGCTCAGACCAAGGGCATGGTCACTGCTTCCTACGCAATGCAACCAGAGGTCACACAGTCATCACGCCAACGTATCGTTTGGCACTACTACTCCGCGAACTGGGACGAATTGCGGGATTACTTTTCCTCATTTCCATGAGCGTCTGTCTGCTTCTCTCATCCTCACCCCCCTGATATCTCACAAAACGTCACTGAAACTATCCAAGCTGGCATGGAATTATTTATTCCACATACACAGAAAACCTCTTCAGCCACTCAAAAGCCCTGGTTCTCTACACCCTGTGACAAGGCCAGACTTGAAAAGGTCAAAGCTCACGAAACGCTTCTACACAATCCCAGTCAAGAAAACCGTCAAGCATTTAACGACGCAAGAAACCGCTATGTCCGCATTCTTTCTGAGGCAAAAAACTCTTTTAATAACCACATCAAAAACAAAGTCCTTTCAAGCTCCCACGGCAGCAAACCCTTCTGGACTCTTGCTAAATCTATTGGGAATAATTTCTGCAAGCGCACGTTCCCACCTCTTGTTTCAGGGGATGAAATTGTTTCTACCACCCTGGGGAAAGCTGAACTTTTTACCTCGTTCGCGGGCAAGTCTACTCTCAACCCACCTCCAAATGGTCAACCACCAACAGTCCCCAATGTTGCGCATAAAATGACTGATATCATTTTCAAAACTAAAAACGTACGAAAGATGCTCTCTTCTCTTAATACCAGGAAAGCCTCTGACGAGATCCCAGCAATTGTTCTCAAAAAATGCGCACCAGAACTTGCTCCTGTCCTGACTCGTCTGTTTCAGACATCTTACAATAGAGGCATATTCCTTAGTAACTGGAAAACTGCTAGAGTACAACCCGTCCCCAAGAAAGGATCCAGAGCGCTTCCTAGCAACTACAGGCCTATTTCTCTCCTTTCTGTCGTCTCTGAAGTTATGGAAAAGTATATAAACACCGAATTACTAATATTTCTTGATAAACACAGTCTAATCCACGACAGGCAGTATGGATTCCGTCAGCACAGATCAACTGCCGACCTCCTTTCCTTTGTTACCCATTCTTGGAACAAGTCTATGGAACTACACGGTGAATCCCAGATTGTCGCTCTAGACATCCAAAGCACTCGACCAGGTCTGGCACGCAGCGCTGCTTAATAAACTTCCGGCCTATGGCCTACCACCAAAACTCTGTACCTGGACAGCAAATTTCCTCTTCAACCGGAGCATTTCTGTTGTCATGGATGGCCATTCCCCTAAACTGTATCCAATTAATGCAGGAGTTTCTCAAGGTTCAGCTTTAACCCCTACTTTGTTTCTTCTCCACATCAATGACCTCCTCTCTAGCACATCCAACCCAGTTCACAGTTACACGGACGACAGCACCCTCCACTCAAATATACAATATTCTAAGCCTGTCTCTTAAGCCCAATTAGATGAAGATCACAGCCTCATGGTGGGTTATGTCTCCGTAGATCTCCAAAAAATATTAGACTGGGGAAGTAGAAATCTTGTACAATTCAACCCCACCAAATCTCAGTCTTGCTTTCTATCTCATAAGAGATACACCAGCCCTAGACCCATCACAATGAACAACCAAGTTCTTCAAAGTAATGAGTCATTTTCACTTGTTGGCATTTCTGTGGATCATAATCTCAATTGGCACCAACGTGTCACATCAATTGCAGAAGCGGCTACTAAGAAATTAGGTTTCCTCTTCTGGGCTCGCAAATACTTTTCTCCAGCTAATCTCTATACCTTATACACTTCACAAATAAGGACAAACCTCGAATACTGCTCCCACATCTGGCGTGCCGCTGCCGCTTCTACACTCACTATCCTGGACTCCAGTCAGAAGAGAGCTATACCTCTCATCAGTGGCCCTACCCTCACACAAAGGCTGCCATCCCTTGCCCACCGACGTGCCGTTGGTGACCTCTCTCTCTTACATCTTGTTATGCCCACTCTTTTGTCCTGAGGACTTCCAAGTTGTGGAATTCCTTGCCGGCGCAAGTTTTTCCTTTTCCTCCGAACCTCCAAACCTTCAAGTCCAGAATTAACAAGTTGTCTCTTTCCTTCTTGTCGACACTCACGGTACGATAGTGTGTGTTGTTGAAATATTTAAAAAATACTCAACTAGACAACAGGGAGACAGCTATATTCAGTATCATCAAGAACAAACATAAAGCGCAACAGTATAATGACTAGAAGTATAACATAATATAAAACTATTTCTGGAGAACAACATAATACAACACTCAGAAAATTTTGCAAGATCTATTAAAGGACATTTGGTAAGTGTAGAAAACACACATGTTAAAAAATGTAAATAGGGGGAACATTATTTGTTTACGTTATTTGTGTGTAAAATACTGTTTCAGACTATTCAGTGTTAGTATATTATAGTAATTCTGACAAACCTCAGGAAAATTTCATACATTGTAATGAGGAATTTGCACATTTTTTTTATTCTTCTCTTATTCAATTCCCCACATTGTATAAAATCAATTGCCATATAAAATTTAAATTTTTAACTAACAGTTTTCCTGTAAAAAATATAGAAAATCAAAATAATTGTCTCCGCGCCAAAAGGCAGCCGTAAACAAAGACGGCCTACTGTGACGTCACGATCCGGTATCGGCCAAACGAGTCTCGCTTACTCACACAGAGATCCTCATCTC
Source organism: Tillus elongatus (assembly GCA_964006375.1). NCBI lineage: Eukaryota > Metazoa > Arthropoda > Insecta > Coleoptera > Cleridae > Tillus > Tillus elongatus. The sequence continues at coordinate 256,108,162 of OZ023262.1, read as the reverse complement.
ACCATTAGTGTTTATGCGACTTACGTGTGCCGGATAGTTATTGTTATTAACTTATATTATTGTTAACATCTATATACTCGTATTAATTATTTTAAAAACTGTACACTCTTATATTAAAACTACAGAAGTTGGATTTGTCCAAGGACAATCTTATAATTTACCAAAAATTTATGTACTTACTAGCAATGTTTGCGTTTTTAGGAAACAACCCGAATTTCATGGGTGCTGAGCTAAAGTGAGGAGTGAAAGCTGGGAAGTATGTGTCTGATATGAACCTTATTTTATCCTGTAAATACCTTTGTTGGATTTGATGTAGTAATTTCTTATAAAATATAATGTAAATAAAAGCATAACCTCAAAATGTTCTCCACTCAATTAATATACAATAAAAATATACACCATTTCTTCCTGATTTTCTCATCCTTAGGTACATTAAAGAATAATTTGTTGGGGGTAGTTATTGTTATGGAAGTACATTTGGGCACTATCCAGCACTTATAATATTTATGTCCAGGCAATGTTGTCTTTCGCATTCTCGTATTGTGATTCTGAATCTGCTGAAGCCATCACACAGTCACACACTAAACTAGATTAAACACGAATTACTACCTTTGAACCTATATTATACCCTAACCACCAAAACTACTTAAAATTATGATAAAACTGCTCAGAATTCGATGCAAACACAAACGAAAACAAGACAACGTTAAATGGTGATGCCCGCGTAAAACGCCGATGTACCGGATCGTGACGTCGCAAACCTCTTCACCAATCAGATCGCGTTTTAGCCCACCCTGTCTTTTTGAATTATATTCAATATTTCATTAATTAATTACTAATTAGTGGTTCACTTTAAGGGGGGTATACTTGTAGACATATATTTTTAGAGTAATTTGCTGTACTTTAAATATGTTTTTCATCAAAAATAAATTATATGCAACTTCCTCATTATTAACGTAGAATTTGTTATCAGTACAAAGTATTGATTTGTGTTCATATATAAAGCCTATTAAAAAAATCAGTTCAGGAGCACACATTGTAAGTACTATTGATGGGATTACATCAGGTCCTGATTCCATTTTGAGGTGTAGACTTTCCAACGTGCGCTTAAACAGTATGACACATGAAAAATATTTTCTCATATTTCACTCTATATTTTGCCTGGGTGGTCGAGGGTTAAGAACGTGTGCCTTTGAACCGAATGGTACTGCGTTCGAATCCCAGGCTTCCCCTTTCACTTTTTCAGTAGATACTGTAAGTTCAGGACGCAGCAAGTGTGTTATTGTAGTGAATTTTCATAAGAATAATATATCATACTGATTTAGCCTTATATTAAAAGTTAGAAAACGTTACTTTATTTAATTAGGAACGGTAAAAAATTAAGTAAAGAAGGACAAGCAAAAACATGACCTCCAACATAAATATTTATACAGTAATTTGTATACAAAACTCAAACAAACAAAACACTTGATAAATAGGAAATATAGTCAACAAAAAATACACTAGAAAGCGGAACATATACAATAACAATAACAATATACAATATACAATATACAATAACAAATAATTCGATGTAGAGAACAAACAAACTACAATTATTCATTTCAATCATAGCTTTACACAATTTTGGCAAATCTACCAGGCAGCTCTACTATGAATCCATGGATGAATATCTTACAGAAAATTTGGATACTAAACCCAAATTAAAGATTATGTACACCAACATAAGAAGTATAAGAAATAAATTAGAGGACCTTGAAGAAATAGTTACAACCTTGAACCATAGCGTAGATATAATAGTTCTTACTGAGACCTGGCTTTACACCAATCAAGAAAAGTATTTTAATTTAAAAGGCTATAAAGGATATTTTTCGTCCAGAAATAATAGGAGAGGTGGAGGTGTGCCGATCTTTGTGAGTGAGCTCCTACCAAGCACGGAACTTTCACACTTCAATAATGATGAATTAAGCGTGCTATCAATAACTGTAAATACAAAGAACTTTCTAAGCAAAATTAACATAACAGCGATATACAGGCCAGTAGATACTACCCTAATGGAAACAATTGAAGAACTAGACAAACACATAAATACCACTCAGAACACAATTGTTATAGGCGATCTTAATATAAATATATTAAATAAAATCAACAACGAATGTCAGGCTTATGTTAACTTTCTAAAAAGTAAAAATTTTGAAATTCTAAATAATAAATATATCACTCGAGAAGACAGTAATTCCATTATTGACAACTTAATCAGCAATATGCGTTCTATTGAACATAATATTTCTACAGTTAATAGTACCCTCAGCGACCATAACATTATACTTGCTGATTTGAAATTTCACTACGTTAAACAGCACCGAACAACTAGAACATTCAACATAAAGAAAATCGTTGAAAGCGAACTCATACAATACTTCGAAAATAATGAAATGCCTGACTCAAATGACGTCAACTCAATGTATGACAATCTGACAGAATACATAAAAACAACAATACAACAAGCAACTAGAACGAAAACGATTACACTGCGGAGACAAATGCCTGGCAACGAATGGATCACGCAAGATTTTCTGTCTTTAATTAAGGAAAGAAACAGGCTCCACAGACTGCAGAAAGCTAATGGCGATGTACAAGTTAAGCAACAATACATCATAGTTAGAAACAAAGTTACAAAAGAAAGGCAACGGCTAAAAAAGAAACACTATAACAACCAAATCAATGAGGCCCAAGGAAACTCTAAAAAAATGTGGAATATAATTAATAAAATACTCCACAATGGCGCCAATCATACAAGTAGCAACAGCACAATAGAAGCGAACAATACAACTTATACCAACAAGGAAGCAGCTGATATTCTAAACAATTACTTCATCAACTCAGCAGAACACATAATCAGTAGAAATACAACCACAGAATCCCAAATGGATATTTTCAAAAGTCTACCTCACGTAACCGAGACAATTTTTCTAAAACCAGCTACCACTACCGAAATAGAAGATATAATAGACAAGCTACCAAATAATAACAGCGCCACAGAAGACGGAATAACTCCGAAAATTTTAAAAACGATCAAATACTTCGTAAGTGCCTCATTAACCAGGCTGTGCAATCTTTCCATGGAACTCGGAATCTTCCCAACTCGTGCGAAAACAGCTGAAATAATGCCACTCAGCAAAGGCGGAAACAACAAAGATCCAGCAAACTAAAGGCAAATAGCAAAAACCCCTTTGATAGCAAAAATTATTGAAAAGGTTGTGCAATTTAGAATCGCTGGGTTCTTGGAGAAGAATAGTTTTTTTTATGGAGGGCAATATGGTTTTAGGAAGAATAGCAGTACCAGTGCAGCAGTGAGGGATGTAATAACTGAATTATATACTAACATAGATTCTGGCATGGTAACAGGAGCTCTATTTCTAGACCTGCAAAAGGCCTTCGACACTGTGGATCACAAATTGTTGAAAAACCATCTAAATACTGCAGGGCTCCGTGGAAAGAGTAATGACTGGGTCTGCTCCTACCTGTGCAACAGAAAACAAATAACGACCTTTAATGGATATAGCAGTGAAATGAGCAACATAATAAGAGGTGTCCCCTAAGGCACAATTCTTTCACCAACTTTGTTCATTATTTTCATTAATGATCTAGGCTTCTTGAAACTTCATGGTCAAGTCACACTTTATGCGGATGATGCAACACTACTGTACAAAGGCAATAAAGTAAATGATATTATCAAACAAATGAATGAAGACTTAATTATAATTAAAAGATACCTAAACCAGAAAGGCCTATTACTCAATATTATGAAAACGAAATACATGCTATTTGGTTCAGGAAAATCAGAGGAATATGATGTGAAATATGGGAGCGAGAAAATAGATGAAGTCACCAAGACTAAATGTCTAGGATTGGAATTGGATAATCAATTGAGTTGGAGCAACCACATCAATAATATAAAAACAAAAGTATGGCCAATTATCTCTGTTTTAAGGCATCGATCTCTATATCTAAATAGTGCTGCTAGGAAAATGTTGTACTACTCTATGGTACACTCGCATTTAACATATTTAACACCAATTTGGGGTCAGTGCACTAAACAGAGAATAAATGAAATTCAAGTTTTGCAAAATCAAGCCATAAAAATCATACACAACTACCATCCAAGGACCAATACAGAAAATATGTACAAAGATACAAACATTTTTAACATTGCAGAACTAATAAAATTAGGCAATATCAGCTACGTTCACTCAACAGTCCACAAAACTGCTATATCCAACAGAAAAATCAAACAAAACTGCAACAACCATGATTACAACACTCGCAACAACCAGAAACTCCAACAGCTCCAGAACAGGACCACAAAATATGGCATTAGAAATACACTAAACCAAGGAATACATCAATTCAACAATCTTCCCATCTCAATAGCTAGCATCAGAGAAAAAGAAAAATTCAAGAAAACCCTGAGGAAGTACATACTTCACCAAAGACAGAACCTAGAATAACGTCCAAAGTCTAATTAGTGCAATAATTTAGTTTGTATAAATCATAGTGCAATATCTAGTAATGTGGGATACAATATACAGTTACTACAAAACTAAGTTTATAGTGCAATCAAAATGAGACAGTGTGTTATAGCATATTTTGCTTTTCTCATATCTATGTTCTAATCCTATAGAATACATTTTTAGTACCTATTTAACTTTTTAATCATCAGGTACCATAAATACGGGTTATACTATATAATTGGACAGATATATATGTGTGTGTGTATATGTATGTGTATGTATATGTATGTGTATATATATACATATATATATATATATATATATATATATATATATATATATATATATATATATATATATATATATGTGTATATATGTGTGTATATATATGTATGTGTATATGTATATGTGTATATATGTAGTTATGTATTGAACCATTCTAGTTAGTAGTTAGTTTTAGGTTAGGTAAGGATAGTGAGTAAGTATTGATTGTCAAAAACTCTAGAGTGAAATTTCAGATATTTGTTGTACCTGTTGCACACTTCTGTAATTTCTTTGAGTTATTTTACTAATAATAAAAATAAAAATAAAAGATTCCTTTGTTTTATTCATTGAGGGTGATCATATGGATACAGGAGGGGAAGAAGAACTTCCAGGACGAAGAGGGCTTCTGTCCCCTCACGGGGAGTTCTCCTTCCCCTTGCCCATGCATAGAACTACCTTCAAAGCATAAATCACAAGTAAAATTTCTTGGGCGCAACCCCCAAGAAAGTTACTGGACCTGGGCGAATATAGGTGTTGTTCAGGGCAGACAGGGTGTAAAGGAAGTATTGCTGCAAAATGTGAAAAACGCATCTTTTCGATGTCCGACTAAATGTTTTTTTTATAGTATTTTCGTTCAGATTTCCTCCCCGCCCAGCAACCCTATTCATTCTTGGTCCCTTAAGTTTCATAGGGGTTGTTTGCAACAAATTTGCCTTGTGGCTTGTGCATCCAAGGGGGGTTCTCAGCATGCTTCTGAAGAAAAAAAAATCCAAAAACCCTCCTTGCAGTAAACTCGAAATTTACCGAAATTACATTCCACATTGTCGCCTACAATATCTTTTTCAGATAATATCTAATACAGCACTAAAGTAAATAAATTCACTTGCTGTTTTACTCCTTTTAGTGAATTTTCGTAGAAAAAATTCACTAATAGGGAGATCCCGACTTTTAAATTTTGAAAATTTTTTTTGCAAATGAGCGCGAACTAGGACCCCTAGAAGCCATATCCGGGGTCAGTTTCAATTTTTATATGTTTATATGTTTATATATATATATATATATATATATATATATATATATATATATATATATATATATATATATATATATATATATATATATATATATATATATATATATATATATATATATATATATATATATACATATATATGTTTTCCAGGAAAATTTTGAGTTTTCATTCGAAAAAAATTTTTATCTCCGGAATTAACAAAGTAAGGGCAACGAAATTTGGTACACGGGTTTATATCATTATAGGTAAGCTACCTCCCAAAATTTAGCTCTGTAGGTTAAAGGACAAAAAAGTTACAGGCATTTAAAGAAAAATAAATTTGGGTTTTCCTCAAAACGTTAAAGTCGCGATTTAAAACGTCAAAATTGGTAATATTTGGGCAATGAACCTGAAATTAATATGATCTATGGAAGGAAAATGTCTGAAGAATAATGTTTTACAAAGCCTAAACTTTTAGTTTAAATCGTCAGTGTCCTCCTTTTTACTAAAATATTCCCAGAAAATTCATTTCAAATAGACCCTTTTTCTGATGCTTTAGCAGTAGTGTTGGCTATAGAGTTTATCGTTTAATGGTATATCATTTTTGACGAATTTTCGTAAAAAAATCATTAAAGCTCAATATATCCGTTATTATGCAAGTTATGAAAAAAGTTGTATATATTAATTATAGGGTGTCTTGAGCTACATCTTAAAAAATATTTCCACAATCACAGGCTGGCCCATAAGTCGTTGGTGATTCAAATTTTCTTTTTTTTTAGTGAATTTTTTTAATCGAACACGCCCTATCTTATTGCATTTTTGCATTTTCTATCAAAATATAATACATATTTGTAAGAAAATAAATTCGGGACGCAGCAAGTGCGTTATGGTAGCGAATTTTCATTAAATGCTTAAAATCTGAATCAATTTGTTTATAACCTATAAACCAGAAAACCAGTTTTTTCGGGAACAATTTAAATTTACTTTTGGAAATTTTTCTACATTTTCAAACAATAAAGTTATTTTGATGAAGCATGGCACATTGTTTCTAATATATAGATTATACTGGTAACCAAATTTGATGCCTGCTTTCTTAAAAAAACATATTTGCTATTTAAAACATTTTAATGAAAATTCACTACCATAACGCACTTGCTGTGTCCAGAGTTTTTTTTATTTTTATATTACATATATAAGCACAAGATAAGTAAGTATAATAAAGGGGCCCCTTAATTAACATTGGGGCTACACAAACTGAAAAGCAGAAAGGACATTTAGATCGTGTCTGTGTGCACACAAAAATTAGTAAATTTATAAAATCTAATAAAAAACAACAGTTTTGGGATATTATTTTAAATAAACCAATAGGCATATGTTTCGCGGCTATTTCGCAATTCGCGAGTGTATGAATCTAGGTTTTGTCAAAGACTACACTGAAATCCGGTCGACGCCGAAAGCAAGCACCTTTTTAATTATGCTCGATAGGCTTGGACGCTAAACAAACGTAGGTATGTCTAATTTTAAGCGGGACTGTACCTGTTTGAAACGTACAATATGTGAAATACAGAAATACGCTTTAAAGTGCTATTTACTAAACTCACTAAAAGAACTAACCTGCATAATCATCGATGATAAAAATGATGGAATTAGTAACTTATCTATCATTATCGTTCTCAGTTTGTGAGCAGGTTTACATACTTGCAAAAAACATGGTCGCATGCTAAAATTATGCGCTTTTGAAAGCGGTATTATAAAAGAAATAGGCCAGGTCTGACAATCTACAAAATTCTTAGTTGATTATACACATGTCGCCATTTATAACATTTTGTGTTAACTAGAGCTGTTGTGACAACATACTACCTGGTTCCGCACCGAGATGGCGCCCTGTCTACGTTCTGACATGCTGCAATAATACTTGTAATTTCCATTGTTTAGATTTTTATCGACCAATAAATAGCATAGCAGTGCAGGTAACATTATCTGTCTTTGTCCACCATTGTAGATATTGCATTACAGAAATTGAAGTGATGTCGAGGATTATTTTAATTTTAATTTCGAATTGGGCGTTAAGATCTGATGAAAGAACTAATCCAAGTCATTAACAAAATAAGGGTAATTCCCAAATATGGTCCAAATCAGTGAAGTATTTTTTGAGTTATCGGTTGGATACATACATACATACACACACACACACACACACACATATATATATATATATATATATATATATATATATATATATATATATATATATATATATATATATATATATATATATATATAAACATTTTAGCTGACCATGGAAATGGGTTCCAGGAGCCCTAATTCGCGCTCATTTGAAGAAATTTTCCGAAAGTCTCACCATCGATACCTCTCTATTATTGAATTTTCTTAATGAAAATTCACTAAAAATTAACATCAGGCGAGACTGGCATTTTATCTGAGCAAGTTAAATGTCTGCACGTTCCGCCCATCGAAGGGGGCGTAAAGCCGTCGGTCCCGTGTTCATGCAATGTTGGGCACGTTAAAAATCCCTACCGTCTTAACAGAAAGGCAGGGGTTCGACAACATTTCCAGGATAGTGAGGTGAAACTGCTCCCTGGCGTCGGTGATTGGCCATGGTAGCGGAACTAGACTGACGTTAAAGTAAAGAAAAAAAAACTATTTTTCTAATTGAAAATTAAAAGTGTTTTTCAAGATGAACCACAGTAGCTTTAAATTAAGTATTACCATTTTGTTACAACAAATAGGGATTCTAAATGAAAGCAGCAATTAACTCACAGTTTTAATCTTGTTCTGCTATAAAATCGTATTTTTATCAGTCTTTTTTACAAAATTAAGATGTAACTGTGACCAATATTTTACAGATTAGAGATTATAGCCAACTATTTAAAAAAAAGAAAAACGTGAACAAATATGTATTTTATGGTGATGGTGATAAGGAGATGTTTACATGCAAACATATTTACTAGTGTTTTTCTTTCAAATTTTAACTAGGTATATGGCCAGTCAAAATAATATACCCACATTTATACTGTTCTTAGCAAACACATACAAGACTGCAGTGCCTCTGTGTGCCTAAATTTTATCTTATCTTTATGTAAACAAACTAATAAAGTTTTTATAACTGCTTTCAGTACACTGGGCATTTGTTAGAGGCAATTTCTAGAAAAGTATTATACACCACAAAAAAAAAAAACTCTGGACGCAGCAAGTGCGTTATGGTAGTGAATTTTCATAAAAATGTTTTTAATTGCAAATATGTGTGTTTCCTTTTTAAGAAAGCAGGCATCAATTTTGGTTACCAGTATAACCTATATAGTAAAAACAATGTGCCATGTTTCATAAAAATAACTTTATTGTGTGAAAATGTACAAAAATTTCCAAAAGTAAACTTAAAGTGTTCCCGGAAAAACTCGTTTCTTGGTCAACCTTATAGGTTAATAGCAAATTAAGCTATTCAAATTTGAAGCATTTAATGAAAATTCGCTACCATAACGCACTTGCTGCGTCCCGAATTTCTTTTCTTACAAACATGCATCGCTGAAATATTCAAAAATGCAATAACATAAGGCGTGTTTGATTTAAAAAAAAAAGAAGAAAATTTGTATCACCAACGACTTATGGGCCATCCTGTGATTGTAGAAATATTTTTTTAAGATGTAGCTCAAGACACCCTATAATTAATATATACAAATTTTCTTCATATCTTGTATAATAACGGATATATTGAGCTTTATTGATTTTTTACGAAAATTCGACAAAAATTATATACCATTAAACGATAAACTCTAAAGCTAAGGCTACTGCCAAGCATCAGAGAAAGGGTCTATTTGAAATGAATTTTCTGGAAACATTTTAGTAAAATGAAGGACAATGACGGTTGAAACTAAGACTTCAGAGTTTGTAAAACATCCTTCTTGAGACATTTGATTTCCATATCCCGTATTAGATTCAAGTTCTTTGCCTAAATGTTGCCGATTTTGACGTTTTAAATCGCAACTTTGACGTTTTGAGGAAAACCCCAATTTATTTTTCTTTAAATGCCTATAACTTTTTTGTCTTTTGACCTACATAGCTAAATTTTGGTAAGTAGCTTACCTATAAGGATGTTAACTAGCGTACCAAATTTGGTTGCCCTTACTTTGTTAATTCCGGAGATATAAATTTTTTTAGAAAGAAAACACAAAATTTTCCGGGAAAACCTGGGCAGATTTTCCTGACCAACGAACTTATCCAAGCCATTTGCAAAAGCAATTTTTCCACCAAATTTAGTCAAAATCGGCCTATTATTTTTTGAGTTATCGGTGTGATACATATATATATATATATATATATATATATATATATATATATATATATATATATATATATATATATATATATATATATATATATATATATATATATATATATATATATATATATAAACATATAAAAATTGAAACTGACCCCGGATATGTGTTCTAGGGGGCCTAGTTCGCGGTCATTTGAAGAAATTTTTTCAAAATTCAAAAGTCGGGATCTCCTCATTAGTGAATTTTTTTTAAGAAAATTCACTAAAAAGAATACAATGAACATACAAAGGAAAATATGATTCATCAACTAAATATCTTTTCTGGAATTTTTGCCTCAGTAAACAAAGATAGCATTTCCTATAAAATATAATTTGTAAATATAAAATCATTCAATATTCCTGACAGTAATTAACATATAGAAGATAATGAAATGCTAAATGATTTTATTCAAATGTAATTTAAAATTGTGAACAATCCAATAAGATTAGTAATCTACTAAAATAAACTTTGAGGTCTTATCAAGACTTATCTTTTAATATAACATTTTATTTTCAAACAGAAAATGTGAAGTGCCTCCTCGAGAACCCTTACAAGTAGTATCGATGCATGTAATCCACTTATCTGCCATGTGGCTAAATATTTCACGTGCAGCATTTTACCAAAATTATTTAACTAATATTAATAATATATATATATATATATATATATATATATATATATATATATATATATATATATATATATATATATATATATATATATATATAATTAATATTAGTTAAATAATTATAGGGATATATATATATATATATATATATATATATATATATATATATATATATATATATATATATATATATATATATCCCTCAGGGCTCGTCCGCGGCCCTGCCGCCCCGATAGCGCTGCAACCTTTGGTTGATTGTGCATACCCTTAGTCTTACTCCACCCATTCCAAAATCACTGTGCCTTGAACTAGTCTGCACAGCGATTGGTAGGGTGAAGTTTTATATTGCTCTGTCTCCGGTCTAGACTTACCGTAGATCAGTTGTCTTTTGCGGTCCAGAGCTTTACACTCGCACAAGATGTGCTGGGCTGGCCTGACCTGACCGTTGATCAGTTGTCTTTTGCAGTCCAGAGCACACTCGCACAAGATGTGCTGGGCTGATTCCTCCCCCTCGCCGCAGAGTCTGCATGCGAGGTCCCCTTCGAACCGCCCCATTTTATGTAGGTGTTTCTTGACGGCCATGTGTCCCGTCAAGAGACCTGTTGTGTTTTTGAGCTGTCCTTTGCTAAGATTTAGCAGCTCCACAGCTCTCTTTGAACTGGGTCCGTCAATTATTGACTTCCCATGTCTGACCCCTGGACAGTCCGCCCAGTACACCTTGTGTTGGTTTCTAACTCAGGACTTAATAGCTCCCCTGGCAGTGCTCCTTGTCACGCCCAGAGCCGGTTCTGGTCCCATAAATGGTTCTGCTGACCCTCTCTTCGCGAGACTGTCAGCTTCTTCATTGCCTTTGACCCCCGAGTGACCCGGCACCCAGATGAGGGTCACCTCATTCTGCCCAGCCAGGTCGCTCGTCTCGTGTCGGCACTCACTCACCAGCCAGGAATTAACCCGTGGGCTACTTAGTGCCTTAAGGACTGCCCGGCTGTCTGTGGCTATGAGGATCCGCTTGTTGGTGTAGCCACCCCTCTTGTTCTCCCGCACACAGTACAGGATGGCGTACATCTCGGCCTGAAACACCGTTGCATGAGCTCCGAGGGAAATACTATGACTTACCCTCGGTCCTTCCGAGTAAACACCTGCCTCCGTCCCACGCTCACCGCCGGATCCGTCCGTGATCAGACGAGCGCGTCCCGTGGTATACCCGGCGTCTTCTCCCGCCATGCCTCGAGGTCGGGGATTTCCACTGTAAAGTTGTTTTCCCTGCACATTCGCGGGCGCGCGAAGTCTGACCTCATTTCAAGCATGGGCTCCTTCACGATCTCCTGAATTTTTCAGTGGCCCCTGAAGCCTGTGTTGATCTTCAGTCTACCATTGCAGGCTAGTCTGTATAGTCCTAGCCTGGTATATATATATATATATATATATATATATATATATATATATATATATATATATATATATATATATATATATATATATGGTGGCCCATTGAAGACAAGCTGGCAGCCATAATTGCCAGAAAAAGATTTTGTCGAAAAAACCTGAAACACGTCAAGTTTTCTTGGGAGGGGACAACTTTTGATGCAAAAAGTATAGCCCAAACTTTACCTTGCTAACCGGGTTGTCGTTCCTCATTTTTTTTTTCATTCGCAACTTGCTACAAAGATTTTTGATAGTGGCATCAATTGAGGAGATTTTGATTTCAAAATAACAATTTCATCATTTTTTTTTACCTAAATATCTAACCTGTAAAAAAAGGATCTGTAATCCTGCAATTACGTTTTAAAATGTTTCAAGGACATAGACATCTCATCAACGAGGAATCTGAATTATTTGAGTGAATTTTGGTATTATTTTAATGTAATGGCTAACTTAAATATTGTACTGTATTAAAAAAGTATTTTGCTCAGTAGGATCTTATACAACGAACACAACTCTAACAAATTTAGCTGGACTTTCGGCATTCTTCATAAAGTGAAGCACCATAATAATAATAATAAATGAGGAACTCATCGACAAACGAGTATGCAGGAACATATCCTATTAGTAGACCACCATTACCTAGGCTAAGCTCATCTAGGAAGCTGGCAATTATATTGGAACTTTTGAACAGAATAATTTTGCCATCGCACCTTCTAGAGGTCAACACATTGTAGCACATGCATACACTGATTTACTGTGCAGCAACTACAACAATTAAAGCTCTAGGTAAAGCTCTAGGCATTAAGATTTCTGAAGGTCCAATCACAGAAAGTAGCGTCAAAGAGTGCCCCCATGGGAAAAAAAGGTTAATAAGCAAAGTGGAAACACTTTGAAAAGAAATTGGATAACTCACACAATACATTGGGGGAGTACAGACAAGAAAATTGCAGAAATGAGTAGAGGAAATAATAGGGCGAGTTCGACAACACACAGCACAAGATCCATTCAACCACACTGCACAAGAATGTTTGGACACCTTAAAGCAGAAGATTTCTGTATACACAGAACTCTTGAGATATAATGCAAGCAACAATAGGAAGTGCCGCAATACAATGTTTGAGCGCTCTGAAAGGACTTCAATGAGTGAAGTTTGGAACCTGTGATGAGCACTGATAAGTACAATTTGGAGAATCCAATTGATCACAATAGAGTTTTCAAACCTGACGATCCTTTCGCTAACAAAGTTAGCGCCATCAGAGGGATGAATAAACAGTTTAATGACGCTAACTTTGTAAGCGAAACAATCGTCAGGTCTAAAATGATTATTGTGATGAATTGGGTTCTCTAAATTGTTTATTTATCCCTCTCATGGCGCTAACTTTGTTAGCGAAACGATCGTCAGGTCTAAACACTGTATTGTGATGAATTGGGTTCTCCAAATTGTACTTATCTGAAATGATGTTTTACAGTCAGCTTAATTCAGCTACGAATGCAGCCACCGATACTTTTCCAAATAAGGAACAAATTGGGAGAGTTCTGGAAAAGTCAACTAGCCACACCAGCCTCCTGCAATATTGACGCCAGCTGGGTTAACGAAGAATGCAGAGCTTGTCAGTTATGAGCACAGTTATGACAGATAAAGTCTCCGAGGTTATTAAAAATCTTCATAATTGAAAGGCACCCGGGCCTGATGGCGTCCAAAACTTTTGGCTGAAGAAATTTGGGTATACACATCATCTATTGGTGGTGTTATTAAATGATGTTATACTTGACCTAAAAAAATGCCATTGTTTTTCACACAGGGAGATATGTATCTTCTGTCAAAGGATCAGCAGTATTCTGCAGACCCCGGCCGATACGACCAATAACTTGTCTTCCGACCCTATATAAGTTGATCACATCCTGGCTTGAGAAATGCACTGCGAACGAAACAACATAATTGCCCTCAATCTGCCTACTCCTTAAAATGGTGGACAAAGGTGGGTAAAGGAAATATGTAAGGACACTCTAAGGCCTCAATCTGCCTACTCCTTAGAGCGGTGGGTAAAGGAAATATGTAAGGACACTCTAAGGCCTCAATCTGCCTACTCCTTAGAGCGGTGGACAAAGGTGGGTTGGGTTGTTAAATTTCATTCATCCCTCTGCTCACGCTAACTTTGTTAGCGAAACGATCGTCAGGTCTCAAAAGTGTATTGCCATGAATTGGGTTCTCCAAATTGTACTTACCGGACAACACCGCTGATGTGAAAATCAATTTGTCACGTTTTGAAACCATACCAAAAAGCTTTGGCAAAAATCGAATCAACAGATGTCAAGATCATATTTTTATTCCAATCTTTACGGACACAGCGTATATTCTGCATTGAGTTTCCAGTCAAATATATCTATTGCAAAACAACTAAGCACTACTAATTTCAAAAGAAAAACTCACATTCAACAAAACACTCACATTTGGTTCGTCAATGACCTCCTTTTTAACTTTCACGGGTACCTCCTCAGGTTCCGTGCTGTGGCCATCGTTTGCGTTGTGTTCCTCATCCCATATAGACATATCGTGTTCGCTGCTGGACATCGCATCGTTGGAGTACGCATCGTCTGCATTACCTTGTACATTCATTATCTTCGGTGTGGTAAACGTTTGATCGTAGTCATCTATAGGGGGTCGACCTCTTTTTCTTTTCGATATGTCTGGTTTTGGCGTGTCCATGACTGTGGATACATGCGGCAGCGCTGATTGGACACCGCTGCTGTTGTAGCCAGTGTCATTGTTGGCACTCGCTTGGTCTTCATCACGCCAAGACACCTCTGCCAGACCTTTTATTCTGAGTTCTTCTGCAGTCTTTAATAGAGTTGCTAAGTGACACTGAAAAATCAATTCAAGTTTAATAAAATAATCCACACGTATTTTGTAGGTTTCTTGTAATTAAAATAGCAGTACCAAGTGAAAATTGGAACCTGTGACGAACATTAATGAGTACACTTTGGAGAACTGAATTCACCACAACACATTTTTAAGACGTGACGATCGTTTGACTAATAGGGTTAACGTCATCAGAGGATAAATAACCTCAGATTTCTCGACAGTCTAATCTTAAAAATGTGTTCTGGTGAATTTAGTTACCAAAATTGTACCTAAAATGATAGTAATTAGACAAAATAACAATACAATAAAATTCGAAAAATCACGACCAAAAATATGAAACACATACATAAAACCTACATCGCATAGATCAGGAATGCTGTCTTTGAGATTATAACCAAGGCAGCTGATTCCAATAAATAAAAAATCTGGACGTAGCAAGAGCGTTATGGTGGAGAATTTTCATAAACATGTTTTTAATATCAAATATGTCTTTTTAAACGAGACATCAAATTTGATAGATAGTAGGTATAACCTTTACAGTAGAAACAATGTACCGCATTTCATCAACATAACTTTATTGTTTGAAAAAGTACAAACATTTTCCCGAAAAAACGGGTCCGATTTACCCGGCCAACAGACCTATTTAAGCAATTTACACAAAAACTACACCTGCCAAAGCTTTTTGGCAAAAAATCTAATATTCATTGAATATTCGTAAATATTTGAATATTCGAATATTTGAATATTCGAATATTCGTATGAAAAAAATAAGTAAAAGCTAAAGACAACTTTCTTTCAAATAAATAAAACGCAATAAGAGATTATTAAGACAATTGTTAGTTTTTTTTGAAAAGTTCAATATAAACTAAAAATATTAACTAATCTCGTCACTATATTAAAATTAAAAGATCATCATACACTATACACGTTATGATGGTAGTTACACCAAACAAAAAATAAAATAAAGTGAAAGAATTGTAAACTTAAAACTGTCACCAACAAAACATACAAACCTAAAAATTAACAATTATAAAATGAAAATAAAAATACTAAATTATAAATTAGCACCGAGAAAGCAAAGTTTTCTTTACATTACCTGATTTGAGACAAGAGCGTTTTGCTGTTGCTATATTACCAGCCTTACAGAACGCTCTCCTGAAGGCGTATGCGCAAAAAAACGTTTTGCGTATTTTGACAGTTGAGGATATTTATTTTAATTATTTTTCCACCACTGCAATGGACACACATTTTTTGCTAAAACACTTTAACAAAAAGTCTGGACGTAGCAAGTGCGTTATGGTAGTGAATTTTCATATAAATGATCTGACACCAAATTATTTTTTTATAACTTTTTTCTTTCAACATAGAAATATAAATTTTGGTATCAAGTTTTCTTTTGGTATCGTAAAAATCCTCCCTTCGGAGAGAACGCATGACTCTAGTATGTTTCTCATTGAACTTCGTATTCTATGAAAAATACCGGGTGTGTTTCTTATAATATCACATGATGCGATAATACGATTTCTGAGGTCATCGATGTTTGCAACAGGACTTGAATAAACTAAGGTTTTCAGAAAACCCCACAGGCAAAAATCCAACGGATTCAATTCAGGAGATCGGGCAGGCCAATTCTGTGGACCTCCTCGACCTATCCAACGATTTGGGTAAATTTCGTTCAAGTAGTTACGAGTGTTGATACTAAAATGAGCCGGAGACCCGTCGTGCATGTACCACATTTGTTGTCTAATTTGTAAAGGAATATTTTCAAGAAGTAAGGGCAACTCTTCTTCGAGTAGATGACAGTACACTTCTCCATTTAGTCTTATCAGAGGAAAATATGGTCCAATGAAGTCATCACCAATGACAGCAAGCCATACATTTAATGAAAACTGGTGTTGAAAATGAGATTCCGTAATTTCGTGTGGGTTTTCTTCAGACCATATGTGGTTATTATGAAAATTTCTAATAGATTCTCGTGAAAAGTTGGCCTCATCAGTAAATAAAATACGAGATAAGAACTGTGGAACTTGCGTGATCATTTGAAGCATCCATTGACAAAAGATTAAAGGAGGTAAAAAATCACGAGGTAAGAGCCCTTGAACTCGTTGGATATGGTAGGGATACAGTAGTTGTTCTTTTAAAATTATAAATACCGTGGAATAGCTGACATTTAAGACTTGAGCGATTCTTCTTGTGCTTGTACCAGGAGATTCTTCAATTAAATTGAGGACAGCCTCTTCAAGTGCTACAGTTCTTACTTCTCTAGAACGCCCGCAATCGGCGGCACTTCTTGAAAATTTTCCTTCTTCTTGCAGACGTTGATGAATGCGTGCGAATATGCTGTGATGGGGTACAGTTCTATTTGGATATAACTCAGTGTAAAAGCGCTGGGCTCTTAATCCATTGCCATTAGCACGGCCATATTCAAAATTCATATCTGCCATTTCGGAATTGATATAATTTACCATTTTATTCACTTATTTGTTCTAAGTGTTTAAAAAATTCTCGATAGATTGACAGCAACCAGAACAATTAATATTAGTGTAATTATGACGTTATTTGACAGCCTACCACGTACTTGATTTTTCACAAATAACAACCACTCTGTAAATTTATGTGACATCGATCTGAGTAATATTTTATTTTTTTTTTTGTGATGAAACTAACAATTTTATGAGAAAATGTCAAGACAAAAAAGTTGCTCAATGAATCCTTCTTTCTAAATCATTTTTTTTAATAGAAAACGGTACACACAATAAAAAGTACTGATAAAAAATAATGTAAGGGTAGGTTTTTTCACCCTCTTGTGATAACATTATAGGGTTATAAAATCCTTTTAAAACTGTCATTTTGTTAGCCTTATGCATCTGCAAAATTTCGTTTTTTTTAAATTATTCCATAACGGAGAAATTTAATGAAAACTGTTTTTGCCAAAATTTCAAAGGGGTGTAACTTGGAGAAGAAGGGGTTTCAAGAAAAACTTTATAAAAAAGACCCCCCATTTTTCGCCAAAGAATCACCCAGTATATATATATATATATATATATATATATATATATATATATATATATATATATATATATATATACACAAGGTGATTCTTTGGCGAAAAATAAGGGGGGTCTTTTTTATAAAGTTTTTCTTGAAACCTCTTCTCCTCCAAGTTACAC
Source organism: Tillus elongatus (assembly GCA_964006375.1). Classification (NCBI taxonomy): domain Eukaryota; kingdom Metazoa; phylum Arthropoda; class Insecta; order Coleoptera; family Cleridae; genus Tillus; species Tillus elongatus. Next base: position 256,089,949 of record OZ023262.1, on the reverse strand, counting down.
CCCTTTGAAATTTTGGCAAAAACAGTTTTCATTAAATTTCTCCGTTATGGAATAATTTTTAAAAAAACAAAATTTTGCAGATGCATAAGGCTAACAAAATGACAGTTTTAAAAGGAAATTGAAACTGACCCCGGATATGGGTTCTAGGGGTCCTAGATCAAGCTCATGTGAAGAAATTTTTTCAAAAGTCAAAATCTCCTCATTAGTGAATTTATTTTAAGAAAATTCACTAAAAAACATCTCAATTTCATCCGACACTGATGTTTCTTCATTAGGAAACAAAATGTCTAAGGCAATCTTTTTGCAGGGTTTTCTTCGTTGTTTTTTTTTCCATCCTGTGAATCTTTGTCTAAAATCTTTGTTTAAAACAAAGACCCAATAAAACGTTCCTTATTTTTAAATCGCGTGTCCAAAAATATACTCTTATTAAAATATCTGGATATTCGAATATTTGGATTTTCGTATAAATATTCGAATATTTAGATATTTGAATATTTTTCTAACTATTCTAATGTAGAATATTCGAATATTTGAATAGTGAATATATTTTTTTAACTATTCGAATTTAGAATATTCGAATATTTGAATTATTCTAATACGATTCCGAGTCCTACTTTGTAGCGAGACAATGTTGGTTTTACTTTTGTGCGATGAATATACGTATTGCCTGTATCTCAAATCGTTCAGGCTAGTCTCATGCCCTCTCCCATACAGAGCCTCACTACCACTCATATAAACATGTAATATATAATAATATGTAATTAACTAAGTGAAGATTGTAACCTGTGATGAGCACTGATAAGCACACTTCGTTGTCAAGATTGTGATCCTAAATATGTCGGACAAACAAAAAGATCTATTGATATTAATTAGATTCAAAGAACATTTAGCATCGGTACTATAGATCTATAGATAGATCTTCCGTTGCCCGACATATTTGGGATAATAATCACCACGTAAATAAGGAGAATCTAAAATGTTAGACAACCAGGACAGCTAAACGCTCTCGAAAGTATATATATATATATATATATATATATATATATATATATATATATATATATATATATATATATATATATATATATAGCTAAATATAGGAGTAATAAAAAGTGTATGAATCCAAGTTCATCATTTGGAGCCAATTGCGTATGGGTAGTCTACTGATATATTACTTTACAAGAAATATGCAGCACGTCCGATAGATAATAAAAGAATTCAGATATTTCCGCCATACGAAATATGTTAATTTTTGTGTCGTTGAACCTCCATAAATCGTTAGTGACCGACTACCTGCAGAAGAACATAAATAGGTGTATATAAGATATCTAGAATTATTCCTCCTCTGATGACGCTAACTGGGTTAGTGAAACGATCGTCAGGTTTTTTTAATGTATTGTGATGATTTGGGTTATCCAGGCGTGTTTAATCATATGGAATATAATATATGTAATAATTTTTCAAGACTTTTCGTTGGAATTTCAATGTTTTTGTAACTGAATTTGTAAAATTTCTGATTCCGTTAAATAACTTGACCAGTCCCTTTACATATACGATATAAATAAGGTACATATATGCAGAGAACTAGGATGAATTCACTAAATGACAGCCTTTAGTAATAAATTAGTGTTTTGGAGTGGAAAATAGGGTTTTACTGAATTTTTATTTAAAAAAATTCACTAATAGAGACGTATCGATGGTGAGACTTAGCAAAAAAATTTCAAATGAGCGCGATTTAGGACGCCTAAAACCCATATCCGGGGTCAGTTTCAATTTTTATACGTTTATATATATATATATATATATATATATATATATATATATATATATATATATATATATATATATATATATATATATATATATATATATATATATATATATATATCCAACCGATAACTCAAAAAATAATTAACCGATTTTGATAAAACTCGCCAAGTGCCTTTATTTTATTAATGGCTTGGATGAGTTCGTTAGCCAGGAAAATCTGACCAGGTTTTCCGGGAAAATTTTGCGTTTTCTTTCGAAAAAAATTTTTTCTCCGATAATTACAAAGCTTTTTAATGAAATTTGGTGGATATATTGCCTTGAGAAAGGCCTTACCACATACCAAAATTAAACTTTCTAAGTTTATAGAAAATTGAAAATTTTGAAACAATTTTTTTTCTCCGAAAATTACAAAGTTATTTTAATGAAACTTGATGGATATGTTGCCTTAGGGAAGACCTTACTACATACCAAAATTCAACTTTCTAAGCTTATTGAAAATTGAGTTATCCAAGTTTGAAGCATTTAATAAAAATTCACTACCATAACGCACTTGCTCCGTCCCGAACTTTTGCCGATACAGCCGAAATACAACAATTTTCAACTAGCTCTTGAACCCGAACGGTTTGTCGGACAAAAAACCTAGATAATGAAATTGCATTGCATTTTGGATAGGGGGCTATTGACGAAAGTTATTTCTTTTTGACTTATAAGCAAAAAACCCGCAGAAAATGAGATTTTTTACCTTTGCATTTTTTTAATGTTGCATCTCAAAATTTTGTTAGCGATTCGGATTCAGCACCCCAAAATTCGTGAAGTATGGAAGAAATCGAAACTACCGCACAACGTTCCCGCTAGAGTCCCGTTTCAGAACAAATTGACTGTATTAAAAGGAGTTACAGCCCATTTTGTAACTATCAGCTAGCTGTCATAATTTCGGAAAAGAATTTTTATCTCAAAAACCGTAATAGATAGACTAGGTAGAGCCTAAAAAAAGATAAAAATTATGATTCCCATTTAAAAATGCCAAAATATACAGAATGTTTCATTTAAAATAACAAGGTTGATAACGACTTCCGGTATAACAAGTTCTAGAAATCTGCAAATATTTTAGTTAAGGAGAATGTAATCAATTATACCTAGTTGTAAATGTTCAAATTTTTATTCTGACCAGAAGTCCATAAACATGGCAGGTGGAGAACATTTTGAATATTTGCGCTAAATTTTGTTTATTTTCCTTGGTTCAATAATTCCTTCTATTAAACTCACGTCTCCATTTTTTAAAGTTAATAATGCTATTTTTTCAAAAAAAATTGGCATGTCAGGTCAGGTCAGTTCAAGTCAAGTCAAGTCAGGTCAGGTCTAAATAAAATTCTCAAAGTAATCTTTCTGGTACTTCTTAAACTTGCGCCAAGAAAACTGACTCTGTAATATTCAATAGATTTTGTTAACCACACAAAATTGGGTCTTTTGCCTTTCTCTTCTGCGCAAAAAGGCCAGAAGTACCAGAAAAATTACTTTAAAATTTTTTTAGAGTTTTTATGCTTAAACCGTCAAACTCTCTATTTGAAAAATTCTGAAACGAATGCGGGTTATGTAGAAGAAGTGTAGTAAGACGTTTGTTTTATAAAGCCTTAAGTTTCTGCTTCAACCGTCATTGTCCTTCATTTTACTTTTTATATCATAAAAAAATCGAAACAGAGCAAGTGCGTTATGGTAGTGAATTTTCATTAAATGCTTCAAATATGTATAACTCAATTTTCTATAAGCCTCGAAGGTTGAATTTTGGTATATAGTAAGGTATTTACCAGGGCAACATATCAACCAAATTTTATCAAAATAACTTTGTTATTTTTTGAGATCGGATGGGGCTGGCTAACGAACTCATCCAAGCCAGTAATAAAAGAAAGATTTTTGCGGAGTTTCATCAAAATCGGTTAATAACTTTTTGAGTTATCGGTTGGATACATTTTATTTATATATATATATCCAATTTTAACGGACCTTGGTTTCGGGTTCTAGAGGCCCAAATTCTAGCTCATTTGAAAAAAAATTTGCAAAGTCTTACCATCGATACCTCTATAAGCGATTTAAAAAAAAAATCGCTAAAAGTAAACTATGTACGAAAACTTAGGCCTACATGTTAAAAAACAAAAAAAGTTATAGGCATTTAAAGAAAAAAAATGGGTGCCACTGATGAGTAGATAAACGCACAAAAACAAAATATTTTGTGTGGGAAACAAAATCTATTGTATACTACAAAGATTACATTTTTTGGCCCAAAAAGGTCAAGAAATGCCAGTAAAAATTATTTTGATAATTTTATAGTTTTTCCTCTTAAAAAGTCGCGGTTTGGAAAGTAAGAAATTGGCAACATTTAAATAAATAACCTGAAACGAATGCGATTCATGTAGAAGAAATGCCGTAAAAAGTGTGTTCGCATTATAATGCAGGTTTTGCAACTTTTCACATTTTTGGCACATATCAAAAATTATGATACGGTGTTTTTACCAATATTTAGCTAGCAGAGTCCCTTGAAAATGACGCATACAGACATGTTTTCATTTATATTATTCGTAGAAAAAATCCAGATGTAGGGCACTCTCAAATAGTGACTAAATTTGAAAAAATTCAAACTGCCGTAACTCAATTTTTTCAAATGGAACAGCCTATATTTTGTATTTCAGAAGTGAAGGGCATGCCATCTGCTTCAAGTTTTATATAACACTCTCTATACCTACCGACTCTAGTTTTGGAAATATTTACATTTATAATCGCATACCATTCTAATAACCGATCAGATTATGTGATTATTTAGCGAATTTTCGAAGAAAAATATTAAAATATTTAAATTAACTATGGTACAAAAAAGGGAAGAAATAATTAATTTGATAGGATTACCTACGTTTACATTTTCGTAATATATAAATGGCTGCAAGTTGCTTTCACAAATGTCAAATAAAACTTTAAAGTGACGGACTTGTAATGTTCTTACTTCTGACAGATTGTGGAATGGAAATGAGTCTTTTCCGCTTATATTTTTAGAGAATTTTCGTAGGAAAAAATCACTATTGGGGAGATCCCACTTTTGAAAAAATTTCTTCAAATGAGCGCAAACTAGGCCCCCTATAACCCATATCCGGGGTCAGTTTCAATTTTTATATGTTTGTACATACATACATACATACATACATACATACATACATACATACATACATACATACATACATACATACATACATACATACATACATACATACATACATACATACATACATACATACATACATACATACATACATACATACATACATACATACATACATACATACATACATACATACATACATACATACATACATACATACATACATACATACATACATACATACATACATACATACATACATACATACATACATACATACATACATACATACATACATACATACATACATACATACATACATACATACATACATACATACATACATACATACATACATACATACATACATACATACATACATACATACATACATACATACATACATACATACATACATACATACATACATACATACATACATACATACATACATACATACATACATACATACATACATACATACATTACATACATATACAGGACTCGGCAAGTTGGTAGGATCACATAATTATCTTCACAACCGCTCTACCTAGAAATGTCAAATTTGGAATCCATAGTTATGCCAGTGTTCCACATGACCAGAAATTAGTTTCATGTATACAGAATGATGAGTGTCCCTGTGCCACACCAAACTTTTATTTTTTAAATAGAATACTCTATATTTTATGTTATTTTTTGGTAAATCACTTCACGGCGAGTAAGATGATGCCCCACAACAGGGGCCTGGGATCAACGGTTTAGAAGTTATTCAATTGTTTGTCCCAAATTGTATTCCGATTCAACACGACAGTGCTGCCATGTCGTCGCAAAACCTGTCAGGATCTGGTATTACCATGACTGCTGACTCAATGTAGCATAATAAAATATGGTTATGCAGCTTGCGGAAATATCCACTTATACAGGGTGTTGAGATGATCCATGCTGCTACGCATAGACAAATTATGGAAAGATTAGAACTTTGCGTTGAGCAAGGGGGGAACGTGTTCGAGCATCTGATTTGAGATTTGTTATTAAAACTGTTATTTTGCTAACTTGTTGATTATTTCAATTATTTGGATTTTTTCGTTTATGTATTAAATTAATGTGGTAATATTATTTTTAATTAATTTTTGTTTATAAATTAAGTTAAAAATAAATTTCACCATACAATTATCTAAAACCGATGTAACAATTTACAAAAAATGCCATGTCTATGATTTTCATTAAAAGCCTGTACAAATTAGAATTCACCTTTAGAAAGAAGAAAACCCAGACGTTTACAAATGATCTATCAGTTTGTGTTGAACCAGCCGATTGAGCCCCAGCAAATATTGTATTGGGAGAAAGCTTACTAAACCCACTATCTGATGCCGTAGTCATATACACAGGCTAATCCTTTTGAAATGTTCGAGAAAAATTGAGCTTTGTAAAATGTAACACCCTGTATAAGTGGATATTTCCGCAAGCTGTTTAACCATGTTTTATTATGATAGTTAAGAGTCATGGTAATAACAGGTCTTGACAGATTTTGTGACTACATGGCAGCACAGTCGTATTGAATCGGCATAAAAGAATTGAATAACTTCTAAACCGTTGATCGCAGGCCCCTGTTGTGTGGCATCATTTTACTCGCCGTGAAGTGCTCTACCAAAAAATAAAATAAAAAAAAACTCTGGACGCAGCAAGTGCGTTATGGTAGTGAATTTTCATAAAACTATTTTTTAATAGCAATAATGTGTTTTTTTTAAGAAAGCAGGCATCACATTTGGTTACCAGTATAATCTATATAGTAAAAACAATGTGCCATGTTTCATCAAAATAACTTTATTGTTTGAAAATGTACAAAAATTTCCGAAAGTTAACTTAAAGTGTTCCCGAAAAAACCTTATTAACCTTATAGGTTAATAGCAAATTGAGCTATTCAAATATTAAGCATTTGATCAAAATTCGCTACCATAACGCACTTACTGCGTCCAGAATTTTTTTTCTTACAAACATGCATTATATTTCGATGGAAAATGCAAAAATGCAATAACATAAGGCGTGTTTGATTAAAAAAAAAAAAAAAAAAATTTGTATCACCAACGACTTATAGGCCAGCCTGTGATTGTAGAAATAATTTTTTAAGATGTAGCTCAAGACACCCTATAATTAATATATACAATTTTTTTTCATATCTTGTATAATAACAGATATATTGAGCTTTATTGATTTTTTTTACGAAAATTCTACAAAAATTATATACCATTAACGATAAACTCTATAGCTAAGACTACTGCCAAGCGTCAGAGAAAGGGTCTATTTGAAATGAATTTTCTGCAAATATTAATTAATTTTCTGGAAATATTTTAGTAAAATGAAGGACAATGACGGTTGAAGCCAAGACTTCTGGGTTTGTAAAACATTCTTCTTGAGACATTTTCTTTCCATAGACCGTACTAGATTTAAGTTCTTTGCCCTAATGTTGCCAATTTTTGACGTTTTAAATCGCAATTTTGACATTTTGAGGAAAATCCCAATAAATTTTTATTTAAATGCCTATAACTTTTTTGTCTTTTGATCTACAGAGCTAAATTTTGGTAGGTAGCTTACGTATAATGATATAAACCCGCGTACCAAACTTGGTTGCCCTTACTTTGTTAATTTTTGAGAGATAATTTTTTTACATTTTTTTTCGAAAGAAAACTCAAAATTTTCCGGGAAAACCTGGGCGGAAGGTACTCACCAAATTTAATCAAAATCGGCCTATAATTTTTTGAGTTATCGGTGTGATACATACATACATATATATATATATATATATATATATATATATATATATATATATATATATATATATATATATATATATATATATATATATATATATATATATATATATATATATATATATATATATTTATATATATATATATATATATATATATATATATATATATATATATATATATATATATATATATATATATATATATAAACATATAAAAATTGAAACTGACCCCGGATATGTGTTCTGGGGGGCCTAATTAGCGGTCATTTGAAGAAATTTTTTCAAAATTCAAAAGTCGGGATCTCCTCATTAGTGAATTTTTTTTAAGAAAATTCACTAATATAGTGTCCCATTTACAACAATACAAGTTTGATGTGGCATATCTATGGATACCAAATTTCACATTTCTTAGGTAGAGCGGTTGTGAAGATAATTGTGTAATCCTCTCAACTTGCCGGACCCTATATATATATATATATATATATATATATATATATATATATATATATATATATATATATATATATATATATATATATATATATATATATTGTGTCTGTATCACACCGATAACTCAAAAAATAATGAGGCAATTTAGATAAATTTTGGCAGCTACCTTCCTTTTGTAAGTGGCTTGGATAAGTTCGTTAACCAGAAAAATTGGACCAGGTTTTCGGGGAAAATTTTGGGTTTTCCTTCATATCAATTCATATCTCTGAAAATTAGAATGCTATGGTAACCAAATTACGTACGTACATGGGTGTGCGATATAAAACGTAAACTACATACCAAAATTTAGTTTCTATATTACAAGAAAAAAAATTTATATATATTTAATGAAAAAATATTTGGTGCCAGATTATTTCAATGAAAATTCACTACCATATCACACTTCCTACGTCCAGACTTTTTTCTTTACTCCCACTGGTTCTAATTTCCGTGAAAACCAAAAAAAAATACATTTTCTTTTTTTTTTTCAATCTTAATTACAGATTAGGTACCTATATAATTTAAATTTTATGTATTTTAGGAAATTTTTGTGTAAAAAATAGTTAGTTTTCGTAAAAAAAAAATTCTGTTTCCGTAGAAATCATTGTAAGATTTTTGTGAAATTTTGGTAAATAATAACTGGTAAATAAGTTATTGTAAAAAAATTGTTTTCGGATTTTCGTGAGAAAAAATGTTTGCAAATTTGCATGCAAATTTTGTTTTTAAAATTTCTTCGACAAGCTTCTTGTGAATAATCATATATTCGCAGGTGGGTAAATAGCCTGAAGATGTTCGTTGGCCGGAAAAGACAGACCAGTTTTTTCGGGAACATTTTAGGTTTGCTTTCGGAAAAAATTTGTACTTTTTCAAAAAGTTATTTTAATAAAATATTTTACAATATGGGTTATACTGGTAACCAAATTGGATGCCTGCTTTCTTTAAAAAAGACACATTTGCTATTAAAAACACTTTTATGAGAATTCACTACCATAACGCGTCCAGACGTTTTTATTTAACAAAAAAATTTGAAAAGTCCGCCTCTTCAGGCAATAAATCGATAAACGGAAAAACCGTAAACACAGTAGTAAGAGTTCGGACGTAGTAAGTGCGTTATGGTGGCGCATTTTCGTAAACAGTTTTTTCAAACTTTAATAACTAACTTTCTATTACAAAATTAGCATGAAAAATAATAAGGTTAGAAATCTGGTACGTAAGTACCCTATATAGAGACTATAGGGCGTCGCAAATTTCGAGTTCATTTCTTTATGGAAAACCGACTTTTCAACAATTAAAAAAAAGTGTATGAGATTTCATCTGTATCACATAGATTAAATTTTCACGACCGTGGTGGTGCCTTGGGTTGAAGTTAGACTTTCATCCTTATAATAATAATAATAATAATAATAATAATAATAATAATAATAATAATAATAATAATATAATAATAAGATATATTTCCCAAAGACAACATACATTGTATAGGACTAGTCAAAATAAACAAATTACAAAAATTAACAAACTAAACACAAACAATCACAGCATAAAAAAACAACCATATCACTACATATGTTGTCCAGACATAAATTCGTCTAAACTGTAAAAACATTCAGGCAATAATTTTTTTTTAAGTTCTTCCTTAAAAACTGACAGGTTACTACATGATCTAACTCTCCCTGGCAGTTGATTGAAAATCCTAGGTGCTAGGTCATCGGGAGAATTATATGTCACTTTGAGCTTGGCATATGGTACGTGAACCCTGTTTTTTTGTCTCGTATCTACATCATGTATGGCTTTATTTAATACAAAAGTCCCATCCTTATTATCGAAGGCAAGCAAAGAAAGTTCCATTATGATCATCGAAAATAATGTAAGCACTCTATTTTGCTGAAAAATATATCTGCATGATTGACGTGATGGAACTCCTTCCAAGCATCTTAGTACCCGTTTCTGAGCTATAAATGCAGCTCTCGTATGTGCTGACAACCCCATGAATATTATACCGTAACGCAACCGAGAGTCGACCTGCCCGTGGTAGAGCATCAACAACTGATCCTTCTCGATATAACTCATTACGTTTCTTAACTGATATGAAACCGAATTTAGCTTCCCAACCAGATACGCACAGTGATCATGCCGATTCAAAGAATGGTCTAGAAAAAAAACAAAAATTTATAATTTTCATCTGTGGCTATTGCGGACACTAAGCTGTTAGTGTCTAAAAAGTTTATTGCGCTACAGTGCTTTTGGTAGTTGTAAAACCTAATCGCAGCCGTCTTACCACAATTCAAAAACAGTGCAGAAAACCATGCATTTAACTCCGTAAAAACAGAGCTGCACCTAGCTGTGAGACCCACATCGGAAATGTCAACAACAACTTCAAGCTACCCAAGTCATTAATATATAATAAAAACAGCACTGGACCCAGTACCGATCCCTGCGGAACGCCCAGGTCACTGCTGATAATTTGAGAAGCGCTCTGCCCAACAACAACATACTGTCTTCTCTGGGAAAAATAACTAGACAGCCAAGACAGGGTCAATCCCCGTATGCCATACATCTGTAGCTTCTCGATCAAGATAGAGTGATCGACGCAGTCAAATGCCCTGCTGAGATCACAAAAGATACCAACAGGACACTCGCCAGCCTCTATGCTCTTAATTACAGAGCCATAGTATGAATAAATTGCCCTCGATGTTGATCTATTGTCCAGAAATCCATGTTAATTTTTGTTAATATTTGCTGCTGGGAGCAGTACGTCACAAGCCGGTTCAGAAATGCATACTCAAATACACATGAAAAGCTAGGAGGAATCGCCACTGGCCTGTAGTTTTCCAACAAAGAGAAATCTTGTTTTTTATGTACCGGAACTTTCTTGTCGATCTTTAACACTTCAGGGAATAGCCCACTTACAAAAGAAGTATTAACTAAGTGCAATATGGTTTCATTATAATATACAGGGACTTCTTAAGAAGAAACTTGGGAAGATCGTCATACCCAGATGATAACTTATTTTTAACTTACAAGTTAGTATATTATAGAGTTCCGGTTCTGAAAACGGGGCAAGATAAAACGAATTTGGCGGAGTTCTTCGTGAACTGCCTATAGTCAATCTTGTGGTCGGTTATCTGAGAGACCGTCTGCCTTGGAGTCTGTTCAAAATAGAAGTTGAACAGGTTAGCAACCTCATCAGCAGAAGTCACCATACGATTACCCTGCTGGATATGAATTTCACCGTCACTTTTCCCACACTTGCCGGATAGTTCAGATACAATCTTCCAAGCACCCCGTATATGATTATCAAATCGATATAATATATTTTGAAAATATTGTTTTTTGATTGATTTTACGAGATTGTCATGCTTTTGTTTCGCCATTTTATAAGATAAATCTAATTCCGCATATGAAATTTTTAAGTAGTATAGATCTTTAAGATTTAAGCTAGATCTCCTTACTTCATCAGTTACCCAATTTTTGGAAAGGTCACCTCTCACTTTTCGGCAACGTTTCGGGAAATTAACCTCAAAATGGGAAAAAAATGTTAAAAACGTATTTACACGCCTCATTTATATCAGGTAAACTATACAAATCTGACCAGTCTTCAGACTCTTAAGTCTCGCAAAAAATTACCTACAGCATTGTCATTAAAGGAACGCTTCTCAAAAAACTGGCCCTCACACTGTGGTATCGGTAAACCAAATACCAAAAATACTGAGGGATGGTCAGATACCTGATTATCCATCACAGAGCACGTTCCATTATGGGTAAAATTAGAAAATATCTGATCAATTGTTGTAGCAGAACGAGACGTAACCCGAGTCGGCCATTTAACATTATACGACATACTAAAACAATCAAATACAGAACAAAGTTTCTTGAAATCAGGTGACTCCGTGTTATTGTAAAAGTTAATATTAAAATCCTCAAGGTTGTTTGTTCGAATCTCCGTAGATCCAGTTTATTTTTTGTTTGTGTTTTTGTGGAAATCATCTTTTTAAAATTTGTATGAAATTTTAGTAACTAATACTTAACGTTTAATAAGTTATTGTAAAAAATGTTTGCGAATTTAAGTGAAACATTTTGTTTTTCAAATTTCGTGAAAAAATATGTTTAGCCAATTTTCGTGTAATTTTTTTTTGTAAAGACGGTTTTGTGAATAGTTATATAGTGGCAGGTGTAGTTAATGTGTATATTGCTTAAACAGGTTCGTTGGCCAGGAAAAATGTATGTACTTCTTCAAACAATAAAGTTATTTTAATGAAATGCGGTATATGATTTCTACTACATATAAAGGTTATATCATATTATCTACAAAATTTATACTATCTATTGAGTTTGATTTATTTCATTCAGAAAATGCATATTTTGCCTTAAAACATTTTTATGAAAATCCGCATTTGACCTTAAAACATTTTTATGAAAATCCGCTACCGTAATGCACTTGCTGCATCCAAACTCTTTGTTTTGTAAAGTAGGCTATATTATACAACGTATATTTATATATTATTACTGACAAAGAGAAAGGTATAAGCCCGCAAATAAATTGGTTCAAATCGAAATTTGTACAGAACAGCCTTCTCTAGCAAAGGTCAATCCAAATGAAATGTTTATATAAATAATTTTACATAAAAGTTGACAAAGCGATAATAAAAAAAAAACGCTGTCTTGCAGAGCTACAAAAATAATTTATCATCCACAGCAAAGTATATTGAACCGTTAATTGATAAGAACATATGATTCATTGTATTTTAAATATTACGTTGATGAATCCAAACAACATTTTTTCTTCTTCACAATTTTATGCAATATAACCACGGACGGTAGTGTTTAACACAAACGTATGCAAAGTAGACGATTTTATTAATAGACTGAACAGTCAATTTGACTCAATAAAATTCACTCACGAATTAGAAGTTAATAATAAACTACCCTTTCTAGATGTACTAGTTATTAAAAATTATGACTCTTGAATTCGATGTCCACAGGGAGGAAACCACCACTCTAAGTTACATTCCAAATGACTCGCATCATACTTTTACACAAAAAAACGGATAGTTTAAATTTTTTAGTAAATAGATTAATACAACTTCCCTTAAGTAAAAGTGAATATATCAAAGATTGGAGTCCATTAAGAACGTGGGTAAATATAACGAAAACTTGGTTTGCTTAGTGGAGAAATTAATAAATTAGTAGACATAAAACAAAGAAAATCTTAGCGGAATCGACGACATTCAGAAAAGATTAAGTAGAAAAATATTTGTTTACTTACCATTTGAACCGCTATCACGAGGGGGCTGGAGAAATTTTTTTAAGAAACCTGATTTGCAGCTTGCAGCTAACTTATTCGACAAAAAAGAATAATTTAAAATTTTTGTTACGTAATACAAAAGATAAGGATAAAATCGTCAAAAGTTTGAATCCAAAAACATAGAATATCTTCATTTTTTTTTTATAAATGGAACCAGCCATTTTTGTTTCGTTGGACTGCCCGACTAAAAAGAGGACAAGTCTGTGTTTACATCCCTATACCTAAAAAATATGGCAGTTTTTATGTCATTGACGATTTTGTTGAAAATCGCTGTTTTATTAGATTTCTGCAATTAATAAGTTGGCCATGAATGTAAATGTCTAATGTTGTGGTGTAGTGGTTTGTTGTTGTGCGTTTCTAATGTTTCGTAGTATGTGATTGTTGTCGTAGCCGTTTTCTAGCAGTGTAAGAAAATCCTCTGACTGGGTTTTAGTGAATTTTTATTTAAAAAAATTCACTAATAGAGAGGTATCGATGGTGAGACTTTGCAAAAAATTTTTTCAAATGAGCGCGATTTAGGACCCCTAGAACCCATATCCGGGGTCAGTTTCAATATATATATATATATATATATATATATATATATATATATATATATATATATATATATATATATATATATATATATATATATCTGTGTGTGTGTGTGTGTGTGTGTGTGTATCCGTCTGATAACTTAAAAAATAATTAACCGATTTCAATGAAACTCGGCAAGTGCCTTTCTTTTATTAATGGCTTGGATGAGTTCGTTAGGCAGGAAAATCGGACGGGTTTTTCCGGGAAAATTGAGTTTTCTATCAAAAAAAAATATTTTTCTACGAAAATAACAAAGCTGTTTTAATGAAATTTACTAGATATGCTGCCTTGGGAGAGGACTTACTAAGTACCAAAATTCAACTTTCTCAGTTTATAGAAAATTGAGTTATTCAAATTTTAAATTTTCTTTTGAAACAATTTTTTTTCTCCAAAAATTACAAAGTTATTTTAATGAAATTTGGTGGATATCTTGTCCTAGAAAATACCTTACTACCTACCAAAATTAAACTCTCTAAGATTATAGAAAACTGAGTTAATCAAATTTTTATGACTCACTGCAGTGTTAAAATCAATGGTATGTTCCTCACTATTGTAAACACATGTGTCGGGGACTGACCGAATTCATTCCCAGTTGCTATTTATCTACTCATATTCTCTGAATATGTTAGAAACGTGATATCTACTTCATTCCAAGTCACTATTTACCGACTATTTATGAAATCAAATAAGTAAATTAAATCGATTGTCATAAAATATATAGTGTATTAAGACTAAGGGGAAAAAGAAATAAAACATATATAACTGTGCACATTTTGATTATATTTTAGGGTGTGCGGCGCACACCTAGCTCACTAGGACAAATCGCCACTGCTTGAGAGAGGTATTGTCACAGCATAATATCTTATTAAAGTTCATTTGTAAATAGTTTTAATTTTTATATGTATATATGTATCCGTCTCATAACTCAAAAAATAGTTAACCGATTTCGATGAAACTTGGCAAGTGCCTTTCTTTTATTAATGGCTTGGATGAGTTTGTTATCCAGAAAAATTGGACGGGGTTTCCCGGGAAAATTTTGAGTTTTCTTTCGAAAAATGTTTTTTCTCCGAAAGTAACAAAGCTGTTTTAATGAAATTTACTATATGTGTTGCCTCAGGAGAGATCTTACTACGTACCAAAATTCAACTTTCTAAGTTTAGAGAAAATTGAGTTATTCAAATTTTAAATTTTCTTTCCAAAAAAAATTTTTTCTCCGAAAATTACAAAGTTATTTTAATGAAATTTTGTGGATATCTTGCTTTAGGAAAGACCTTACTACGTATTAAAATTAAACTCTCTAAGTTTATAGAAAATTGAGTTATTTAAATTTGAAGCATTTAATAAAAATTCACTACCATAACGCACTTGCTGCGTCCCGAGTTTTTTAGTGATGCGTACGTCTAAGAAAGGGAAAAAAAATTATTTTCTATTTCTGTGGTGAACTGGATTTGGGGGTTGATGTTATTTAGGTAAGAAAGGAATTCGTCTAGAGATTCTTTACCGTGTGGCCAGACAGCGAAAATGTCGTCAACGTATCTTAACCAACAGGTTGGTTTACGTTGAGATGAATTGACGGTTTGTGTCTCGAAGTTTTCCATGAACTTGTTTGTAAAATTTGTTTCGAAAAAGGAATTACGTATTAGATGTGCAGTGTTATGTGCATTGACCTTCAAAACAACCCCATTTCTCAAAACGACATCCTAGTTAGCTTTGATATAGTTTCCTTATTCACTAATATACCTCTATCTGAAACCCTTGACATTCTCAAAAATAAACACAATATTTCACACGATACCTTAGCTCTTCTAGAACACTGCACATCTAACACTTATTTCTTTTTTCAAAACAAATTTTACAAATAAGTTCGAGGTGCTCCAATGGGTTCACCAGTCTCTCCTGCATTGGCTAACATTTTCATGGAAAACTTCGAGACGCAAGCCCTCAATTCATCCCAACTTAAACCAACCTGTTGGTTAAGATACTTTGACGACATTTTCGCTGTTTGGCCACACGGTAAAGAATCTCTAGACGAATTCCCTTCTTACCCAAATAACATCAACCCCCAAATCAAGTTCACCATGGAAATAGAAAACAATGTTTCTTTGCCTTTCTTAGATGTATGCATCACAAAAACCCAGTCAGAGGATTTTCTTACAATGTCTACCGAAAACCAACCCACACTAATTGTTATCTTAACGCCCAATCTCACCATCACCCATCGCAACTAAATTCCGTGGTTCGAACACAAGTAACACGATCCCTTAGATTAACGGACAACAACAATAAACAGACAGAATTACTTTTTAAGACAAACGTTGCTAGAAAACGGATACGACAACAATCACATACTACGAAACATTAGAAACGCACAACTTGCTTTTACTTCCTTGTAATAGAAAACAGAAAATATATCTTTCTATTTCTTTTTTTTATTTCTTTTGTTGTTATTTAGGCATTTTATAAAATTTTCTATGTTAAAAATGAATATAATTTGTAGTTCATAAGTTGCTTTTATTTGCTTGTACTAGGACTACAATAAATAGAACTGGGTTCTTACTCGAACATCAATCCTAGGTAATTGAATCCGGGGTAAGATTTCAGGCGGGTACAATAGAACTCTTTAAAATTTTTGTTAACTCAATTAATATAACAAATTTAACATAAATCACATAAATTATACATTAAACTTTGGCTTAGTCACTGTAAATAATTGGTCCGATTATGTACCAGAAATTACAAGGAAATGAGGCTGTTTGTAGCTATGGGTCTAATAGACACATAGCGACAACTGGCGCTTCGGATGGTGGCGCGACTAGTGAAGGGTTAAAATAACGAAGATTGTGTCAACTTCCGGTTTAACCGGAAGTGGCAGAACCTTCAAAATAGTGTGCTTAAATAGACCGCATTATGTTTGTCACATGTGCAAAGATTCAGAAAAACACGTTGAGTGGTTCCTGAAATATGTATCGTGTAAGTTCTCGACTGACACCTGTATGTACAGGGTGGCGCATTTCAACGGAAATGCTTAATATATCCGTTATTATACAAGATATGAAAAAAACTATATACGTTAATTATAGTGTCCTAAGCTATATCTTATAAAATTATTTTGACAATCACAAGTGGCCCAGAAGTCGTTTTTTTTAATAGAACACATCTTATGTTATTGCATTTGCTTGTACGAAAAATTTTGATATTGCTCATCGTTTTCGAGTTATTTCAACTGTTTTGCAACTCTTCACGTTTATCACATATCAAAAATTGTGATATGGCGTTTTCACTAACAGTTATCGAAGCCCCATGAAAATGACGCATATATTTCGTCGAAAAAATATAGCCATATACAGTGACTGAATTTTAAAAATCTCAACCTCTCGTAAATGAATTTTTTCAAATGGAACAGCATGTATTTTGTTTCAGAAGTGAAGGACATGGCTTCTGCTTCAGCTTTTGCATAACTCCCTACGCCTAAAGACTCTAGTTAAAAATATTTACAATCGTATACCATGATTCATGTAGGAGCAATGTAGTTTTTTTTTTCAGTTTTTTATTAAATTCTAATAACGGGTCAGGTTATGGCATTAAATAGCGAATTCTCGAAGAAAACCAATAAAATATTTAAATTAACTTTGGTACAAGAAATGTAAGAAATTATTAATTTGCTAAGGTTATCTATCAGTGTGTCCAAGATAAGGAGGGGATAGCATGGGGAAATCGGAAACCGTAAAAGATACACGGTGGGTTAAATTAGAAAAAAGTTGCCCATTTTAGAGCTCAATTAAATGGTATTTTGAAAATTTGGAAATTCCGATTAGTTCCGGAGATATTCGAAAAAAACCGAAATTCACCAATTTCGGTTTTAATTTTTTCTGGCGTTATTTGAGAAGATATTGAAAAACAGAAAACACTTTCTCACGTACACTTTTTAAGCTCTACAAGTTGGTGTTTACAGATTTTTTATTCGACGTTTCGTCTCCGAGAAACCATCACCAACTTTAATTTTTTAAATACGGCCCTGCAATTTTTATTTCAAAACTTAAAACCATTTTCATATCTTAATTAGAGGATGTATCATTTGTAACGGTTTTAATTATATTTTCAGCTTGTTTCGGTCAAAAAACAAAATTATCCAAGAGAAATCTTCTGTATACGGCCCTGAATACTTGAAAAGCATTTATTTCGGAAGGTCGTACCTTGTAAAATGTCAATGAAGCACAACATTTTCAGTAAGATTCTTCAAACTTATTAATGAAAAAGATACATATTTGTAATAAATAAACCAATAAAATAACTTAAATTCATGAAATGTAGGTACCTTATTAACTAATGAATATTATATGTAAATAGATTATCTGCCTTAATTATAAGAGATGTTCAAACAAATCATCATTATTTTTTAGGCATAGGTAACATCGTCTAATTGTGGAATCCAAAACATTGTTTACTGAATCTAGTGTAATGGTTTGCAATGCTTGCAAAACCAGTTGACGTAATAGTTCCTCCGTGTGCAAACTTCGTTGCTATACGTAGTTTTTGACATACTCCCAAAGATGGAAGTCAAGAGGTGTCAGATCCGGCGATCGTGGAGGACAAGAAACCGCTGTATGCGTACCTATCCATTTGTCAGGAAACCTGTTTGATAGGTATTCTTGAACAGTTCTAGAATTATGAGCCGGGGCCCCGTCTTGTTGAAATCAGATGTTATTGACTTCTGCTAATGGTAAGTGAGCATCGAACCATTCTTCCAAATTATTCTGCAGAAAATTTCGATACCGGTCGGAAGTTAGTGATCCATGATAAAAAAATGGCCCAATTATCCTTGTCCCCAACATTCCCAACCACATGTTGAAACCAAAACGGTGTTGGTGCTTAGACGTTTTGTATAAACGCGGATTTCTTCTGGACCAGAAATGTGTATTTCGCCTGTTGAAGATTCTGTTGTTAGTCACCATACTCTCATCAGATCATAATATTTTATTAACAAAATGTTCATCCTCTTGACATTTTCTAGTGTACCACTCACAAAATGCCCTTCGGTTTATATCGTCCCCGGGCCGTAATCTTTGGCAGATTCGAAATTTGTAAGGATGGTATTTGTTCTTACGCAAAATAAAATTTGCAGTAGATTTTGGCGTCCCAGTTACTCTTTCAATATTTCTAACCGATGTAGGGTTTGTGCTACAGCTAACAGTACATTATTTTGAGTTACTTTAGTGCATGGTTTGTTTCTAGTAACAATTGGTTTCTTAAATGAACCATACTGCAATAAATTGGTAACTATTCTTCAATATATCTTTCTGTTTGGCTGTACTCTTTCAGGGTAATAATTTAACCACATTTGCTCAGCTTTTCCTGTATTACTATACCACAAAATGTAACATTTTAACATGTCGAACTTTTCCCCAAAAGAAGAATGTCCAGCCATTTTTAAACAAATTGAAAGAGCTTGTACTTAATTAACTGTATGTAACAAAGTGACTCAATTATATTTGTTGAAAGATCTCTATTGTCATTAGAAGACACCTTGTTTATTTTTCAAAGCTCTCTATGTTTAGGACCTAGTCTTATGATAGTACGGTTTTATATGTTACATTTTAATAACTAAGAAATCTTACTGAAAGCGTTTTACTTCATTGACTTTTTAAAAGGTACTACTTATAGGAATAAATGCTTTTCGAGTATTCAGGGCCGTACACAAAATATTTTTCCTGAAAAATCATGTTTTATGGCTGAAACAAGCAGAAAACATTTCATTCAAAGCATTATAAATGATAGATCCTTTAATTTAGATTTGAAAATGATTTTAAGTTTTGAAATAAAAATTGCAGGGCCGTATTTAAAAAAATAAAGTTGATGATGGTTTCTCGGAGACGAAACGTTGAATAAAAAATCTGTAAACACCAACTTGTAGAGCTTAAAAAGTGTACGTGAGAAAATGTTTTCTGTTTTTCAATATCTTCTCAAATAACGTCAGAAAAAAATAAAACCGAAATTGGCGAATTTCGTTGTTTTTTTCGAATATCTCCGGAACTAATCGGAATTTCCAAAATTTCAAAATACCATTTAATTGAGCTCTAAAATGGGCAACTTTTTCCTAATCTAACCCACGCTGTATCTCTTACGGTTTCCGATTTCTTCATGCTATCCCCTCCTTATCTTGGACACACTATATAGGTAGGTAAGTACTTGATAAATTGTTTTCACAAATGCCAAAAGAAACTTAAGACCGACAGACTTAAATAACGTTCTTATTTCCGACAGCTTGTGACATGAAAATATAAGATTTTCCGTTTTTATTTGTCTTTATTTCCACTGGTGCAAAGTTCCGTGAAAAGTTAAGAAACCTCTTACATTTGCTCTTGTTAGTGAATTTTCGTAGAAAAAATTCACTAATGGGGAGATCCCGACTTTGTTCTGTTAAGACGGTAGGGATTTTTAACGTGCCCAACATTGCATGAACACGGGACCGACGGCGGTACGCCCCCTTCGATGGGCGGAACGTGCAGACATTTAACTTGCTCAGATAAAATGCCAGTCTCGCCTGATGTTAATTTTTAGTGAATTTTCATTGAGAAAATTCAATAATAGAGAGGTATCGATGGTGAGACTTTCTGAAAATTTCTTCAAATGAGCGCGAATTAGGGCCCCTGGAACTCATCTCCATGGTCAGCTAAAATGTATATATATATATATATATATATATATATATATATATATATATATATATATATATATATATATATATATATATATATATATATATATATATATATATATATCACACCGATAACTCAAAAAATAATAGGCCGATTTTGATAAAATTTGGCATGTACCTTCCTTTTGTAAGTGGCTTGGATAAGTTCGTTAGTCAGGAAAATCGGACGAGGTTTTCCAGGAAAATTTTGAGTTTTCATTCGAAAAAAAATTTTATCTCAAAAAATAAAAAAGCTATGATAACCAAATTTGGTAGGTAGGTTTACGATATAAAAAGTAAACTATACACATAAATCTAGATTTCTATGTTACAAGAAAACAAAGTTATAATAAAATATTTGGTGCCAGATCATTTCTATGAAAATTCACTACCATAACGCACTTGCTGCGTCTTTGTTACCTTTCCTTTTAAACATTCATTTTATTTTCAATTTTAATTACAGATTGGGTATATGATTTAAATTTATATATATATATATATATATATATATATATATATATATATATATATATATATATATATATATATCAACTTATAAAAATTCAAACGGACCTTGGTTTCGGGTTCTAGGGGCACAAATTCGCGCTCATTTGAAATATTTTTTGCAGTTTCTATTAGCGATTTTTTTTTACATAAAAATTCGCTAAAACTGAAACTAAACACGGATATGGATTCTAGGGGGCCTAGTTTGAACTTATTTGAAGAAATCTTTTTTAAATTCAAAAGTCGCGGTCTTCTCATTAACGAATTTTTTCTACAAAAAATTAGCTAAAAATTACAGACCGTTTAACCATAAACTTGATTAAAACTACTGCCAAAGCAACAGGCAAAAGGTCTATTTGAAATGAATTTTCTGAAAATATTTTAATGAAATGAAACTTAAGGGTTTGCAGAACACTCTTCTTGCGACATTTTCTTTACATAATTCGTATTTGTTTCAGGTTCTTTGCCGAAATGTTGCCAATTTTGACGTTTCAAATAGCGACATTGACGTTTTGAGTTATCAGTGTATATTATCCATACAAAATATTGGTTTGTGTGCGTTTTTATGGTCATCAGTGGTACCCTTTTTTTTTTCTTTCAATGCCTATAACTTTTTTTCTTTTAACTTACAGACCTAAATGTTTGTACTTAGTAAATTTTTTATGGTGTAAACCCCCGTACCAAATTTGGTTGCCCCAACTTTGTTATTTCCGGATTTAAAAATTTCTCGAAAGAAAACACAACATTTTCCGGGAAAAACTGGGCCGATTTTCCTGGCTAACGACCTTATCCAAGTCATTTGATCAAAATGTGCCTATTTTTTTGAGTTATTTGTGTGATACATACATATACACACACAAACACACACACACACACACACATATATATATATATATATATATATATATATATATATATATATATATATATATATATATATATATATATGGGGTCGCCGATTGAATACAAGCTGGCAGCCATAACTGCCAGGAAAAGATTTTGTTGAAAAAGAACCTGAAACATGGCAAATTTGCTTGCGAGTTGCTTGTGAGTGGGACAACTTTTGACGCAAAAAGTATAGCCCAAACTTTATCCTCCCAAGCTGGGGTGTCATCCCACAAACTTTTTTACATGGGAATAAGGGTCATCTGATAGCTCGTTGAAAACAGCTTTTGATTCCCTATAACATTACTTTTTTATTTTTGAAATTCAGTCCATTCGTCTAGAAGATATGGATTTTCCCGAGATATTCTTAATGCTGGAGTTTGGCCTCACCAGCGTCCATTAGAAGATAAAGACTGACACAACCATAGCATACTATTCATGTCACCTTTTTTCACAAAAGCCTATCAATCTATGATACATGGTGCACTTTCAATACTTATGCCCCAAAAAGAAATTTCAATAACTAAGCAAATAGCATTTAATAATGGCTATTCTGTTAAAATAATAGATAAAGTAATAGAGAGAAAAGAATACAAATTAGTGACTAATTTAATTTATCCAAATATTAGAGACAAAAAAGACCACAAGTATGTTTCGATAACTTATTTTGGAACCACTTCAGAAAACATTTCAAAATTGTTAAATACCTATACAAATATCTTTTAAATCTTACAACACTACGTGTGATTTGTTATTTAACGTGAAAGAAAAATCTTGTTTCTTGACAAAAGCTGGAGTTTATAAATTAGCTTGTACACATTGTAACGCAATCTACATATAGGTACACTCCTAGAAATGTTAACACCTGATACAAAAAAAATATTTCTACATTTAGAAATAACCACGCCGACAAATCTAAATTTGCATTGATACCCAACATAGACCTACAGTAAATAACCTCATAAAACCACAACATTTTTGTAATGACAAGCATAAACTAGACTTTTTTGAAGCTTTAGAAGTCAAAAAGCACAGGCATGACAATAGCAACCTTATTTTAAATCAGCAAACTGATTTAATGAATTCCCCTTTCTTGGATATTTTTCTTCCTAATTATGTAAATCAAACAAAATAAATCTAACTATTTTTTCAAAAAAGTTGTAATCAGAAAATGAATTGATATATGTCGATATTTTCATTTAATAGAGTGTAATTTATTACTGTTATTGTTTAGTTATTTTGTTGTTGTAACTGTCATTATAGTTATTACTGTTATAGGTTAGTTCTATCTTTGTGTTAAATATTAACATACATCACAAAGACATTTTGAGAGCCTCATCCGTTATTTGTGTTTTATTTTATTTTCAATTTTAAAGAATTTTTGTCATCAAAACATCATAACATAGCAACAGATCTTTATTTGTAGTTGTCATGATTTCGTATTCATTCAATTTTTATCTGTCTGAGGATGCCGTCAAGCAGCGAAACCGGTTAAAGAAATGTTAAAGAACATCCTAGAACATCTAGAAGTCAGAAGGGCCACTTGCTCCAATTAGCTTACACGCTGGCTACGTCCTTCACTTACAGAAACGAAACCCAACAGTGAAGTCAGAGAAATTTACAAACTACAAATATCAGCACACAGCATTCAGAGACACATAAAGATAAAATGTTTAATAGGGAAACTGTTTCTCTGTGGCATTAAATAAAAATGGCAGACAAACATTAAAGACATTGAGCATGTTCAGTGTACAAAACAGTTGAGTATGTTGAATCTAAATGTCGACATGCAGTGACTGTTGCCGCTTACATGCACTGAAGATTACTTTTAATAACTAATAAGCTCTAACAGCTAACCTTATTTTTTTGTGTGTCAGCTGATGGCCATTGGCTGTGGTGAGAAAATCTATCATCTGACATTTCAACAGTCAACATGCCCTTTAGACACATTCAACTTACTGTATTTCATCATAACATAAACATGTTTACGTTGCAAGTCAACAGTTGTAGGTCTAAATGTACCCCCCATTATTTATTCCAAAAAAAAAAAGAGTAGATGGTTTTAAGCTAGTTTATGCATATTGTAATGGACAAGGGGGAGTAGATTACAGAAAACCTAATATTAAGTAGATGACAAGACTCAGCTAGAAAATACCTAGCATATTTCATTTGCGTGAATAAAGTATGCAAACAAAACAGGCTGCTAGCACACGAGGTAAAAAATAGAAATGAAGTTACTGCTTTTAAAGAATCTCTTTTAAATTGAAGATGTTCACTCTAAATCGAGGATTAGAATACATTGGAAATGCTTGTAATTTATACGAGTAACGTTATTGTATCTATTAGTCGTTTCTTGGTTAAATTTACTTGATCAAGGAGACAAAAAATTATTTCGTAACACTTTCCATAACAATAAGCATTGTAACCTTGTAACAAAATAGAGTCAGTTACACATAAACAATTCCTTTCTTGATTCAAGTCTTCTGTATGCATTTTTTTAAGGCACCAAATTGGAACATACCTATGGTCAATCAGTTTCATGGTATTTATCAATAAAACAGGGGTCATGATAACATCTGCAGTAGCATAGGTGTTAATAAGAAAAAATGCAACTTACATGTTCTACATTGATTTCTCCTTTGTACATAAATTCAACCAAACACTTAATATCTATATATTTAACATCTTTCATAATTAAGATAGGATCCTTTTCTTCATACTGCGAAAGAATGGTTTCGAAGTAAGTGCTACATGCTGACAAGACTATCTTATGTGCCTTTATTGTCCTTCCTTCACATGCTAGAGTCACATCACAAAACGCCTCACGTTCTAATAACTGTGAAAACATAGTTTGTAAATTTGAATGATGGTACCTCCATCTTAAACAGTACTGTTGAGGAAGCATTTTTGATGTCTTATTGGTTATGTTATTCTTGAACAGATGTTTTAATTACTTAAACGCACAATTAACGGAACTGATGATTTATCTGCTTTAAAAATTATGAGTCACCGTTAATACAATTTCAAAACATCAAAAATAATCAATACTCTACACTTTTTTTAATTATTTTAAAACACAATAACTCAAGTCTTTTAAATCTCCAAACACAAATTCAACACAAATGTTCACATTCACACTTGTTTCTTCACTTGTACGTATTGAAGGCTCCCACTTTGTTTTCTCAAAATTTGGAGACGCGTATGTAAATGTTCAGTCATTTGGAAAATTCCAACAAAAAATGTGTCCCTTTAGTTTTTTACGAGTCAGTGAGCCAATAGAAACCACGTAAGACCCCTATAAAGCATGTATAGTCGGTATATTCGCCGGGCCAAGCCTTTAAGGCAAATCAATACCCGCACGTCTTAAAAAGTTTCCGTCAAAAATCTTTGGAATTTCTAGATTTATCACAAGTTACATACACAAACATAATAAACACTGGGTACACCACTGAAGAAAGAAAATGCTATTTTAGGTGAAACTAACGGCATCAAACACATCGACTAACGTAAAACCAAAACGGGGTCAAAAATTAAACTGACTCTGACTGTACGGTAATTGGGCCTTTCATATTTATTTTTATAAACTTGAGATTTTTTAGAGCTTATGAAAAGAAACAGAAAATCGACGAACGCACTCAAGTTCAATGATCGGAGACTTCAACAAATGTGTATTTATCAAATTTAAAATCAGACATTTTCGCTTTAACTGCCTAATTATCATTTCTCAGACGTATAGGCTTACATTAAGTAGAATTTTAAGATCACAACACTACAATTAATTAATTTTTAGGTCATAAGTCAATAATCTTTCTCACTCGTGGAATTTTTTGAAAAAACGGTAGAGAGAGATGGGAAAACGCGTTGTAAAGAAAATATGGGATTGTTCTTTTACGAATAAGTAATAAAAAGTTAGTAATAGTTGGCACTACCTATTTTCTGATCTAGGAATTTTCGAATTTCAAAATGGCTGGAGATGTCAAGTCGCCCAAAACGTCACTTTTTTGGGTTTTGTTTGGTTTTGGGGTTATAGAAATGCTATGTTACTGTTGATGGCTGTACGTGCTAATTCGTTATTAATTACGATATCTGTAGACTCCAGACAATACTTATTCTAATTACAGATAAGTAATAAGAAACTATAAAATGTCAGACGATGATGATATTCAGTATGTGAAAAGGCAGAAAACTATTCATTATGGATCATTAGAAACCGTTGAAAAAGCTAGGTTAGCTGCATTAGCTGATGCCGAAGATGAAGACAGCAATGATGCTGGGGAACCGCCGAACGCCCCTCCGGTTAATGTATCAACAGGTAAATTATTTAACTTTGCTTGAAGTATTCTATACTTGAATTTATTTTTAAAAGGTCTTGTAGTTATGGCCAAACGTTACCTGACAAACAGCAATATATATTTGCAAAATTACTGCTGAGTGATTTCCAACTGCTTCTTTTTTATAGCTTTTTATGTGTCTGTTCGATTGGTGCATTCATATTTCAGCAAACTTTATCACTATATTTTGTATTCTAAATTTAATTTATTGCACTCCGTTTTATTGTGATGATCTATTTCATATTGCAACAACTGTCACATATTAAATTTAAATATCTTGAGGGTTGCTTTTTTGTTAACTGTAGGAGTTTAAATTCAAGTGTAACATTCAATTGTTAATAAAGAGCAGTGTTTTCAAAATACAGCTTTACTTTAGTCCTTAATTTATATTTTTCTGTAACTATATAAAATGTATTTCCAACAGAATACATGGAACTTGAGGAGGCAATGTCAAGAGATAAACAAGCGTTGCTTGAAGAATTTGAAAGAAGAAGGAAGGCTAGATCTATAAACGTGTCTACAGATGATGCAGAAGTGAAAAGAAATTTACGACAAATAGGTGAACCTATTTGTTTGTTTGGAGAAGGTCCTGCTGAGCGAAGGTGTAGGTTGAGAGACATTTTGAGCAGGTAATTTTTTTTAATTTAGAAACTTTTGAATGTTTTCAACTTTTATATTAATTGGGCCTTATAAAAACACACTTTCATGTCTAATTTTATTGGAAATTGATTTGTGTAGGACTGGAGAAGATGCAGTTGTGAGAAGAGAAGCTGAAGAAGAAAGAAAACAATTTGAAAAAGATCATGAGACTACCTGGTACCATGAAGGTCCAGAATCATTAAAAATAGCAAGGTTGTGGCTAGCGAAGTATTCATTACCTAGAGCAAAGGATCGCTTAGAAGAGGCAAGAAATCAAGCTAATTTACCAACAGCCACCAAAACGGCGAAAATGCAAGAGTTGCAAAAAAAATTACAAGTGATGTCTATATATGCTAGTCAGATAGGTGATACAAGACCAATATCTTATTGTCAGTTTAGTCCAAACTCAAAACTTTTAGCAACAGCATCATGGTAAGTTAAATGTAATTCACTTTAACAACTTCTAATTCTGTAGAAATTTGTGATTATGATTGTAGACAACAATACAAGAAATTATTTTTATCAAAACTTACATTTATTGCTTCGATTCAGTTTAAGTTGGACATTATACGCAAAAAGTCTGTTTTAAATAAAGTAACTGCTGATACATTGCAGCTCTTTAGTCCAGTGGTAAGACTGTCTGCCCCTGAACCCAAGGGTTTTGGGTTCTGGGTTCAACTCCCAGTAGGGATTTCACTCCTACAGTACATACTGTAAAATTAAGGTTAACTGAGGTTGTGGATGTGTCTGAGTAAGTTGAATATCTGCACATTCCTCCTGAGTTAGACCCGTGAACCGTGCAATGTTAGTCACATGATAGGTCCACACCCTCCTTACAGAAAGGCAGGGGTTCAGCGAAATTTCCAGGATAGTGAGGTAAAACTGATCCTTGCTTGTCGTTGATTGGCCATAATTACGAAAATAGACTGTCGTTAGAAACAAAAATACAAGACAAATTAGTTAAAGATTAGGCTTATCGGGTTACATGCATGCTTATATGATTCTTACCTCTCCTCTTCTCCCAATTATTTATGGTGAATGTAATTGAATAATTGGTCGCACATGTCGTGTTTTCGCTGAAAAGTATCCAGATACGCCGAAGCCTAGTCCTGACACAGTGAAGAGATTATTGAAGAATTGTTCAAGTTACGGGAGTTTTATCCCCAAAAGGAGAAACCGAAGCGAAGTGTTGATAATGAGGTAAACGAAGTCAATGTCATATTTCGCTGCTGGGCCAAATTCATGTCTCAGGGATTGTCAAAGGGAGTTGGGTTTATCAACAACCATTCACAGAATATTCAAAAAACACAACCGGAGACCCTTCTCCTATCACTTAATCCATAGTTTACAGCCCAGTGATAACTCCCAAAGTGTTGAATTCTGTGAATGGTTCCTTTTAAAAACACTCAATCATCATAATAGCCACTTTTGGTCGTATGAAAATCCTCACGTCACAAGAACTAACTATTGTCAAGACCGTTGGTCATTTAATGATTTTGTGCCGTAAAAAATGATCTGTTTGCCTCATTATCAACACTTGGCTTTGGTTTCTCTTCTTTTGGGGATAAAGCTCCCGCAACTTGAACAATTTTTCAATAATCTCTTTACTGTTTCTGGACTAGGCTTCGGTCTATCTGGATACTTTTCGGCGAAAACACGACATGTGCGACCATTTATTCGATGACATTCACCATAAATAATTAAAATCGGTTTGGTTATTGAGAAACTCCTAACAGAAATTCCTGCCGCCTCACCCTGTAGGTTATACCAGTAACCAAATTGATGCCTGTTTGCATTAAAAAGCCAGATTTGCTATTAAAAACATTTTTATGAAAATTCACTTCCATGCTTCCAGACTTTATTATCTGTAACCAATTAAGTATCTGCAGAAATGTTATTTTATGCATTTTTGTTAAATAAACCATCTGTTTTGCAGTTAACAACTATTGTTATGCGGTTACAATCACACAGGAAGTTGCTAAGGCGTTTTAAACAAAACCAACATTGCCAACTATGAAAAATGTTGATAACTTTTTGTCTTCTTTTTACTTGACACTGTCCAAAAATGACAGTGATTTTTTTTTTTTGGTTGCTTTATCATTAGTAAGAATAAAATGCGACTTAATTTATTTTTACTATTAATTTTTTAGTGTGTTGTAACGAGTTCGCCAATAAGATTTTCGTTTTTTTTTTTTTCGTGTTTTTTTTTTCAAAATCAGTTGGAGTTGCACGTTGTGAAAAATGCGGAGGAGCTCCATCTTGTTGAAACACTAATTGATTTTCTTGATAGCGATCATCATTTTCAACAATGTCAATTAGTAGAGGGTAAACGATATCTTCTAGTACCTCCAAATATGTTTCGCCACTCAAATTGCCATCAAGAAAAATTGGTCCGATTAAACAGTCTCAAAAAATGCCAGTCCAGACATTCAATTTCTGTGGAATTTGAGTGTGGACTTCGTGAAAATTTCTTGGATTATTATCTGCCCAATAACGACAATTATGATGATTGACTGTAGAGTTTAATAAAAACGTACACTCGTCTGAAAAACAGATGTTGAACAGAAAGTTCCCGTTATCAGCTATTCGTGCAGTCATAACTTCACAAAACTCCAGCCGCCGATCAAAATCATCTTCATTCAGTTGTTGTACAAGATGAATTTTATACGGGTGAAATTTATGATGCTTCAATATTTGCTGAATAGTTCTTCTTTTGATGTTTGAAACAGTGGCCAATTTTCTCGTGCTCAAAGTTGGGTCAGCAGCAATTTGTCCTAAAACTTCAATCTCAGTAGTCTTATTTCTAACCGGAAATTCACGTTTAGGATCCCGTTTTTTGTTGGCTACTGAACCACTTTGTCGAAACTTTGCAACTAACTCCAAAATGTATTTTCTGTTAACATGTCTGTTCGGATGTCGTTCATTAAACAAATTTGCAGTACGGTTGGCACAGTCATCGTTTTTGAAAAAAAAAGTTATTATTTCTACTCTTTCTTCTACAGAATACACCATTGTGAAATTAATTTTCGTTAGTACTATCAAGTATCAAACCGACCGATAAACTGAAATAATAAACCACATTTCTCTCATTCCAATAAGCAATGTTCTGATAGTCAATTTTTTGTTTACAAACCAACAAAACATTGACTATCAGCACATTTCTTATCGGAATGAGTGAAATGCAGTTTTGCATCTTCAATTGTGAATAATTTTTAAACGAGGATAAAACTTTCAAAAAAATTAGTGTGCTGAATTCAGAAAAGAAAGAGCTTTCAAATGATGTAACACTCGACCCATGTTCCCTGTAAAATATGTTCGTTCGTTCATTGCAAAAATACCCTATTTAAAATATAAGGGTTGTTATCACCACCCTTAAGGGGTTGTTGTGACAAAGTTGAGTTTTATGTCAAAACATGTCCCCCTCAATATTAAAATCGACGTGTTTCAGCGTTTCTTAAAAAAAAATTCTCTGGATGCAAATCAGTCTGTTTCGTTTTCAATGTGCCACCCTATATATATATATATATATATATATATATATATATATATATATATATATATATATATATATATATATATTATTTTAACATAGGCCATACCATGTATCTTTGATCGTGCAATAAAGAACTATACCTTTATTGTTTATTGGGAAAAATTATGCACTATGACCTAGACAAGAACTCAGGGACTCGTACTGTATCTAATATAACCAGATTATATTAGGAACGTGGTAGATTTTTTGTTTCAAAGCTTATGTATCTATTTTTTCTGGAAAAAAATAACTTCTACTGGGAATTTTTGTTTGCAGGAGTGGCTTGTGTAAAGTATGGTCTGTACCAGATTGTGAATTGAAGCAAACATTGACTGCTCACACCTGTAAAGCAAGCTGTATAGTGTTTCATCCAAAAGCTACCATTAGTCAAGAAGAAAATGTCTGCAATATGGCTTCGTGTGCTGCCGATGGCTCTGTGAAATTATGGGATTTCCAGAGGTAAGCTGTCGTTTTTTATATTTCTGTTTAATTAGAATTACTGTTATATTTACAGAATAATTAAAATTAATATTGCATTTACAGCCAAGGAGGCTTTTCTTCTTGTTTCTAAGTAACTTTTTCCCGGTTGCATTAACTTGGATAACTTCCTTATAAACCATTATCTGCTATGTAGAAGTAATATAGTTTATTTATCATCTTAAGAAACACCACAAATTTAATTTGCATAAGGAAACATGAAACCAAATAAAAAAGGCTTTTAAATATTGAGTGATTTTTTATTATTATGCTCAGGGTGTGCTAGGTCCAGGCGATAATTTCTCATATTTGTGTTTGATCTGGAAACTTTAAGGGTGATGTGATTTTTTCAGTTATTTGAAGAGAATTACCTAAAAATCACTTTTTAGATTCTAATTATGAAGTAGCAAGTACAAAGGGCAAAATGAATTATCATGGTTTTTATGACTCTCTATCTATATCTATATATCTAAAGCCACTTAAAAAAATACTAATTGTGGTGGTAACAACATTATTTTACACTATTTACTTTATGTATCTTTACAGTGAAGAACCAGTTGCTGACATTGATGGTCATATGCCACACAGAGTGTCTCGTTTAGCATTCCATCCTTCAGGTAGATTTCTAGGTACATGCTGTTCTGATAATTCTTGGCGTCTTTGGGATCTTGAACAGTGCACAGAAGTTCTTCATCAAGAAGGCCATGTTAAACCAGTTTACTGTATATCCTTCCAGATAGATGGTTCTGTCTGTGCCACAGGGTATGTATTTTTTATATTAAAAAAGTTTTAATAATCATTTCACAATAAAAGACCGGGGTTAGATACTGTGGTTGGGAACTGAAACAAAAGGCTGAATCACCCCAAAAACCACAAAATAAAGCGAGAAAGTTATGCGCTAGATACATATTCTGACAACAAAGTTGTCTTCATACTACCTAGTGTTAGTATATTATTGTAATTATTACAAAATTTCATAGAATCTTATTCATTGCAGAAATTGCTGCCAGTACAAAGTACTGCTTTGACTTTATAAATAAAGTCCAATGAAAAAAGTTCAGGACACATTATAGTAGTGAATTTTCATATAAATTGTACACTGTTAGTAAGGCATATTATTAAAACTCTGGACGCAGCAAGTGCATTATGGTAGTGAACTTTCATAAAAATGTTTTTAATAGAAAATATGTTTTTTTTTAAAGAAAGCAGGTATCAAATTTGGTTACCAGTATAACCTATATAGTAGAAACAATGTGCCATGTTTCATCAAAATAACTTTATTGTTTGAAAATGTACAAAAATTTCCGCAAGTAAACTTAGTGTTCCTGAAAAAACTGGTTTGTTGGTCAACCTTATAGGTTAATCGCATTGAGCTATTCAAATTTGAAGCATTTAATGAAAATTCGCTCACACAATGCACTTGCTGCGTCCCGAATTTCTTTTCTTACAAAGATGTATTATATTTCGATGGAAAATGCAAAAATGCAATAACATAAAGCGTGTTCGATTAAAAAAAAAAAAGAAAATTTAAATCACCAACAACTTATGGGCCACCCTGTAATTGTAGAAATATTTTTTTAAGATGTAGCTCAAGACACCCTATGTATACAATTTTTTTTCGTATCTTGCATAATAATGGATATATTGCGCTTTAAAGATGTTTTACGAAAATTAAACAAAAATGATATACCATTAACCGATAAACTCTATAGCCAACACTACTGCCAAAGCATCAGAGAAAGGGTCTATTTAAAATGAAATTTCTGGGAATATTTTAGTAAAATGAAG
Organism: Tillus elongatus; assembly: GCA_964006375.1. Classification (NCBI taxonomy): domain Eukaryota; kingdom Metazoa; phylum Arthropoda; class Insecta; order Coleoptera; family Cleridae; genus Tillus; species Tillus elongatus. The sequence goes on along the minus strand of OZ023262.1, from coordinate 256,057,044 downwards.
GACAATGGCGATTGAAACTAAGACTTCCGGATTTGTAAAACATTCTTCTTAAGACATTTTCCTTCCATGCCTCATATTAGTTTCAGGTTCATTGCCTAAATATTACCAATTTTGACATTTTAAATCGCGACTTTCGATGTTTTGAGGAAAATGCAAATTTATTTTTCTTTAAATGTCTGTAACTTTTTTGTCCTTTAACCCACAGTGCTAAATTTTGGTAGGTAACTTACCTATAATGATATAAACCTGCGAACCAAATTTGGTTGCCCTTACTTTGTTAATTCCGGAGATATAAATTTTTTTTCGAAAGAAAACACAATTTCCCAGGAAAACCTCGGCGGATTTTTCTGGCTAACGAACTTATTCAAGCCACTTGCAAAAAGAAGGTACTCACCAAGTTTTATCAAAATCAGTCCATTATTTTTTTTGTTATAGGTGTGAGACATAACCGTCCACCTTTCCACCACTTTCAGTGCTGTCTGCATGTGCTCCCACACTGGCTGTGTAACCTTTCCTCGAACTATGATGACAATGTCGCCTGCATAGCCCTGTACCTCATACCCCCCTCCCGAGAGCCTCACTAGCAGGCATCCACAACTAGGCACCAGAGCAAGGGAGACAGAACGCTCCCCTGTGGACACACCGCCGCGACTCCCGCCAGCAGATTCCCTCCCGCGAGTGAGGTGAACACCGCCCTGTCTCTGAGCATGGAACCAATCCACCTGCAGCAGGCCTCTATTCCACGTTCCCTAACAGCTGCCAGAACCGATTCGAATGAGGTGTTGCTGAAGGCCTCCTCTATGTCTAGGAAGGCCCCCAGCCCCACCTCCCTGTTCTACAGCGTATTACCCAGTTTCAGCACCAGTTGGTGCAGTGCTGTTTCTGTTGAGACTCCTGCTCTGTATGCATATTGTCTGCAGTGTAGGAGATATGCTTCCAGTACACCGCCCCTAATGTGCCGGTCGAGCAGTTTTTCCATTGTTTTTAGCAAGGACATGAGACTTATTGGCCTCAGGGACTTTGCCTGGTCTGTTGGATGCCCAGGTTTAGGAATGAATACAACCCTGGCCAGTCTCCATGCCCTCGGAATGTGCCTCAGTGCCAGGCTGGCTCTCATAATGAGGGTAAGCGCCGGCACCAGTATATCTATCCCCTGTTGGAGCATGATGGGCATTATTCAATCAAATCCCGGGGATTTGTATGGCTTAAAGCTGTTAATGGCCCATCTGATTTTGCTCCAAGTAACCCCCTGTTTAGCGACTGTCCAGTCTACTCTAAATGCCCGCCTATAAGGCGCCTCCATTTCTGAGTGTTCCCAGTCCGGAGGTGATTGGTGTATTATGATTGTTATTTGTGTGCAATTAATGTTTATCTGAGATTTACCAACCATTTTTATTTCATTTTGTTTGCTATTCCAAATTTAATTCATATAAATAAATTTATATATTTTGTTATATTAAAATATCTGTTTAATTGAAGAGAAATTCCTCCCTAATTTCTCATTTCTTTTGGCATCAGTGCAAACAATTATTTCTTACTATTATCTAAATTTCAATGTAACCTGGCACTAGTCTGGAGAGCCCACAAATATAAGACTCTGGGCAGTGCGAAGCAAACAAAGGAAGAGAATGTGAGTATCAAACTACATCCAGATCTGTCAACCTCCTAAACAGTGCTGCTAATCTTAATAAATTTGATAATCTGATAGATAGCTACTTTAGTGTAGTGTGTTATAGGCAATTGTGACCTCACCATTGAACAGATCTATATCCACCTGAGGTCAATCACAATATACTACGGTTCTTGTGCTCTAAAGCTTTTTCTTTGAAGGAGGTAACAATGTCTCTGATTTTTCTGTCACCTCGTGGTGTTGAAAGGCGTTTCCGGCCACACTTACCAACTCGCCAATTTGCTCCCAATCTCATTTTTCCAGATTTTCCCTGAATTTGATTAACAGTGGCCACACAAACATGAGTTAGGGCGGCTATTTTTCTTGACACTACTGTGTATCCTTCAGACAACGCAAAATTTCTGCAGATTTTGATGCCAGAATATCTTTGGCTTTTCCCATCTAAGAAAAACTGCTTGTGTTAGGAACAAAAGATATTTCCCAAAAAAATGTGATTATATAAATAAAAGATATTTTTGTTTAAAACCACTACAAATACCACAAAAATTGAGTTACAGTAACTACTATAAACCAAAATGTCTTTCAAAATCACAAAAAGCCCCTAAACCAGTCTTATTAATATCACTACTAAATTCACTGAAACATAATGCAGCACCTATAACGTTAAATTGATCATACCGTCAGATATTCACCAAAACTCCAAGTGTTTCTAATAATTTGGCCACCCAATGTACAATCACAAGCTGGAGCTGCTATGTAAGATACATTGTATAACTAAATAACCAATAAAGATTACTAAGTCAAGATTGTAACCTGTGATGAGCGCTGATAAGTATACTTGAAGAACCCAAATACCACAACACAACTTTTTAAAGACCGCGAATTTTTCATCCTCTGATGACGCTAACTTTGTTGGTGAAACGATCGTCAGGTCTTTAAAAAGATGTGTTGTGGTGATTTGGGTTCTCCAAGTGTATTTACCAATAAATATTACTATTACTATATAACTATCTCTCTTTTTTTTTTAGTGGTATGGATTCATTTGGAAGAGTTTGGGACTTGAGAACTGGAAGATGTATAATGTTCATGGAAGGTCATATAAAAGCAATATTAGGTATTGACTTCTCACCAAATGGTTACCATATAGCAACCGGAAGTGAAGATCATACTTGTAAAATATGGGACTTGAGAAAACGTGCTATACTATACACAATACCTGCCCATACAAACTTGATCTCATGTGTTAAATTCCAAAGAGATAACGGAGACTATTTAGTGACATCATCATATGACAACACTGCTAAACTATGGACAAGTAGAACATGGCAACCACTAAAAACGCTATCAGGTCACGATGGAAAGATAATGAGTGTTGATATTTCTCCTGATAACCAGTATACAGCAACATGTTCGTTTGATAGAACTTTCAAGTTTTGGGCTCCTGAATAAGGCTAATTTTATTTGTTAAATAATATTATTTATAATGTTAACTACATTTTGTACATAATAATAAAATAAAAATTTGAATTTTTTATGAAACTTTTTTATTTCACTAATTGGAAGTTATGTTTCTCATTTGTCTTATAGCAGCCACATATCTTGCCGAACATCCAGTACTCTGCTGCTGGTACTGATCTGAAGGAATCTTTAGCAGTAACTGAAGTTGTTGCAAGTTCTCTGATAGGGAGATCCCTAAATCTTGTAACACGTTATTTAAATAACCTGAAAAAAAAAAGAATATGTAAATGAATATATGAAAAAAGATAAACATGGTGGATTACAAGATGTCACTTTTTATTGGCTCACAAGGGGTATCTCTGTTATTACACGTTAGAAAAATGCTTAACATGCCAAAATTGGCAGTTTCTAAAGTTCGTTTCAGATCGACTTTTGATTTGTAGAATTCAAGTGTCACTAAGTGAAGATTGGAACCTGTGATGAGCACTGATAAGTACAGTTTGAGAATCCAAATCATCACAACTCATCTTTTTTTTAAAACCTGATGATCGTTCACTAACAAAGTTAGTGTCATCAGCGCATGAAAAATTCGTAACTACTTACTACTAAACATCCCCCCAGGGGTACAGTGGTGGCGCCGACAGATATGGATCTGGTCAGAAAAGTGTTCGAGGGCCAGTTCAGATATGCACAACTGGATATCACTGTCATGATTCCCAATACCAAGAAAAAAGAACAAAGCAGTAGAACCAAGAGTTCCCAGAGAAGAACTCATAGTGAGTGCAGAAGGAGTCAGCTATGCAGACCTGGTAAAAACGTTAAAAGCAAAGTAGACAAGTAAGACAAGCAATGAGAGGGAAACTACGGGTCATAGATGGAGACACGACGAATGCGGAAGCACTATGTGGGGAAATGACAAACAAGATGGACGGTACCAAGGTGGGTTTAAGAAAATCCACAAGTACCTTGCACATAACTAACATCGATGAAGGCACAATGAATGAAGATATAGTAGAAGCCGCAGAAGTAAAAGGAGACGTTATACAGGTAACCTCTTTAAGACCGGGGGGACAAGAAACCAAGTAGCTACGGTCACAGTCGACAAAAGTGTAGCCACCCTGTTGCTGAAACAAAGAAATATTAAGGTGGGCTGTTTGCCAGATCAGAGAGAGAGAGAGAGAGAGTGCATCTTAGAAGGTATTATAAATGTCTAGAATTTGGTCACATGAAGGAATGCAGAAATCCAGATAGGTCGGACGAATGCATGAACTGTGGGAAGAAAGGCGAAAGAGTTCAAAGCCACGTTAGAAAAGGAAATAGGAGTAGGAGAGGGAGTTTCAGAGCGAAAGGGAAGATCTACAATACATGCTGCAAGATATGTCACAGAAGTCGCAAAAAATGGTGTGTGTTGATCACTCTCGATGTGAAAATGCTTTTAACACTGCCAGCTAGGGCAAAATCATAGAAGAACTGAAAAGAAGAAACATCGCTGAGTACCTGATAAACATCATAAGCAGTTACTTCTCATACAGAAAGATCAGCATTGTGGGGGGATGGCTGTTACGACGGGAGTCCCACAAGGATCCATCCTGGAATATAATCTATGATGGAATCCTGAAGCTAAAAATGGTTGAAAGAGTTATGCTGATGACCTAGCAGTACTAGTAGAGGCATCGGAACAAGACACACTTTCGAGTGAACGAATGTTAAGAAGAGTGGACAGATGGATGACGGCCAAAGAACTCCAGCTCGCCCCCTCAAACTCAAAGGCGGTCATCATAAAGGGTGCAAAAATCAGGGGCGATTTTTCGTTTCGCTTAAAGGATACCATGATAAAACCAGCGAATACCCTGGTGCATCTAGGAATAACAATCTGTGAGTCACTCAATTTTGGCCAGCATGTGTGAATGGCAGAAGTAAAGGCTGAAAGAAGAACAACAGCACTAAACAGGATAATGCCCAACGTGAGAGGCCCAATATCAGCAAAACGGCTACTGATCAGCAGAGTAGTGCACTCAATTCTGTACGGAGCGTACAAAACGTTGATATAGTTTTACAAATATTTATGAAAAATTACCCATTTCTTACAATTGTTGACTGGATTGAATAAAAAATGTTGCAAAACAGGCTTATTAAAATATCTTTATTGCACGCAGCCATTCGTACAATAAAGAATAGGGAAACATTATACATAGGATAACTTCAACTACGACTCCAATAATACTACCTGTCAAAGTGACATTTACAAAAGGTTGATATAGTTTTACAAATATTTATGAAAAATTACCCATTTCTAACAATAATTAAAACGATTGACTAAAAAAATGTTGTAAAACAGGCTTGTAAAAAAAATTCTTTATTACCCAGCAAAAATGTGTTTATCTTACATAGATATTTGTATTCAGAAATGTACGCGCTTTCAAATAGTAGTAGATCACGTATGTAATCCGTAAGAAAAAAAGTTAACTATCATTCAGACACACTTTGGTGGAATATGGCAAAACGAATTACAACAGCTGATTTATTACATGCTTTTATGTAAAAAGTACTTTGTGTTTTGCTGAAAATTAATCAATTACTTAATTAAAAGAAAAATATGAAATTAGAAAATTTCTGTTTTTTATCAAATAAGTTTGGAACTATTTAAAATAAATGAAATCTGAAAACAGATTTTGATCAACTTGAAACTTATCTTGGTAATTCAACAGACTCTCTGTCTTTTATAATAACAGAGATAGCAATAGTGCGTGCCAATAACATATATGACACATAGAATGTTCTATTAAAAATATGTACAGGGTGTTTCAAAAAACATATACCATCACTCATGATTAGATTCCTCACATAACAATAAGACATTTTTTTCATATCAACGTAGGTAAGATTTTACTTCATTTCATAGCTACAGGGTGTTAAAGATATTTTTTTTTGGCTCCTGCCAAATTTCCCCAAAATGACTTTAACAGTCCGAATGAAATTTGGAGGGTAAAAGTGGTTTAAACTAGTATATGTTTTACTGCCATAAAAGTGTGGACAGATTCACCATGGCTGGGCTTATGTGCTTTCTCTGCAGTACTGTTCTTTAAAAAACCTGTGTGCCACACTTTTTTTTCTTTTGTCAGCATAGTTATGTAGGTCGTTTAGGGCCTGTTGAAAATTACCCCTTGATATTTTGTAGATTTCAATCTCTTTTATGATATAAATGCAATTATGTTGTGTTATGTAGGGTATTGACTTTTTTTAATACTTTTAGGGTCCTTAATTTAAACTTTGGTAGGTGGTAGTGGACTTTTCCTTTACGTGATAGTAAAGGATTTTTTTGCACGCCTGAGGAGGTATCACCCCTCAATGTACAAAAGATTCCGGAGATAAAATATCCCTCCATTCGGATCTCCGGGAGAGGGGTGTGCAGGGGGCGTCGGCATCAAGATTTAACATATCCTTCTCGAATATATGTGGCCTGAATTCTAACCTGAACTCCGTCCACCGTTTTCTCCAGGGTAATAGGCCCCAACTCTTCTTCCTCACCGAAACTCAAATCAGTGCTAAAACAGCCACTAATTACCTTAATTTCCTGGGGTATGAGCTCCTTACTTCCTTTACATTGCATGAAGGTGTGTGCACATACATCTGTAGCAATATACCCTGCACCAGACTCCCCAATTTGGAAGCTGGAAGAAAAGACATACTTTGGATGAAACTCTCTCTCAGGGCTGCAACTTAATTCATCTGTTGCATTTACCGGTCACCTTCTGACAACAACTTTGTCCAGCTCTCCGACTACCTTTCTGAAAAAACCGACCATCTGATTTCTGAATATCCTTCCTCCGAGGTCACTATTCTTGGTGACTTCAATGTCCATAATAAGGAAGCTAGGATCTTCAATAACCGATACAGAAGGGAGAGCAGCGGGGCCTTTGCAGTCAGCAATTCTTTAGCCAATATGGTTCAGCAACCTACTTACTTTCCTCGCATCCCAACACACAGCTCAAATCCCTTGGATCTCCTTCTTATTACAAAACCTGAATGCTATAAGACATCAGTCACTGCCCCCTCTTGGTCGCCCAGACCACGGCATGGTCACTGCTTCCTGTGCAATGCAACCAAAGGTCACACAGTCATCACACCCACATATCGTTTAGCACTACAACTCCGTGAAATGGGACGAAATCCAGGATTACTTTTTCTCATTTCCATGGTCGTCTGTCTGCTTCTCTCATCCTGACCCCTCTGATATCTCACAAAACGTCAGCGGAATTGTTCTCAGAAAATACGCACCAGAACTTACTCATGTCCTGACTCGTCTGTTTCAGACATCTTACAATAGAAGCATATTCCCTAGTAACTGGAAAACTACTAGAGTACAACCCGTCCCCAAGAAAGGATCCAAAGCGCTTCCTAGCAATTACAGGCCTATTTCTCTCCTTTCAGTCGTCTCTAAGGTGATGGAAAAGTATATAAACACCGAATTACTAAACTTTTTTGAAAAACACAGTCTAAACCACGACAGGCAGTATGGATTCTGTCAGCGGAGATCAACTGCTGACCTTTCTTTTGTCACCCATTCTTGGAACAAGTCTATGGAACTACATGGTGAATACCAGATTATCGCTCTAGACATATCCAAAGCATTCGACCAGCTCTGGCACGCAGCGCTGCTTAATAAACTACCGGCCTATGGCCTACCACCAAAACTCTGTACCTGGACAGCAAATTTCCTCTCCAACCGGAGCATTTCTGTTGTTGTGGATGGCCATTCCTCTAAACTGTATCCAATTACTGCAGGAGTCCCTCAAGGTTCAGCTTTAGCCCCTACTTTGTTTCTTCTCCACATCAATGACCTCCTCTCTAGCACATACAACCCAGTTCACAGTTACACGGATGACAGCACCCTTCACTCAAATATACAATATTCGACGGCTGTCTCTTTAGCCCAATTAGATGAGGATCGCAGACTAACGGAGGGTTCTGTCTCTGTGGATCTCCAAAAAAGATTAGACTGGGGAAGTAGTAATATTGTACAATTCAACTCCACCAAATCTCAGTCTTGCTTTCTATCTCATAAGAGATACACCAGCCCTAGACCCATTACAACGAACAACCAAGTTATTCAAAGTAATGAGTCCTTTTCACTTGTTGGCATTTCTGTGGATCGAAATCTCAATTGGCACCAACATGTCATCAATTGCAGAAGCGGCTGCCTAAAAATTAGGTTTCCTCTTCCGGGCTCACAAATACTTTTCACCAGCTAATCCCTATACCTTATATACTTCACAAATAAGGCCAAACCTCGAATACTGCTCCCACATCTGGGCTGCTGCTGTCGCTTCTACACTCACTATCCTGGACTCCATTCAGAAGAGAGCTATACGTCTCATCGGTGACCCTACCCTCACCCAAAGGCTGCCACCCTTGCCCACCGACGTGCCGTTGGTGATCTCTCTCTCTCTCTCTTTTATAGATATCTGCACGGGCACTGCTCAGAGGAGCTTTCTTCCATAGTTCCTCCACCTGCTGCCCCCAACAGATCTACCAGGGGAACAAAGCGAATGCACCCTTTTACTGTCCAGGTCACCAGGCATAGAACATCTTGTTATGCCCGCTCTTTTGTCCCGAGGACATCCAACTTGTGGAATTCCTTGGCGGCACATGTTTTTCCTTCTCCTCCGAACCTCCAACCCTTCAAGTCCAGAATTAGCAAGTTGCCTCTTTCCTCCTTGTCGACACCCCTGGTACGATAATAGCATTTAGGCTGTGGGCCCTCGTGGTGTGTTGTTGAAATAAAAAAATAAAAAACTATTTACTAGTTGAAAGTACCCGAATGGAATCACAGCAAGTTTTGAAAATGGTCACCAGCAGCTTCATTACAAACCGTCAATCGTCGGCGCAAATATCTTTCTACTCTGGCACAATTGCGAGAATTTTAATAGGCACTAAACGACCTACATAACTGTGCAAAAGAAAAAAAGTCAGTGGCGCACGGGTTTTTTTCAGAACATTATTGCAGTGATAGCACATAACTTTCACCTTCAAAATTTCATTCGGACTGCTACAGCAGTTTTGGAGAAATTTGGAATAAACCAAAAAATAAATAAAAAACCTTCAACATCCTGTAGTAGCTACGAAACGAAGCAACAACGGAGCTATGTTAATATGAAAAAAAGTCTTCATTTTGCGTGAGGAATCTAACGACAAACGATGGCACATGTTTTTTGAAACAGCCTATATATATATATATATATATATATATATATATATATATATATATATATATATATATATATATATATATATATATATATATATATATATATATAGTATCTGAAAAACACACTGTTGTTTTTCTGAAAAGTTACTCATTTTTTAAAAATTCGAAGGGAGAGCCATTCTATACAGAAGGTAGGTTAGGATTGAATTCATTTTAACAAAATTACCAGATACTTACCAATGTCATGAGACAATTGTCTGGCAGCTGGTTGACTTAATGCACAAATAGAAAGTATTTGATCACAAAAGACTTGACAGGTGCCTCTGGCAACAATTCTCAAGAAGACATCAGCCAAAGCACCCTCCACTTCAGGTGCTGTTACATACTCTTGATCTACTGCCCGCAGAGCACATGTTAATGAAGGATTCTCCCTAAACAAAAATGATTCTAAATGCTGTGGTAATGTAAGAAGATACTGGCCAATCTGGAAAAGATACAATTAAAATAAATATTTATTGCATCTAGTCAAACCCTTGAATATCCTCAAGGTCATATTTAGACAATTAAAAGGAACCTAAAAGTTCAGTAAGTTTATAAATAACACAGATGCTACAAATATAAAGTTAAGCACTGAAATTCCTCGAAAACCATTCAACATCGAAGAATAAAACTTTTTGTCTATGTCTTTAATTTCATGAAATACATAATGCATTTACAATATTTGCATAACTAGTAAAGGGACCATTACTAAATAATACAGTGTGAAACATGGGTATTATATAGCTATAGTTTAGTGATCACTTAAAATTTAACAGTGTATAATACAAGAAAGCACCAGCTTGTGTTTGTAGCAAGGTGAAAACCTAAATGATTACTTGTTAAAAGGACCAGATCTATACAATCGTTTAGTTGGTATCATATGGAAATTTAGAGAAAATCTGATAGCATTTTCAGCCTATATTAGATAAATGCTCCAGATGGTATTAATTAGAGATAAAGATCAACAAGCTCAAAGATGTTTATGAAGAAACAGACCCACAAAAAATATCAATTCCTGCTTAATTAATGTCCTAAATTTCTTTGAGTTCAATTGCAAATTGATAATAATAGACATTTGGGACATTTAATTCATTAATAATTATTATTGCGATTTTATTTTTGTTTTGTCAGTTTCTTTTAAAATTAAAGTTAATTTTGGTAATACTGCAGATGAGAGGCAAACTAGTTTTACAGGGTACCCAGCAGAAATAAAAAATCAAATTCCCTGACATTTCCAGGCCCGAGTGATTTTTTTCATAATACTCGTAAAGAACAACACACATCTCTGAATACTTTATTAAAAAATAATAATAAAAATCCCGATTTTTTTAAACTCATTATCAAAAACATAAATATGGTTAATTCTCTTAACTAATACAGAAACGTGATAAATTTCTACCTGCCAAATTACAAAATTACTACACGTTATTGCAGTAACTACTTAAGAAAACCATGATATGAATGATTGAAAGTTCGCATCAGCTTATTGTTGATTTCTATATTTCCCACTTCTCATAATTTCTTTACACTATCATACACAATGTCTTGCAATGATAAACTTTTCTCTTCTGGATTAGATACAAATGCCCAGATACAAATTCCAAATATTTACACTTCAACTTCAACTCTATGTTACAGGATCATAAAGGTTAAAATATAATCACATTCACGCAGCCTTATGCCGCCAATAGCTAGAACGCATTTTGCATTTTATGCATTCAAGGAAGAGCATTCCAAGTAAGATAAACGAATGAGACATGTTTGAGATACATAAAGAAGCCACTATATTATATTGCCGTATGACATGTCCCGCGTTTATTGGCGGTTTCAATGAATGTATCAAACAGCAGCTCCATGAGAAAATAGTTATGTAAAAAAAAATTCATATAATATAAATATATGAAATCAAAATGAAAATAAATCTGCTAGTAACACAATTTTACAAATATATAATTTCCAGGTCTACTGAACGATTTCCATGACATTTAAGCAAAATCACGAATTTCCCTGACATTTTAGGGGTTATTTCAAATTCCCTGATTTTTCCAGCTTTTCCAGGTCGCTGGGTGCCCTGTTTTAGATAAATCAACTCCTGATAGATGAAGTTTACTACCTTATATGCACTTGATATTATCTTTATGTTGTGTAAATTCGTTTTTACATTGTGAGAATTTGTCATTGCAGAGCTATTGACATTATTGGTTTGTCGCTGGTCACATATGGTTGCTCCTAGGGGGGTGAGGGTAGGCACATTCGAGAGGGAGGGGCGTAAAGTTGTAGCTCCGCTTGGTTTAGTTAGCATAATGAAATGTTGTGATAGACAGGATCATTCCTTTCAGTGAGTCGACTCACATGAATCAACTCACTAAAATGAGTCGATTCACTGAGTCGACTCACCGATCCATCTCTCCTCACAGACTCTTGATTCATTTCACGACTCATGGGACTATGACTGAATCGGGATCACAAGAGTTGTATTGGTGTATTGTATTGTACGACTTTCAAATCTTGAACCAGTGCATGAATCTATATGTGTGTTTTGTTTCTTTAACGTCGGCCTATTTCCGCGACTATGGCCAATCACCGACGCCAGGGAGCAGTTTCACCTCACTATCCTGGAAATTTTGCTGCATCCCTGCCTTTCTGTAAGGAGGGTAGGGATCTTTAACGTGCCAAACATCGCATGGACACGGGACCGACGGCTTTACGCCCCCTCCGAAGGGCGGAACGTGCAGACATTCAACTTGCTCAAATACAATGCCAGAACCTCGGTTGATGTTAATTTTACAGTTTGTACTGAAAAAGTGAAAGGAGTACCCTGGGATCGAACCCAGTACCCTTCGGTTCAGAGGCACACGTTCTTACCCCTGAACCACCAATGTTCTATGAATCTATATGTTTAACGTTAAATGAGTCACCAATTTCTTTTAAACCACTCTTCTTTTTGTGAGATCTTATGATTCCTAAAACCCAAATTTGCTTTCGAAGACAAAAAAAAAATTAAAAAAATCTGCAGCAAGAGTGTTATGGAAGTGAATTTTCATAAAAATGTTTTTAATAGCAAATATGTCTCTCTAATGCAAGCAGGCATCAATGTGGTTACCGTTATAGCCTATATAGTAGAAACAATGTACCATATTTTATCAAAATAACTTATTGTTTGAAAATGTACAATAATTTTCCGAAAATAAACTTAAAATGTTTCCGAGAAAACTGGTTTCCTAGCCAACAAACCTTAAGTTAATAGCAAATTGGGTTATTAGCGAATTAAAAAAAAATCGCTAATGAGGAGATCTGTGTTTATATATATATATATATATATATATATATATCCGACCGATAACTCAAAAAATAATGGACTAATCTTGATCAAATCTAGTGAGTACCTTCCTTTTGCAAGTGGCTTGGATAAGATCGTTAGCCAGGAAAATCTGACCAGGTTTTCCCGGAAAATGTTGTGTTTTCTTCATAAAAAAATGCATATCTCCGGAAATAACAAAGTAAGGGCAACCAAATTTGGTACGCGGGTTTGTATATATATAATCATAGTCTTAAAACGATGTCGCATTATCGTCGTAACCATGACCATGCCTCCAGCACAGCTCTTTTCGGTTCATTGTGGCCTCACCACTCCATCAATTGAATATGGTTTTCCAGAATTTTTATCCTGGTCAAACTTCTCTCCTCTTTCCAAGTATGTGTCCTTTAAAAAATGTCGGAAAATAATTTATGTCCCAGAATATTTCAGACAAATTGTGCCTTATTTCTACCATTTTTTACCAAGCATCTTTCTTTCCACCTCGCCCAGCACACTTTTGTTCATCTTTCTATCAGTGTAACTTATCCTTCGTAATTTTTCTTTATGTCCACTATTCTTTTTATATTCTTTCTGTTCTGCTTATTCAAAGCCTAGCTTTACGCACCTTACATTATGACGCTCTGTACATATGACTTGATGAATCTTTCCCCCAGGTCAGGTCAGGTCATATATATACCCACTAATAAATACTGAATTTAACTTAGACCTAAGGTTCATTAAGTCACACATACGTAGCGTTATAATGTAAGTTGTGGAAAGCTGGACTTTGAATGAGCCAAAAAAAATAAATAATCGGGACACAGCAAGTGCGTTATGGTAGTGAATTTTTATAAAATGCTTCAAATTTTAATAACTCAATTTTCTATTAACTTAGAAAGTTTAATTTTGGTAGCTAGTAAGGTCTTACCTAAGGCAATATAACCACCAAATTTAATATAAATAACTTTGTAATTTTCGGAGAAAAAAATTTTTTCGAAATAAAATTCAAAATTTGAATAACTCAATTTTCTAAAAACTTAGAAAGTTGAATTTTGGTACGTAGCAAGGTCTCTCTCTCTCTCTCTCTCTATATATATATATATATATATATATATATATATATATATATATATATATATATATATATATATATATATATACATATAACAATCGAAACTGACCCCGGATATGGGTTCTAGGTGTCCTAGTTTGCGCTCATTTAAAAGAAAATGTTGCAAAGTCTCACAATCAATACCTCTCTGTTAGTGAATTTTTTAAAATAAAAATTCACTAAAAATAAAAGCTTTTGAATTGTGGACCTAAAGCAAAATTAGGGAAGTTAAATTGTAGTTATTCTATAGAAATCTTAATAAGGCAAGTAGCATATGAAATAAAACATTTTAAAAGAATACTGCTATTAGTATATAGGTTTCTTATAGCTTTCCCCTTTTAATTTAGATAATGTTTTTAAGATCTACGTATTTTATGAAAGATATATTTTTTTTGGCTATAAAATGACTAATACTGGGTATAGATAAGAACCCATACTGAAAAACTCATAACTAAAGTTTTGGTAAACTCCAGCAATGAGGTAGTCTTTTTTACAGTGTTTTTGGAAACAGTTTTCAAAAATCACGTGTAATGCTACCTTAATTTTTTCCTCAATTTTTTTAAAATGGAATTTGATTAAATTTTTATAGTGCCGTATCAAGAAAAAGATGTTCTTTCCGAAAATGCAAACAAATCAAGGTTTATGCTAGGAAAAATTGAGAATGGCGACTTTGTAGCGAAACATGTCCCCTGTGGGTCCGGGGACTAACTAAAAGAATAGGCCCACGGTAACTCCTGCCTGTCGTAAAAGGCGACTAATTGGAATCAAACACTGGCGGGGGTCTTGTCCATGTGGGCCTGGAGGGAGGCGGATGTCTCTGGGGAGTGATGTACACCCGGATTTTGAGGCCTCCACTCTAGGCTTAGAAATGGATGGTTGCCCGTGCTTGGTTGTTACTCGGGAGCGGGGTTCCGGAAGGGTGCCGCCTTGGGTTGAGTGCTGGCGGGTGTTGTGTGCCTAGACGACCCAGAGGGGGTTGACAGCTCTGATGAGTGGTAAACACCCGAAGTTTGGGGCCCCAACTGTGTGCTTCGGAACGGACGGACAGCCTCGATGCTCAGGAGCGGGGCTTGATGGGATGTCGTCTTGAGTCTAGCACTGGTGGGTGTCAGGTCTAGACAAACCCGGAGGAGAGCTCAGATCTTTAGGGGTGGAATAAAACTAAGGGTTGAGGCCTCTTCTGTGAGCTTCGAAACGGACAAATGACCCCACTTGGATGCTGCTTAGATGCAGGACTTCATGATACTGCAACGAGTCAAACACTGACGGAAGTCTGGTCCAGACGAACTCGGAGAGAGGTTATCTCTCTTTGAGCTTTGAGACGGGCAAGCGACTTCGCTCAGATGGCAGTACATCTGTCAAACATAGTTTCACCTGGCAGGTGTCATCTCCTGTCGGAAGCTCGATTTGTTGGGTGAAATTTAAGCTAACCCTGGCAGGTGTTGGACCTGGACGAACCCGGAGGTGGCTGGGGTCTGTAGGGGTGGATTACACCTGGAGACTTGTGCCTACTCTGTGAGCATCGATACAGGCTAACGACCCCGCCTGGATGCTGCTCGAAGGCGGGACTTCATGATACCGCCTCGAGTCAATGAAACACTGGCGGGGGTCTGGTGCAGGTGCGAGTGGGGGGAGGCAGACATCTCTGGGGAGTGATATGCACCCGGAGTTTGGCGCCTCCACTGTGGCCTCAGAGACTGACAATTGCCCTCGCTTGGTTATTACTCGGGAGCGGGGTTTCAGATGATACCGCCCTGGATTGAGCCCTGGCGTGTGCCGTGTGTCCAGACGTCGCGGGGGGCTCTGATCTCTGATGAGTGGTAAACACCCGGAGTTTGGAGCCCATACTGTGTGCTACGAAACGGACGGACGGCCTCGCAGGAGTGATGCTCGAGAGCGGGACTCGATGGGATGTTGCCTTGAGTCTTAACACTGTTAGGTGTCAGGTTTGGAAGAGCCTAAGGGGAGCTGAGATCTCTAGGGGTGGATTACAACTGGAGATTAGATGCTGCTCGAGAGCGGGACTTCATGATACCGCCTCGAGGCAAACACTGACGGATGTCGGGTCCAGACGAACTCAGAGAGAGGTTATCTCTCTTTCAGCTTCGAAACGGGCAAGCGACTTCATTCAGATGGCAGTACACCTGCCAAATAAACTTTCACCCCCAAGAAAAGATCGACTCCCTCAGGAAGCTGGAATTAATGGGTGAAATCTAAATAATTAGACGTGAGCCACAATAGACATAAGATCGCGGTGGAGGGACTAGAATAGCTCACTCACAATAAAATCTAATCTAATCTAATCTAGCGAAACATAGATATATCAAAAAACATTTGTTGAAACTTTTTTTTAAAACTAATATTTCAGAAATCAAAAGTAGTGCTTTCCATACTTTTTACCCATCCTGTATACAAGTAATATCTAATCAACAAAATTCTTACCTCAGTTATATATTCTTGTGGAGAAAAACTGTAGTCTGGCAAATCAGAATTGTGTGCTGTAGAGTTAGTAAAGTGAATCCAGGTTTTACCTAACGAAACAATTTCTAAATGGGTAGCAATTGGTGCAAAAACAACTTGATAAGTAGTATTATGTATATCAGCACAAAGTTTGTTGAATTCAATGGTCACATGATCAAGCAAAGACAGCTGTGTTCCCTCTGTAACACACTTCACTAACGAATCATATTCTTTACGATCTGCAGCACTAAGCAGTAAATACTTATACTCCACCGTGCCTGTCTTTTGGTTCATTTCTAATACAGTTGAAGTTAAATCTTTCTCGAATTGTTGAAGTTTCAGCAAAACGTCTCCAGTATTTTGCAGCAGCGATAAACACAACTGAAAAGTGTTCCAATCTTCCTCGTGTTTCTTATTACGATCAATCTGCCTCAAAGCTACACGATACAGATCCGCAAAACCTAAGAAGAAAGCTCTTAAAGCTATGAGAAGTCCACAATAACCGCAGTTTTCTGTTATCCTTTGGCATCTTTTCCTAGCTTCCATAGCAAAATCCATAATGGATGGTATGTTCAAACCAAGGGCTTGAATGGTATCAGGTAATTCCTCTTTCATGCAGTTTATGGAGCCTAGTTGTTTCATCAAAAAAGCCTGCTCATAGGCAGCATATTTGTTAACATAAACAATAAACGGATTGTAGATTGATTGCATTAAAAGCAAAATTTCTTCTTTGTTTATTTTATCTGAAAATAAACGTTAATTTAGTAAACATAATATAGATTAACAGAAACTTTAATAATTTAGTGGACATGATAGAATGAGATATCAATTCAAAAAAATCCGAACTCCCACTAAGAGTTGACCAATTTAAGGCTGCGATATTCTAGACGAAGAAGTACCTCCGACAGAGATAGAAAATATTATCATGACAAGTGCTGCCAAAGATCTTGAACTTCGGATTTCCTTAAAAACTGTTTGGTTCAACCTAAAGTCTTACTAAGTTGAACTACTTCTCAGCAGGTGGCGTCTCATTCGGCCTCTCATTCGGCCTGTTTTCTAAAAGGCTCGCAATAATTGTACCTACCCAGCAAAGCGATGTTGTCATTTATCTACTCTTTTGTTTACATACCAAGCTTATGAAGCGGGACGGTGAAGAGCGGAGGACGGAGAAGGTACGGATTCTATTGTACTTATGCCTTTAGATGAGCTTGGGAGAGACTATATTTGTAACCTTTCTAAGCGGTCCCAGCCGTCTATTCGGCGTTTATTACGCCGGAAAATAAAGTAACGTTATGAATTTTGAAGTCATCTAATGTTTTACAGAATAACTGTATTCCAGCAAATTTTCATAAAAAAAATTATTACATTGATAGGCTTTTAAACTCACAAAACATTTCTTCAAATGAACGTAAATTAATCATGATTAATCTTCGACACATTAGGCTGCTCAATTGGACCAATTAAAAAAAATATATTGCTGAAAAATGTAAATGTATTTTTTCTAGGTTAATGGAAAATTGAGTTATAAAAATGTACATTAATGAAAATTGACTACCATAAGGCACTGGCTGTGTCCGAACATTAATATTTTTCTGTCACTATCTTAAAAAACGGGTACTGCTTTGGAGATGTGTTTTTCAAAATAATCCTAAAATTTATCCTAAAAAAGTATTATTGTATTTGGTTTCTTTACCGTCTGCCTATTTCAGCGACTATGTCCAGTCACCGACCCCAGACATATGTTTCGCCTTACTCTATATTAAACCTAACTCCCGAGGTTTGTACGCAGGGTAGGGAGGTTTAACATGCCTAACATCGCGTCGTACACGAGACATACATCTTAGCGGCCGTTCTGAAGAGCGGGTGCAGGCATTCAACTTTCTCAACCACAATGCCATTGTCACGGCAGTTGTTATGTTTTAATAAATACCAAATTAATAATTATTTATAATTTATGGAAAGCTGTCGTAGGATGCGAATCCAGAACATCTGACACGAAAGCCAATGGTCTACCTGCTACGCTACTGCACTAAGACCGCTAATTGTGATATAGATACCAAAAATATAAGCAATATTTAATTGGTAAATGTCAAATGGTAGGTGGAGAACAATTTGAACACTTTTGCTAAATTTTGTTTGTTTTCCTTGGTTCAATAATTTTTTCGATTAAATTTATGTTTCCATTAAAGTAAATAATGCTATTTTTTCAAAAAAAAATGTTATGTGAGGTACCAATTTTTTTCATCATCATTTAAGTAGTAAGCAGGCCTAGAAAAACGGCAAAAAACATGGTTGTCATTTAAAAAAAGTTATGATAACGTCACCATTCAGAAATAGGTGACGTCCTACATGGAATTTTTACGCCATAAGTTGACTATTGATAGGCTAGTATTGACCTGACCGACCATTTTTCTTGAAAAATTTAATAACGCATTTATGAATTAGGTTCCCCACTTTATCATGACACTGTATGTATATATATATATATATATATATATATATATATATATATATATATATATATATATATTTGTGTGTGTGTGTGTCCATCCACCCATGTATGTATGTAGGTGTTTGTGTATGGTTAGTTATTTGGGTTCATTGTTATGTGCTTGTACAGACCTCCCATTTTGGTTGAAATTGCTGGGTATCTCGGTTATTAGTGAAGATAGAACCTTGCGTTTTTCGCGAACTTTAGCTACTTTTTTGTGAAATGAAATTTACCGCAAGCAAAATTGTCTTAGCCCTCTTAGTTTCCGAGCTACAGGGCGATATTGAAAATATTGCATTTTCAGGTACCTCTTGTATTTTCAGTTGCCTGACGACTTGTCAAAAAGGTAAAAATTACTCCTTTTAGTACTTTTTACCTAGAATTTAGGTCGCTTTTTCTAAATATTACTGTTTTTGAAATCTTGACCAATGTTTTTTTTAAATGGGGCACCTGTATACAATTTGCATTTTTACAAGCTCCTTAAAATATATAGCATTAGAGTCAATTTCAATAAACAACGAAAAAAATCATAATTTTCATAATTCGAAAACAAAACTTTTGCAGTATGCTATGCAAAAAAATGCTGTTTATCGTTCACTTGGAAGCAAGTGACAGTTTCCAAATTTTGTTCTATGCCCTGTCACTGATAATATATATATATATATATATATATATATATATATATATATATATATATATATATATATATATATATATATATATATATATATATATATATATATGTGTGTGTGTGTGTGTGTATGTGTGTGTGTGTGTTTTTCACTTTCAAATTTGGCTGTTTTTTTAAATTTATTTATTCTGTGAAGCTATGATTATGGCAGTAAACCAAACTTTCGAACATTTTGAGAAATGCTATATCTTAGCTTGTTTAGACTATACTAAAAAAAAATTCAATTTATTTTTATATAAATGTTTACTAGGTTTGGGTATATATATATATATATATATATATATATATATATATATATATATATATATATATATATATATATATATATATATATATATATATATATATATATATATATATATATTATTGTGCATTTTTATTTCCTGAACCTCGGTCTATTTCCGCGACTATGCCCAATCACCGTCGCCAGGGAGCAGTTTCACCCCACTATCCTGAAAATTTTGCCGAACCCCTGCCTTTCTGTAAGGAGGGTAGGGATATTTCATGTGCCTGACATCGGATAGACACGGGACCGAGGGCTTTACGCCCCCTCCGAAGGGTGGAACGTACAGACATTTAACTTACTCAAATAGAATGCCACAACCACCGTTGATGTTAAGTATGTACTGGAAAAACGAAATACCCTCCGCTTCAGACGCACACGTTCTCACCACTGAACCACCGAGGCGCTATATATATATATATATATATATATATATATATATATATATATATATATATATATATATATATATATATATATATATATATATATATATATATATATATATATTACTTACTACTATTATTTGTCAATCCAAATCGGTTACTGAAATTTCCTGAATTTTAAGGAGCAGCCTTTGTATTTAGTGCTGTAATATCTGTTTGTTTTCTTTGGCTTATCTTTTTAAATTTTTAATACAATTTTTTGTAGAATTCGAGTGACTTGCATTTTTTATATAAATCATCATAGCCCAAAGGTAATATTGTCTCGTCGTCACAACCACTTTTCAACTTCCTGTTCTGCTATTAAAAGGCCAGCTTTCAGCCCCATACATTTATACATATCTATGTACTTTCTTTATTGAATGCTTTTTGGTTCATTGTAATCCTGCCTGTTAGTTTTAGCCATATTTACCATCATGCGTAAATTAATTTTTTAGGGGATGTGACTCTAAATGAATACATTATGTAATTTGGCTAAATGTCATATTTTTGCATTGGGATTATATGGATAAACCTTTACACATGTGTGTACCGGTTGCAAATGAAATTGATTTAAAAACATATTATGCGTCTTTTCATAAAATTTCACCAAGTTTGTAGAATAATACTGGAGTGTGTTATTTAAAAATATATAACTTAATTTAAAAACTAATTGTAATTGCAAAATTACATCTATGCAGAGAAAAATGATTATTGTTTCGTGGAAAGTTCCGTTTTCTAATTAATAAAGTACACTAGCACATATGCATAGTTCTTTCCTTTTCTTCTTAGTTATTCAGTGTTAGAAATTGCGTTATATATTAATTAGAACATTTATTATAATTAGGAGGAAACCAACAAGGCTTAATGGCAGCAAGTGCGTTTTGGTAGCGAATACACCCCCCCCCCCCCAGAAACGTCACTTGAACATATAAAAATAGTTAAAAACATTTTTTTGCTAAATTCTAAATTTCTTCTAAGAAAAATAACATATAAGTAGGTATATGAAATTGTGGGCAACAACATTAATAGGTGTACGAGAAAACAGTTCTGTTTTGTTTTTCTCGTATGAAATGTATGTCTGGTGTATTGCTACTTTTCGGCCTCTTAGCCCCGAATACCTCTTTTTGGGTGTGAAAAGAAAAACTTCATTTATCATACACAAAGTTTGAGTCCTTGTATCCTTCTTTGGTCTCCTGGGGAAAAATAGTTATGCCCATGACTCAAATTTTCGCTTAGCTAAAAACTTAGAGTTTGGTTAATATTATTATCATTTTTTTATTTTCAACAACACACCACGAGGGCTTACAGCCTAAATACTATCGTACCGTGGGTGTTGACAAGGAGGAAAGAGGCAACTTATTAATTCTGGACCTGAAGGTTTGGAGGTTCGGAGGAGAAGGAAAAACATGTGCTGGCAAGGAATTCCACAACTTGGAAGTCCTCGGGATAAAGGAGCGGGCATAACAAGATGTTCTATGTCTGGCGACCTGGACAGTAAAAGGGTGCATTCGCTCTGTGGGCAAGAGATGGCAGCCTTTGGGTGAAGGTATGGTCACCGATGAGACGTATAGCTCTCTTTTGAATTGAGTCCAGGATAGCAAGTGTAGAAGCGGCAGCTGCACCCCAGATGTGGGAGCAGTATTCGAGGTTTGGCCTTATTTGTGAAGTATATAAGGTATAGAGATTAGCTGGTGAAAAGTATTTGCGAGCCCGGAAGAGGAAACCTAATTTCTTAGCAGCCGCTTCTGCAATTGATGTGACATGTTGGTGCCAATTAAGATTTCGATCCACAGAAATGCCAATAAGAGAAAATGACTAATTACTTTGAATAACTTGGTTGTTCATTGTGATGGGTCTAGGGCTTGTGTATCTCTTATGAGAAAGAAAGCAAGACTGAGATTTGGTAGGGTTGAATTGTACCAGATTTCTACTTCCCCAGTCTAATATTTGTTGGAGATCCACGGAGACAGAACCCTCCATGAGTCTGCGATCATCATCTAATTGGGCTGAAGAGACAGGCTTAGAATATTGTATATTTGAGTGGAGGGTGCTGTCGTCCGCGTAACTGTGAACTGGGTTGGATGTGCTAGAGAGGAGGTCATTGATATGGAGAAGAAACAAAGTAGGGGCTAAAGCTGAACCTTGAGGAACTCCTGCATTAATTGGATACAGTTTAGAGGAATGGCCATCCACAACAACAGAAATGCTCCCGTTGGAGAGAGAATTTGCTGTCTAGGTACAAAGTTTTGGTAGTAGGCCATAGGCCGGAAGTTTATTAAGCAGCGCTGCGTGCCAGACCTGGTCGAATGCTTTGAATATGTCTAGAGCGACAATATGGGATTTACCGTGTAGTTCCATAGACTTGTTCCAAGAATGGGTGACAAAGGAAAGGAGGTCGGCAGTTGATCTGCGCCGACGAAATCCATACTGTCTGTCATGAATTAGACTGTGTTTTTAATATTTCGGTGTTTATATACTTTTCCATCACTTTAGAGACGACTGAAATGAGAGAAATAGGCCTGTAGTT
The DNA here is from genome assembly GCA_964006375.1 of Tillus elongatus. Taxonomy (NCBI): domain Eukaryota; kingdom Metazoa; phylum Arthropoda; class Insecta; order Coleoptera; family Cleridae; genus Tillus; species Tillus elongatus. The sequence goes on along the minus strand of OZ023262.1, from coordinate 256,034,423 downwards.
GCTAGAAAGCGCCTTGGATCCTTTCTTGGGGATGGGTTGTACTCGAGCAGTTTCCCAGTTACTAGGGAATATGCCTTTATTGTAAGATATCTGAAACAGACGAGTCAGGACAGGAGCAAGTTCTGGTGCGCATTTTTTGAGAACAATTGCTGGGATCTCGTCAAGGCCAGAGGCTAGAGGCTATTGTAGTCTATGCCAATGCAGTTTGCTTACAAAGTTTTATTTCAATAACTTTATTATTTACAGAGATACATTTTCCGAAAAGAGACTTGTTTCACAGAAATACTGGTGCGCTTGTGCTGGCTAACGAACTCGTGGAAAACATAATATTATATGACACGTGCCAAATTAAAAAAAAATCTAATTGTTTTGTAATAGAGTTGTAGTTATATATATATATATATATATATATATATATATATATATATATATATATATATATATATATATATATATATATATATATATAATTATTTTTATAAACATTAAAATGCGAAACATAACCCATACATTTGCAGTCATATCCAATCTCTTTACTGTAGTGCGAAATTAGTACATATATTGTACTTACTTACCTACCATAATATTTGTAACATTATATAGACACTAGCAACTAAAAATTAGTGGATGAACCATTAAAACAATTTAATCCAATTATGTTAGTTTTTACTTCAATATAAGTAATAAGAGTTTTAATGTGATTAGATCCTAATAAAAGTGTGAGGATATCCTTATATCCTTTTTTTCTATAAGTATAATTTTCTCTGTAGAAAATTTGTAAGCTTATTGCACGGGATTCATAAAATGCTTTATTTGAGAAACGAAAAGTTAATGTTTAAGCACCCGATTAAATTTTGTCCCTCAAATAATGCATTGTAGAATTAATGTCCATGGCAAATTTTACCGTTATTTTAATCATTGTTAAGTACCTCATTTATTTTACGTCGCCAAAAGCTTATGGTTATCGAAGTATTCAATTTCAGTGAGTTTTTATAACACTGACAACACTGCTTATGCGGGAGGTAGCGACTTATTGGATCCGATGCAAACGCCCCCTGTTACACAATTGCTCCACTTTTTATTTCACAGCTCAGTGACAATACAGTTGCACTTGTACAGAATTTGCCTCGGGCAGCCGGACAAATCGTTTTGTGTGGACATTTAATAAAAACATAATTTTAAAAAAAACTATAAGGGCTACATACTTATATTTTATTGCAATCGAATCTTTACATGTTCCTGCAGGTAATGAATAGTCAAAGTCATCTCTTTAGGAACATCTTCGTATATATAATCTTATCTAAATCATTGGAATATTTAGGTGAATTTCAATTAATTATAACTAATAACACAAAACAGTTTTTGAAATTTGCAAACATTCATCACCACTTGTGGTTTGTCTAGATTATAAAGCTTTTTAAATTGTTCCCGTACACCTATTATTTCTTGAGATAATTACAATATAAGGAGGCCTTGTTTTCCTATACTAAAGTGATAGCTAAATGCCACCCTTAAATGAAATTTATACATAATGTGTGTTTAATCAAACTTAAAAAGTGATTACATTTTGAAACTGAAACATTAAAAATAAACGAAGTTATTTAATCATGAGTGGATCTGCCGCGGTTTCTTATGCATTCCATAACTCTTTGAAATTAAATGATTTAAGTTATTTTGTGGTTGTGGTAAATTACCCAGTCGATTACCAACCATATCCCACACAATTGGCGACAAGTCTGGGGAGCGAGAAGGCCATTGAACCAGGGTCATGTTATTTTATTGTAAGAACCTTGTAGTAACCCTTGCTGTATGAAGACGTGTGTTGTCTTGTTGGAAAATAGGTAAAATTAACTCTTGTAGGTATGGCAATGCAAGAGGCTGTATAGTATGTTTTGTATGTAATGATTTGCATTCTAAATCCTGTCAATAAAAACTAGAGGTAACCTGTTACCGTATGTTATCGCACCCTATACCATCACCGCCAATGTAAGGGCCATATGCCATTTCACTGCAAATTCTAAATTTCTGTGTTCTCCATGTAATCGTCTACTCTTTTGCGACCATCGTGGACCCAAAGACAGAATCTAGACTCGTCAGAGAATACAACAGGATTCCATTCACAATCCCAATTTGATGTGACACTACACCACTTAAGCGAGCAGCACGATGTCAAGGCGTCAGTGGAAGACATAAAAATGGTCGTTACAAACGAAGCCCAAAAGCGCGTATTCTAAGAGACACTGTTGCCATGGAGACTCTTTGTTGTAAAACTCCCAATAGACCACTCTGCCTTGTAAAACCGCAGTCCACAAATGACGATCTTCCTGTGCTGAAGTTGGTCAAGGTGGTCCGGATCCATGACAACGGTAATGGATTCCTTCTTCAGACCGCCGAAACCAATATTATAACACTGTTGACACACTGCTTCCTATGCAGCCGGAAATTTATCTGATTGGAAAATCGGCTTCCTGCATACCAACAATGCGCCCCCTTTGGAATTCACTTACATGATTGTAATTGTTCCGTGAGTGACGCCTAGGCATAATGACTTAATAAATTGAAGACAAATCTCTATGAAATATTGCTTCAAACTGAAGAAATCACAAACTTAAAGAAATAATTTCTTCAATTAATTGATTGTTGTTGCCCTTACTTGCTGAAACTTGTCCATACTACATACAGACTTGGAGACTACAGTGAAGCCAGAGAAGTAGTCTCCAAGTCTGTATGTAAATAATTTCTTGATAAAACAAAATTTAAAAAGTGTAAGTACACCTGTTAAAATTTTGTGTCCATATTGTTATCATTTCTTATCAGAGACAAAACAAGAGTAGTATGGAAAATTTCTTTGCAATTGGTTGACTCTTACTGGGTGTTTAGATTTTTTGGAAAGTCAGTATGTAATTATGAAAATATCGACATACATCAAATAATTTTCATATTACAACTTTTTTGAAAAATATTTAGATTTATTTTATTATGTTAAATATTGACATTCATCACGTACACATTTTGAAGACCTCATCCGTCAGTTGTGTTTCATTTTAATTTTAAATTTTAAAAAATTTTTTGATCAAAACATCATAACATAGCAACAGATCTTTATTTGTAGTTGTCATGATTTCGTATTAATTCAATTTTTATCTGTCTGAGGATGCTGTCAAGAGCAGTGAAACCGGTTACAGAAACGTTGAAGAACATCCTAAAGCATCTAGAATTCAGCAGGGCTGCTTGTTCCAGTTGACTTATGTGCTGGCTACATCCTTCATTTAAAGAAACCAAACCCAACAGTGAAGCCAGAGAAGTAGTCTCCCAGTCTGTATGTTTGAAAATTTACACAAATTTTCCGAAAATAAACCTAAAATATTTCAGAGAAAATTGGTTTCCTGGCCACGAACCTTAGATTAATAGCAAATTGAGTTATTAAAATTTAAAGCATTTAATACAAATTCGCTACAGAGACGCATTTGCTGCGTCTTGATTTTTTTCTTACAAACATGCATTACATTTCGATAAAAAATGCAAAAATGTAATATGAGGGATGTTCGAAAAAAAATTGTATCATCAACAACTTATGGGCCAGCCTTTGATAGTCAAAATAATTTTATAAGATGCACCTCAAGACACCCTATAATTAACGTATACAATTTTTTCTTGAATCTTGTATAATAACGAATTTATTGAGCTTTACCGTAGAAATGCGTCACCCTGTATATATGTAAACAGATAAAAACTGAAACTAACTGGGTGTGTGAATTCTAGGGGGCCTCGTTTGCACACATTTGAAGAAATATTTTCTAAATTCAAAAGTTTAACTAAAACTACTGCCAAATCATCGGAGAAAGGGTCTATTTCAAATGAATTTTCTGGAAATATTTTAGTAAAATCATGGACAATGACGGTTGAAGCTGAAACTTAAGGGTTTGTAAAACACTCTTCTGCGAAATTTTCTCTACATAAGCCGCATTCGTTTTAAGTTCTTTGCCTAAATGTTGCCGATTTTGACGTTTCTAATCGCGACCTTGACGTTCCGAGGAAAACCCCATTTTTTTTCTTTAAATGCGTATAGATTTTTTGTCTTTTAACTTACAGACTTAAATTTTGGCATATAGTTTACTTTATATTATTCAAACATGCCTACCAAATTTGGTTGCCCTAACTTGGTTATTTCTGGAGATATTGAAGCATCATAAATTTCACCCGTATAAAATTCATCTTGTGCAAGAACTGAATGAAGATGATTTTGATCGGCGGCTGGAGTTTTGTGAAGTTATGACTGCACGAACAGCTAATAACGGGAACTTTCTGTTCAATATCTGTTATACGTTTTTATTAAACTCTACAGTCAATCGTCATAATTGTCGTTATTGGGCAGATAATAATCCAAGAAATTTTCACGAAGTCCACACTCAAACTCCACAGAAATTGAATGACTGGGCTGGCATTTTTGAGACCCTCTGATGACGCTAACTTTGTTAACGAAACGATCATCAGGTCTAAAAATTGTATTGTAATGAATTTAGTTCTCCAAATTGTACTTATGAGTGCTAATCACAGGTTCCCATCTTCACTTATTTTAGAATTAACAATTACCCTTACTAACAATAACAAAATAACTTACAAAATATGCTCAAACTGGCGACCATTTTCTGTTTGGCAAACGTCATATCTTCTAATAAGCTCCAGTGTGCATGCATTTCTAATAGCTTGAGGCGAAATTTCTCTGCAGGCACGAGTAATTTTGTTTCTCAAGTCCGCTAAATTTCTTGGTTGGTAGAATAGACCACATCTTTTACATAACCCCATAAAAAATAATCTAATGGTGTCAGGTAAGGTGACCACGCGGGCTACCTGACTGGCCCTCGCTACCCTATCCACTTTGTTCCAAATTTAGTGTTTAAAAAATTTGACACAATCAAAGAGTTGTGCGCTGACACGTCTTGTTAGCACCACATATATTTAAACGTTCATTTATGTTTATATCTTCCATCAGTACAGATGACAATTCAGATAAATACCTATCACCATTCAAAATACCTTCATAAAAGTATGGTCCAATGAATCTTCCGTTAAAAAGACCCCACCAGACATTAATACCCCAAATATGCTGAAAGTTTGTTTCTCTATTGCAATCCGGATTTTTCACTGCCCAATAATAGCAGTTGTGGCAGTTTACTATTCCATTGTTTTGAAATCAGGACTCGTCACTCCACAAAATTTTATAAAGAAATTCTGGATCAAATGTAACTCTATACTTAAAGGATCACTAAATGCAAGATGTCTATCATAATCACTTGGTCTTAACTTTTAAACAAGATGAATGTTGTAGGGATGGTGTCAATTTTCACGTAGGATGCGTTATACTGAAAACATGCCAATTCCTGTTTCTTCCATGATATTCGGAATTGAGATCTGAGGACTCGTTGCAACAAGCACAAGAATATTTACCATGGTGCCCTCATCTCTTACCAATCGATCTCTTCTGAAATTTTTTGAGCTTGGAAAAGCACCGGTGCGCATCTTTCTTTCTACATTAGCAAAAGTACTTGGAGCTGGTGTATACCAATCTGAAAATTGTTCTCTGTACAGTTGTTGGGACTGTCGCGCATTCTTCCCACACTCACCGTAGATTAGTACCATATTGATTAAGAATTTGAATTAAGAATTAAATAAGGAATAATAAATAATATATATATATATATATATATATATATATATATATATATATATATATATATATATATATATATATATATATATATATATACAGGGCTTTCATTAATTCCCGAACCCCACGTGACCGGATTCTGCCTCCCTCTTAGTGGAATATGATTTTATGAGTTGGCAGTCAAAAAGTAACCCAAAAAAAACACTAGACTAGGCACCCTAAAATTACTAAATCAATTGACAATTGACAGTTCAGTCTATTGGCGCTCAATTCCCTTTTGATGGTTATTTTGTATGTATATTGTGCATTTTCCAAGTTCGACCAGTGTTTACCTTCTTCAAATAATTTTCTATCTGTTGGACAATAAAAATAAACAGTTTTTATCAAAACTTGGCATTTTCATTGCGTTTTTACGTAAGTTAAAAGTGTAGGTATGTTAAGGTTATGTTGTTTACGATATTCGACATCGCATGGAACGAAGCCCTACCAAATCTGTTCGTCGGTAATCTGCCCAAACAGATACATATTTGTTACATGTTACACAATACACATTCCTAAAACCGTAAATTAGAAGTTTAAATAATGGGAACTCAATTTGTTTACGTACATTACAACATTTTGATATATATACAAAATAAATGTAATATATAATGTTTTTAATTTATTTTTTTAACAATCAATAACAGTAAACTAACATGAACAAACTTGCTGTTAAAAATACTAAATAATAAATACATTTAAGACATTTACTGTTTCACCTTATTATAATTTTTATATTTTTTATAAAACCCCAAAGGAAATATGAGACAACACTGATATCTTAGGGATTTCATTAATTCAGGTTGTACAACCGTGTATGCCGGGTTGTCTAACTTAAGCGGTCACGTGGGGTTCGGGAATTAATGAAAGCCCTGTATGTATATTCAAACGGACCGTGGATATGGGTTCTAGAGCCCCTAATTCGCGATCGTTTCAAAAAAATTTCCGAAAGTCTCGCCATTGTTGAGTCTCTATTAGTTAATTTGCTTAATGAAAATTCACTAATATATAATGTTCAGGTTTACTAACTATTTCCATGACGTTTGAGTAAAATCACAAATTACCCTGACATTTTCATGGAATTTTAGAGGGTATTTCAAATTCCCTGATTTTTCCACGTTTTCCCGGTTTTCCAGGCCGCTGGGTACCCTGCACTATTATAGATTTTTTTAAAATTCTTTCTGGGATATTAAATAAATTTAAAAAAATTATTAGAATATGTCTGAAAAGAAAACAAGTGTTATACTTACTTTGTAGTGATTGCTCCATTATACTTGTAAGATTAGTAGCAAACTGCTTAGTCATCTGTTTTACATCATACAAGAAGGACAGCTTATCATCAACCTGTTTTAAGGTAGCATCAATGCATTCGTTTAAACTAGGATCCAAACTTGCTAAAACGTCCGTGTATATCTTTAAAAGAATATCAGCTGTCGCAACATTTGAAAAAACCTGTAAATGAGAATTTTCCTACAATGAGATTATACTTTGCATTATTTTCACTATTTACAATCAATTAACCTTTGATTTAGAAATGTAGGCTTTCACAGCCAGTATAAATTAAACAAGCTAAGAAGTACTTCTGCCAACAATATTTGGAGATTCTGATAATGAATATCGCCGCCCACAGAGGGTTATGACAATACAAGTGTGTCATCTGACAACGCCGCACACCATGGCCCACGAAGAATTTCTCAAAGTAAATCAACCGCATACAGTAAAGAATTATAGTTATTAGTTCATGTTTAATTTATTAGTGTTTAAAAATGACTTTTCAGTATGTAATACTCAATATAATAACTTATATTTACTGGAGACTGATGTTCTACGTTTGTTGAACCTAGCTAACATTTCTTACAGTTAAATTGATAGATCTAATTTATAGGTCTGGAGACGCAATAAAATAATAGATCCAAGGTAACTCCAGCCTGTCATAATAGGTGGCTAACCTGACTCGAACAATAGATAGTGTCGGATCCAGACGAACCTGAAGGTAGGCTGAGATCTCTAGGGGTGACTAATACCTGCAGGTTGAATTCTCCATGTAAGCTTCGAAACGGTACTGTTTTGGTTCAAGCACTGGCAGGTTTCGGGTCGAAACGAACCCTGAGGGGACTGAGATCTCTAGAAGTCAAATGCACCTGAAGGTTGAGGCCTCCACTGTGTGCTTCAAAAGGGATAAACGACCCCACTTGGGTAACTGCCGGGAGCAGGACTCCTTGCGATACTGCCTTCAGTCTAGCACTAGTGGGTGTCAAGTCCATAATACCGCCTCGAGTCAAACATTGAAGGATGTCGGGTCCAGACGAACTTGGAGAAAGGCTATCTCTCTGTGAGCTTCGAAACCGGCAAGCGACGACGCTCTGATGGCAGTACACCTTAGCAGGTGAAACAAAAATCCACTAAAGGACCCTGCCAAACCAACTTTCACCCTCAAAAATATGGACTCCTGCAGGGAGCTGGATTTCACGGGTGAAATTTAAGCAATGGATGTCAGCCACAATAGGCCCAAGGTTGTGGTGGAGCGACTGGAATAGCCTAAACACATTGAATCTAATATATTTTATTCTACTTATATTGACTATTCCGTATTAATCAAAACAAAAATTCGCTACCGTAATGCAATTGCTACATCCACACTTTTTTTATTTCTCCTACAAGTGATAGATGACTAATGGTCGATAGTTTTTCATGTTCAGAAAGTAACACTCTCAGAATTATATGGTGCTTCAGCTTCAACTTTTATAATATCACTATTACTTTTTGATATTTGTATCTATTCCTTAATTACAATGGCTAGTTTGATATATTCTTTATTACTAACTTTACTAAATAGAGCTTTTTCCTCTCGCTTTGTAACAACTTATCAACTAGTTTTGCCTTACATTTTTACACTGTCTGTATGAAGTTGTTTACAAGCCATAGGGAAAGCTTCTAGGTGTATTTATATATTACCTGATTAAACCATTTGAACTGATTATGCCAATTTGATATCAAAATGTCATAATAGTTGTGGATCCACTGAAGTACAGACTCATCTTGTTCTATTTCAAGTTGATTTCGCCATTTCTTTAACAAAACATCCTTCTGACATTTGTGATAATACTTTAGTAGTTGTGGTAGGCGTCCCATCGAAGAGAAAATTCTGACAAATGCAGCTGATTGCTCTAAAACACAAAGTTCTGCTTTAATGGGGCTTAAATGAACTTCAGTCATTACTGATACATAATGATTTTAAAAGTACAATTATTAGAAAAACAGTCTGGCAATTGTAATTCAATACAAAGTTACAGTTATTTTGTGGTAAGCATCCCATCGAAGAGAAAATTCTGACAAATGCAGCTGATTGCTCTAAAACACAAAGTTCTGCTTTAATGGGGCTTACATGAACTTCAGTCATTACTCATACATAATGATTTTAAAAGTACAATTATTAGAAAAACAGTCTGGCAATTGTAATTCAATACAAAGTTACAGTTATTTTGTGGTAAGCATCCCATCGAAGAGAAAATTCTGACAAATGCAGCTGATTGCTCTAAAACACAAAGTTCTGCTTTAATGGGGCTTACATGAACTTCAGTCATTACTCATACATAATGATTTTAAAAGTACAATTATTAGAAAAACAGTCTGGCAATTGTAATTCAATACAAAGTTACAGTTATTTTGTGGTAAGCATCCCATCGAAGAGAAAATTCTGACAAATGCAGCTGATTGCTCTAAAACACAAAGTTCTGCTTTAATGGGGCTTACATGAACTTCAGTCATTACTGATACATAATGATTTTAAAAGTACAATTATTAGAAAAACAGTCTGGCAATTGTAATTCAATACAAAGTTACAGTTATTTTGTGGTAAGCATCCCATCGAAGAGAAAATTCTGACAAATGCAGCTGATTGCTCTAAAACACAAAGTTCTGCTTTAATGGGGCTTACATGAACTTCAGTCATTACTGATACATAATGATTTTAAAAGTACAATTATTAGAAAAACAGTCTGGCAATTGTAATTCAATACAAAGTTACAGTTATTTTGTGGTAAGCATCCCATCGAAGAGAAAATTCTGACAAATGCAGCTGATTGCTCTAAAACACAAAGTTCTGCTTTAATGGGGCTTACATGAACTTCAGTCATTACTGATACATAATGATTTTAAAAGTACAATTATTAGAAAAACAGTCTGGCAATTGTAATTCAATACAAAGTTACAGTTATTTTGTGGTAAGCATCCCATCGAAGAGAAAATTCTGACAAATGCAGCTGATTGCTCTAAAACACAAAGTTCTGCTTTAATGGGGCTTACATGAACTTCAGTCATTACTGATACATAATGATTTTAAAAGTACAATTATTAGAAAAACAGTCTGGCAATTGTAATTAAATACAAAGTTACAGTTATTTTGTGGTAAGCATCCCATCGAAGAGAAAATTCTGACAAATGCAGCTGATTGCTCTAAAACACAAAGTTCTGCTTTAATGGGGCTTACATGAACTTCAGTCATTACTGATACATAATGATTTTAAAAGTACAATTATTAGAAAAACAGTCTGGCAATTGTAATTCAATACAAAGTTACAGTTATTTTGTGGTAAGCATCCCATCGAAGAGAAAATTCTGACAAATGCAGCTGATTGCTCTAAAACACAAAGTTCTGCTTTAATGGGGCTTACATGAACTTCAGTCATTACTGATACATAATGATTTTAAAAGTATAATTATTAGAAAAACAGTCTTGCAATTGTAATTCAATACAAAGTTACAGTTATTTTCAATCATACAGCTATCATAACTCTATTATAAATATGTACCTGACAAAATCCTCAGCATGTATAATATGCACGGTGCTCACACCAGAATTAGAAATTATATTACTCTTGAAAAATTGTGGCTGATTTTAATACACTGAGCTTAAGAAAAATTGTGCTGCAAATTGAATCATAACTTCCACATGACTGTGATGATCTACTCTCATCAAAAAGACAATCTTATAAAATGAATTTAGGGTCCATAACTTGACTAGAAAAAAAATATTCGTATTCCGGTATGCATAAACTTCCGAAACGTTATCTTACTCGAGGTTTAAGAAAAAATGTCAATTTTTACCAAATCACCCCTCATTTATCCCCTACCCACTGAAGCCAAGTTACCCAAAAACAGTTTGAAGCGTTCCTTTTTTGGGTGCTAACTGTGTACCAAATTTGAAGATGATATCTCAATTCGTTCGAAAGTTATTGCGCCTACAACAGACAGACGTACAGGCCGACAGACAGACAAAAAAAATTTCGTTCCAGAATCAAGTTTCCCATATGTTTTGAGACTTTTTACGTTGTTTTAGCAAAAAAAGATTTCGAACTTTCTGTCACTGAAACTAAATAGTCTGAATACCTATCCAGTTAGGGGGGCGAAAATTCAGGCTGAGAACCTGATGAATATAGATTATCTCATGATGCTGACTTCCACTGCTCACTTCGAGGTATTTAAAATAATTAGGGGCCTCAAGAATACTGATGACTACTACAAAATATTAATGAGCTCCCTATTAAGATATTGAAGGATAATGCTGACATTATATCTGCACCCCTTGCAGAGGCCAAAAATGTTTGTATCATGACTGGAGGCTTCCAAGATGATCTCAAGATGTCAGTTGATGTGTCAATCTACAAAAACTCTAGGTGCAGCAAGTGTGTTATGGAAGTGAATTTTAATAAAAATCTATTTTGTTACCGATACAACCTATATAGTAGGAACAATGTACCATATTTTATCAAAATAATTATCTCAAAATGTACAAAAATGTTCCGAAAATAAACTTTAAATGTTTCTGAAAAAACTGGTCTCCTAGACAATGAACCTTAGGTTTATAGCAAATTGAGTTATTGAAATTTGAAACATTTAAATAAAGTTAAATGTTGGTTTCCTAACCAACAAAACTTACGTTAATAGAAAATTGAGTTATTGAAGTTTGAAGGATTTAATGAAAATTCGCTACCAAAACGCACTTACGGCGTCCAGATTTATTTCTTTCAAACATGCATCATATTTTGATAAAGAAATGTTAAAATGCAGTAACGTATTTGTTCCACAAAAATTAGCTAAAAATTATAGACCGTTAAACCATAAACTTCACTAAACCTACAGTGAAAGCGTCAACTTAACTAAACCGACAGCCAAAGCACCAGAGAAAGGGTCTATTTGAAATGAATTTTCTGTAAATATTTTAGTAAAATGAAGGTCAATGACGGTTGAATCTGAAACTTAAGGATTCACAGAACACTCTTCTTGCAACATTTTCTTTTCACAATCCGTATTTGTTTCACGTTCTTTGCCTAAACATTGCCAATTTTGATGTTTTAAATTGCGAGTTTGACGTTTTGAGGAAAACTCAAAAATTTGTTTCTTTAGCTGCCCGTAACTTTTTGTCCTTAAACTTAAGAGACCTAAATTTTGGTACATGGTTCACTCTTTATAATACAAAAACGCGTACCAAATTTGGTTGCCCTCACTTTGTTATTTCCGGAGATATAAATTTTTTTAGAAAGAAAACACAAAATTTTCCGCGATTTTCCTGGCCAACGAACTTATCCAAGCCACTTGCAAAAGGAAGGTACTCACCAAATTTGATCAAGATCGGTCCATTATTTTTTGAGTTATCGGTACGATATACATATACATATATATATATATATATATATATATATATATATATATATATATATATATATATATATATATATATATATATATATATATATATATATATATATATATATATATAAACATATAAACATAGAAAGTCTGAAACCGACCTCGGATTTGGGTTCCAGGGGTCCTAAAGAGCGCTCATTTGAAAAAAAAATGTCAAAATTCAAAAGTCGGGATCTCCTCATTAGTGAATTCTTTTTAAGAAAATTCACTAAAGGGATGATATCTCTGACCCGTCAAATTACTGGCTTATTATGTTGACCCCAGTTATAGCAAAGATATACGAGAGAGTTATTCTCACCAGAATTGTGGAACATCTGGAAAGATACAATATAATTAGTTATTTGCAGAATGCTTACATAAGAGAAAGAAGCACAACAAGAGCAATTTACCAATTCACTTCAGACATTCTTCAGGCTATGAGTCTTGGAGAGGAGGTTGTTGGTGTTTTCGCAGATCTGTCCAAGGCGTTTGATAGCGTAGCCTGTCAGCCAGTTTTTGAAAAGTTGGAGATGATTGGTATAAGGGGAACATAGTTGGAATTGATGAAATCATATCTAATCACAGAAAACAGTGTATCTGTAGTAAACACACAACTACAGGTAAAAAGATCTATTCTTCAGTAGACAGTTAAGAGAGGGGTACCACAGGTGTCAGTGCTGAGCCCACTGCTGTTTATAATTTATATTCATGAATTGCTTACATTTCTCAATCACAAAACGATCTTAATTGCAGATGACACTTCGATCATCCTATGTATGCGACAGATAGATTAACTAGAATATCAGATGATTTCTGTCATGAGAGATCTTGACGCTTGGTTTTGTGCAAATCAAATGAAGATGAATGCTAAAAAAGCACGGCTAATTAAATTTTCTGCTGTTGGAGGAGAATCAATGGCCATAAATTGTGGGAACACTCAGTTACGGAATTTTCTAAGCTGCAAGTTTCACACATAGAGTATATTGCTCCCAAGATCTCTTCGGAAGTAGACTTTTGATTTGGACAACCTTGCTTTTTTCATTACTGGTGATGCAGGAGTTTTCCAGTGCATGGATTGCTGCTTAGTTTCAACATCGTATTGGAATATCCAGGTTTCATCGCAAGTGATGATGTTTTCCATCAATTCAGGATCTTCATCTAACCTCTCAAGAAAATCTCAGCAGATATGTTGACGAACAAGCTTTTGGTCAGGGGTCAAATTTTTTGGAACCAACTTCGCACAGACTTTCTTCATGTTCAATTCGTCATGTAAAATTTATCTCACAGTTTCTTTATCGGCGTTTACAGTCTCAGCAATCATCCGAATGCTCATACGACGATCTCCGCGCACAATTTCATTGATTTTGGTCACTGTTTGCGCAGTTGAAACAAAGACAGGTCGACCTGAATGTTGGTCATCTTCGGTGCTCACTCGGCCTTCAGAAAACCGTTTATACCATTCGAAAACACGCGCACGAGATAGAGAATTTTCACCATAGGCCTCTTTCAACAACTTATAGCACTCAGTTGAGTTTTTCTTTTAATTTAATGAGAAGTTTCAGATTGATCCGCTGCTCGTGTTTCTCGTAACACATTGTTATCGGCATGAGAAAAAAATACGTTTGTTTCTAACCTCCATAAAAACAATACTACTACAGCGACTAAAACGTGTTTTCGTAGTCGAATAGTAGACACTTCCAGCTATCCAACACTGCATTCGTTTCCCCCCTTTCCCTCTAGGATGCCTTCTGCGCACGCAGTATCGTTATTTCATAGCCAGACCTCGTATGTACTAGTTTAAATAACTTTTACCCTCTGAATTTCACTCGGATTACTACAGTCGTTTTGGAGAAATTCGGAATAAACCAAAATAATAAAACATTTTAACACCTGTTACTCTTAAGCTGACACTAAGCAAAATCGGACCTGTATTGATATGAAAAAAACTCTTATTTTTATGTGAGGAATCTAACCACGAGTGATGTTTTTTGAAACACGATGAAGATATGTCAAAGTAAGTGTACTTTAGAGCATAAAATGTACACCAAGTGTTACGTTTATTGTACATAGCATAATATTTGTTTTTCAGGTAAATTTGTGTATATCCTTGTATTCATGTTCCTCATAAAAAATCAACCAAATTTAAAACAATGCTTTATGTTTATGTGTGTGTATTGTTTCTTTAACGTCGGCCTATTTCCGCGACTATGGTCAATCATCGACGCCAGGGAGCAGTTTCACCTCACTATCCTGGAAATTTTGCCGAACCCCAGCCTTTCCGTAAGGATGGTAGGGATCTTTAACGTGCCCAACATCGCATGGACACGGGACCGACGGCTTTACGCCCCCTCCGAAGGGCGTAACGTGCAGACATTCAACTTGCTCAAATACAATGCCAGAACCTCGGTTGATGTTATTTTTACAGTTTGTACTAAAAAAGTTAAAGGAGTACCCTGGGATCGAACCCAGTACCCTTCGGTTCAGAGGCACACGTTCTTACCCCTGAACCACAGAGGTTCTTATGCTTTATGTTTACAATACCAAGTAATTGCAAATATAGGTAATCTAATACTTTGATATGACAAAAAGTAGTGCTTCAGAAGGTATGCATTCTTGTCGTATCAAAGTACAAGATTACAGCAAATATGGTTGGTGTTGAAAATAACATATGATTTACTTCAAATCAATTATCTTACCTACTGATGAATGAATACCACAAAAAATAATAATAGTCTTAATTTTTATCTTTTAAAAACAAACATCAAAATAAAATAACCTGTTTGACATTTGTGACACTAGTGACAAATTATAGTATAGATTATTGCATTCGCGTGGGTTCAAAGAGTTTCTTTATAAAATGACTGCAATGAAAAGATTCAAGAATTTTGAACAGTTTTCATGAATAGTGTTCCCAGTCAAATTTACCTTAATAATTACGTTATATATATATATATATATATATACACTTTATTTGTTTGCTGTACGTTTGTGATTTCTTATTGGTTTGCGTGGACTGCAGTTTCGAACCGTCCCGGTTCATCATCAGCACGCTACTACTCAGTAGCGTGCTGATGATGAACCGGGACGGTTCGAAACTGCAGTCCACGCAAACCAATAAGAAATCACAAACGTACAGCAAACAAATAAAGTGTATATTTAAAAGTGATTACAGTGTAGTGCAATATTCCTAAAGATATATATATATATATATATATATATATATATATATATATATATATATATATATATATATATATATATATATATATATATATATATATATATATATATATATATATATATATATATATATATATATATATATATATATATATATATATATATATATATATATATATATATATATATATATATATATGAACCAAATAAATTAGGCCCACTTCAAGCCAGTTATTTACAATCACGGGACAAAGAATATTTGATTATAAATAGGTGCCATTTTTCACTCACCAATATTATTTGTTGTGAATGCTTGAACAATTGATGGGCTGGCAATAGCTTCTAGTCTGTTTTTAAGACCCTCTAATTGAAGTTTTCTATCTTCGTAATCAACAACATTCACTAATAGCTTAAGAGAATTCTGCATTCCAAGTATCTTGTTAGAGATTGCCTCAATATTTTTTGAATCAAATACTTCTTCCAAATCGTTAACTAAAACAAAATGCATCTTATATTGAGAGTTCAAGTAGTTATTTGTCAAACATAATACCTAACAGGGTCCAGTTATCGCTCTCGTGTAAACCTTGCTTTTAGCAAAAGTTAAGTGATTTTTCATTTTATCTAATTTCTCTATGGCATTAATTGACCTTCCAGTATCCTGTTCAATTTGGATAACTTCATTTCTTACTGCACTCATTTTATTTTTTAACACTAATGCTTCCTCTTGTAAGTTTTTTGTGTCCCTCATTATCCTTGGTAACGATACCAAAACTTGTTGACTTATTTCTTCTAATGACTTATTTACTTGCTGTACATATAACTGAAGCTTCATAACCAAGGACATAGTATAATTCTGTAAAACTCAGGCTAAAGTAAAATCCATACACAAATAACTATAGGTATATGTATATTGTGAGTGGTTGATCACTTGGCAAATATGGTGTGTACATATGTTGCTCAATAGTTTTCAAATGTCCTCCAAGTGTCCTTGTCTCGTAAATGTAAAAATATCTGGCAAATATTACAAAGCGTTTAAGTGCATGGTATATATAATAGGGCATATATATATATATATATATATATATATATATATATATATATATATATATATATATATATATATATATATATATATATATATATATATATCCAACCTGGTGGTGCTCAGCTTAAGATACAACCGAGTCAGTGTGCAAGCACCTCAAGGGACTGATGGGAGTGTTCCAGGTGCAACAAACAATAGAATAACAGGTTAACAGTACAGTAACCAGTAATTGCAGTATGCCTTCAAGTCCTTTGACAATATTTATAACTGGTAGTTCTGGATGAATTTTTGTGTAAATTTTTTGTATGATAACTTCAGAAAAATTCCCTAAAGAATTTATCCTCCTTAACTTCCTCAAATAGGTATATTATTAGGTAAATAACAAAGTAAATGATGAAGAATATTTTCAAACCAATTTAGATTTCACTTAAACATCAAGAAGGCATAGCAGGAAAGTAAATAGTTTTGTGCTCTATGGAAAAATTGTAACAATTTTTGTTCCTGAAATTTTAAAATGACAATAAAATGTAATGGGACCTAATAATTGATAAAGTCTGACACATATTTTTTAAATGAAGCACTACATATTTTGGTATACAATGATCGATAGCATATTTAAAATACTCATAAAAATATACAGCTTAAGTTAAAGCTCACAATTCTGTTATTACTTACCTCCTTTTTTTCTTGGTTTTCTGCATTTTTTAAAATGTCATTTATCCACTGTTTAGTATCAAAATTTTCATCAGAAAATGAGCTTATATCCTGTAATCAATTAATTTTAAAATATCAGTCGGAAATGAAGACAGAATAGTATTAAGTAATGATAACTACAGTTAAGAGATATAAAATACCAACCATAATAAAATCCAGTCCGCTAAGTAAAGATTGTAACCTGTGATGAGCACTCATAAGTACACTTGGAGAACCCAAATCACCACAACACATCTTTTTAAAGACCTGATGATCGTTTCACTAACAAAGTTAGCGTAATCAGAGGATGAAAAATTCTAAACTACTTACTACTACACGTCACCATTTATACTGAATCTTAGGTAAAGGCTGATACCGAAAGGGTGACTAAAACACAGGCAATTTTTCTGTTGTATTTTAATTGGCAGACGAGGTTTTTGAACTTCCTTTATAACTTTACTTGACAAGTTTCGGAATATTGATCTGTATCAAAGAAAGAGCGCAAACAAAGGACTATAAATCGGTGGCGGAGCTTGGTTTAAGTAACTTTTGTTTTTTATTGCCTTAGAAATATAAATACTTTCTTACGCATCTAGCTTCGCTGGCTGTCTAACATTTTTGATAAATTTCAGATTTTGTTTAGCAATGTGGTCGTTATTATCCAAAATATTTTGTGCCACGCATGACTTGTCTCCACTACTGTATCTCAGCTGTGCCATGTTCACGAAATCTAGTCTCACTGGTTCTCTTAGACTGCCCAACGTATTTAAGATAACAATCTTTACAACCTATCTCATAGATACCCGACATTTCAGTGGCTATATCTGTATCTTAGGTATTACCTAACAAATTTTGTAAATTATTTTTTGTAGAAAAAGTTAGCTGCAAATCGGTTTTCGTAAAAATGCTCTCGAGACCCCTTGTGATATGTGGTTTAAAAGGTAGGCAAACAAATTATTTCTCTATTTCATCTTTCCTGAATGTCTTGCATTCCGCTAACATTTTCTTTGTTCTGTGTCTATTATTTGATTTTTCCACTAAGCAATCCGAATATCTGTTATATTTAGCCACGTTTTTAATGTACTCTAATTCTCTATTATATCTACTTTTACTTTTTAACTTTAACAAACCTTTGTATGACACAAGATATTTTTCAATTTAATAATGAGTTTTTTGAACAAACTAAAGGCACGGCAATGGGCAACCCTCTCTCTCCATTCATTGCAGACCTTTTCATGAGTAGATTTGAGACGGATTTAGAAAATGAAAGTGAGTATTTTCCTAGAGTAAGCTTTCGTTATGTGGACGATATTTTTGCGGTGTTTAACACAAATCAATGCAAAATAGATAATTTTATTAAAAGACTGAACTGTCAATTTGATTCAATAAAATTCACCCACGAATTAGAAATTAACAGTAAACTTCCTTTTCTAGATGTACTACTTATTAAAAATAATGACTCTCTTGAATTCGATGTCCACTACCACTCTAAGTTACATTCCAAATGGCTCACATCATATGTTTGCACAAAAAACGGCCGGCCTAAATTTCTTAGCAAATAGATTAATAAAATTTTCCTTAAGTAAAAGTAGACATAGTAGATAATTAGAGTACATTAAAAACGTGGCGAACTATAACGGATATTCGGATTGCTTGGTGGAAAAATCAATTAACAGACACAGAACAAAGAAAATATTAGCGGAGTGCATGAGATTCGAAAGATGAAACAGAGAAAAAATTTGTTTGTCTACCTTTTGAACTGTGTATCACAAGGGGTCTTGAGAGCATTTTTAAGAAAGCCGATTTGTAGCTAACTTTTTTGACAAAAAGTAATTATACAAAATTTGTTAAGTAATACGAAAGATAAAGATAAAGCCACTGAATGTCAGTTACCTATGAGATAGGTTGCAAAGATTGTAATCCTAAATATGTTGGGCAGACTAAGAGAACCATTGAGACTAGATTTAGGGAACATCTGGCACATCTGAGATGTGGTAGTGTAGACACAACATATTTGTGATAATAACCACGACATAGATAAAGAAAATCTGAAAGTTACCAAAAATGTTAGACAGCCAGCGAAGCTAGATGCCCTACAAAAGTATTTATATTTCTAAGGCAATAAAAAACAAAACGTCCTTAAACCGAGCGCCGCCACTAATTTATAGTCTTTTGAGCTGTATCTGATACAGAAAAATATATCGAAACTTGTCATGTAAAGTTCAAAAACCTCACCCCGCAATTAAAATACAATAGGCTGAAAATTTGCCTGCGTTTTAGTCTCCTGTATCTGGCTTTACCTAAGACTCAGTATAAAAGGTGGTTAGTAGTAAGGTGTTTAGAATTTGTCATCCTCTGATAACGCTAACTTTGTCAGTGGAACGCTCGTCAGGTCTTTAAAAAGATGTTTGTGGTGATTTGGGTTTTCCAAGTGTAGATATCCACTTCGCATTTTTAAATGTAACTAGGTACTTATTTTGAACCTAATAAAAGTAATAATTTTATACGAGAGTTGCACTTATAGTTTACAAAACAGATTTTAAACTGTAATTTTCATCTTGTAAGCATTTACTTATTTTACGAAATTATACACTTTACATCTGCCAGCTCAAAACATTTCAAATTTATAACATAACACATAACCTAAAATTTTTGACAATCTGTACTGACAGGCGGGCCATAGATAATAGATAATCCTGATTTATTCTATGGTAGTGCCAGGTGACAGGCTAAGTAAAGATTGTAATATGTGATGAGCACTAATAAGTACAGTTGTGAGGTTGGGGAATCCAAATCACCACAACACATTTTAAAAACCTGACCTAACCAAGTTAGCGTCATCAGAGGATGAAAAATTCTTAACGTTTTACGACTGCAACTGTGTTTATGTTCTGTGCAGCTACTCGGCCCAGACACTCGAGGTTGGTTCAAACAAACAAACTTCCACTGCTTATTTACCGAAATTCCCTCGACCAGAATTCTTATATTTTCATTCCAACGCGTTTTGTCGGTACCTCTCGCAGTGGCAAACAGTGGCAGTGACAAGCTACTTTAAAAATGTAATTCATAGAGAGTCTCTCAATATTGTTACCCCGCAGAAGAACATCCCTGTGCATAATTTCAGTTTGCATCAGGTTTCGACGTCATCCGTACCTGCATACTTGATCGCTTAGTTGCACATACTACGCCGCGATGCACTATTTTGTGGATCTTGGTTCTAACCCGCTATATTTATTTGCTATAGTAATGAAGAATAGGGAATAGTGTTTTACTTAAGTGTTATTGCTAAAATAAATTATAAGTTCTAATCAAAATTGTTTTTAATTATTTTAATACCATGACAGGCTCCATTGGTGTGAAAAGTGTCCCAGTGTTTCTCCTGCAACAACTTGTAGCGTAGATGTGTGCATGCATATGTATGTGCACATGAAGAGATAATGTGCATTTTCTGTCCTGCACATAGTGTTAAGTACTGGACGTATAAAGCTTATTGACGTGAGTGCGTATACATGAGTGTATATGCGCTCGCGTATGTGTGTGAGTGGAGTATGTAAGTTTTAATTTTAAGATATATTTTTAGTAAACAGCAAGCGTATAGGGAGATAAAAGAAGATAAAAGAAAAAAGTTAAAAAGCTTGTTAGATTAACATTCTTAAGACAGGTTTTTCCATAATGAAAAGCAAGGTCAGATGCATTCTTGTTCATTTTGAAGATTGACACTGACTGAATGAGTTAGTTCTCAAAGTCAAAACTCTAATAAAAAAAAAAATAATATTTTAATGTCATACCTACTTATTTATAGCGTGCCAAGACAATATCTTAATTGTCCAATCATTCTGAACATAAGAGTACCGAGTACCCACACATTGGGCGAGTTCCCTAGGCCCCAGTACCTACCAGCAGCTGAATAGGCAATTTGCATATTTTTTTTTCTTATCACATCTGATAGACATCCCCCAAATATGATTTGAGTGAATTTTCTTTTAAAAAATAACTAAGGAGATCCCGGCTTTTGAATTTTGAAAAAAAATTCTTCAAATGAGCGCAAACTAGGACCCCTAAAACACATATCCGGGGTCAGTTTCAATATATATATATATATATATATATATATATATATATATATATATATATATATATATATATATATATATATATATATATATATATATATATACAGGGCTTTCATTAATTCCCGAACCCCACGTGACCGCTTAAGTTAGGCAACCCGGCATACACGGTTGTACAACCTGAATTAATGAAATCCCTAAAATGCCAGTGTTGTCTCATATTTCCTTTGGGGTTTTATAAAAAATATAAAAATTATAATAAGGTAAAACAGTAAATGTCTTAAATGTATTTAGTATTTTTAGCAGCAAGTCTGTTCATGTATGGTTTACTGTTATTGATTGTTAAAAAAATAAATTAAAAACATAATAAAATATAACTCTTTTGAGCGCCAATGGACCGAACTGCCAATTGTCAATTGATTTAGTAACTTTAGGGTCCCTAGTCTGGTGGTTTTGTTGGTTACTTTTTGACTGCCAACTCATAAAATCATATTCCACTAAGAGAGAGAGAGAGACAGAATCCGGTCACGTGGGGTTCGGGAATTAATGAAAGCCCTGTATATATATATATATATATATATATATATATATATATATATATATATATATATATATATATATATATATATATATATATATATATATATATATATATATATATATATATATTATTGGTTGAATAAATTGTAAATTTGAAATACCGAAATTTTATAGCAAGAAATGTCAGTGTCAATAGGATTTTGATATGTTTCAGTTTAATATTTTAACCAAATCGCATAAATTACAGCCACAAGTTTGTAACTTTTATGTAAGATGCACTGTATCATTTTAATGCATATATATAAATATATATATATATATATATATATATATATATATATATATATATATATATATATATATATATATATATATATATATATATATTGTATGTGTCACACCGATAACTCAAAAAATAATGGGCCGATTTTGCTCAAATTTGGTGAGTACCTTCCTTTTGTAAGTGGATATACGTCACCACCAATAGCAAAACGTTCGCGGTCACATGATAATTTTCGAATTTTTTTAATTCTAAAAGTCTTTTTCTGTCCACTATATATGTTTTGGGTATTTTAATGTATTTAATAATATTCTATGTATGAAAAACTATTAGGTAAATGTCAAATTCATGTAAGGAAAAATCCATGTCAAAAAATGTTGACAAAAGTCAACAGCTGAATTGTTATGTCAAAAGATGTTGACAAATGTCAACATTAGGCAACATTTTTTGACATAACAATGCAGCGCTGGCAGCCACTGGCGCCTGGAGAACTTACAAAGTTTGTAGCGCTAGTAAGCTGTACATAGTTTGTTATAGTAAGATATAAAATATAAAGTAGTTTTTGTTGAAAATTGATCAAATGTGCATTTGGCAATCTTAAATTGCAGCATTGATCTAGAATGCTTATTCACAAATTCAAGTATACATATAGGTACTTTATGATTTAACTTTTATAGGGGTACTATATCAAATAATTGAATTTATGTACAATAACTAAAGCAGAAAACACAGTCACTACAAAAATAGTTACACAGACTTATATGACCTATGATAGTTACGTATTTTGAAAACGAAATTTTCTTTATCAATAGCTGTCGCCAACAATAAAAAATGTAAGAGTTTCTTCTAAAATTGTATTTAAAATTGACCCATTTTCAAGTAAATACTTTATATATTACGACCTCAAAACTTCAGCAATCATTAATAAAATGCGCTAAGGGTTGCGGTGCTATCGGGGCGGCAAGGCCGCGGACGAGCCCTGAGGGAACAAAAAAAAATAAAATAAAATAAAATGCGCTACATAAATTAAAGCGGGGTATAACTTCTCTACATTTTTAGTGAATTTTCTTTAAAAAAATTCACTAATGAGGAGATCCCGACTTTTGAATTTTGAAAAAATTTCTTCAAATGAGCGCTAATTAGGCCCCCCAGAACACATATCCGGGGTCGGTTTAAATTTTTATATGTTTATATATATATATATATATATATATATATATATATATATATATATATATATATATATATATATATATATATATATATATATATATATATATATATATATATATATATATATATATATATATATATATATATATATATATATATATATATATATATATATATATATATATATATATATATATATATATGTATCACACCGATAACTCAAAAAATAATGGGCCGATTTTGATTAAATTTGGTGAATAAATTCCTTTTGCAAATGGCTTGGATAAGTTCGTTAGCCAGGAAAATCGGTCCAGGTTTTCCCGGAAAATTTTGTGTTTTCTTTCGAAAAAAATTTATATCTCCGGAATTAACAAAGTAAGGGCAACCAAATTTCATATGCGGATTTATTTCATTATAGGCAAGTTACCTACCAAAATTTAGCTCCGTAGGTTAGAAGGATAAAAAAGTTACAGGCATTCAAAGAAAAATAAATTTGGATTTTCCTCAAAACGTCAAAATTGCGATTTTAAACGTCAAAATTGGTGAGTACATTCCTTTCGCAAGTCGCTTGGATAATTTTGTTAGCCAGGAAAATCCGCCGAGGTTTTCCCGGAAAAATTGGTGTTTTCTTTCGCAAAATATTTATATCTCCAAAATTAACAAAGTAAGGGCAACCAAATTTGGTAAGCTGGTTTATATCATTATAGGTGTGCCACCTACCAAAATTTAGCTCTGTAGGCCAAAAGACAAAAAAGTTATGGGCATTTAAAGAAAAATAAATTGGGGGTTTCCTCAAAACGTCAAAGTGACAATTGAAAACGTCAAAATTCGCAACATTTAGGCAAATAACTTGAATCTAATACGATCTATGGAAAGAAAATGTCTCAAGAAGAATGTTTTACATACACCGAACTCTTAGTTTCAACCGTCATTGTCCTTCATTTTACTAAAATATTTCCAGAAAATTCATTTCTAATAGACCCTTTCTCTGATGCTTGGCAGTAGCCTTAGCTATAGAGTTTATTGTTTAATGGTATATAATTTTTGTCGAATTTTCGTAAAAAATCAATAAAGCACAATATATTCGTTATTATACAAGATATGAAAAAATATTGTATACATTAATTATACGGTGTTTTGACCTACATCTTAAAAAATTATTGCGACAATCACAGGGTGGCCCATAAGTCGTTGGTGATACAAATAATTATTTTTTTTGTCGAAAACGCCTTATTTTTTGCATTTTTCATCGAAATATAATGCATGTCTGTAAGTTAAGAAATTCTGGAGGCAGAAAGTGCGTTGTGGTTGCGAATTTTGATCAAATGCTTCATATTTGAAAAGCTCAATTTGCTATTAACCTATAAGGTTGACCAGGAAACGGATTTTTTCAGTAACACTTTTGGTTTACTTTTGGAAATTTCTGTACGTTTTCAAACAATCAAGTTATTTTGATGAAACATGGCACATTGTTTTTACTATATATGTTATACTGGTAATCAAATTTGATGCCTGCTTTTTCTATATAGGTTATACTGGTAACCAAAATTGATGTCTGCTTTGTTAAAAAGAAAACACACATATTTGCAATAAAAACATTTTTATGAAAATTCACTACCATAACGCACTTGCTGCGTCCCGAGATTTTTTCAGTTAGAACCTCTGCTAATACGTTTTACAACCCTCCAAAGCTGCGTTTGTGTATTATTGTTCATATTAGTGAATTTTCTTAAAAAAAATTCACTAATGAGGAGATCCCGACTTTTGAATTTTGAAAAAATTTCTTCAAATGACCGCGAACTAGGCCCCCTAGAACACATATCCGGGGTCAGTTTCAATTTTTATATGTTTATATATATATATATATATATATATATATATATATATATATATATATATATATATATATATATATATATATATATATATATATATATATATATATGTATCACACCGATAACTCAAAAAATAATAAGCCGATTTTGACTAAATTTGGTGGAAAAATTCCTTTTGCAAATGGCTTGGATAAGTTCGTTAGCCAAGAAAATCCGCCCAGGTTTTCCCGGAAAATTTTGTGTTTTCTTTCGAAAAAAATTTATATCTCCGGAATTAACAAAGTAAGGGCAACCAAATTTGGTACGCTAGTTAATATCCTTATAGGTAAGCTACCTACCAAAATTTAGCTATGTAGGTCAGAAGACAAAAAAGTTATAGGCATTTAAAGAAAAATAAATTGGGGTTTTCCTCAAAACGTCAAAGTTGCGATTTAAAACGTCAAAATCGGCAACATTTAGGCAAAGAACTTGAATCTAATACGGGATATGGAAATCAAATGTCTCAAGAAGGATGTTTTACAAACTCTGAAGTCTTAGTTTCAACCGTCATTGTCCTTCATTTTACTAAAATGTTTCCAGAAAATTCATTTCAAATAGATCCTTTTTCTCATGCTTGGCAGTAGCCTTAGCTTTAGAGTTTATCGTTTAATGATAGGTATATAATTTTTGTCGAATTTTCGTAAAAAATCAATAAAGCTCAATATATCCGTTATTATACAAGATATGAAGAAAATTTGTATATATTAATTATAGGGTGTCTTGAGCTACATCTTAAAAAAATATTTCTACAATCACAGGATGGCCCGATTAGTCGTTGGTGATACAAATTTTCTTCTTTTTTTTTTTAATCAAACACGCCTTATGTTATTGCATTTTTGAATATTTCAGCGATGCATGTTTGTAAGAAAAAAAATTCGGGACGCAGCAAGTGCGTTATGGTAGCGAATTTTCAATAAATGCTTCAAATTTGAATAGCTCAATTTGCTATTAACCTATAAGGTTGACCAAGAAACGAGTTTTTCCGGGAACACTTTAAGTTTACTTTTGGAAATTTTTGTACATTATCACACAATAAAGTTATTTTTATGAAACATGGCACATTGTTTTTACTATATAGGTTATACTGGTAACCAAAATTGATGCCTGCTTTCTTAAAAAGGAATGCAATTAAAAACATTTTTATGAAAATTCACTACCATAACGCACTTGCTGCGTCCAGAGTTTTTTACAAGTGCATACGTGTAAAAAGGATACTTATATGTGAATCGAGAAGAAAGCTTCCAGAAAACAACCTAATTGACTATGTGATGTGGGGAAGCTGGCTGGAACTGGAAACAGATAATTGATTGTTGTGAAGACAAAGCAACATCCCATTTCAATAACTGTGATTGTACCCATTATATGTATGTAAATTTAAAGTTAATTTGGTAGAATTTGTCATAATCGTAATATTAAGTTGGTTTTGATAAATAAATACTATAGATATTCTCTCAGAATTGTAAGTTTTCTACGTTTTAGAAGATTCTTAAATTATTGGTATTTCCCCTATTTGTAGGGAGAAATTCCCACATATGGCATCCGGCATCTCCCATCTCTGTCTCTATACAAAACAATTTCAATTTATAATATTTGCAAATGTTGAAACGAAGGCCGCGAAAATTAAAATAATAACAACCTTATTTTAATCGTTATTCATTTACACCATCTCATTATAACATTTCTATTTTCTATTCTGTTTTATTATGAAAATTTGCAACAATTATGCTACGAATGATATGATATGCCTTGGAATATCTATTAACTGATTACTCATCTGGGTGCGGTTTATATCTTATATCTTTTTTAACGGTTAATGCACACACTCATATTCATTTAAATGTAGTAATGATTAACCTAGCTATTTGCATTCTATTTTCTATTTATAAACGGAAATAAATACAATACAGAAATACACAATATATTGTATATAGTATAGAGTGACATAAGAAGGTAACCTGTGAATTTGTGAAGTAGATTTATTTAAATATTGTAAGTTCATATTAAAAATGTATTTATAGATGAATATATGGCTGTATTTTGTGTTATTGCATACATATATTTTCGGTATTCTATTTTGCAAGCTAGCTGATTCTACTTCCAACAAATTGTTGTTTCCGTCTTTTTTATTTCCTAACCTATAGATATGCCAGATATTTTTTAAAATAAAAAACGTGTAGGTGTTAACTTTTATTTGTTGTCCAGTTATAACATTAACACTAACACTTAATTACTAATTGCGGTTTAGAAAACATTTTAAATCATGACCTAACCAAAACAACAGGATCGATTTATCTCAGCAGGATATCTACGTTTTTTCTGTTTATTATGAAATTTTCGTCAAAAATATTAGCGGCCATTTCACTAATGAAGAAATGGCCTAAGACCGAAAAATGTCTTCAAATAGTGAGCATGAACGAAGATCCTTTATATGTTTTTATAAGACGTACCAACATTTAAGTTTCTAGCTTAGGTACAAAAAAATTGTCACATTGTGTGAAGCGAAAAAGCAGACTAGAGACAAAAATATTTTGTTTTATAAACAAAATATACTAAATTCTATGGACAAAAGCAAATGTTTTAATTTGCAGATTATCCGAGGGTCAGCTGCTGCTAGATAAAACTTATAGGTATACCACCTTACATGCTTGCTTGATACCTACTATTTTGCCTTGTTATTTTCAAGCATGTGTAAGGTAGTTGGTTGGGGGTGGGGACGGTTGGTATAGGCAGTTTATCCTTCCGTTGACCTTCTATGGGGGTGCATTGTGATGTGGTTTTCGTGTTTCTCTAAGCTTTTAATTGGACGAACCAAGCAGCTTTCAGTGGGAAACAGGAATTTTTAAAACTTAAGTTTCTCCCTTCACTGAACCTCTGAGTGGGTGTAAGCTGACGTGGTTTTCCCTTCCATAGCTTTTTGTTTGGGTGACCTGGTGGTCTTTTGGAGGAGACACAAAATATGTAAATAGAGACTATGTACAACCAACCAATAATTTTGTAAATTATCAGCCATGGCGCGTTCTTCCCTAATACAGGGACAATGTATGTAACGCTAGATGCATACTGACTATTATTAGAAACGCATACCGGTTTCGCTTTCATTAGAGCTCATAGTACGCTATACTAATTACAGTCAGAATACACCTAAATTGAGTACTATATGCCACTTATTTAGAACCCTAAGACCTGTCCTGAATGATGCTAATTTGATTCATGTTTATTATGCTCAAGTTAAGAGTCAGTTGTGGTATGGAATCTATTATCTCACAGAAAAAAATTCTGAAAATTCTGGCACAGGTGCCCAGTACACACTCCTGTAGGTTGCAGTATTCCAGGTATATATATATATATATATATATATTATATATATATACAGGTGTTCTACAAGCTCTATGACAAACTTTGCCAGATAATAGCTCTCATAATTCTAAAAAAAATATTTTTAATGAACATGGGTCCGATTCGCTTTTGTTAAGAATTTACAAGCATTGAACCTTTATTAACAATTAACAATAAAAATTTAACTTAAATGAAAATCACAAAACCTAAGACTATAAAAATTGTGCGAAATGTTCACCCTCGGCTTGAATGCAAGCCTCACATCGACGAACTAAAGATTCGGTCACCCAAAGGATGAAAAATAAAAAATCCAGAGGATTAAGATCGGGGCTACGAGGTGGCCATGATATTGGACCTCCTTGACCTATCCATTTATTTGGGAAATGTTCATTTAACCAAGCAGCAACTTGTTTTCCTCTATGTGGTGGTGCGCCGTCGTGTTGATACCACATATTCTGAATAATATTAAGAACTTAGGACTTAGGAAGTCGCCAAAGTATATAGGCCCAATTTTGTACAATAAACTGCTTTTGAATATTAAGAGTGTTCATCTATTTCACAGTTCAATAATAAACTGGTGATGTATTGTGTGACAAATCATATACATTGATGTCCTATGAAATAAATAACATGAACCTAAAGTAATGCGGCTGAGGCCGCTTAAGCTAGCCATCCTTCGAAAACGTGAGCTGTATGACAGGGTCGCCACCTTGGTGCGTAACCAGGTAGTATGTTGCCACGACAGCTCTAATAAACATATAACATTTTGTTTTTATTAGAGCTGCTGTGACAACATACTACTTGGTTCCACACCGAGATGGCGACCCTGTTGTACATTACACAATGTTTTTTGAGGCTGGCTACCTTAGCTGAATTATTTTAGGTGTATTCTGACTGTAATTAGTATAGTGCATTGATGAGCTCTAATAGTTAGATTATTTATATGAAAATTCGCTACCATAACGCACTTGCTGCTGCACTCAGACTTTTCAATATTAGTTATAACTTTAATGAAACTTTGAATTTGAGCTTTTGGTTTATTAATCATTGTTGCCCTTACTTGGTGAAACCGTTTCATACTAAATACAGATGTAGAGACCTCTTCTCTGGCTTCACAAGCGCTTGTTTTTTCTCTGCAACCGGTTTTGTCTTTTACCGCATCGTCAGGCAGGAGAAAATTGAGTTTATTTATACCCATTCATGGCAACTATAAGTAAAAATCCGTTGCTATTTGCGTCTTTTTCCGAAGTTTTGGCGATCCGAGGTCGGCCTGTGGATTTTTTATTCAATGCTGATCACTAGCACTGAAGTTGATAACCCATAACAAAATTTCGAGTAGGTATTCCGTACCTACTCGAAACACGATTTTGTCTAAAGTGCACACGGAGCGCTTGTTGAGGTGCAATTACGGATTTGTTGTTCTTGATAAACATTTCCACAATGAAAGTGCGATGCTCACCTGTCCAATTCATGTTAGCAACTAGAAAAACAGCATGACTTTTCCTCTCCAACACAACCCTCCTCAGTATCATGGCCTCAGCATTCACTGAATATTGACTTCTGGATATATGAAAAAAGTCTGGACGCAGCAAGTGCGTTATGGCAGTGAATTTTTATAAAAATGCTTTGAATAGCAAATATGTCTTTTTAATGCAAGCAGTCATCAAATTGGTTACCGGTATAACCTATATAGTAGAAACAATGTGCCATATTCTATCAAAATAACTTATTGTTTGAAAATGTAAAAAAAAATTTCTGACAATAAACTTTAAATGTTGGTTTCCTAGCCAACAAACCTTCGGTTAATAGCAAATTGAGTTATTGAAATTTGAAGCATTTAATGAAAATTTGCTACCAAAACGCACTTACTGCGTCTTGATTTTTTTTCTTTCGAACATATTTGGATAAAAAATGCAATAAAATAAGGCTGTTCGAAAAAAAAAGTAGGGATCACCAACGACTTATGGGCCAGCCTGTGATTGTCAAAATAATTTAATAAGATGCAGCTCAAGACACCCTATAATTAACTTATACAATTTTTTCTCGTCTCTTGTATAATAATAATTATATTGAGCTTTACCGTAGAAATGCGTCACCCTGTATATATGTAAACAGATCAAAACTGAACGTAAATGGATTCCAGGGGGCCTAGTTTGCGCTCATTTGAAGAAATCTTTTTAAAGTTCTAAAGTCGCGGTCTCCTCATTGACGAATTTTTTGTACGAAAATTAGCTAAAAATTATGGACCATTAAACCATAAACTTAACTAAAATTACCGCCAAAGCATCAGAGAGAAAATAACTAACCTGTTGCATATCAGCCATTTTGTAAAACTTCGATCCTTTATATGTGTTGATAAAACATAACAAACACTGTTTTGTCCACCCACTACCATTAAAAAAATCATAAAGTAGTAATTTGCACCTGTATATAAAAATTACCAAATAACATAATGTGTCAACTGAAACAGTTGAAAAAATCTAATACCATACGATAAACGTCAGTTACAGCGTGTAACAGACCTGCGCAATAATATCAAATTATCCGTTGCCAGGCAACGCACAGACATACTAGATCTCATATAAGCCAAGTTTGCCATTGTCAATGAAACGCGGTGATATTAAAAATAAATTATTCAAATTGGAATAGCTCAATTTTCTGTAAACCTAGAAAGTTGAATTTTAGTACCGATTTAGGTCTTTCCCAAAGCAACATGTACACCAAATTTCATCGAAATAGCTTTGTAATTTTCGAAGAAAAAATGTTTTTTCGAAAGAAAACAAAAAAATTTCCCGGAAAACCTAGTCGGATTTTCCTGGCTAACGAACTCATCCAAGCTATTAATAAAAGAAAGACACTTGCCGAGTTTCATCAAAATCGGTTAATTTTTTTTTCGAGTTATCAGTTGGACACACACACAAATATATATATATATATATATATATATATATATATATATATATATATATATATATATATATATATATATATATATATATATATATATATATATATATATATAATATATATATATTTTTGGGTTCTAGGGGCCAAATTCGCGCTCATTTGAAAATTTTTTTGCAAAGTCTCACCATCGATACCTCTCTATTAGTGAATTTTTAAAAATAAAAATTCACTAAAAAGGTCTTGCTCTGTCAAGACATTAGACAGATGTATTCCCGCTACCAAGCTTGAAAGATATTATCTTAAAAATAAAGAAACAAAATTTTGTCGTAACACTATATCTCAAATGAAACGAATTATCGAGTTTTCTATAAATATTATATTTAAAACTTTTTTGTTTTGTTGACCATATATACTACAAATTAAACAATTTCCTGCCATTTTGTATCAACCAATTTATTTTTCTTTTAATTTTTAGGTAAAATGTCTTATGAAACTTGGATGGAATTCAATGATAAACTAGTTTCAACAGGAGTGTTTAACTGTAACCAATGCCAAAATGTTTTGATTCCACCTGTTATGCTTTCTGATAGATATGGAAATATATGTTCAGTGTGTTACAAATATCTTGCAGAAAGCGGTGACACTGGTCTTTGTGTTGAAAATCAAGCACTGACAATAGTCTTGGGCGATATATTTTTTCCTTGTCGCTATAAAGGCGCAGACTGCCATGAGAAACTGAGCATTAATGATTTAAGGTCCCATGAAGAAGCATGTAGTTATAAAACAACTGCCTGTATCTATTCCACAAACTGCCAGTGGAAGGGCCGAAGACTAAACTTGATGAAACATCTTCTCGAATCACATAGAGACAAAATATTACAAAATGGCAGTGACAGGTTTATAATAGAAACCAATCTTCAGACTGAAAATGATACATTTTACATTTTAGAAACAACTTCGGGGAAATTTATAATGAGGGTCAAAGTTGTGCCTACACTCAGAAGGATGTACTTAAAGGTGTATGATTATGAAGAGAAAGAAGCAGAGTATGAGTTCAAACTAAAAATCGAAAGCAAACAGAATTTGGTCTGTTACAAGACATTACTTAAAGTAGTCAAGGCAATTGAAACTTTATCTGATTTTAAAATAGACAATGCAACAGAGGTCGATCTTGATGCTTTGAAACAATCACTTAGAACCGAAGTATCAGCAACTGTCAAAAACGTAATAAAAATAACTTGCAAAGATGAGGAGGCCCATTTTGAAAATAGCATGTTAAATCTAATGAATTGCCCAGAATGTAAGAAAATTTTAAGACCGCCAATTTATCAGTGCATAACAGGCCATACTATATGTTCAGCTTGTAAAGCAAAACTAATAAAATGTCCCTCATGTGATGAAACATTTGGTGATACAAGAAATTATACTTTAGAAACCTTAGCATACAAAATCCGTTACCCTTGCCAGTATGAAAGCAGTGGGTGCAAAGTAAAAGTACTTTTAACAAATAATCATGAATCTGTGTGCGATTACCAACTTTACAGTTGTTTTATGAAGAAATGTAATTTCAAGGCTGCTCATATCGACCTCATGGATCATCTCAGGCAAGAGCATTGTAAATTTTGTTTTGAGGGTGCTGAAACAGTTCATTTTAAGAAGTCGCTTAACAGTCCGCAAGATGCGGCAGTGACAAGAGTTTGTCTTTTGAATTATAACAATATATTCAAGATGACAAATGGTCACGATCTGTCACATGTTCATTGGGGGATCAACTTGATTAGCCCACATCAAGATAAATCTACATTTATATATGAAATTGCCATATATGACCCACATGAGCGTGAAAAGAAACTGATTAGAAGAGGGATTTTAACAAATAAACAGATTTATATTTTTTCAATAAGTAAAGATGAATTGAAAGAATTTTTAGATGGTGATACTTTAAATTATTACTTCAGGGTAATAAAAAAATGTTGAGTTTTAGACTGTGTGCCAACCAAAATTATAATTATTTACGTTCGAATTATAATTTTGCTACCGTGATTTGCAGCAAAAGTAAATGGAATAGTACCAAGAAAAGCAACTTATATTTGGGGGGTCTAAATGCAAAATGCGCCTTGTCCACAATATGTGATTTTATTGTAGAAAGCAAAAACTGTTAAAATACACACGGTTTTATCTAAGATGTTTCTTACTGTGATAATATTACTGTTCTTTACTATAGATGACAACCAAAAAAATATGCAATTTTTGAAGAGAGATTTCGCTTTTTGTAGTTCTCATACACTTTGAGATGTGTTCTATCAGAGTAGCAATTAATATTTTTCGTTGCTTCCACCTGCCAAAACATTTAAAATATATCTTCTTTTTGGTCTTCAATGATTCGAGAACACTGACGTTTTGGATCAGTTCTGCACACTTTTTTGAGTTACACCTCTCTCCAATAATTCTTGGGTTTTTTGTCACTACTGTTTTAGTTCCCTTTTATAACTTCCTAACTCCCTCATATTTTCCTTTTTCTCGCGCGGCCAAATCGAAATATCAGTCTTTCCTAGACCCTTTCCTAAACCCTTCTTTGGCTGTGTGCGCCAATTTCTGGACTATTGTACCTGTCTTCGCCTGTAGAATCAATATGCTGTGCATTTTCTGTCTGCACTACATTGCAACATATGGAATCATTCAAGAGATTACTTAACACAACCCAGAATTTTGAAATGTTTTTTCATTCCTGGTTTCTCTTTAGCTGTAAGATTTTCCTCAGGATTGATATTGTTAGTGGGATTGTCTATTGTAGTATCGGTTACCATAACTGAGATTCTAGCTGCTCGAGTAGCCTGATAACAAAAGTGCCAAATGAAAAAAAGGGTTGTCATTTGGTGAAATACAACATCACATCAAAGATATATCATTTTATGTTTAGAACAATCAAACAAAAATATGTGCAAAAACCGCATAACTAATATAACATCCAGACCATTTTTAAGTACCATTTTCTGCCTTGATTTCTACCTGATTTAGTGTATTTGCACAAATATCACAGGAAGCTGATGGCACTACTCTAAACTTGCAAACATGAGATACGAGTTATTTCAAGGAACAGATTAGCTGGTACTAGATAAAAGGTATTGAAGCATGATTGGCATGGGCGTATTTTGAACAATAGTCAGATACGAGTCCCATAGAGCTGTTGGTGCACAATGCGGGTTGAGAAAATACTCTTATCTCAAAGCCGTCAAAAACTGAGATACGGGGTTCTCACTGGAAGGCGACTATATATCCTAAAAAGAGGTGCAAGATTTAAAAAAAAGATTACCGGACATCAGCTATAGATGTTGATTTTAGAAAACCTAAATGGAATAGTTTTATTGGAAACATGTCTCAGTTCAGCTTGTCTCCAAAAACCAAAACAAGTCCGATGTAACTACCATATCTAGTTTAGCCATTTGTGATATAAAAAAAAGATCCTAAATCTGCTTTTTTTTGTGATTTTATGTTAGTTACTAATTTCAAAATGGCGACCATTTATCGCCCAGAAAGCTTTTTATTAGTTAACAAATTTACCAGATAAACATTGTTCTTCAAATTGTGTCATTAGCATTAGGTAAAGACACCAAATAGGTATTCAGGTTTCAGCCACTGAGATCTCATTTATTTTAGATATATTTCTTACTTGTTAATACTGTTTTATTAGATTAATTCTAATGTCCTGGAAGATCTTTCTGCCATCACGAAGTCTAAAATCCAAAGATTATTTATTAGTTCCATAACGTTTTTTTTTTTTTTGTCAGAAGACATTATAGTTAAAAGATGAACACACCTCAAGTTTTGAAGCCTCGATAGCACAGTGGTGGGAAAGTGTACCTCTGAAGCCAAGGGTGATGGTCTGATCTTCAATAGAATTATAATTTCACGTTTCCGTGCTTACTGTAAAATGAACACCAACCGAGGTTGTGGAAATTTGTTTGAGAAAGTTGAATGTATATATGTGTTCTGCCCTTTGAGAGGGTGTAGAGTCATTGATCCCATGTGGAATGCAATGTTCTATAGGTTAAATGTCCCTACTCTCCTTACAGAGAGGAAGGGGCTCGGGATATTGCCAGGATGATAAGATAAAATTGCTCCTTGGCATCGATAATTGGCCATAGTCGCAGAAATATATCGACGTTAAAGAAATGAAATACAATACAATGAAATCTCAAGTTTACTTCTGGTGGACACATGTCCAGAAACATAATATTAAGATTCGTATCACACAAATAAAAAAAATAGATATATGCAGTGTATAAATCAGCTGTGGCTTATATCATTTTCCCCATTAAAAAAGAGCTAAATAAATGTAGATGTTAAATGTTGTGTTAATGTAGCCTTTCTTGAGATTTTGTGTTAAACTGAAGTTTTATTATTATATGTATATAATTATTTAGTACATAATTATTGATTTTAGGTTAACTGCCATTTTATATTGTATTAGGTTAAGTTGGTTTACTAGTGAAAGAAAAAAGTAGAAAGCAGCTAAAATAATGTGTTTCTGGGGAAAGCACTGCCTTGTTAAAATTAGTAATATTGATAGCTTTATTATAGGATCTTTGTGTGATATCATTTTGCAAACAACCTATTTGCATTCATAACCCTTAAGTTGGCAAACATAGATACGAATCTTATAAAACATATTTTTTATTGAAAAACATCAAACCAGCTACTTATCACAAAAAGATAGGATGACTGCCAGGCTTTCTTTAAAACCAAATACAGAAATACAGACTATTTATCTGGCTTTACAAATGTTGGTTTCTTCTTCTTTCTTGTAACCGGTTTCGCTGCTTGTTAAACCTTGTATTAATGCAGCCTTTCTTGAATCATTTGTTAAACTGAAGTTTTATTATTATATATATATATATATATATATATATATATATATATATATATATATATATATATATATATATATATATATATATATATATATATATAATTATTTACTACATATTTGTTGTTGATTTTATTTTAATTGACATTTTATCTTGTATTACATTAGACCATTATTACAAGCAGCTACAATAATGTGTTTTAAAGAAAAGTACTGCCTGTTTAAAATTAGTTATATTTATAGCTTTATTATAGCAGCTTTGTGTGAAATTATTTTGCAAACAGCCTGTTTGCGTGCTTAACCCATAAGTTGGCAAACATAGATACAAATCTTATAAAAATAGTTTTTTTATCGAAAAACATCAAAATGCAACTAATAAAACAAGATACTTGCCACAAAAAACATTTTACAAATTTGAAATTTTGAAATGAAAATTAGACATTGTATCCTATAGGACAGGGGTGGCCAACTTTTGTGTAATAATAAAATAAAATCTACTTTTTATCACAAAAATGTGTCACGTCAACTTGTCATACCCGTAGTCTAAGTAGGGGAAGAGGTGAAATACATACTGTTTATACACTGTGTTTCAGTACAAGATGTTATGGGTGGATAAGCAAAATATATATTCAAAACTGTCTTTTATTTGTTAAATCACTTATTAAATTTTTGAAATATAGCCTTATAAAGAAAATAAATAAATTTACAAGTTCATTCCTAAAAAATAAATTTTTCGACACTTTCAAAGTGGGCTTGTTCTTCGCATACTAGCTTTTTGCACCTGCTCGTGTTTATAGGGAACCATTATTTCAGCCACTGACTGACGCTTTTCATTTTTGACACTATTGAAATTTCTTCTCAGTAGCTCTACAATTGGTCAAACTTCGAAATATCAGTCATTACTGAGTATATTGTTCTTGACAAAATGTCAAAATTTTCTCATTTTTAGAGACACGATGCTCGCTATTTTTTCATACCAGCAACTCCAACTCCTGTAATCAGTGTAGGCTGCCATTTTAATTATACCCATCAGCAATTCGATGGCTATAAAAGCGTAGATTTCAGTCTTGTTTGTATTGATACTACTCGCAGTTTTTTTTTAGTAGAATAAAGATGAGTATTTGAGACTATGGTTTCGATAATTTCATCACAAAAAAAATCTTTTAAAGTAATCTAACAGTGATTTTATTTCTTTTGGTACATCACCAATGGTGACAGGAAATTTAAAGCCTGTCTCCTTCCAGCTAAAATAATATTATTAAGTATCCCTATCCACAAGTACAAATCTAAAACACCACATTACTTGAATACTTCTCTAGTGATTTTTTCATCTCGGAGTAGGCGTTTACGCTTATTTGGCTATTCTGGATCAGATACTTATACAGCTTCCACATTTGGACCTGGATCGTCCTCACCTAAGCTGTCTACATTGTCTTCACTATTAATTTCATTGCCTTCATCATATAGACAGTGTATTTCAAAATTTCTTTCTATTTCTCCTTCAGATGTAGGAATAAACTTTCCACACTGGCGTTTCGTGATCATCTTCACTCTCAGCATCTGACACATTTTGGAATGGCACCATAGACAACATATGTTCAGTCCAGGAAGGACGGTCCCAAGAAAATATTTAATATTAGCGTAATTATTATTTATTGATTTATGTTCGTTATACACAAAACGACACACACAGGTATGCCTAGGAACTTGGAAATGTGTCCTGTAGGATACATTGGCAAAATATAGTTTATAAACTATATGTATTTGAAAAAATATCGTTTCTATAACTGTAAATAGTACTATTATAACAGTAAGACATCCTGTGTTTTTAGTTTACATAAATATTTCTAATAATTGAATAAAACAAAAGAATACTTACCCCAAATCTGCCTTTTCCCGCTATTCTTACACACAGTGGATCATTGCACAGGTTATGTTTTGTCACACCAAGCCGACTCACCTGTGTTGTACAGTTTGATCAAGCCCAAATGTATGAAGTCAGGTATTCAACCCAATATACACAAGTGTATTGTAAGTTTTATATATATATGATATTAAAAATTGTCTCACCACAGTAAGTTTTGTTTCATGCTGTTTTATTACATCATTATAAAAAGACCTGACTTAACCTCACAAGACCTGACAATACGACATCTAATGCTCCTACTTCTTATTCTTGACTGTGAGGGTGGGATGTGGGCAGGCCAGGTCAGGTCCATCTGTATATTTTTAATGCATATGGTATGTATTATATTGCCCTTTCGTTTTCCAATAGCATTATCTATACCTATCTGGCATTTTTCGGGTAGTTTATTGTTGTTTTAGAGAATTTTCGTTAAAAAAATCACTAGTGAGATCCTGACTTTTTAATTTTGAAAACATTTCTTTAAATGAGTGCGAACTAGGCCCTTTAGAATTTGTGGCCAGGGTCATGTTTATATATGTATCTATACATACATACATACATACATACATACATACATACATACATATATATATATATATATATATATATATATATATATATATATATATATATATATATATATATATATATATATATATATATATATATATATATATATATATATATATTTGTGTGTGTGTGTATCACACTGATAACTTGAAAAATAATGGGCCGATTTCAATCAAGTTTAGTGAGTACCTTCCTTTTGTAAGTGGCTTGGATAAGTTTCTTATCCGAGAAAATCGGTCCAGGTTTTCCCGGAAAGTTTCGGGTTCTTTCGGAAACTTTTTATATCTCCAGAAATAATTTTGTGCATTTTTTGTTCTATGCATCTACATGTACTTTTTGGACAGGCTGTATAAGCGTAAAAATAATCCAACAAATGGACTTACATTAGCTGAAACTCCAGATGATGAATTTGAACTTTAGACCAACTTTGATGGCACGAAAAATTAATTTTTATGTATCTTGATAGGATTTGTTGCCAACTTAGGGTTAAGTTATAATATTAGGTTAGTCACCTGCTTTGTTTGTTGTTGTACTAGGTAGCTTAGTGGTAGTTATATTATAGTTTGTATTTTGACACATGAATCCTATTTTTGTAAATTATCTGAAAAGTTTGGTATAGTAGTAGTAACATAACAAAACATCATAATTTCCCATGGTGGAAACATATAATTTGTGCAGTCAGGAGTGAATAAATTGTTTGTTTTCTAAGACTGTTGAAGTCATCTATTAGGTGACTTATACCTTTGGTTAGTACACTCCTGTAAGGCCTTGGAATATATTATTAGTTTTATATTCTAAGTGTAAGCCCACCAAATTTCATAGAGATTTTGAAAATCGTTACATCACCAATCAGAAATAACACAAGTTTATAAAATAGAACTCAACTGTTGAAAATTGTTTGATGAATTTTTAGCATAAATTGTATTGTAAATAGGTTAGATTTTTTAAGTTTTTATCTATAATAATTGCACTTATCTGTGATTAAAGATACAAAGTTATGATATACAATAAAGTAGTATTTTGAGTAAAAGGTATTGTATTAATCAAGCCCTACAGAATATCGTGAGGTGTACAATAAGTCTTAGTGTGTAACTAGGTAATATATGGTCCTGACAGCTCTAATAAACACAAAATGTTAAGATAGAGACTGTGTACAACCAACCGACGATTTCGTGAATCGTCAGCCCTGTTACTTTCTTCCCTAATATAAAGAATCAATGTGTGTAAAGCTAGATGCATTTTGATCATCATTAGAAACATACCGGTTTCGCCTTCATTACGACCCATCAACATGCCATACTTTGATGATTAAAAAAACATTCAAAGTAATGCTTCTAAGGTAGCCAGCCTCAGTGAACGTTGTAAGCTGTATGTATGACCGAGGTTGGACACTGTGGTTGGAAATTCAAACAAAAAGCAGAATCAACACAAAATAATAACGGACAGTTATGAGCTAGATACTTATTTCGACAACGAAGTTGTCTTCATCAGTAGCTGTCTCTAAACTAACTGTATGGGCAAAATTATCCTATTCA
Organism: Tillus elongatus; assembly: GCA_964006375.1. NCBI lineage: Eukaryota > Metazoa > Arthropoda > Insecta > Coleoptera > Cleridae > Tillus > Tillus elongatus. The sequence goes on along the minus strand of OZ023262.1, from coordinate 255,994,053 downwards.
TATACCTAAACTATCTACACTAAAATTAGTGTAATACTGGTGATGCAATACCGGATGACGAAATACTGGATGATACAACACCGCATAATGCAATATCGGATGCCTCAGTACCGGATGATATAGCAGCGGGTGACTTAATCCAAGGACTATTGTTGTGTCAGTGGATACGCCTAACTGGTTATTGTGTCGATGTTGAAAGCAACCATGGATTATTTAGTGCTATTTCAAAAAGTGTGAATTGACTGGACCGATGTCTTGAGTTCATTCAATTTTGTGGATTCACTTTACGGATTAATAATCTTTCCAAAGCATCTAATTTACGATAATCGGTGATTACTTTCAATGACCTAAGATAACTATTGCTTACCTCAGGGGTGGCAAACCTATGGCACGCATGCCAGAGTTGCCACAAATGAAAGATTTGCTGGGATGCGAATATTTTCTGGTGCAGCGTTTACGTTCACAGATGCACCCGAGCGTGTTTTGCACTCAAGGTTAGGTTTAGGTTAAATTGTGAGTGGGCCATAACGATCCCTCCCCTGCGACCTTAAGGTCTATTGTGGCTCACGCCTAATTGTCTTATATTTCGCCCAGCAAATCCAGCCTCCTACAGAGGTCGACAAGCTTTGTGGGTGAAAGTTGATCTAGATCTTTTGGTGCAAGTTTTGTCTTGCCAAAGAGCAGGTGTCTTGTCCTGTCTGCATCTGGACAGGAACATAGCACATGCTCTACTGTCTCGTCACTCTCTATACACAGCCAGCACTCAGCCTCTTGACTGACCAATTCGGTGCATGTGGTGAAGCAAGCGGCAGTGTCCTGTATACAGGCCGACTAGAGTCCTCAGTTGTCTGTTTAGCTCTAGAAGTTTTTTAGCCCTTAACTCTGAAGGTCTTGGAGTGTGCTAATCCTGGCAGATTTTGCCATTTCTGGAATGTTATTCTTTCTGTCAGGTCTTTAGGTGCGTTTTGCTGTGCATGATGATATCCCTAGCAGATGTACTGATCCGATAAAGTTCTCCTGGGCACCACCCCTCGCAAGCGTGTCGGCGACTACATTGCGAACAAGGTCCGAGTGACTTGGTACCCAGACCAGCGACATCTCATTGCAGCTGCCTAGTTCGTTGAGGGCAAATTTACAGCTCAATACCTTTTTTGAATTGCAACGGTAGGAACCAAGTGTCTTTATTGAGGCTTGGCTATCTGAATCTATTTGTGTGTGCACTGGTTTTGTATAATTTCCCTTGCAGACATCTCGATGGCATACACTTCTGCCTGGTGTATCGTTGCATACTTTCCGAGGCTAGTTGAGAAACTTGCACTGGTGTTGCTCCCAAATGCTCCGGCTCCTGCCCCCCTATCGGTTTTGGAGCCGTCAGTGCACCAGCAGAGATCGGCCCTCAATAGGGTTGTTTGGTTTCGTTCCCAGTACTTCCTTTCCGGTAGGATGGTCTTGAAAGACCGATCTCTACTGATCTTTGTAGGGATCAAGTCCGAGACCATTTCCAGAACCTAATGACTCTCAATGTCATCGAGGAGTCCGGATCCTTCCAAACTGATTGCCTTCGGCATGCTGTCGGCCGTTTGTTTTAATCTGTACGTTGTCCTCCTAGCCTCCCTCTCCAGCCAAATGTAAAGAGGCGGAATGTTTAGGAGGACTTCCAGAGCGGCTGATGGAGCGGTGCTTATCACACCCATTATCAGCAGACAAGCTTGTCTCTGTAGTTGAGCCAGTTTGGCCCTCGCGATACTACGAACTGCCTTAGGCCACCAAACTGTAGCTCTATATGTTATCATCAGTCTGATATCCAATACATAGAGCCAGTACATCTGTTGTGGACTTGTCCCCCAGTTATTTCCACAGATTCTTCGGCATGCCCACAAAGACAGTTTGGCTCTGCGGATTACATTCTATAACTGTCAACTAACCTCAGAGAGATCTAGGGTAGAACACACTGAGACATCACAGACGATCTCCGGCGTGATTTGGGGAGTAGGCAGTTCGAGGCCCCGTAATCGAGCTACAACAACCCAACCTATCTTTGTCCACCGCTCTAAGGAGTACGCAGGTTGAGGCCTTAGAGTGTCCTTACATATTTCCTTTACCTCTTGAAAATGGCTCCAAAACAGGAGCTGAAACGTCTAGTTTTCATAAATTCAGGACGCGGTTCAACCTGAAAATCAAGTATGTTTCACATTAAATACCGCAGAACTCTTTCTGAACATACATATACATATACATATATATATATATATATATATATATATATATATATATATATATATATATATATATATATATATATATATATATATATATATATATATATATATATATATATATATATAAACTGCAACAGACCTTGGATTTGGGTTCTAGGGGCCCTGATTCGCGCTCATTTGTTTTTTTTTTCCAAAAGTCTTACCATCATTACCTCTATTAGTGAATTTTCTTAATGAAAATTCATTAATAGGTGCATAGTGTGTTAAATAAATTTAACTTAAAAATTAATGCAGATTTAAAAAATGAAATATGTAAGGACACTCTAAGGCCTCAATCTGCCTACTCCTTAGAGTGATGGACAAAGCTGGGTAAAGGAAATATGTAAGGACACTCTAAGGCCTCAATCTGCCTACTCCTTAGAGTGGTGGACAAAGGTGGGTAAAGGAAATATGTAAGGACACTCTAAGGCATCAATATGCCTACTCCTTAGAGTGGTGGACAAAGGTGGGTAAAGGAAATATGTAAGGACACTCTAAGGCCTCAATCTGCCTACTCCTTAGAGTGGTGGATAAAAGGTAGGTAAAGGAAATATGTAAGGACACTTTAAGGCCTCAATCTGCCTACTCCTTAGAGCGGTGGATAAAGGTAGGTTGGGTTGTTGTAGCTCGATTGATATTGAGGCCCCGTAATCGAGCTACAACAACACAACCTACCTTTATCCACCGCTCTAAGGAGTAGGCAGATTGAGGCCTTAGAGTGTCCTTACATATTTCCTTTACCTATCTTTTGTCCACCACTCTAAGGAGTAGGCAGATTGAGGCCTTAGAGTGTCCTTACATATTTCCTTTCACCAAAAATGGACCACCTATATCACTGAAAATAACGTTATGTTATAGGTATACTTTTTTCATAATTATTCTAATAAAGGCATTATATAATAATGTGGCTTATTTAGCCTATCCTGTGTAGTTTGAAATTAAATTTAAAAAAACATTACAAGTCTTTCAAATATTTATTACATAAAAATAAAACAATAAAATAATAGCTTCAGTACTTCTTTAGTGTTTGGAAATGGTTTTTATAAGATGGACCACTTTTTGGTATATAAAGGAGTTCCTAAAATATAAGAATTTAAATTATTATAAAACAGCAAACAAATCAAACTAAGTGAGTTTAGGCTTGGCTCTCATCAAATCATCATTCATCTAAATCAAAATAACAAAAAACATACTAAATTTCACATAAATATATAATATCTAACTCAGATACATAATTTCGACCGTTTGAAGCATCTGTCATTTCAAAAATTATACTGCATAATTCTTGTACCACTAATAATTTTGGATTCTCAGATCATCCAATTAAACTTTTTATATCTTTTTGTTGCCACCCCCAGTTTTTTTTTAATATACAGGGGTGAGAAATCCAGGTATAGTGCAGCCAAGATAAAATTGAACAGCATGGGGACCTCAGTCACCGTAAAACTTACAAAAGCGGGTAAATTACAAAAAAAAAGGGTGGGTAATCGAGCAGTCAATATCATGCTGTCGAGAAAGCCACAGAACTCCCCTTACTTCTGAATATATTCGAAAAAACTGTAACTTTGCGATTTCGTTTTTATTTTTTGCTGAAGTTATTTGAAAAGGTATAGAAAAAAACAAAAGGTAATTTCTCATTACCAATTCTTTTGCTCTACAAGATAGCATTTGAAAATTTGCAGTATAACTTTTCGTCTCGAAGAAACCATCATCAGCCTTATTTTTTCATCTGGCTCGCAAAGAAAGTACATCCTGCATTAGATAGCATTTCGCATTATGAATTCAACAATGTACAGTATAATATGGTTACTGTTATTAATAAATTCCAACATTTTGGTGTAGTATGCGTTGAAATCACGGTGACAAAGATGAATGTCAATTATTCTGGCCAGTGCGAGTGCATTTAAGACAAGACTATTCCAATTACCAGTCACTTATTACCTACGTTTTAACACAGAATAGGTATTTAAAAAATAACAACTGAAAATAATCTGGCAAGAATTTATGTTAAACATTGAAGAATTATAATTATTTCGAACAACACGTATACTTTTTCTACAGTAGTATGATTTTTGTTTTGTTTATCTAGTTATCCTGAATGTAACAAAACACATCTTTAACCCTGTATCTGGCATCATTAAAACTACTTGTCATAATATATATATATATATATATATATATATATATATATATATATATATATATATATATATATATATTCGGTATAAAACCCTGCTATGACTTCGTTACACCCCTGAACACAAAAATTACTTTTGAAATAGTTGCTTAGAAGCAACATTGTCTGTTGCAAGTTACAAATTATGCAGTAATTTTTCCCGATACAATACTTATATATTACATTGACATTGATAAGAAACCAAACTAATTTCAAAGTTATTATAAACAGCAAATATACGTGTATGTAATAATAATGTTGTTATACATAATAAACTAAAATATGTGAAAAAAAAAAACGTTCGCTTACACTTATTTAGTTTCACTATGAAAACATAAAAAAATATATATTTTTGGGTGTAAAGCATGGTCTCATCTTACAGTCTTCACAATGTAAAGTTGTACATAGTCTACATCTTCCTTTAGTTGAAAATATTGGCCAGTGATCTACCGAATCCATTCTGGTAGCGTCATCTGGCTTCACACTAAGAGGTTGACGAATCCAATCTTCGATATTTAATTTTGATGGTTGTCCTCTTTTGGTTCTACATTTGCCTCTATTAGATAAAGATCTAGCCAGTTTCATTCTAATTCTTTTCAAAGGGATGAGTTTAACAGTTGTATTAACTCTGCAATCATTACTATAGAGTCCCCATGCATTGATGGCATAGACGTCTAAAATCCACGTCACAATAGGGAAGTACCACATCTTACTACTGCTTGGATTTCCATTAAGACCTGGGGAGAGTTGGTTTTGTCCACTCGCACCATGCGTTTATTGTGTTGAGTAATCATATTTGGACACAGCACGTTAAAATTTTTCTCTTCGCTTTTAGAATACCTTAGCACATGGTTGATAGGCTCTATTCCGCTAAAAGTACTTGCGAGAAGCGCACACTTGTTGTCTGCCCATTTCACTATAATAATTTTTCTTCATACATCTAATTTGTAGACATAAGAACCTCTACGTAATCAAAAAGACACACAGTGGAAAACCAGTTATCGCAAAAATCTCTGAACTACTCAGAGTTTTGCATAAAGTAATAACGACTAATGCTTCAACACCAGAAATTTCATTTGGCGTTCCCTTCCATGTTGCAAAAGTTGTGGCAACAACATGATCCAAAAGAGGACGAATTTTAAAGTAGCGGTCTGTTGTTTCTGATGATACTACCAGATTATCATTGAAATTAATATTTGCTCTTAGCTTCTGAAATCTTTTCAGCCACAAGAGCAATTTTGGACGAAGTGGACCACTAATCTTCAATTCCAGCAATTAAACCACCCCCCATAGTAAGAATAATGAGGAAAAATCAACAATAATTTCTTAAGGGTTTGTGTTAATGCTTGTCCGGTCTTTGGTGTGCTGTAAGTGTTCTTCTGATACTTGATGATATCGTTCATTAGACTGTAGGAAAAAAGCTTGTAAAATAGTCTAGATGTCAAGCAACTACCTTGTAAGAAATTGGATCTGTATGCAATTCCAGTTGATTTGAAACAGTATTGGTGCTTATGTCACTTTTGGGACCATTGGAAGTATGCTCGTTCTGCTACATTGCTTCGCTTCTTAAGTGGCTCTTGCAGTTCTTGCTGGTGTTGTGGTTCTGTGTCACCATATTCCTCAGATTCATAAGCCAATCCAAGAGGATTTTTGTTTGTGTTTTCAACTTATCCATCAGATTCCGAACTGAATCGGATTGGTAGGGACAATAGAAGGTATATACTGTTACAAAGCACTTTACGAGATGTGGGTGCGGTGTTGCCACATCTCCAAAGCTCCCCCAGCACCTGGGAATGCTTGCACAATCTGGCAACACCGCCACCGTGACCACTTACCGGCGAAGTTTCAACTCTCTAGGATCAAAAATAACAAAGTTACCAACTTGTACCCCTTCAGAACAGATAACAGATCTGCGCATTCGAAACAGCCTGTATATGCAGAGAACACTTACACCCTGTATACACAGAGAGCCCTTATAGTACGAGAAACACCTCTTGTGTATCAGCCTGTATATACAACCCCCTGTATACACACAAAGCCGTTCTGTATTCACAGAACCTTCTAGCAAAAGAAGGTCCTGGAACATTCTGGAATGGAACACTCCCGAAGCGAGGTGGAAGGAGCGACGGGTATATAAAGGCGGAAGTAAGCCAGCTCAGGAGAGTTCAGTTGGAGAATGTTGAAGTGACTCGAAGAAGCAGTAATCAGTGTGACGTGTTAGAGAGTAGTGACTGTAGTTCCAATGTAGTGACTTTTGTCCAGATTAGTGATTGTAAGGCCAGATAAACTGTGTTTTGTGAGAGAGACATTCTAGAACTTTTAGTGTATCCATATTTAGAGAGAAAATAAAGTTGTTTTGTTAAAACTTAAAGTCTCACTAGAACCCGGCGAAAACAATATGTTCTTCTCCCATAAAGTTAACTAGTAGAAATACTTTTCTGCTCCATCGTAATTACACTGAAATAAACAGTCAACGTCTAATATCCAATCGGCAATGTTGCCTCTAAGCAACATGATTTTTTTGTAACAAAAAAAAGCACTCACCCGAGTTATAATGTCGTATCAGCACACATGCTACTAGAAAACACTTACCTTAGGTATCTATGTTTTAAAATAAAGAAAAAACTCAATTTATTAACTTTTTCAAATGAAAATTACATCCCACTTCCTGTGAGTTTGTAAATGTATGGTAACTGTCAGTTTGAAATGAAATTTTATTGTTGAAAAGTTTTGGAGTAGAAGTCACTGTATGTTATAATGGCGTTATAAATCCTGCTACTTATAGGAAACATTGTTAGGTAAATTCTGAATACGGTCTAGACGACTTGTGCCCATCTAAAGATTATGTTGCCCAGAAGCAACAAAATCAGATATAGGGCAAATACTTTATAATGACAATACAGGACACTTCGGATGATTTCGTGTTTCAAAAATACAAGCGCCCCTAGCGGATAGTACTGATGTTACGTCGTTCGAGAACGTGTAACAGTAGCAATTGCTGGTGTTTAACTGTGTATAATTAAGTTTGAGCTGTGTTTTTTAGAATAAATGTTAGTGGTTGGGTGTGTGCAATCTATAATTGTTCGAATTATAACGTGCTAAATCTATCAAAGACATTTCATAGGTTTCCAAAGGATGGCGAAACGTGAATATGATTTTTCTTGTTTTCTTTTGTTACCAGCGAATTTTTTTACAAATTCGCCTAATAATTAATATTAAACAATAACTATAACATGGATTGACGATAATTTTGTATTATAGATGCAAGAAAAGGGTACTGTTATCAAAAAGAACTGATTTGGATATAGTATTGAAGACACAAGGTGCATTTTACATTTCAATGTCACTTCCAAAAGAATTAATTTGTTGAAGCAGAAGACAAATACAGAATCACTTTTATGCCAATATGTACAGTTCGCAGAAGATAATTTATTGTGTAATATTTACCATCATGTACCTATTTATAGATAAATGTCGTAAAGGGATGGTTGAAAGGCTTCAATTATAACTTGAAAAAAGGTTTCTCATTAATAATAAATGATATAACAAAACTGTTTTTCTATCTTCTTCTGTGTCTTTTTTTTATTTCAGTATGGCATAAATTGTCACATTTTTTCACATTTAAAATTATTTTACTTGGTAAAGGCTTTTAATGATCTTCCAAAGACAAGTTTTTAAAGAGACAAGTAGAAATAGCAGATTCAGCACTATAATAGATTTATTCACGGAAGTAAGGGTTAGTCGCACCTTTCATCTGCACAATTTCTTGATTATGTACTAAGTATATCAGTTACATATTTTAAAATATTAGACTAATAAGACAGTTTTCATGTAGAGATATAGCAAATTGAGTAGGTACTGTGCTACCATTTATACCTAGAACAATTATTTATAGGTAAATACAGATTGTAACTTAATATCCTCAAAAACAGCTTTCAGTATATTCTGATACCTACCCTTGAAATAGTAGTTTAACGACGGTTTCAAGGTAGTACATTAAATTATGATGAAATAAGATTATGGGTAAGAGAAATTTGCAGAATTATTCATGCTGAATTCATTTAGGTTTCAAGCTGATTGTTGATACAAATTCTATTTATAACTATATAATCAGAAAATTGTCACTGTTTTATCATGTACAAGTTTTTATATTCATCTATAATAAACCAATTGTCTAAATTAAGAATATGCAGGTTATTATACAATTCAAATTACCCGCTCAGTTGTCAGTACTTCACGCTGGGTGGTGCTAGTGTACTTGTCACAAATATCACCAATGCTAAAGCATAGGAGTGTCCCGTATTGTCATTATATAGTATTTGTGTAGGGTTAAGCAAAAGTTAACCAATTAAAAACTATTCCTACAATAAATGTTCACACAAATTACCGCCATTTTCTAGACAGGTGTATACCCATCTCACCGTAGAATCTGAAACACAATGTAACATTTCAGGAGTAATTCTAGTCACTGTATGTTATAACGGCGTTATAAAGCCTGTTGCTTGTAGGAAACATTGTTAGGTAAACTCTGATTACGATCTAGATTACTTGGGCCCATTTAAGGATTATGTTTCCAAGAAGCAACAAAATCAGATATAGGGTTAAGCAAAACTTAAACAATTAAAAACCATGCCTACAATAAATGTTCACACAAATTACCTCCATTTTCTCGACAGGTGTATGCCCATCTCACTGTAGAATCTGAAACACGATGTAACATTTCAGGAGTAATTCTAGTCACTGTATGTTATAATCATGTTATAAAGCCTGTTGCTTGTGGGAAACCTTGTTAAGTAAACTCTGAATACGATCTAGACGACTTGTGCTTATCTAAAGATTATGTTGCGCAGAAGCAACAAAATCAGATGCAGGGTTAAGCAAAACTTAAACAATTAAAAACCATTCCCACAATAAATGTTCACACAAATTATCTCCATTTTCTAGACAGGTGTATACCCGACTCACTGTAGAATCTGAAACACGATTTAACATTTTAGGAGTAATTCTAACAAAAATTGCTTGTACTGACCAAAGCCGTGTTCCTCATTTTCAAAACATTCCTTGAATACTTCATTTTTAATACCATCGCACAAAAATGTCTAAGGGGGTTCAGTTTGGTGACCTTTCAGGCCAGGGTGTTTCACTATAAGTACCAAAATAAATTTCCTTGGAAACTAATCCGATAAATATTGAAGAACATCTCTGGAGTTATGTGGTGGAGTACCAACTTGTTGAAACCATCAGTCGTGTAGAGCACTTAAGAGTAAATTTTCTAATGCATCTTTCAGGTCAAGGTAATGCTCAGAAATTAGGTAATTGTGATAAATATAAGGACCTATAATCCTTGTGCCAAGAATTCTACAACATATATTAAATCTGAAGTAATGTTGATATGTGGATGATCTGTTTAAAAGTGGATTTCGTTGAAAATACCGTTATTGGTTAACATACTCTCATCTGACGAAATCATTTAATAGGAATCATTTGTAACACTACCTTCCTCCATTGTAAAATATAACCGACTTTGGGAAACCTGGCAAAAATAATATTAGCATGTCAGTAAAGTTTATTTTACAATTGACAATTGTCTTGTTTCGTCGCCATGGTCTCAACACATATATGTACTACACCCTAATTTTTAAAATTTATTAAAACGCTGTTCTTTAAATAAAAACTTCAGAAATCATATTGTGCCGTACATCATTGAATTCGTAATGGAAAATTCAATTCAAGACAAGGTGTACTTTTTCCTTACGGGCCATAAAAAAAATAAAGCTGACGCTTTTTTTAAAAACGAAACGTGTTGAAAATTGATTAATGTCACTGTGTAAAGCAGAAAAAGTGGATTGATACACGACCTTCTGTTTTTTTGTTGTTGACATTTTCAAATAACTTCCGAATAAAATAAAAACGAAATCGCAAAACTTCGGTTTTTTCGAATATCTTCGGAAGTGGATAAGCACAATTTGGAGAAGGCAATCCATCACAATACAGTTTTCAGACCTGACCATCGTTACGCTAACAAAGTAACATCATCAGAGGGGTGAATAAACTAAGCAAATAAAAACTAGAAATCCTATTTATACGTTAGTTAACAAGTAATTTCCAACAGTGTCTTCTACGAGCGTATACAGACTAACCTCCCACACTTTAGTCAAAAATCCCTGTAATTAAATTCCATTACTTGTTTTTATAAAACTCCATATCGTTATTAAATATTCCTTCTAAGAAAGAGACACTGACTAATAAGATAACTATTTGAACAATGAACTACACAGGACCGGACATGCTCTATTTATCGAAAAAACTTAATTTAAATTTCTAAAGATATATATATATATATATATATATATATATATATATATATATATATATATATATATATATATATATATATACAGGTGTTCTACAAGCTCTATGACAAACTTTGCCAGATAATAGCTCTCATAATTCCAAAAAAATTATTTTTTGTTTTTTATTATATTATGTTCGTATGCCTCTAACTGCTAGGTGGCCCAAAGAATAAAAATAAAACCACAGAAATGTCGGGAATCTACTATGAAATAGGTTGTAAGGATTGTGAACTTGAATATGTTGGGCAAACCAAAAGATCGATTGCAACTAGATTTGAGGAACATTTAACGCAACTAAGTTATGACACTATTCATATTCAAATGTCAGGCAATCGCGACAGTTAGACGCCTACGAAAGTATATACAGGGCGGCCCATTGAAAACGAGCTGGCAGCTATAACTACCAGGAAAATATTTTGTAGAAAAGAACCTGAAACACGTCAACTTGCTCGTAAGGACGACAACTTTTGACGCAAAAAGTATAGTCCAAACTTTACCCTCCTAAGCAGGGCTGTTGTCCCTCAAATTTTTTTAAATGGGAATAGAGGTCATGTGATATGTCTTGGGATAACGCACTCTTGACAGCAACTTTTTGTGCCTACATGTGAATTGAAGTAACTCTATCAATGAAAAATTCAGTTGTGATTATGGCTTTGCATTGTTGAGTGGATTTTTATAATCAGCCATTATGGCGTATATGCTCTGATGACAACTTTGTCAGTGAAACGATCGTCGGGTCTTTTAATAATGCATTGTGGTGGATTTGGGTTCTTAAGTGTTTTTTTCCCTCAGGGCCCGTTTTGTATTGTTCTGTCTCCGGTCTAGACTGACCGTAGATCAGTTGTCTTTTGCGGTCCAGAGCTTTACACTTGCACAAGATGTGCTGGGCTGATTCCTCCCCTTCGCCGCAGAGTCTGCATGCGAGGTCCCCTTCGAACCGCCCCATTTTATGCAGGTGTTTCTTGATGGCCATGTGTCCAGTCAAGAGACCTGTTATGTTTCTGAGCAGTCATCTGCTAAGATTTAGCATCTCCACAGCTCTCTTTGAACTGGGTCCCTCAACTATTGACTTCCCATGTCTGAGCCCTGGACAGTCCGCCTAGTACACCTTGTGTTGGTTTCTGACCCAGGACTTAATGGCTCCCCTGGCAGTGTTCTTTGTCACGCCCAGGTCCCATAAATGGTTCTGCTGACCCTCTCTTCGCGAGACTGTCAGCTTCTTCATTGCCTTTGACCCCCGAGTGACCCGACATCCAGATGAGGGTTACCTCATTCTGCCCAGCCAGGTTGCTCATCTCGTCTCTCACTCACCAGCCAGGAATTTACCCGTGGGCTACTTAGTGCCTTAAGGGCTGCCTGGCTGTCTGTGGCTATGAGGATCCGCTTGTTGGTGTAGCGTCTCCTCTTGTTTTCCCGCACACAGTGCAGGATGGCGTACATTTCGGCCTGAGACACTGTTGCATGGGCTCCAAGCGAAATACTATGACTTACCCTCGGTCCTTCCGAGTAAACACCTGCCCCCGCCCCACGCTCCCCGCCGGATCCGTCCGCGAACCAGACGAGCGCGTCCCGTGGTATGCCCGGCGTCTCCTCCTACCATGCCTCGCAGTCGGGGATTTCCATTGTAAAGTTGTTTTCCCTGCATGTTCGCGGGCTCGCAAAGTCTGACCTCATTTCAAGCATGGGTTCCTTCACGATCTCCTGAATTTTGCAGTGGTCCCTGAAGCCTGGGTTGACCTTCAGTCTACCATTGCAGGCTAGTCTGTATAGTCCTAGCCTGGCCTCCCCCAGAATAAGTGCAGATCCAGCAACACCTTCATGGCGGCTGTTGGGGTTGAAGACATGGCCCCTGTGATGCCTAGGCAAGCCATCCTTTGGATCTTGCCTAGTTTTTGTTTGGCACTGGATTGTGTCACCTTAGCCCATCAGACCAGTGCCGCGTATGTTAACGATGGTCTGACCACCCTTGTGTACAACCGTTCTCAAGTGTACTTACGAATATAGTATCAACTAAACATTAAGATTTACCTGTTGGCTGGTTTACAAATACCAAGATGATCCAGGGGAATTTCATAGTATTCACCTATACCAGGGTTTCCAGAATGTGGTTCCACAAGCAGAAAATTAAATTTCATTGCTGTCACAACCGTAGTTTTGGTTTCAACAAATGTGATAACTTTGATAGACATCTTTTTAACAATATCCAAAAAAGTTTTGTGCACCTCTGTCAATTTTGGCGAGTCTGAAAAGCAAAACATTCCTAATTTTACCATTCTGTAAAGTTAGTAATTTCCTCTAGATTCGTAATAGAAATAGTAGACAATAAGACACATAATAATAATTTATTACAATATCAAACGAGTCAACCCTAAGGAAAAACTAATTACACCATAAAAAAATTTCGGGACACAGACAGTGCATTATGGTAGCGAATTTTCATTAAATGCTTCAAATTTGTATAACTCAATTTTCTATAAACCTAGAAAGTTGAATTTTGGTATGTGGTAAGGTATATATCAGAACAACATATTAACCAAATTTCATCAAAATAACTTTGCTATTTTTTGAGATACAATATTTTTTCGGAAGAATCTTTTTTTTTCCAGAAAAACTGATCCGATCGGGCTGGCTAACGAACTCATCCGAGCTATTAATAAAAGAAAGACTTTGCTGCAAAATCGCTTAATAACTTCTTGAGTTATCGGTTGGATACACACATATAAATATATATATATATATATATATATATATATATATATATATATATATATATATATATATATATATATATATATATATATATATATATATAATTTGGGATGCAGGCAAATTGAAGCCCCATAATCGAGCTACAACAACCCAACCCACCTTTGTCTACCGCTCTAAGGAGTAGGCCTTAGAGTTCATGTCCTTACATATTTCCTCTACCTCTTGAAAATGGCTCCAAAACAGGAGCCGAAACGTCGAGTTTTCATAAATTCTGGGCGCGGTTCAACCCAAGAACCAAGTATGTCTTTTATATATATATATAGGGTGGTCCAACAGTGCGTTCAAGTTCAATATCTCCTTTATTATCCAATAATAAAAACAATTTGGAACAAAAATTGCAGGTACTAACGTCAGCTACAAACTAAAATTATTTTTGCATATACAGGGTGTTGCATAAGTTAGATACAACCCAAACTTCATTTTTCTAAATTTTTAAATGGTACCCCCTGTATATTGTTTCATTTTTGAATTCCTCTTGGTGTGTATAGTTGTTGGGGTCTATACAGAGCCGTTCAAAAGTTATGGCCACCTTTCTAAAACATCATAGGCACATTTTAGTGTGTTCTTCTTTCAACTTCCATCAATACAGAAATAATTCCTTGAAAACTGTATACAGGGTGAGTAAAAACACTGGAGTCCAGTTTTCTCTTGAAATACAAATGGAACAGCCTGGATATTATAATCAATTTCAATACATCAACAAATGTTCTTTTAGTTTAATTAAGTATTCCCTACACCTAAAATCAGTATTTACTGAGGTACATTTATACACATGAACGAATTTGTGTATTATTTTTGAAACACCTGTATATAGTTTCCTGTCTAGACTCCTCTAGGTTTGACTACTAATCGTCTGTTGGCGCATATGAAGAATTATATTAAGATTTCCGGTTACTACTTCTCAAAACGTAGTACTTAATCCGACCTCGTTTTATTAATTCAGAAAACCTGCAAATGTCAGCTTATTTTAACTGTGACATATTCCTTAAAGAATGTATTGTTACCAATATGCAAAGGATGGAGAAAAAATATTCCTCAAATAAAAATAATAACTAGAGAAGAAAATTTTAATGGAAACATGTAGCAAGTATAAATTAAAGACTATTTGATTCAGTGATATTGAAATAAAAATTGAAGCTAAAATTAGAATGTATCAAATCACGGAAACTTGTAATAATAATGATATAACAACTACACAAAAACAGTAAAAACTAGTTAATGAAGTGTGTGACCACCATTTTGCCCAGCACATAAGTTTAAGCCAGTTTAAAAAGAGTAGTTCGCGTCTCTTTATCTCTCTATCTTTTTTTGTCGATGGTTGTGTCTGACAAACTAAATTTATTACATAGCCCCATAAAAAGAAGATTTTTGTTAAATCAGGTGACCTAGGCGGCGATGCATGCAGCCCTCCTCTCTGAATCCAGCGTTCTGGAAAATGTTGGTTAAGAAAAGCATAATTGTTAGCTGTAGGAGGAACTGGGACACTGTCATACATAAACCACATATGATCCTGTATGCTAACAGGCAGTTGGTCTAATAATGGTCCAAGGTCTTATCTTAGAAACTGAAGATATTGCTGTGCAGTGCGCCGTTCCTCAAAAAAATGCAGACGAATGACAAAATTTCCAAAATTCCACCCCAGAGGCTAATAGACCACCTATTTTGACTAGTCATGTGAGTAAAGTGAGGGTTTTCAGTAGAATAGTAGTGAAAGTTATGTCTGTTGACATGTCCGTTCTTATGAAATGTTGCTTCATCAGTGAACAACACAAAGTTGAAGAAATTTGTCCTTTGGATTTGTTTCCGTGCCCAGTGACAAAATGATAGTAGCCTTTGATGATCATCATTGTACAGTTCTTGGAGGAGTTGAATATGGTATGGGTGAAATTTCTTTTTACGTAAAATTTGGAAAACAGAGGTCTTACTGATATCAATTTCCCTTGCTATTTTTCTTGGGCTGATATGAGGGTCATAATCACAAAGTGAAGATTGGAACCTGGGATGAGCACTGACAAGTACACTTGGAGAACCCAAATCACCACAACACATTAAAAAAAAAGACCTGACGATCGTTTCACTAACCAAGTCATCAGAGGATGAAAAATTCTTCAGAGTTTTCATCCTCTGATGACGCTAACTTGGTTAGTGAAACGATCGTCAGGTCTTTTTTAAAATGTGTTGTGGTGATTTGGGTTCCCCAAGTGTACTGGTCATAATCACACTTGGAGAACCCAAATCACCACAACACATTAAAAAAAATGACGATCGTTTCACTAACAAAGTTAGCGTAATCAGAGGATGCAAAATTCTGGATTGCCCCTTGATTCTGTCCACGCCATATCGAGAGGTTTATTAAAGGAAGAGTTATAGGGGCGCCGTCAGAATGGACTACACTAATTGCAAATGCTAGAATAAACCCAAAACCATTTAATGTTATCGAACTCAATCATACAGATTTTTCATGCTGGAAAAAGACAGCAGGACATTATTGGCCAAATAGGGTAAATAAAACTTTAAAAGGGAGAAAAATATTATTCAGTGAATTAAGAGTGTCCACATTATAGCAAGGTGCAACGACCATACAAATTTAGTTTGCATAGGACGATTTTCAAGAGTGGACAGTTCCAATACATCAAAACAGAAAATGTATGTCATTACTTTCTTTTACAATTTTGCACCATTTAACTTTCAACTCTTTTGTAGGCAGGACGTCAAGAAACTCGTCGGCATTAATCCAACGTGATGACTTACTATACCCCAATCCGCTACGAATTAATACTTTAGAGTACAAAAACTTAATACTATGTGACAAGAAAACAATTTCAGAGAGAGATATTCACGAGTATAAAAATGTACCCTATAACACCACAATTCCTGATAAGGTTCCATTGTGGTGTTATAGGCTAGATTTTTATACTCATGAATATATCTATCTGGAATTATTTTCTTGTTACATAGTGTTATTAAGATGATTAACATAGACTAAAATTACAGTTTAATTTTACATATTCTACACATTGATATTTTCGGACGTTAATGTAGTGTTGATTATCATTTTAAAGTTTGCCCATAACACCATAACCACTTGCAATTAAGTCCCAGCAAAATATCGTATGATTAACCCTGAGGACACCCTCTCGCAGCCCTAACGCTGACCACCTCTCCCCGTAATGAGGTAATAATGGTCCGATTGTGCAGCATGATTCCGATCCAGCCACAGATGGTAGGTTCCACCCCGCTAGCGATAGTGGCCTCGTAGAGGGAGATCGGTAATGCATTATTAAATGCTCCTTCTATGTCGAGAAATCCCGCCACCGCAACCTCTCCATTTTCCAGAGAGTGTGTGATCTTCTCGACGAGGTTATTGAGCGCTAACTCAGTTGATTTGCCAGTTTGATAGGCATACTGGTGGGTATTTAGGGGGTTCTTGGGTAAGATGTTCCCCCTAATGTGTCCGTCCAGTATTTTTTCCAATCCCTTCAGGAGGAATGATGTAATACTGAGAGGTCTCAGTGAAGTAGGTAGGAGGTCATTACGTCCCAATTTGGGAATGTAAACCCCCCTAACCACCATCCAGCTGGAAGGAATATAGTTCCAGGCCAGACTGGCTCTGAACAGCCTGATAAGGAAGGGTAGGAGAATCTCCAGTCCCTTTTGTAGTAGGACCGGTACCACCCCATCCTCCCCTGGCGACTTGAATGGCTGGAAATGATTCACAGCACACTCCACTGCCGAGGCTGTAACTATTCTCCGAGCAACTAGCCAGTCCTCCCTTTGGGGGCGTTTAGATCGTCCCTCAGCTGGTAGGACCTCACCGTTGCTCAGGATCAGACAATCTGGGAAGTGTGTGTGTGCTAAGAGCTCTAACGTTTCTTTCCGAGATTCAGTAAAGGAACCATCTGGTCGTTTTATCGATCCCAGTTCCTGTACACGGTCGCGTGAGAGAATCCTGTGGATTCTGGCGCTGCTGGGCAAATTATTAATGTCCCCGCAGAACCTCCTCCAGGACTCCCTCTTAGCGTTCCTGATCTCTTTATTATAATGTGTTAGAGCAGTTTTATATTGCTCCCAGTTGCCTGTAATCTTAGCACGATTGAAGAGACGTCTAACTTCTCTTCGTAGTTTGTCGAGGTTATTATTCCACCAGGTAGACCCCCGACTGTCTCTCTTTGACCTCAGTGGACAGTTTTCATGATAGGCAGAGACCACAGCTTCCCTAACCTGTTCGGCCGCAATATCGATCTCATCACGATCCCTCACTGTGGGGATTGCGGACCCAAGTCTGCCGGCGAGGGACTGTTTGTATCCCTCCCAATCCGTCCTCCTCGGGTCCCGATACTCTAACACAGGTCTAGGGCCTGTTTCAATTTCAAATAGGATATGGGCATGGTCTGAACATGAGGGTTCAGACGACACCCTCCATTTGAGGATTTTTGAGCTCAAAAGCCTTGAGCTGATCGTAAGATCTAAAACCTCTCTCCGGTTAGCTGTAAGAAAGGTGGGTTCCGAGCCTATGTTGTTGACAACCAGCTCCTCCCCTAAAATGTATTCAAATAATGATTCACCTCGTCTGTTAGTGTCCGTGCTCCCCCAAGCCAAGTGATGGGAGTTCGCATCACACCCCATTACGAGGTGATAATTGTTCCTCTTGCAGTAGGCGATCAATTTCCGCACCTCTGCTGGAGGTGGTTGTTCTGCATCTCTGTCTCCAGGGAAATAGGCCGAACAGGCCACTACTTCCAGCCTGGTCCCCCCGGATGTGATCACGAGATGGATGGATGCCATGTCCTTGGTGCAGTACTCTGAAAGTGTAAAATACTGCAAGTTGTTTCTGATCCAGATACAGGCTCTGGGGTTAGTACCAGAGCCCACCTCTACTATGTTACCAGAAGTGTTACCCAGCCCTTTTGTTCGTTCCGAATTAGCGGTCCAGGGCTCTTGGAGAAGAGCAATATCTATTTGCTCTTCCTTTAATTTCATGCTAAGGAGGTATGTCGCAGCCTTAGCATGATGCAGATTAGCTTGAATGCACCTTAAGTTGGTGGGCATTGGGGTAGGAATATAGGAGTGTATAGAGGATAAAGGAGTAGGTTAAGGAGCTTAAAGGAAAAGGGAATTATGGTACAGGTTCCTCCTCCTTTTTAGGAGCTCGATAACCAAGCTTCCTATAGGAGGGTCTACCTTTGGTAGTCGTCCTAGGGGTGGACTGTCCTTTCCCCTGTTTTTACCCTCTGGAGGTTCCAGTGGAAGGTTGAATCCTGCCACCTCCTCTATTGGGTCTGTGTAAGTCGTGTCCATGTTTGGTCCCACGAGCAGCAAGGGAAAATAGACCTCCATGGAAGAGCCCCGCATCCCATGAATAGGCATTTACACAGGGAGGTCGCCCGGTTTCCCTGGGCCATAACACCATAACCACTTGCAATTAAGTCCCAGCAAAATATCGTATGATTAACCACCTGCAATTTAATCCCAGCAAAAATTCTTATCTGTATCACAAGCACCACTGATTTCCAGCAAGCCCAGATTTTTATTTCCGGCAAAACACCGTAAGTCCGATAATTCAGAAATAAACTATCTTTTTCCCAAACTAACATGCCGGACGTACTTAGAATAGCACAAGTATGCTTAGTAGGAAAAATTATCTGTCGAACTCAAATAATAAAAATGTTACAGAAAAAAAGTTCTGGACGCAGCAAGTGCATTATAGAAGTTTATTTTCATTAAATGCATCAAATTTGAATAACTCAATTTTATATAAACTTAGAACGTTGAATTTTGGTGCGTAGTAAGGTATTTCCCAAGGCAACATTCCCACCAAATTTCATTAAAATATCTTTGTAATTTTCGGAAATAAAATCTTTTTTCCAAAGAAAACCCAAAGTTTCCTGGAAAACATATAAAAATTGAAACTGACCCCGGATATGGGTTCTAGGTGTCCTAGTTCGCGTTCATTTTATGTTTGCAAAGTTTCACCATCGATATCTCTCTATTAGTGATTTTTAGTGAATTTTCATTAAGAAAATTCACTAATAGAGAGGTACCGATGGTAAGATTTTTGAAAAATTTCATTTCATTTCAAATCAGCGCGAATTAGGGCCCCTAAAACCCAAATCCAAGGTCAGTTCAAAAGTTCATATATATATATATATATATATATATATATATATATATATATATATATATATATATATATATATATATATATATATATATATATATATATATACATACATACATACATACATACATACATACATACATACATACATACATACATACATACATACATATGTATCCAACCAAATTTGGCAATTCCCTTCATTTTGTTAATAGCTTGGATAAGTTCATTAGACAGTTTTGACACTCGCATGCTTTCAGAAAAAAATGTGAAAAATTGTTTAAAACGCAATATCTTTTAAATGACTAGAAGTATGAAACTAGAACCTTACAGGCACGTAGATATTGTATCAGTTGTTCTCCCTATCAAATTTGAACTTAATCGGTTCAGTAAATTCTGAGTTATAACCAAATAAAAAATAAATAATTTACGATATAACCCGAAATTACTTCGAATGGGTGCCTATAGTGTTAAACAAGGTGAGACAGATATATCAGGGTTACGCTGCTATTGCAAATAAATGCCCCAAATTAAACTTCAAACGAACAGGCTACATATGTTACAATAAACAATCAGGGGGTATGCCATTTTCCAAAACTGTCATCTGAATTTGAAGATATTAGAAAAATATATAGTAATAAATAATTTTTTTTAATGAAAATGATTCAATTTAATTAAAGGCAATCTAGAACTACGTTTTATTATGTATAAATATTAAGCTTCCCTTTCTTCAGGGTATTTAAAACCCATCGCCCTTTCCTAGTTAAATCTGACAATGCCAGTTAGCTATTTGTCATTGTTATTTGTTATTTTGCAAACTGTCAGTGGGAGGAGCCGAATTCGAGGTTTTATTCTTCTTCTTTGTTTACATACGCCATAAACAAATAATAAGACTCAGCTAATATTTTAGAATCTGAGAATAAGGTACTTATTGTTTACTTTTAGTTTTTAGTGAATTTTCATTATTATTTACTCTTCATGTCGTATATGGAAAATTTGAGGTAAATGAAACATAATATTATGCAGTAGTTTAATCTATACCTATAAATATATGTTCAGTGTAAATTATTAAAATTTTAATTTCAAAATTTTTCATCGTTTATATTTATTTATTTCATTTTCAAAGAGAATGGATAGATCAATAGTAAATAAATGTTGAAAAGGGTTTAGGTGCAGCAGGTGCGTTATGGTAGCGAATTTTCGTAAAAATATTCCAAATGGTGATAATTCAATTTCCCATTAAACTAGAATCTTCAATTTTGATACATACTAAAACCTATATAAAAGCAGCGTGGGTACTAAATTTAAAAAACAACACAATGAGCTTCGCAGGCAACGATAAATTTGTTTTAGAAAACAATTTTTGTTATTTTGTTTGTAGAAATTGTTTCGATTGAGTGGACTAAAAACTAAGTGTTGAAAAAGTTCTGGGTGCAGCAAACACATTATGGTAGAGAGTTTCTGTAAAAATATTTGAAATCCGATAACTCAATATCCTATTAAGCTAGAATCTTCAATCTTGAACCATAGTAACATCTATGTAAACGCACTGTGGGTACTAAATTAAAGAAAAATAACAAAATGAGCTCACAGATAACTACAAATTTGTTTTAAAAAACCTTTTTTTGTTTGTTTATTGTTTGCAAAAACTGGATGGGTTGACTAAAACAAAACCATCCAAGCAATTAAAAGGAAAAATACCTGCCATATTTATGATTTGGCAGGTACCTTCCCTTTGTAAATAATTAATTTTTTTCTAGAAAACCTTTGTGACCTAAATGAAATCTGTAACACAATTTTTTTTAAAGAGACTTGCAGTACTTACATATATCTCTACCAAACTATAATTTTCTAGCTCCATAGAAAATTGAAACTTATTCCAATAATCGCTAACTGGGACCTCTAAAACCAGTCTCCCAGGTCCTTTTAAATTTAAAGAATTAGTTTTAATAATATACCTTTTTGATAATGTACAATTCTTATGAAAATTCACTACTATAATGCACTTGCTGCGTCCCGAACATTTTTAAAATAAAAAGTCACTAAAAGGGGTTTCCTGTAAAATTTCATGATTGGCGCTTAAGATGTTGTGTTAAAAACCCATGGAAACAATCTACAACCCACATACAAATATCAACGGCGAAAACCCACGCCCTATTTGTTTAGTAATTAATGTTTAAGATCTCTTTTGATTAGTTGTATATAACTCATTTCACTGGGTTTTAATTTTCGTTAGAGACCTGAGGAAGACGTTCATTAGCCATATGTGATGTATGTAACATACCTACACGAAGTTCTTGAACTTCCACAGACGGCCACAGCACAAGTGATGTGGCTTGACTTAATGTTGCAAGACTAGATCCAGTATGAGGAGTACTGTAAAAAACTATTCCTTTTGTGTTCCGGCACAATCTTCTGGCATTCTTGTTATTATTCTGGTAAGCTACAACAAAAGAATAACATATTGAGAAATATTTTTTCACACCTCTTTAGAATACATACAAATTAAATCTAAAAGGATTTTCCCGTTTTCCTTATTTTTAGTTTCAGCAATTGAGGACTAATAATTAAAATGTAATTTGTGATACCTACATACTGTCAGCCCACCAAATAAATAATTTGTTTATATGTAAAAAATAATCTATGCACAGAAAAAAGTCAGGACGCAGCAAGTGCGTTATAGTAGTAAATCTTCATAGAAATGATCAGCATCAACCATTTTTTAATTGAATGCTTATCACTTTTACTTTCCACAGTGATTCATGGTCACAATGTGTGGAAGTATGGCATCGGTGACAAAAATTTCAAAATGTTTTTTTCGCTTAAACGTCGTAAAAAGTGTCAAAACATATATAAAAAATGATTTGGCAACGAAAATCTTTTTGTCTGTCGGTCTGAATGTCTGTCTATTTGTAGCCATGATAACTTTAGAACGAATTGAGATATTGTCTTCAAATTTGGTATACAGTTAGTTTAATAATCACTTGGTAAATAATTACCCTCACACAAACAGATAGTAACATATTGCAAAAACTAACTACACATGATCTTCTTGCCTGAAAATGCTTTATAACAATAATATGAAATTTCTCAAATATATGGACGTCAACCAACAGTTATTGTAAATTACATTGTTGACCTAAAGAATTGGTGAAAAGGATCAATTTAAAAACGGTTTTTTCATTAAAAATTCAATCAATTGACCCAATCTGTGGATAAATACGTAATGTCTAATAGTCAATTGACGTTAATCAGGCACTATATTAATTCTGGACGTCACGTCACGTACAGGTTCTGATTAGCTTGCCAAGTGTCGCAAATTTTGACGTATGAGCAAATAATTTTTAGACCCTCTCTGTCAAAAATGCCACTGACTTGATTTGTTCAAAGTAGACTAATTTCTCCAGAATGTTCTTCAACCTTGGATGTTTAATAAAAAATGTCCGGTCGACTTTAAAAGAATAAAAACTGGCCTACTCGATGGAAAATTTTCTGGAGCCAGTTCTCAAAGTCAAAACTCTAATAAAAATTTTTTTTTTTCTGGAGATCCCGTTTTTGGTAATGGCACGTTTCGCAGTGCCGTATCTTCAGAAGAGATAGACCCCCATCGGAGCACCTTTTTAGGTCGAAAATCCTGTTTTTCCTCTTGTTTCGCCAATTGTTTTCACCCTAACATCGCCACAAAAATTTTGCCTCGATAAAATTCGCCCCTTTACGTTCCGGACGTGCCGCTTTCTCCTGTAGCTTTCCGTTCGATACCGGCGACGTTTTAAAAAAACGGCTGCTTGGGCTCCCGTACAGGGTGTTTCTGTCCGAGATACAGTGATAAAAAAAATTATTTTTTTAAAATTTCTTTTGTGTCACTCAGAACAGCCATTGAATATTTTTATAAAACTTGGTGGGGGTGAATTAGGTGTATTAATTTGTCGACAGCCAATTAATATGTACGATACCTAATTTACGTCTGCTGGTTTTTAATTTAAATTAGTTATTGGATGATGTTTTCTTATTTCAATAAATAATGAAAAAGTTCCCCAAAATGTAAAAAAAAATCGTTTTTATTTTCTTTCCATAAAAACGCTTAAAGTTATAAAAAAAATCAAGAGATCTTTTTTTTTCAAAAATAAGTAGTAATGTGAAAATGACTTTCATTCTTAGAAAAACCAGCAGCGTATTATAGCTTTTATTCCAAATATTTAGCGTTGCATCAATAGGGGCACCACTAAATGAACAACTGAACTGCACACTGCACTTTGAAGCAGACTGCATCACTTTGTCGTTATAATAGTCACCAACACAATAGCGTGTGTGACGTTGCCATGACAACCATTAAGTGCAAACTATAAGAAAGTGAGGCAGCATTTATGTATAAAGGAATCTGCGTCAGTCCTCAGTTAAGTTGCTCTGCAGTAGCCTGTAACACGTAATACGCTGCGTGTTGGGGCATGCATAACATTCAGTTCCGGAGATCAGGGGGTTGCAAATTATATCGTTTCGTATAATACCATAAAAACAATATCAACTGCGGCGGCGTAACTAAACATTTTTATGGGGTACCAATTGAATTTGAGAGAATAAAAAAATTAAAATTATAGTGGATTCTGAATAAAAAGGTTTACCGAAAAATATAGGTGAAGCAGTGCTTCACCTGCGTCATCTGACGAGCGGCCACTGGGATGGAGTGCATTAAAAAATTTCACTCCTAGATGATTTATTCCATGCTGCGAGGCTCCTATTCGGTGCAGTGGAGTGGACAATTCGTTACCATACTGTGTATCATAAGCATGATTTTGGTTATTTCTTTCCATTGTGCCTTTATTGTTCCATAAATACAAAACGCAGGTAAGTATATAAACATTTACTATCGTCAAGATACCATGTTGCCTAAACAGCTCCCTGTAACTCTCCAGTGGGCCCACATTAATCAGCGCTTGAATAACTTTTTTTTTTTGTTCCAGCAGGATCTTCGATAACTGAGGGAAGAGTCCCATATCAGAATTCCATAAGTTGCTAGGGAGTGAAAGCTTGCAAAGTATGCGGTCTGCGCCGCCTGGTAAGTTGCAACCTTCATTAGTCTCTTCACAACATACACTATACTCGACAGCCGTCCACACAAACAGTCTACGTGCACACACCATTTAAGAGAAGTATCCAGAACAATACTCAGAAACTCTGATGTTTCAGGATTACCACTAGATTTCACCTCAAATATCATTATTTCAGTTTTATTTTCATTTACCTTGAGTGCATTAGCCCCAAACCAGCTCCTAGCATGGCAAATGTAATTTTGCATCATTAACCCTGCTTCATGATGACTGCTTGCCCTGGTCATAAAGCTCGTATCATCTGTATATAAATATGAACCATGTGCATTAACAATAGGTGTTAGGTCACTTGGAGTACCACAGGGTCCAATACTATATATATATATATATATATATATATATATATATATATATATATATATATATATATATATATATATCGTATCATCTGTATATAAATATGAACCATGTGCATTAACAATAGATGTTAGGTCACTTGGAGTACCACAGGGTCCAATACTATATATATATATATATATATATATATATATATATATATATATATATATATATATATATATATATATATATATATATATATATATATATATATATATATATATATATATATATATATATATATATATATATATATATATATATATATATATATATATATATATATATATATATATATATATAGTACTGGACCCTGTGGTACTCCAACTTTTAGTTGAACACTGCTAGATGTTTTGTTGTTCCAATCTACTACTTGTCTCTTGTTTGTCAGATATGATTTGTCACGATGTTCAGGGCCAACACCTGTCACATCATAATAGTGGAATTTACCAAGCAACAACTGCTGATTGACCGTATCAAATGCTCTGTCCAAGTCCAAGAAAGTCATTTGTATTTTATTCTTGGGTTCAAAACCTTCCAGTATGCCTTCCACTACACTAACTGAAGTATATTATGAACCTAGACTTTCTATATGCATGCTGGTTTTGATTAAACGACTCATCTTTTTCAAATAAATCAATGATTTTGTTTTTTTAGTAGTCTTTCAAAAATCTTTAATATCGCAGACAGAACACAAACTGGTCTATAGTTGTTACACAAATCTGGATTACCTTTTTTAAACAGTGGAATTGGGCTTGATAAAGATCTGGGAACACACCCGCACTGAAACATTTATTTATGACTTCCGTTAACGGCTTTACAATTACTTGTATAACAGTCTTTACCAGTTTAGTTGAAAAATCATACACATCTCGGGAATATTTCCTTTTGATGTCTCTGACTATTTGCATCACCTCTTCTTTAGTTACTAAGCCTAGGAATAGTGAACTTCCACTAGATCTGGCTACTGACAGATTCAGTGTGTCGTTTGAAGCATCCGATGAGCTGTCATAATTACTTGAAAAATATTCGGTTAATGCCCAGTTTCACAAAACTTGATTAAATATGTAATGGCCGGTTAGTTAATCAAGGATTAATACAACCAATCACAGCTTCAAAATATTTAGTTGTCATGGTAAAAACCAGAATCACAACCTGTGATTGGTCATCTTAATCCTTGATTAATTAACCGTCCGTTAAATATTTAATCGAGCTTTGTGAAACTGGGCGTAAGTCTTCTGAAGATAAACGAGAGTTATTAGCTTTGTTAGTTCTATGTTTTAAGTTTGTCTCTTGATGTCTAATTTTCCATGTAGCCTTTGTTTGTCAATCTACTTATATGTTCATTTGTTCTCCTTCTTATTTCCTTAAGTTTAGTACTGTAGACATTCTTCAGATATTTATAACAGACTTCTGATTCCTTATCCCTTCTAGTGTTATCGACTGTTTGAAAAGCATCAAGAATGTTTTTCAATCTTCTGATTTTATTACTTCTATGAGCTATTTTGATTTTGCAGTCACGTTTTACTTTGATAACTTCTTCTGGAAAACTACATCAAATTATCCTTTAATAATGTCATGAAATCTGACAAAATAGTCTTCAGCGTTGTCACATTGACTGATGTCTAGTTAATCTGCTCCAACTTCTCTATGTATAGTTTAATGTTTGTATCACTTACTTTTCCAATTTTTATGAATTTGTTTGTTTTAGGTGGAGAGAACGATGGGATCTCCAGATCAATAGGTATCTAAATATAAATTTAAAGCACATTTTGCAACAAATGCGACAGTTTTGTTAGGTCGTACCTCAGAGCAGGGTGCATATCTGATCAGAGGGTAAACATTAAATGAAACTAAACAAATATACAAAAGAACAGCTTCTTATCCTACCTTTACAAAGCATGTTTTTAACAATCAAGCCTCCCATTGAATGAGTTATCCATACAATCGGTCGTTTACCAACACCTGCTTTCAGCAACCTCGACATCAATTCATCACTACGTTCTTCCAGATTCTGTTTTCCTGGTTCGCTGGGGCACATAGGTGACCACATCGACAAGCTTGTATTATAATTTATACCAATTACCCTCAGGTTATTGAAATCTTCAGAGAGCCAGTCCTTAGGCCAACAATATGTGTATTGAGGGCAAGTTTTAGTTTCACACAACTCACTACCGGTGCATGTGTATGGACCCTCTGCATGTTTGTTTGCGTTTACTGGTATATCATCCCAGACCATTTCAAAATCACTTAGCTCATGTTCGTCTCG
This sequence comes from Tillus elongatus, assembly GCA_964006375.1. Taxonomy (NCBI): domain Eukaryota; kingdom Metazoa; phylum Arthropoda; class Insecta; order Coleoptera; family Cleridae; genus Tillus; species Tillus elongatus. The sequence continues at coordinate 255,966,666 of OZ023262.1, read as the reverse complement.
CAAATCTTCAATGAATTCTCTTGTTACTGGGTCACTGCATGTCAATGGATCAATCTTCTGCGTTAACGACGCGTCTCGAGAGATGCAATCTGTAAAGTATATAATTTTTAAACATACAGTATCGAGTCAATGTAATAAATATATTATATTCAACATATTCATGGACAAATGTATAAGGAGTTTGGTCAGACAAAAGCCAAAAAAAAAAAAAGAACAATGCTTCTAAGGTAAAAGTGTAACTGTACGCTGATGATGCAGTACTACTTAGTGAATCTGAAGGAGAAATGCTGCGGGTGTTACAGAGGCTGATGATAGTAACAAATAAAATGACTCTACCTGTGAACACAGAGAAGTCAGTAACAAATGAAATGGATCTATGTATAAATGCGGAGGAGACAAAGTTATGGTGTTTAATAAAGAGGGTGGAACGGGTAATTGCAGTCTCTTGATAAATGGTAATGTAGTAGAGAAAGTAAAGGAATTTAGATATTTAGGAAGATTGTTTTTAACCAATGTAAGAATAGATGTGCCTCACGTATAATTGCTTAAATTTCACCCATCAAATTCAGCTCACTAAGGGAGACGATATTTTTAACAGGTGTACTGCCATCTGAATGAAGTTGGTTGCCAATTTCGAAGCTCAGAGCGAGATAACCTTTCACCGAGTTCGTCTGGACCCGACATTCGTCACTGTTTCACTGGAGCTGGTATCATTAACTCTAACACCTAAGCAGCATCCAAGTGAAGTCCTTTGCCTATTTCAAAGCTCACAGAAGAGGCCACAATATCCAGTTCTAATCCACTCCAGGAGATCTCAGCTCTCCTCCGGACCCGAAACCCACCAGTGCTAGACTCAAGGCGACATCCCATCGAGTCCAGCTCCCCAGTATGACCCAAGGGTGGTCATCCGTCCGTTTTGAAGCACCCAGTGGGGGCCTCAAACTCAGTGTATATACCACTTATTACTATTGCAAGTAAATATGGGAGCAGAGTGCTTAGGTGGTTTGGACACATAGAACCAATGGATAATGATAGAATGACAAGCAGAATTTATAGAGCATGTAAATGGTAAGAGAGTCCTTGGAAGACCTAGGAAAGCTTGGTCGGATGCTGTGGGTGATCTATTAAAGATTTACATAAGAGGAGAGTCTACCCGGATATGTATAAATGTAGAAGAAGTGAAAATAGCTTGCCAAGATAAAAGTGCATGGAAAAACATTGTTAATAAATAGCATAGATTTTGTGGTTTGCCCAGCCCTTTATGGGAATGGCATAACTGGCAGTAGTAGTAGGATAATTATATTTGGAGAACCCAAATCACAACACATTAAAAAAAACCTGACAATCGTTTCACTAACCAAGTTAGCATCATCAAAGGAATGAATACACTGGGTTAGTAAAAAGCTCCTCGGGTGTTTTCAAATGTGTTGTGGTGATTTGGCTTCTTCAAATGTACTTATCAGTGCTCAGGTTCCAATTGTCACTAAGTAGTAGTAGTATTTATATATATATATATATATATATATATATATATATATATATATATATATATATATATATATATATATATATATATATATATATATATATATATATATATATATATATATATATATATATATATATATAGACTGTATATAGAACTATATAGTAAATTTGCAGAGTAGCTCCTGAATGCTTTTCAAAAAATCGTTTTCAGAAACATGACTAGGACCCCCCCTGGATGCAAAAACCACAAGAAACATTTCTTGTTCACACCTCCCAATGAAGTTACGGGACCAGGAGTGAATAGGGGTGCTGGGCGGGGTAGGTAGTAAAAAGGAAATATGAGCAGAAAATGCGAAAAAAACTGCTTGAAAGCTGTCTATTTGAAGCCATATCCCTATTAAACCCTGCCTACCCCGAACAGCACCCCTATTCGCCCCAGGTCCCGTAACTTCCTTGGGGTGGGGTGGGGGTGGCTTGTGTTGGGTGTATGAACAAGAAATTTTTCTTTTGGTTCATGCAACGAGGGTGGTTGTAGGCACACGAGAGGGGAAGGAAAATGTATATGACGGAGCACCCCCAGTGAAACTTGCAATACTGGGGGGGGGGGTGTCCTTTGTTGTGGGGATTTTCCTTTCCCTCTCGGGTGCATACAACCACACTCGTTGCATAAACCTCAAGAAAAATGTCGTGATATATCCACCAAGGAAGTTACGGCACCTGGGGGAATAGGGGTGCTGTGCGGTGTAGGTAGGGTTTAAGGGGATATGGCTTCAAGATGTGAAAAAGACAGCTTTCAAGCCCGTTTTCTTCACATTTTATGCTCATATTTCCTTTTTACTACCTACCATCCCGTCCATGCATCGAGAGAGCGGCATTGCCGGACGTTGCTTATGGCTCTAGGGTACTGCCTGACCTGACCTTCCGGACTTACAGGGTTGCCTGACCTGCCCTGTAGGTCAGGTCCCTAGAGCAATAAGCACCGTGCGGCGATGCCGCTCTCCCAATGCATGAAATGACGGGACCCGTCTACTTAAGGATCGCCTATATATATATATATATATATATATATATATATATATATATATATATATATATATATATATATATATATATATATATATATATATATATATATATGTGTGTGTGTGTGTGTGTGTGTGTGTGTGTGTGTACCCACACCATAACTCAAAAAGTTATTAACTGATTTTGATGAAACTCTGCAAGAATCTTTCTCTTATTAATAGCTTGGATGAGTTCGTTAGCCAGCCCCATCAGTTTTTCTTAAAAAAAAAAAATTGTATCTCAAAAAATAACAAAGTTATTTTGAAGAAATTTGGTTGGTATGTCGCCCTCCTAAATACCCCACTACACATCAAAACTTACCTTTCTATATTTATAGAAAATTGAGTTATGCAAATTTGAAGCATTTAATGAAAATTCACTACCATAATGCACTTGCTGCGTCCCGAAATTTTCTATGATAAATTACTAAAGATACTGTTATAAAATGTGTTTTGCTAAAGTGTATGTACTTAATATGATTATGATTTTTAAGTTTAATAAAATTTTACATAAAAATTATATATAAATTTTATTGACAAAAATGTATATTTAACTCACCCAGTGTTTCATAAGTACACTTGGAGAACCCAAATCACCAGAACACATCTTTTTAAAGACCTGACGAGCCTTTCACTAACACAGTTTCAACTTAACCACTTCAAAGTTGTCCTTAACTTGTTTGTATAAACTTAAAAACCACTTTAGTTACACCACCTATCCAGTTGCCTTACAATGAACTAGGTATTTCACTTTCACTAATGGTGTTATTGCCATATCTAAATAGAGCAGTAAAACGCAGAAATTAACAATAAAACTATTTTTCAAAACTTTTATTAATTAAAATACCTTTGAACAGACAATAAACTTAAAAACTGACATTTCCAATCATTAAAATAAAAACTGAAAAAACTGTTTCAATTTTTCTAGTCATTTTAATTATAAATAAAATAACCAAATTTTTCATTTATAAAGTATGAAAAAGAAACCACAAAATATAGTCTTTTAGTTTTGCAAAGATTATTAAAGTATAATTCTAATAATATCTATAAAAGAAAGTCTATTTACAAAATAAATGGCGACTGTTCTGCCAACAATCTCTGTATAGCCGCATTTATATCACCAAACGTAGCAACTAGTGCTTGTAGATTCCTTTCTTGATTGGTGAATCCCATGGCCCTCAGCTGTTCCATCTGAACTTGATACCGTTCTTCGGGGGGAACGGATGGGTTATTCTGAGTTACTAAACCATTTAGCATACGACTCATGTACTCAGCAAATCCAGACAATTGAGGCTGGGTTGTAGAACTTGTAGTTGTAGAACTTGCAGTTGTAGGAGTTGTAGTTGTAGTGGTCGTGTTAGATGCAGGAGCAGGAGCCTGACTCTGTGTTGTAGTAGTTGTAGTTGCACTAGGTGCTTGAGATTCTGACTGACCTGTAGCTGACTGGTTTTGAGGTGGCACAGGGAACATATGAACCAAACCTGGTGCAGTTTGGCTTAAAGTTTCCATGCCTCTTAGTATTTGCATCATAGCATCTATTGCTTGTGGATTAGTCATCACATTTTGAAGCTCTGGATTTGACATTTGCTGGATTATTTGAGGCATCATCTCTCGCAATCGGTCTTGTTGTACTGGAAAATTGAAAAATGGATTTTGAGCAACAAATAGATCACTCAATTGTGGGTTGCTCCCTAAAGCTTCAAGCGCAGACTGAGTATATGGTGCTTGTAGAATGCTCTGCATTAATTCTGGATTCTCAGCTATCTGCAACATAAGACTTGACATCTGTGGATTAGTTGCAACACCAGGGCTAGGGTTTGTGGGACCCGGCTCTGCTGTTGTTGCTGATCTATTCCATGGGTTTGGCAAGGACTGACGATTTTCTACTCCTTGTTGTGGTGTTGATGACTGCGTACTTGGCTGATTTGCTCCACCTGTCAGAGACTCCATCTGTTCTGTTGTGGAAGCAAACAATGGTTCCTGAATGTTGTGGTACATTTGTTGTAAAACATTAAAGCCACCAGGCATACTTTCTATATTACTTAATGCACGATCTTGACTTCGCATTAATTCTTGCAGCATTGAAGGATTTCTTGCAAGCTCTAAGGTCTGACGTAGCAGATCTTGATTGTTTAACATGTGACTTATTTCTGGATGTCTTTCCATCAGCTCTTGCATTTGTGGGTTGCGAGTCAGGAATGTTCTTATAATTTCTGGATTATTCATAAAATGTTGATAAAGTGGATTATCTAGTGTTTGCCGTAAAAGATTCGGGTTACTGAGCAGTTCACTTTGCATGCGATTCTGTACATCCATGAAACTGGCTGAACCCATGCCAAGGTTTTGCAAACCAGCTAAACCACCGAGTGCCCCCAAACTAAAGGGAGTGGCCCTTACATCAGCTGCTGGTCGAGCCGGTTGTGATTCCGGTTGTCGGGGGGCTGCCCTTATCACTAAATGCACAGTCGAACCATCTTTGATTTTCAGCTGATCAAATGTAACATTATCATCCATTATTTTACCAGCAAAAATTAAACATAGCTGTTCGATTTCAGCCCCAAACTTGGATGCCACTTGTTCTTTAAATTCCTTGACGGTAATTTTGTCGTTTACTTCTATGTTGTGTTTATCTTTCGTAGTTTTAACCGTAACCGTAATTTTAGTGGAACTTTCTGCTGCTCCATCCGCCGTCGTTTCTTCAGGTGGTTCAGGTTTTGTTTCTTGCTCGGGTTTTTCTCTTTCTTCAGGGACTTCTTCTTTAATCGGTTTACCTTCCTCCATTTTTAACTATAACCACTTGCCTGAACAAATAGATTAACTTAAAACACACAATTATTGTTGGGTGTATTTCACAACAAAAACACCACGTCAGTCTAACGACAACGAAACGCAATGACACAACGTTATTTATCTTTGGTTATGTTTTCTAATTGCAACGTAAAATGCCGGTCAAATGAACAACTTCGCATGCGCCCGCTTTGTCCTTACTTGCTATTCGTCAATCACGAATTATATAAAATGAAAGAGGTAAATTTAAATTTCAGAAGCTTAGGAATTTAGGCTTTGTATTTAGAATGGAAATGTTTTTTACAAACGGTGATATAAATAATTGTTAATGTCATAAGTGAACTGGAATTTTGACGTTTATTACAAACAATAAATTAATAATAAAGGTGTAAATTCAGTTTTCAAAGGTTACTGAATAATTACATTAAGTTGAGTACCCTATGTAATTAGTTTATGTACACAATCTTATTTTAGTGAATTTTTATTTTAAAAAATTCACTAATAGAGAAGTATCGATGGTGAGACTTTGCAAAAATTTTTCCAATCAGCGCGAACTAGAACCCCTAGACTCCATATCCGGGGTCAGTTTAAATTTTTATATGTATATATATATATATATATATATATATATATATATATATATATATATATATATATATATATATATATATATATATATATATATATATATATATATATATATATATATATATATGAATGTATCCAACCGATCACTCAAAAATAATTTACCGATTTGGATGCAACTCGGCAAGTACCTTTCTCTTTTATTAATGGCTTGGATGAGTTCGTTAGCTAGGAAAATCGGACAAGGTTTTCCGGGAAAATTTTCAGTTTTCTTTCGAAAAAAATTATTTTCTCAGAAAATTACACAGCTATTTTAAAGAAATTTGGTGGATATGTTGCCTTGTGAAAGACCTTACTACGTAACAAAATTCAACTTTCTAAGTTTATAGCAAATTGAGTTATTCGAATTTGAAGCATTTAATGAAAATTCACTACCATAACGCCCTTGCTGCGTCCCGAACTTTTTACTCCTGCATATTACAAACCTTCATTACAAATAAAAAAAAGTCTGGACGCAGTAAGTGCGTTATGGTAGTGAATTTTCATAAAAATGTTTTTAGTAACTTGCCTTTTTTAGTGAATTTTCTTTAAAAAATTCACAATTGACGAGATGGTGACTTTTAAATTTTGAAAAACATATAAAAATTGAAACTGGGTTCCAGAGATCCTAGTTCGCGCTCATTTGCAAAATTTTTTTCAAAATTCAAAAGTCGGGATCTCCCCATTAGTGAATTTTTTCTACGAAAATTCACTAAAAAGCTGTGAACGACAAGAAAACAAAGAAAAAGTCTGGACGCAGCAAGTGCGTTATGGTAGTGAATTTTCATAGAAATGATCTGGCACAAAATATTTTATTATAACTTTTTTTTCTTGTAACATAGAAATCTAAATTTTGGTGTATAGTTTACTTTTTATATCGTAAACCTACCTACCAAATTTGGTTATCATAGATTTTATATTTTTTAAGATAAAAATTTTTTTTCAAATGAAAACTCAAAATTTTCCCGGAAAACCTCGTCCAATTTTTCTAAATAACGAACTTGTCAAAGCCATTTACAAAAGGAAGGTACATGCCAAATTTTATTAAAATCGGCTTATTACTTTTTGAGATATGAATTTTTTTCAAATGAAAACTCAAAACTTTCCCGGAAAACCTCGTCCGATTTTCTTGACTAACAAACATGTCAAAGCCATTTACAAAAGTAAGGTATGTGCCAAATTTTATTAAAATCGGCTTATTACTTTTTGAGATATGAATTTTTTTCGAATGAAAACTCAAAATTTTCCCGGAAAACCTCGTCCGATTTTCCTGACCAACAAACATGTCAAAGCCATTTACAAAAGGAAGGTATGTGCCAAATTTTATTTAAATCGGCTTATTACTTTTTGAGATATGAATTTTTTTCGAATGAAAACTCAAAATTTTCCCGGAAAACCTCGTCCGATTTTCCTGACTAACGAACTTATCCAAGCTATTAACAAAAGAAAGGTACATGCCAAATTTTATCAAAATCGGCCCATTATTTTTTGAGTTATCGGTGTGATACACACATATATATATATATATATATATATATATATATATATATATATATATATATATATATATATATATATATATATATATATATATATATATATATATATAAACATATAAAAATTGAAACTGACCCCGGATATGGGTTCTAGGGGTCCTAGTTCGCGCTCATTTGCAAAAATTTTTTCAAAATTCAAAAGTCGGGATCTCCCCATTAGTGAATTTTTTCTACGAAAATTCACTAAAATGGTCAATGTCAAAGATATGAGATGGAGTAACATCTGGTAAAATACATGAAGTTTAGAAGTGGGTGCAGAAGTGTATAGTTAGTAACTGGAAGCAAAAGGGGCTAAGAATATGTAAAATGGTTTAAGGAAAAAATAAATGGTTTTGGAAGAGGATAAAATGGGTTAAGAAAATTTCGGGACGCAGCAAATGCGTTATAATAGTGAATTGTCATAATATTTTACACTATTAGTACGGCATAGTACTAAAAGTAGTACTTTTAATATAAACAGGTGTCGAAGATCGGGTTTAGAGGTCCTAATACAAGCAGATTTGAAGTTACAATTATATATATATATATATATATATATATATATATATATATATATATATATATATATATATATATATATATATATATATATATATATATATATATATATATATATATTATTTAATATATGTATCACACCGTAACTCAAAAAATAATGGGCCGATTTTGATCAAAGTTGGTGAGTAACTTTCTTTTGCGAGTTGCTTGGATAAGTTCGTTAGTTACAAAAATCGGCCCGGTTTCTCCAGGAAAATTTTGTTTTTCTTTCGGAAAATTTTTATATCCCTAGAAATAACAAAGTTATGACAACCAAATTTGGTACGAGAGTTAAGATCATTAAAGGTAAACTATGCACCAAAATTTAGATCCATAGCTTAAAAGACAAAAAAGTTATGGGGATTTAAAGAGAAAAAAATTGGGATTTTCCTCTTGAAACGTCAAAGTCGCGTTTTGAAACGTCAGAATTGGCAACAGTTGGGCAAATAACCTGTCACGAATACAGGTTATGTGGAAAAAATGTAGCAAGAAGGGTGTTTTACAACCCCTTAAGTTTCAGCTTCAACTGTGGATTGTCCTTCATTTTACTAAAATATTTTCAGAAAATTCATCTCAAATAGATGCCTTCTCTGATCCTTTGGCAGTAGTTTTAGTTATAGAGTTTATCGTTTAATAGTCTATAATTTTTAGCGAATTTCCGTAGAAAAATTCGCTATTAAGGGCACCGCCACTTTTAAATTTTGAAAAGATTTCTTCAAATGAGCGCGAACTAGATCCCCTAGAAGCCATATCCGGGGTTGGTTTCAGTTTTTATGTGTTCTCATATATACAGGGTAAAGCTCAATATATCCGTTATTAGGTATACATGATTCGAGAAAAAATTGTGTACGTTAATTAATTATAGGGTGGCCCATAAATCGTTGGCAATACGAAATTTCATTATTTTTTTAATCGAACACGCTTTATATTATGGCATTCTCCATCGAAATATAATGCATGTTTGTAAGAAAAGAAACTATGAATGCAGCAAGCGCTTTGTGGTAGCGAACTTTCATTAAATACTGCAAATTTCAATAGATCAATTTGCTATTAAGACAAGGTTGGTTGACCAGGAAACCAGTTTTTTCGGGAATATTTAAAGTTTATTTTCGGAAAATTTTTATATATTTTCAAACGATAAAGTTATTTTGATGAAATATGATACATTGTTTCTACTATATAGGTTATACTGGTAACCAAATTTTAAGCCTGCTTTCTTTAAAAAAAAATCGAGACGCAGCAAGTGTTATGGTAGTGAATTTTCATTAGAATAATATAGTGATTTAGCCTTCTATTAAAAGTTATAAAACAATTACTTTATTTAGTTAGGAACAGTAAAAAATTGGGTAAAGAAGGGCGAGCAAAAACAGGATCTCTAACATAAATATTTATACAATAATTTGGATAGAAAACTCAAACGAGACAATTGATAAACATAAAATATACTCAACAAAAAATACACCAGAAAGCTAAACAGAAAAAAATTCCCATGGTTCATGCATTGAGGGTGATTGTATGCATGCAGAAGGGGAAGAAGAACCCCCAGGACGCAGAGGGTTTCTGCCCCCTCACCCAAAAACACGGGGGGTTCTCCCTCCTTGTGCATGCATACAACTACCTTCAAAGCATAAAGCACAAGAAAAATATCTTGGGAGCAACCCCCAAGAGAGTTACTGGACCTGGGCGAATATGGGTGTTGTGCGGGGTACACAAGGGTTTAAAGGAGGTATTGCTGCAAAATGTGAAAAACGCATCTTTCCAAAATCCGATTAAATGGTTTTTTTTAGCATATTCCGCTCATATTTCCTCCCCGACCAACACCCCTATTCATTCTTGGTCCATCAACTTTCTTGGGGGTTGTTTGCAACAAATTTTCCTTGTGGCTTGTGCATCCAAGGAGAGTTCTAAGCATGTTTCTGAAAAAAATAAATCTAAAAACCTTCCGTGCAGTAAACTGTCAATTTACCAAATTGCATTCCACTTCGTCGCCTATAATGTCTTTTTCAGATAATATCAAATACAGCACTAAAGTAAATAAATTCACTTACTGTTTCACTTCTTTTTTATTTTCATATTACATATATAAGCACATGCTAGGCAAGTATAATAAAGGGGGGCCCTTAATTAACATTGGGGCTACACAAACTGAAAAGTAGCGGAGACATTTAAATCATGTCTAATTATATGCACACAAAAATTAATAAAATACATTTATAAAATCTAATAAAAAAACAACAGTTTTACGATATTATTTTAAATAAACCAATAGGATTGCGTTTCGCGGCGATTTCGCAATTCGCGAGGTTATGAACCTAGCTTTTGTCCAAGACTACACTGAAATCAGGTCGACCACAAGCGAGCCGCTTGTAAATTAAGCTCGGTAGGCTTGGACGGTTAACAAACATAGGTATGTCTTAATTTTAAGCGGGAGACTGTACCTGTTTGAAACATACAATATGAGAAATAAATAAATACGCTTTAAAGTGCTACTTATTTAAAAACATATTGACCAACTAACCTGCGAAATCATCGATAATAAAAATGATGGATCTAGTAACTTATCACCAGTACCGTTCGTATTTTGTAAAAAGGTTTTGATACTTGCAAACAACATTGACGCCCGTGGTACTAAATTTAACACAACGAGCCTAACAAATATTGTCTTCCGCACGAAGACAACTATAAAAATGCCGATACTGTTACTGTTACTACATTAGTTATTTCCCCCGGTTATACAATAATAATAATGTCTATGGGGCCCTGTTTTCGTGGCTCAATTAGGAAACATTAAAAACCGAGTGTTAGCACTGCTCTTAGAATATGATTTACTGACATACTGATTTTCTATTTTACGCAAATTGTATTGTTTTAAGTCATTAACTCACAATTTTCATTTATCACCATCATCCAAAATTGATTTCCAATATTTGTATCCATGTTTTAAATATGTAAGGTTAGTTGAGAGTCAGTTGTAAAATATCAACAATGCTACATAACAAGCCCAAGCAACGAAGCGTAGAAATAATGCGCTTGTTAAGCTTGCAAGCAACTTGCGGCTATTAAAAATCAGCGGTTTTGTCTAACGTCAACCAGCTATAAAGCCGCTTACAGTAGCATGCTAAAATTTAGCGTTTTTGGACGCAAACATTGTCCCGGTACTAGGAAAGAAATGGGCCAGGGCTGACAATTTACATTCTTAGTTTGGGCACAGTCTCCATCTATAACATTTTGTGTAAACTACAGCTGTTGTGACGACATACTACCTGGTTCCACACTGAGACGGTGTCCCTGTCGTACAATGCTCTACACTCTGACATCTTGCAACGATTGTAACTTCTATTGTTTAGATTTTTATCTACCATTTATTTAAATAGCATAGCAGTACAGGTAACGTCATATGTCTTTGCCCAACATTGTAGATATTGCATTACATAATCTGAAGTGATGTCGAGGATTATTTTAATATTAATTTCGAATAACTTTATTTTCCTTTGATCAAAAGACTTGAAAATTGGTACACAACCGCGCTTGTCTATGTTCTTTTAAGTTGTATATTTTCGTTTCAATCACTTAAACAATTTGAGAGATATTGCATTAAAAAAAATATTTTTTAATTTTTTGTTACAAAAATTGGGCGTTAAGATCTGATGAACGAACTGTATATATATATATATATATATATATATATATATATATATATATATATATATATATATATATATATATATATATATATATATATATATATATACGTATTTAAGCAATTTACACAAAAACTACACCTGCCGCGATATGATTATTCGGTTCTGATTGTTCTGTTATCGTACTTTTTTTTAACAAATATTATTATTATTAGTTAGTTTACATGCTATAAAAATAACTTATCAAGTAATATTGGTTAGAATTATTTAACCTGAGTAACACACCAAAAAATTGAAGCACCTTCACCATGGCTGGCATGCTTAGAAAAGAAAAAACCCTTACCCTTTTCTTTATTCTTACCGATGAAACCTAGCACGCCCTGATTTTTGTCTCTTTGTCTCCACGTAAAAAATACTCCACCAAGCAAACCATGCACAACAATTACATCAACTTCGCTGGCCTTGGCAGGTTTTTTAGTGGGATGCAATAGGTAAATGTGTCTTTGATACAATGCTTTCTCATCACCATCTAAATTTGCAAGAGCTCTTGCAGCTGGAACAGACAATCTTATGTCTTCATGTTCCATCCACTGTGCCAGAATTCCAATCCAACCTACAATAATTAATCCAAAGAATATAATTATATTGATTATCCAACAAATTCATGATAATTAAAAAGTCTGGTACACAGCATGTGAATTATTGCAGTGAATTTTCATAAGAATTGTACACTATTATCACTATGCCATATTACTAATTAAAAGTATGGACGCAGCAACTGCGTTATGGCATAGTGAATTTTCATTAAAATGTTTTTAATTTTAAATATCTTTTGTTTAATAAAATACATCAAATTTAGTAGATAGTATAACATCTATAGTAGAAACCATATACCTACCATATTTCATCAAAATAATTTTATTGTTTGAAAAAATATAAAAATTCTCCAAAATCAAACAAAATTGTCTGAAAAAAACACAAGCGTCTACAGCCACCGTGATACTTTGGCTTTCAAAATCCTGCATGCGTTGTTTGGACTTCCCGCTTGTTTGGAATTTGATGTTTGATCATTTGATCAGCTGTTTTCCGCTTGTTTCTGTTGTACAGTATTGTTTCAGCTTGGTTTTAAACAATTATAAAAAGAAATAAAAAAATCTTAATGTATTGCCACATTTACGTATTCACATTATGGACTAAACTCTTCACTAACATACATTCCAAAATATAAAATATACATTCTCCAAACATTTTAATTATCTGCACAGAAATAAAAAGTCTGGACGTAGCAAGTGCGTTATGGTAGTGAATTTTTATAGGAATGATCTGGCACAACATATTTTATTATAACTTTTTTTTCTTGCCACATAGAAATCTAAGTGTTGGTATATAGTTTACTTTTTATATCATAAACCTACCTACCAAATTTGGTTATGATATCTTTTCTATTTTTTGAGATAAAATTTTTTTTCGAATGAAAACTCAAAATTTTCCCGGAAAACCTCGTCCGATTTTCCTGACTAACGAACTTGTCCAAGCCATTTACAAAAGAAAGGTACATGCCAAATTTTATAGAATTCGGCCCATTATTTTTTGTGTTATCGGTGTGGTAGCTACATACATACATACATACATATATATATATATATATATATATATATATATATATATATATATATATATATATATATATATATATATATATATATATATATATATATATATATGAACATATAAAAATTTAAACTGACCCCGCAAATGGGTTCTAGGGGTCCTAGTTCGCGTTCATTTGCAAAAATTCAAAAGTCGGGATCTCCCCATTTGTTAATTTTTTCTACGAAAATTCACTAACATTAAATTAGCAAACTATGTATCAAAAACTAGGTATCCTATAGTCACTTAAAACAAGTCTAGACAAAAGCAGGTATATAAAATAAAACAAGAAATAAATTAACATACTAAGCAAGCATCCTAAATGGTTGCAAATTTCTCTAAATTTTCTTAAGAAATGTATTTATGCATCATATTTTTTTTATTTTTAGTTTATAATTTAGACAAAATATGCATGGTCAACCAGTTCTTTACATAGTGGAGTTAAGGTTGAAATATATTTCGTGTTTTTTGTCGGAGACAATACAATACGATAAAAATACCTAACGGCCAATATGAAAAATTTTTAAATTTGTGAAAAATAAAATGAAATAAAAACGAAATAAATAGATAGTCTTTTGGAATTTAGAAACCACTATTCACTAACGATAAACTTATTAAAAACTAGAACTATTGCGAAAAACAAGCTGAAACAATACTACACAACAGAAGCAAGCGGAAAACAGCTAATCAAATCATCAAACATCAAATTCCAAACAAGCGGGAAGTCCAAACTACGCATGCGGGATTTTGAAAGCCAAAGTATCGTGGTGGCTGTAGACGCTTGTGAAAAAAACTGGTCCGATTTTCCTGGCCCATGAACCAATTCAAGGAATTTATACCAAAAGTACACTTGCCGATATATCAATATTACCAAAAAGTTTTCGACAAAAATTGCAAGAAAAAGTGTTTACATGAAAATTTGAAAACACCCCCTCTTAAGAAAATTAGCCTTTTTTACAAAAACTGGCTTACATAATGTTCCACGAAACTCATATAAAAGTCTTTTTACAAAAATTAGCTAAAAAGTTTTTTACACAACAATTCGATGAACAAATATGTTTCACGAAATCTCGAAAACAGGTTATTCATGTGAATTCGCAAACATGTTTTTTCCAATACTACTTATATTAATTACTAACATTTCTAACAATCTGACAAGAAATGATTTCCACGAAAAAACTTTAAAAAATGTGCGAAAACTGACAAGGTAATATATTTTACACAAAAATTTGCTGATAAAATACATAAAAAAACTCTGGACGCAGCAAGTGCGTTATGGTAGTGAATTTTTATAAAAATGTTTTATTGCAAATATGTGTGTTTTCTTTTTAAGAAAGCAGGCATCAATTTTGGTTACCAGTATAACCTATATAGTAAAAACAATGTGCCATGTTTCATAAAAATAATTTTATTATGTGAAAATGTACACAAATTTCCAAAAGTTAACTTAAAGTGTTCCCGGAAAAACTCGTTTCTTGGTCAACCTTATAGGTTAATAGCAAATTGGGCTATTCAAATATGAAGCATTTGATCAAAATTCGCTACCATAACGCACTTGCTGCATCCATGCTGCATTATATTTCGATGGAAAATGCAAAAATGCAATAACATAAGGCGTGTTTGACAAAAAAAATTGTATCACCAACGACTTATTAGCTCAAGATGCCCTATAATTAATATATATACACATTTTTTTCATATCTTGTATAATAACGGATATATTGAGCTTTATTGCTTTTTTACGAAAATTCGACAAAAATTATATACCATTAAACGATAAACTCTATAGCTAAGACTACTGCCAAGCATCAGAGAAAGGGTCTATTTGAAATGAATTTTCTGGAAACATTTTAGTGAAATGAAGGACAATGACGGTTGAAACTAAGACTTCAGGGTTTGTAAAACATCCTTCTTGAGACATTTGATTTCCATAGCCCGTATTAGATTCATGTCATTTGCCTAAATATTGCCGATTTTGACGTTTTAAATCGCAACTTTGACATTTTGAGGAAAACCCCTATTTATTGTTCTTTAAATGCCTATAACTTTTTTGTCTTTTAACCTACAGAGCTAAATTTTGGTATGTGACTTACCTATAAGGATGTAATTTGGTTGCCCTTACTTTGTTAATTCCGGAGATATAATTTTTTCGAAAGAAAATACAAAATTTTCCGGGAAAACCTGGGCCGATTTTCCTGGCTAACGAACTTATCCAAGCCATTTGCAAAAGGAAGGTACTCACCAAATTTAATCAAAATCGGCCCATTATTTTTTGAGTTATCGGTACATAAATACATACATACATATATATATATATATATATATATATATATATATATATATATATATATATATATATATATATATATATATATATATATATATATATTGGGGGCCCAGTTGGCGCTCATTTCAATACATTTTTTCAAAATTCAAAACTCGCCATCTCCTAATTAGTGATTTTTTTCTATGAAGCTTCACCAAAAAGAATCACAAATTAAAATACCAATCGCGGTGTCGAAGCATTTCTGAAAAGAAAAGGTGCTATATTTGATTAGCTGATAAAATAATAGGTATGTCCTGGTAAACAATAAAATAAAATAAAAGCATGTAAATATCTCATTTAGCTTTATTGTATTTCTTATCTCATCACATTAGCAGGTCAATGTTAGCATATTTGCTGTATGAATAATGCATTGGTATTTTTCAATTGTAAAAGTAAAGTATTTCTAAGAAATATTACTCATCATATCAACACTTCTTGGATAACTTTGATTTATTTAATTAAGCAACTTCCTGGAACTAAATTAATCCAATTTTAGTAGACAAAATATGCATACGACAGAAAGCAGATAGCAAAAATATTTTTGATTGTTTCTGAAATAGCCATTTTCCAGTGCTCTATCAGCACATATTATTCAATGATACTAATAATAACCGCTTACTTTGCAATTTTTGTAAATTTTCTTTAAAAAATCACTAAAGGAGATCGCGACTGTTGAATTTTGAAAAAATTTCTTCAAATAAGCGCACACTAGGCCCCCCAAAACACATATCCGGGGTCAGTTTCAAGTTTTATATTATTAATTATATATATATATATATATATATATATATATATATATATATATATATATATATATATATATATATATATATATATATATATATATATATATATATATATATATATATATATATATATATATATGTGTGTGTGTGTGTGTATCCCAGCGATAATTCCAAATACTCAACTTTTGAAAGTATTAAAGTAACCAGAATGAGACTACATGCAGTTAGAAATGAAGTGAATAAACCTCTGTTGTGAATTTTAAGTAATTTGGTTCAAAAGATTTTGAGTTTTTCCCAAATTAAAAATAAAATCTAAAAGACATGAATTGAAAAAACTTAAGTGGTTAAAGTATGATGCAAGACAAAGACAGAGTAGTCACTTGGCACTCGTAGATTGATACATATACCACAGACGTACATCATAATGCAACGATAACGTTTCACACTCGAACTGTGGCGATCCCACCCTATTGAGAGCCTTCGGGTATATTCGGATACGCGGATTTGTAGGGGAAAATAACGAAGTTTTGTATCAGCTACTTGAAGTAAAAACCAGATGGGATAGTGTGTTTTGTTTATTTATTATGATTTGACAGTAAATGATGCTTTTAAAATTGCAAACCAAAGAATAATAACGTGTTTTGTTTATTTATTATGATTTAACAGTTCTGTTTTGAGGTTAAGTAGTAAATTATTGTGATTGAAATAGATATAACAACTTGTACCTACATTATGCTTTTAAAATTGGAAACTAAAGAATAATTACTTGTTTTGATTATTTATCATGATTTGACAGTTCTGTTTTGAGGTTAAATAGTAAATGATTTATGTTTCTAAAATTAGAAATCAAAGAGTAAGAATATTAATATTCCTTGATTAATTGTTCAAGTAGGTAAGTTATTTGAATAATGAATTAACTTCTTGAGTATGAATTAAGTTTCCTTCTGATAATCTTTTGTAACTTTAATGAAATTTGTAATATAAGTTTCTTTTAAAGAGACTTACAGTACCTACATTCACCAAATTTCAGTTTTCTTAAAAGAAGCTAAAACACAAGCTTTGCATATCTTTTTTGATAATATAAAGAGAGAAATTCTTCAAATTAGCTTGTATTAGGACCTCTAAACCCGATCTTCGACGCCTGTTTAAATTAAAACTACTACTTTTAGTACTATGCCACACTAATAGTGTAAAATCTAATGAAAATTCACTATTATAACGCACTTGCTGCGTCCCGAAATTTTTTTAACCCTTTTTATCCTCTTCCAAAACCATTTATTTTTTCCTTAAACCATTTAACATATTCTTAGCCTCTTTCGCTTCCAGTTCTTGCTTACTGTTACTAACTATACACTTCTGCACCCACTTCTAAACTTCATGTATTTTACCAGATGTTACTCCGTCTCATATCTTTGACATTGACCATTTTTCTTTGGTTGCTTGTCGTTCACAGCATTTTTTAATATTTGATTCTATTTTGCATTCCTTTTCAAACACCCAATTTTCATTTCCCCACAGGCTTTTTTGGACATGCCAACGCTCGTATTTTTTAGTACCTAAATGATATGACCTTATCATATATTTCGCTTAAAAAATGTAAGGAAAATTCTCTATTACTCCTTCTCACATCTTTGACATTGACCATTTTTCTTTGTTTTCTTGTCGTTCACAGCTTTTTTTTAATAAATATTTCATTCTATTAGGCATTCCTTTTCAAACACCCAATTTTCATTTCCCCACAAGCTTCCTTGGACATGCCAAAGCTCGTGTTTTTTAGTACCTAATTGATATGACCTTATCATATATTACGCTTTAAAAAAAGTAATGAAAATTCTCTATTAATATTGACAAACTAAATACACGTTAAAGTTAGTCATGAAAACTACACACCAGGAAAAATTGAATTGAGCTTAAATAGTCACATTACTTTACGCATTAGTAATAGTATCTCAGAGAGATGGTGCTTTTTAAAACGAATGAGATCTGCAGGCTCAGCGGTGTACAATTCAAAAACGCAAACAAAGATCATTTTTCTAAAAATAAACTACCAAAAACGAATAGCAAGGTTCGATATATAGCGTTTTAACGCATTACAGCTAAGAAGGGGTATAAATATCACACCTCATATATCTCTGTAACTAATGAGGAAAGCTTCACGCGGAAAAGAGACAACGTCGACAGACCCAGAAGCGTGTCGGGTAAAATGCAGGTGGTGTCGAACTAGCCGAGAAGGATGAGCGGTTTGTGAACAAGACCGCGCATTTTTCTGTAGTCCGCCATGGTGCAGTTAACACCTATAGTGCTAGTGCAGCCACAAGCTACCGCTGTTGTATTAAAGCCAGCTCCTGTATAGTAAAGGACGAGTAGATATAATTACTCTTTATAGTACAAATGACTAAAGCGATATTTGTTTTAAACAGGGTTTCATGGAATTGTTTTAAAAATTTCCTAACCTAAACATTCTCTTAAAAACATCACCGTTGAAAATATTAAATTCTGGGTAGGAAACAATCATTTCTCATAGAGTGGTCGTCTAGCGAAAATTATATATTAGGCTGGAAGATGAACTTACGACTAACTGAGCAGCATATCAGACGAATAAACTAATTTTTGTTATGTTAGATTAAAATATTGTGTTTTACCGACTTAATAAACTCTTTCCCTAATTTTTTCGAATCCAAAATTCTTGTAATTTCTTTTGTTAGTTAACTGTTGTTACATAGTGATCAAATAAAAATCTATCAGAATAATACTGTACCTAATCGTGGCCACGAAATACTATAAGGTAGAAATTTCGACCTACATAATGTTTTATTGCTTTTGGAAACATTTAAAAATGTGCCCAATTATATTGTCTGTTGTGTAAAAATGTATCGCGGTAAAAATGTATAGCGCCTTATCTTTAAATTCAGTATGATACCTTTAATTATTACCTTTTAGTGAATTTTCTTTAAAAAAAAATTCACTAATGAGGAGATCTCGACTTTTGAATTTTGAAAAAATTTCTTCAGATGAGCGCTAATTAGGCCCCCCAGAACACATATCCGGGGTCAGTTTCAATTTTTATATGTTTATATATATATATATATATATATATATATATATATATATATATATATATATATATATATATATATATATATATATATATATATATATATATATATATATATATATATATATATATATATATAATTTGTATCACACCGATAACTCAAAAAATAATGGGCCGATTTTCATTACTTTTGCGAATGGCTTGGATAAGTTCGTTAGCCAGGAAAATCGGGCCAGGTTTTCCTGGAAAATGTTGTGTTTTCTTTAGAAAAAAAATTATATCTCCGGAATTAACGAAGTAAGGGCAACCAAATTTGGTACGCGGGTTTACATCCTTATAGGTAAGTCACCTACCAAAATTTAGTTCTATAGGTGAAAAGATAAAACAGTTATAGGCATTTAAAGAAAAATAAATTGAGGTTTTTCACAAAACGTCAAAGTTGCGATTTAAAACGTCAAAATGGGCAACATTTAGGCAAAGAACTTGAATCTAATACGGGCTATGGAAATAAAATATCTCAAGAAGAATGTTTTACAAGCCCTGAAGTCTTAGTTTCAACCGTCATTGTCCTTCATTTTAATAACATATTTCCAGAAAATTCATTTCAAATAGGCCCTTTCTCTGATGCTTGGCAGTAGCCTTAGCTATAGAGTTTATCGTTTAATGGTGCATAATTTTTGTAGAATTTTCGTAACAAATCAATAAAGCTCAATATATCTGTTATTATACAAGATATGAAAAAAAAAGTATATATTAATTATAGGGTGTCTTGAGCTACATCTTGAAAAATTATTTCTACAATCACAGGATGGCCCATAAGTCGTTGGTGATATTTTCTTTTTTTTTAATCAAACAGGCCTTATGTTATTGCATTTTTGCATTTTTGCATTGTCCATCGAAATATAATACATGTTTGTAAGAAAAGAAATTCTGGACGCAGTAAGTGCGTTATGGTGGCGAATTTTGATCAAATGCTTCATATTTGAATAGCTCAATTTGCTATTAACCTATAAGGTTGACCAAGAAAAGAGTTTTTTCGGGAACACTTTAAGTTTACTTTCGGAAATTTTTGTTCATTTTCAAATAATAAAGTTATTTTGATGAAACATATAACATTGTTTTTAGTATATAGGTTATACTGGTAACCAAATTTGATGCCTGCTTTCTTTAAAAAAAACACATATCTGCTATTAAAAAAGATTTTTATGAAAATCCACTACCATAACGCACTTGCTGCGTTCAGAATTTCTAATATTTGTGTGACTATTTGTCTAAAATACAATAATAACCATCCAACAAGGTTTAATAAAGAATCATATTATTATTGTTTTAATTAAGAGTATCATCTCATTGATTCCTCTCCTTACAGTTTCTTTTAGAACGAATTTTTGTAAATTAACATCTGAAATGAAGAAGCATTCTGTCTGATGTTTTTTTATCCACTTACAGTAATTATTCAGACAGTGGCATCCCTATTTTGCCTTTGTTTTTTTGTTCCAAGATCTCTCAGATGCCTACCGTTAATAATTTCTCATTAATGTGCAATACTACACAGGGTGCTTTATTTGACGAGTACTCTGTACGATATAACTTTATAAGATAAATCATATGATTTTTTTTCTGACGGCACAACATAAATTAATAGCTGTTTCAGATTCATCCATATTTTTCCTCATTGCAGTCTTTGACGTATTTGTTCCATATAATAACTGCAGCTCAGTCATATTTCTTCTATTAGATAAGCACACGGTCTTCTTTTCTCAGGCGTTAACGCCAAGTAGGTACTGTAACTCTGATCTTTAGTTTTTTTCCTCGCTCTCTTTCTCCATCCGCTTTGTCTCAGTTGTATCTAAAATACCATAAAAATACTGCTGCAAATTGAACCATAACTTCCACATAGCTGTGATAATCTACTCTCTCCGAAAGATATTCTCATGAAATGAATTCAGGGTCCATGACTTGATCACAAAGAAAATATTCATATTCCTGTACCCATAAACTTCTGAAACGTTATATTACTCGAGAGTTTTAACGAAAAAATTTCAATTTTCACCAAATCACCCCTTACACTCTGAAGCGATCTTACCCAAAAACAATTCGAAGCGTTCCTTTGTTGGGTACTAACTGGATAACAAATTTAAATATTCTATCTCAATTCGTTCGAAAGTTATTGCACCTACTGACAGGCGTACATGCCGACCGACCGACAGACAAAAAAAAGTTTGTTCCAGAATCAAGTTTTTTATGTTTTGAGACTTTTTAAAAATGTAATTTTTGTCATTGATATTCCACCCTACACATTCAACCCATAATTTAATTTCAGCACAGAATACCAGATGTTTGATGAAATTGAAAATTTTCTAATAAACAAACCCTAAAATGTTATATTACTCAAGTTTTAACGAAACAATTTCAATTTTTACCAAATCACCCCTCATTCATCCCCTACCCCCTGGAGCGATTTTACCCAAAAAGAATCGAACCGTTCGTAGGCCGGTTGCTAACTGTATACCAAATTTAAAGACGATATCTCAATTCGTTCTAAAGTTTTCGTGACTACAAACGGACAGACATACAGACCGCCAGACCAAAAAATGTTCGTTCTCAAATCATGGTTTCTATATGTTGTGACACTTTTTACGTTTAAGCGAAAAAAAATTTTTGACATTTTTGTCGCCGATGCCATACTTCCACGCGTTGGGGAAGTAAAAGTGGCCAGGTGACCTAACCTATAATCAGCACCTTACATAACCCTAGTATCCTTCAATAACGAATGCAGCCTCTAATCTTATACAATTACATACTCTATTATACTTCTTTTATCACACCTTTGTGTAGCCTATCTTAAGATATTTGTATGTTTAGGCCACAAATATTTGATACCAATAGGCCTTTTTCCAGGCATACAGTTTAGGATCTTGACGTCGAAGCCCATGCCTTCCCGTCTGAAGACTCTAGACCATGGTATCCTCCTACACTGTTAGGTCGAAGCCACCCTCAAAGGAACCCCTGCAACCTCCACACACTAAAAAATCAGCAGGTAATTTAAGACTTTAGGTTCATAGAACCCTCCTCGCGTTCATACGAAACGTTCACCTCACTCTCGCTTTTCCCGAGATCTCTATTTTTCTATTTGGCGCTCTCTCTTTCTTCGCGGTTTGCCCCAATGTCAACTCCGCGTTTCCTCTTCCAGCTCCCTTTCCGCGGCCCATTCATGATTTCCTCGTTCTTGGTAGACTTAGTTACCTCAAGCAAGTAGGAACCTTTAAACCTGTTCTGTTTTCTCGCAGTTTTCTCTTGCCGTCCTACGATTTTCCATCTGGCAGTCTTCCAGCACGTCTTGCTGTCTCCTGCTCTCCATTTCTACACACACATTCTCCTATTCCAGGCCTTAGGTTAAACCTACTAAAGAAGCCCTTGAAAGGCCCAAGAGCAGTCAACATGCTCACCGCCCTGTAACTCCAGGTCTTGAAGCCAGCACCCACGTTCTCTATATATCGATGTGGCCCTACCTTTTGTCTCCGCGTCCCAGTCCCTCCGCAATTCTACGTTAGTGTTCTCCTTGGCAGTTCGTTTGAGCATTCTACTCGTTATCGAGGTCTCTACCCTCTCGTGACCTAAGGGGTCACTTCTGGCTTCCAGACAAACAATCAGACACGCACTAGTCTCGTTAACTCTTGCACCTCCGTACGGTCTATCACTTTGTCTGTTTCGTTTCTTCTCACACCCACCCAGCCGTTCATATCTTCGGCAATAACTATATCCTGGTAACGTCACGTGTAGCACCGCATTCACATGTTTTCAAAATTTCTCTGTCTCTCGTTTGCTGTCACTCTTTATGAATGGATATCAGGAAACCAGAAACAGTTGCGTATACTCATTTTTATCCGTACCCATTCTATCCTTGGAAAAACTTTTATAATTTATTACAGATCACAGCTGTTCCATTTAGCATTGCATTACATTGGCAATCAAGGAGTTGACCTCTTGACTATGAAGATGTACTTCAATACCGGACCACATTCACAAGTATCCATTCAACAGTTCCTCATTGGGGCACTTGTGTTATTGCCTGGTTCATACACATAACGATCTTCCTTGCAGCCATATCTTGCACAGTCTTATTTCCGCTATATTTCACATACAGTGTGAAACATCCCAATTCAGTATCCCAACTATTGTGCATATTTATTTAAAAAATGTTTTTAATAGCAAATATGTGTGTTTTTTAAGAAAGCAAAAAGTAGGCATCAAATTTGGTCACCAGTATAACCTATATAGTAAAAACAATGTGCCATGTTTCATCAAAATAACTTTATTGTTTGAAAATGTACAAAAATTTCCGAAAGTAAACTTAGTGTTCCTGAAAAAACTGGTTTCTTGGTCAACCTTACAGGTTAATAGCTAATTGAGCTATTCAAATATGAAGCATTTGATCAAAATTCGCTACCATAACGCACTTGCTGCGTCCAGAATTTCTTTTCTTACAAACATGCATTATATTTCGATAGACAATGCAAAAATGCAATAACATAAGGCGTGTTTGATTTAAAAAAAAAAGTAAATTTGTATCACCAACGACTTATGGGCCACCATGTGATTGTAGAAATATTATTTTAAGATGTAGCTCAAGACACCCTATAATTAATATATTATATATATTGAGCTTTATATATATATATATATATATATATATATATATATATATATATATATATATATATATATATATATATATATATATATATATATAGTTAAGTAACTTGAATTAAGGGCAGTCAAAAAAGGAAATTTATTTGGCTAATAATTACAAGTTTATTTAATGAGAAAGGTATAAAGATTACTAGTTATGAACTAAACGATGTTATAGCAAGCACGTCTAAAACCAATCTGAATGTCTGGTATACTTGCTTTAACATTTACAACAGAAACTCTTAACAAGTATAATTGAATAAAATGGAAAATAACACAATATCTGCAACTAAAGGTTTTTATATGAAAAACACATCACGCCACAGGTCTTCGTTCTACTTCTTCTAGATGATGGAAGTTGGCGACGACTTATCTATCTATCTATCTATCTATCTATCTATATATATATATATATATATATATATATATATATATATATATATATATATATATAAATATAAAAATTGAAACTGACCCGGATATGTGTTCTGGGGGGCCTAATTAGCGCTCATTTGAAGAAATTTTTTCAAAATTCAAAAGTCGGGATCTCCTCATTAGTGAACTAAAAAAATATATATATTCACTAAAATTAATATTTTAGATTCTAACGGCCCGTGGAGAGCGGTTATAGAGGTCCTAGTTTGCGCCCATTTAAAAAAATTTCTCTATTATCATACAAATTTTTCTAATCTTGTGCTCTTTTTAAAAAATGTCATATAATATCGACGACCTGGTACCAATAATCTTAAAAGACAAGAGCTCAGGGAAAAAGGTCATGGAATTCACCCGACAAGTTATGACCATTGTCATTATATCATTATCCATTCGTTCTGTGTCAAAAACATCTAAGCCAGCTGCTCCCATACTTACTTTCAATATACATTTCCACAACATTCGCTCAGAACCCATTATTTTTAACTCTGTCTTTCCTTAATTTTTTCAAATGGGAATAGGGGTCAGTTGAGAGCTTTTGATTCACTATACATTGCTTTCTTATTTATGAGATTCGGTCTATTCGTTTAGAAGATATGGAGTTTTGAAATATCCCCAATGAATTTACTGAGAAATTAAAAACTAAATCATTTCAATTAAAAACTTAGCATAGTATTGAAGTTGATGCTAAAATAATTAGGAACAATTATATTATTACACCAACATACCAACAAATTAAATTTTAATCCAATAAATGTTCAAATTGAGCACCACCAACTTCCATACAATTGTATAAATCTTGTCATGGACGCTGGTGAGGCCCAACTCAGGCATTAAGAATTTCTCGGGAAATGTATTAGTGCTATTTCAAAAATCCATATCTCCTAAACGATTAGACCAAATTTCAAAAATAAAAAAAGCAATGTATAGGTAATCAAAAGCTCTTTTAAACGAGTTATCACATAACCCCTATTCCCATTTGAAAATATTTGAGCGTTGACACCCCCGCTTGGGAGGGTAAAGTTTGGGCTATACTTTTTGCGGCAAAAGTTGGCCCACTCACAAGCAAACTTGACGTGTTTCAGGTTTTTTTTGACAACATATTTTCCTGGAAGTTATGGCTGCCGACTCGTTTTCAACAGGCCACTCTATATATATATATATATATATATATATATATATATATATATATATATATATATATATATATATATATATATATATATATATATATATATATATATATATATATGTATGTATATATATATATATATATATATATATATATATATATATATATATATATATATATATATATATATATATCGAATCGAAATCGAATCCGCGACCGCTGGATCCAGAAGCACACGTTCTTACAACCGGACCACCGAGACTGCAAGTCATATAAACTATGTACTTCAATAATTGAGCTGTCAAAGTTTGTTAAACAAAATATTTTCATAGCAACTTGTAATTTTTTAAATTCTGGTTTTACGGATTCTGACATTTGTGCCAAAACTAAGGAGACATTATATTAAAGTTAAGTGGCCGGATCTATATGATTTTGTACTCCAACTTCTGGATTAATATGCCAACCTTTTGCCAACTGAGTCATTGTGACTGCTTTAAATAGATTATTACTGATAGGCCTATTATATATATATATATATATATATATATATATATATATATATATATATATATATATATATATATATATATATATATTTATATTCTATATATACACATACAGGATGTCCGGAAATGATGAGCAAAAAATTCAGGGGGTTATTCTACTCACAAAATTAATGCCACTAGTTCTTATAATAGTTTTCGAAAACTCGAAAATAACGAAGTTATAGGGTGTCAAAAAAAAATTGTTTAAAATTTTTGCCGATAACTTTTTTGTCGCGGATCGATTCTTTTGAAATTGGGTGCACACACATATATTATACAATTCTGTATTTATGTTGAAAATTTGATAGGACAGAAACAGATAAGGACTCATAACTTTTTTGCTTGAATCTTTATCTCAAATCTAACAATACATTTTTGAAGGGAATTATAAAATCTTCAAAAAAGGTCATCTTCTTGCATCATGATAAAACTAACCGTTTTCAAGAAAAATGTTCTTAAAAATTTACTGGTATGATTGAATACGAAGTCACCTAATCTCATTTTCAATATTAACGGAGCGTGCTTTGAAAACATTCTCTGTCAACAAGATCATGTGGCGTTAGTTTTGACAGATAATAGTTTGTTGTGATTTTACTTGCGGAATAGTTCAGATTAATTATAAAATATGATGAATAATCATAATTATTTGGTCAACCTTCATAATGAGCATTATTGGTCTGATGAGAAGCCTCACTTGGCCATAGAACGCGATTTCCCGAATACATTTTCTGTTCATGTGTGGGCGGGAATTCTAAGAGACCGATTAATTGGGCCACATTTCCTCCCTCAAAGACTCATCAGTGAAATATACTTAATTTTTTGAAGAAACCAGTTATCCACTCTATTGGATGATGTACCCCTCCAATCAAGAAATACAATGTGGCTGCTGCAGGACGGCGCGCTGCCACATTTTAGTACAGCGGTGAGGAATTTCTTAATGAAACATTTTCTGAAAGATGGATAGGACGCGGTGGGTTTGTGCAGTGGGCTGTAGATCGGCTGATTTAAACCCAATGGATTTTTTCTTTTGGGGTTACCTAAAATCTCTTGTATAAAGGAGTCCTGTTCAAAACGTTGAAGATCTCAGGCAAATAATTATTGATAACTGTGAGGTAATCAGGGAAAAAGACGGAATATTCGCTAGATTTCATCGGAATTTCCTGAGAAGAACTGATTTATGTGTTGAGATGGAAGGACATCACTTTGAAACTTTGTTATAATATTTAATTATGATTTCTAATGAATTATTATTACAATGTTTAAATGTTGCAAGTTCTAGCAAGTTATAAAAAAGTGGGGCCTTGTAAATTGCTGATAATTTTACAGTTGTAATAATAATAAAAATATAACACTTTATTTGTCAACACATGTGACATAATTTTGTTTCCGAGGCAATTACTGTGACTGTTTTCAAAGCACACGCTATTGACAATTTGATGAAGTGATTTCGTATTCAATCGATACCAGCAAATTTTTTTAAGAACGTTTTTCTCAAAACCGCTTAGTTTTATCGTGATGCAACAAGAGAACCTTTTTTGAAGATTTTATAATTCCCTACAAACGCATATTGTTAGATGTGAGATAAAGATTAAAGCAAAAAAGTTGAGACCTTATCTGCTGGTCAAGGGCAGTTTCGGCCTTTAAATTTCGATAGATCCTTGTCAAATTTCCAACATAAATATAGAGTTGTATTATATACGTGCGCACCCAATTTAAAAAGAATCGATCCGCGACAAAAAAAGTTATCAGCAAAATGTTGAAAAACAATTTTTTTGACACTCTACAACTCCGTTATTTTCGAGTTTTCAAAAAACTATTATAAAAACTAGTGTTGAACAGCAAAATATGAGTTTGGGTTAGTTATCAAGCGTTTATTTTTGAAAAAGTTATTCGGCAAAGAAAATTTTGCCACTATGGTAAAAACCTTAGGTGATCATGTCCTTTATACACTGCCATTTTACGTTTATCCTATCAGCATTATGTCATCTGAATACATTATGCAATGGAACCTTTGTTTATTTATCCTGATTCCTGCTATCTTTTCCTTCAGCCTATTTATTGCATCTTCTATAAATAAATTAGACAAATAATGGGCATCCTTGCCATACACATTTCCTTATTTTATCTTCAGCTTAATATTCTGTCAATAACTATTATGGTACTTTGGTGAGTTTAAACAGTAGTCTAATAAAAATGTTCATAATTTAATTAAAAAAATAATGTTACCTGACTTGAAGATGTCTTCCAGTAACTCTGGGTAAAAAGAAAGGTATGATATTATCCGACAAAGGGTAATGTTAACATTGATGTTGTCTCGATATCGGTTATGCATTTCAAGCAGTAGCGGTAAACCATTTAACTGCACAATATCTTTTGCATGCTTTTCGAGGCTGGCATGATGCACTAGTGATTCTAAACATAAAGGTAGTACACCAGTAGAAGACTGAATTGACTTTGTCAGTTCTATAGATGGAGTTTCATGATCCACAAGCCTGCTGGCATCCTAAAAAAAAGTGAACTGTACAGCAAAATCATTAAAGCAGACAGCTTATATAAAAATAATCAATTATTACAATATAGGTACATATATGTCCGGTTTCACGAAGCTCGATTAAATATTTAACGGATGGTTAGTTAATTATTGCTTCAGACGACCAATCACAGACTATTATTCGTATTTTTGCGGTGACAAACAAATATTTAAAAGCTGTGATTGGTTGTTATTAATCAATGACTAACTAGTCGACCGTTTGTGAAACTGGGCATTCGTTTTTATAGTGATGTTGTCATTCAGGATTTTTTGTGTGCAGTGTAGCCACAGACATACTATTTTTCTTCCAGCAAGACGTTCCTAGTATGTAAGACTAGTACCCGGTTTCACAAAGCTTGATTAAATATTTAACGGCCGATTAGTTAATCAAGGATTAAGACGACCAATCACAGACTGGAATTCGGGTTGTTGCCATGACAACCAAATATTTTGAAGCTGTGATTGGTCATCTGAAGCTCTGATTAACTAACCGGCGGCCGTTAAATATTTAATCGAGCTTTGTGAAACTGGGCATCTATCATGGATATGCACTGCACCACAAAATTAACACATAACCTGAATATTCCCTAAATTTTGACTGAATTTTTATCTTGTTCCTTTCTGCTGCGCCGATCATGCAATCTCGAATGAGATCAAGTGTGAAAAAATAGGGGCAATTAAAGTTTATGACCTTAACATAAACATTTCCGATTATGGATCATCCTCAATGTTCCTATTGTAGTAGCACTTTCGGAGATAAATAAGCATTCATCAGAACAGAATAAGCAATCTGTAAAAGTTCATTCTGCTTCTACATACATACTACTACATTATAGGCTCTAACAAATTTCAGTTTAATTTTCCACATGATTTTTGCAACATAGTAATTATAATAGGCAGACCCATACTTAGGTAATCGTTGATTTTTATTATATTCGTGCAACAGGAAACGAAAAAATTCAAATTTTGATCAATTTCTCTACACAGATAATCCACAATCCGGATATAGGCCACTATATTAAAAAATTAATAAAATAGTAAACTCTAAATTTTGATGTAGAATTTAAAAATGATATAATATGCAGGCTGTTCTATTTAAATTGCGTGACGCAGCAAGTGCGTTATGGTAGCGAATTTTCATTGAAAGGTTAACGGTAAACGTCTAATAGGCAGTCACCAAGAATAATAACCTTTTATAGGTAATCCTGTGTTTAAAGTGCCTCTTTAGTAAAGATACAATTCGGGCGAGATCGGAACGTGAACTGGACGCGGGACGATGTGCACTGTTGCCAGATGAGTATAAGCAAGGGTCATTTTAAATATAGAAGGCAATCAAGGGGTGAACAAATGTTTTCATAATGTAAATAAATGATAGTATTGCGTCATGTACATAGATCGATATTTGACATATTTTACGGAAAGCAGTAGGAAAACGGAAATGTGAACAGTTAATTTTCAGCAATTGTGGTCTAGTGGGAAAAACGTGATATAGAAGGAAATCAAGGGGTCAGAAAATGTTTTTATAATTTTAATAAATTAAAATATGGCGTAATCTACATAAATCGATATTTGACATATTTTGCGGAAAGCAGTAGGAAAACGTAAATGTAAACAGTTAATTTTCAGCCTCAGGGGGAAAAACGTGTGCCTCTCCACCCTTTTTTGGTACATCAGTAACATCAACAGAGGTTGTGCCATTGTGATTGAGCAAGGTAATCTGCACGTTCCACCATTCCCAGGGGGCGTAAAGCCGTCGGTCCCGTGCCCCATGCGATGTTGGGCACGTTATAGACCCAAATTCCCCGGACAGTGAGGTGAATGAATGACACTTTAGTAAAGTCAATGAAGCAATTTCCGTTGCGAATTGCCGATGATAAATACAACTGTATATGCTAATATCTAACTGTAACCAGTATATTATTTCGAAAAATCGCAATGTAATCGCATGGTAATGAAGCAATTTCCACCGACAACTGTCGATGATAAACAAAACCGAGAAAATGGCTCAAAATGGGCTTACCTTCGGAGTGTCCGTTTATATTTTACTTTCCAACCTTAAATGAGTCAGAAAAGTCAATGAAGCAATTTCCGTTGCGAATTGCCGATGATAAATACAACTGTATATGCTAATATCAAACGGTAACCAGTATATTATTTCGAAAAATGGCAATGTAATCGCATGGTAATGAAGCAATTTCTACAGACAACTGTCGATGATAAACAAAACCGAGAAAATGGCTCAAAATGGGCTTACCTTCAGAGTGTCCGTTTATATTTTACTTTCCAACCTTAAATGAGTCAGAAAAGTCAATGAAGCAATTTCCGTTGCGAATTGCCGATGATAAATACAACTGTATATGCTAATATCAAACGGTAACCAGTATATTATTTCGAAAAATCGCAATGTAATCGCATGGTAATGAAGCAATTTCTACTGACAACTGTCGATGATATTAGCATATACAGTTGTATTTATCATCGGCAATTCGCAACGGAAATTGCTTCATTGGTAATTCTGCAGTTGAATCCGGTGAACCGGCAGAGTCGTCGCGCAATAGAATGCCGTCGTTGGAGTTCACGCGCTGTTGCCACATCCTTTTCTTTATCGACTTTGTAAGGAAATAATATTTAGTACAAACTTAAAAAGTCGGGACGCAGCAAGTGCGCTGTGGTAGCGAATTTCTATACAACTTTTTTTAATGTTAAGTATGTTTTTTTAAGAGACTAAATGTAGGTCAAACTTCAAAGGTCGGGATGCAGAAAGTGCGCTATGGTAGTGAATGTTCCTAGAACTACTTGTAATGTGAAATATGTTTTTTTCATGAGACATAACATTTAGTACAAAGTTAAAAAGTCGTGACGCAGCAAGTGCGCTATGGTAGCGAATTTACATAGCAATGTTTTGAATGTTAAATATATTGTTTTAATCATATCAAATTTAGACAAATTTAGACAATCTCGCCCACAGGAGAAAGGTTGGACTGTAAAATAACCCACTTTTATTAAACGGTTCGGTACAAATTCTCGTACGTTTGCAGATAGGCACATGGGCTTTACCCATCATGAAGTATTTTGGCAAATGAAATACAGAAATTAGGTTTATTGTGACGGGCAGGAATAATTTCTTTTATAGCTATAATGAAATAGAAAGTAAAGGTGAGTAAAAATATGTATTAAAATGTCATAAAAATTAGATTGTTTGGCGATATATTTGCCCGCTTAACTGAGAATAAGTATGACGCCTCAAGATGCCGCAAGAGGCGAATCCGGTTGCAAAAACTATCAGTGTCTCATCCAGTAGCCCACAATTTTCAGCAGACCCTGCCTTTCTGTAAAGAGGGTAGGGATCTTTAACGTGCCCAACATCGCATGGCCACGGGACCGACGGCTTTACGTCCCCTCCGAAGGGCGGAACGTGCAGATATTCAACTTACTGAAATACAATGGCAGAACCTTGGTAGATGTTAATGTTACAGTTTGTACTAAAAAAGTGAAAGGAGTACCCTGGGAACGAACTCAGTACCCTTATGTCCAAAGGCACACGTTCTTACCCCTCAACCACCGAGGTTCTTAATGCACACAGAATATATATATATATATATATATATATATATATATATATATATATATATATATATATATATATATATATATATATATAATGGTGAAAAAGAAATGGAAAGTAAATTGCGCGCCATAACTATGGAAAGGTCATTTAACCCAATCGAATTAAAGTCGCCTACTAATACAATAGAACAATAGACACCCACTAAATTTTATAAAATTTTGCGTATTTATTGTCAAAAATGACTTGTCCATATATATATATATATATATATATATATATATATATATATATATATATATATATATATATATATATATATATATATATATATATATATATATATATATATATATATATATATATATATATATATATATATATATATATATATATATATATATATATATATATATATATATATATATATATATATATATATATATATATATATATATATATATATATTTGTGTGTGTGTGTGTGTGTGTGTGTATGTATGTATGTATGTATACTTTCATTCTTCTGATTATTTAAAAGGCAGAGCCTATCTTGTATCATAAAGCTTTTGTACAGTGCAGTCGGTTGCACTGTACATAGTCATGTCAGCTTTCATAGCGAATTTCTTCTTCAAGGTTTCCTAAGTCTTTTCATAAGCTATTATTTTATGAATGTTCATTACCATAACGCAATTGCTGCCTCAATATAGGTGATTTCAAAAATTTTCCGTTTTACTTGATAAATTATATCATACTCCCTACCATAATGCACATGTATTTATTATATTCGTGTTCATTAGCGTAAAACACTTGCTGCGTCAATATAGGTATATTTTAACATTTTTCCGTTCACCTTGA
Source organism: Tillus elongatus (assembly GCA_964006375.1). Classification (NCBI taxonomy): domain Eukaryota; kingdom Metazoa; phylum Arthropoda; class Insecta; order Coleoptera; family Cleridae; genus Tillus; species Tillus elongatus. The sequence continues at coordinate 255,933,443 of OZ023262.1, read as the reverse complement.
TAAATTATATCATACTCCCTACCATAATGCAAATGTATTTATTATATTTGTGTTCATTAGCGCCAAACACTTGCTGCGCCTATATAGGTATATTTTTAAATTTTTCTCTTTTTCTAGCTGAATTGTATCATACTCCCTACGATAACACACATGTATTTTATTCGTATTCGTTACCGTAAAACACTTGCTGCGTCAATATAGATATATTTTTAATTTTTCCGTTTTACTTGCATACCTATATCATACTCCCTACCATAACGCACATGTATTTATTATATTCGTATTCATTGCCGTAAAACACTTGCTGCGTCAATATAGGTCTACATTTAAAAAAATCCGTTTTACTTGCATAATTATATCATACTCCTACCATAACGCACATGGATTTATTATATTCGTATTCATTACCGTAAGACACTTGCTGCGTCGCCAAAGGTCAATTTTTTTCCCGTTTTACTTGCATAATTATATCATACTCCCTACCATAACGCACATGGATTTACTATATTCGTATTCATTACCGTAAAACACTTGCTGCGTCAACATAGGTCTACTTAAAAAAAATCCGTTTTACTTGCATAATTATATCATACTCCTACCATAACGCACATGGATTTATTATATTCGTCTTCATTACCGCAAAACACTTGCTGCGTCACTAAAGGTTATTCTTTTTCCGTTTTACTTGCATAATTATATCATACTCCCTACCATTACGCACATAGATTTATAATATTCGTGTTCATTACCGTAAAACACGCATTATTATACCATACGCTACCATAACGCACTTACTGCGTGCATATTTATTTTCATGAATTCTCGGATCTTTTAATTTATTTCTACTACTAGAAGGATGTGGCAACAGCGCGTCAACTGCAACGACGAAATTCTAGTGCGCGACGACTCTGCCGGTTCACCGGATTCAACTGCAGAATTACCGCTACATTGACTTTTCTGACTCATTTAAGGTTGGAAAGTAAAATATAAACGGACACTCCGAAGGTAAGCCCATTTTGAGCCATTTTCTCGGTTTTGTTTATCATCGACAGTTGTCGGTGGAAATTGCTTCATTACCATGCGATTACATTGCGATTTTTCGAAATAATATACTGGTTACAGTTAGATATTAGCATATACAGTTGTATTTATCATCGGCAATTCGCAACGGAAATTGCTTCATTGACTTTACTAAAGTGTCATTCATTCACCTCACTGTCCGGGGAATTTGGGTCTATAACGTGCCCAACATCGCATGGGGCACGGGACCGACGGCTTTACGCCCCCTGGGAATGGTGGAACGTGCAGATTACCTTGCTCAATCACAATGGCACAACCTCTGTTGATGTTACTGATGTACCAAAAAAGGGTGGAGAGGCACACGTTTTTCCCCCTGAGGCTGAAAATTAACTGTTTACATTTACGTTTTTCTACTGCTTTCCGCAAAATATGTCAAATATCGATGTATGTACATGACGCAATACTATCATTTATTTACATTATTTATTTATTTATTTATTTATTGAATACATGCCCAACAGGATAATCCCATTAATAGGGCACCATACAAAAAGAACAATATGTAATAATATGAACAAAAAATACTTCCAAAAAAAAAAACAAACTAAAAACTAAACTAAATTAAACTAAACTACAAAACTAAAATACTGTGCAAAACATCACAAGGCAGAAATTCTACAAAACAGTACATATAACGGTTCTAATAACCGACAAAGTAAGATATAGCCACCCTACGAATAACCGCAGCATTATCCGAATAGAAGTCGCACAAGTTTGCAATGTTATTAAAGTCAGAGCTCATTGTATAAACAGGTGATTTTATATACAAGTTAGTCCTTGGTATTGGAGGCTTAAACACTCTCACCACTCTAGATGCAGCCCGTGGAACTGAGAAATTTAATTGCATCAATAAGTCTGGGCAATCAACTTTACCATGAAACAAGTTATGCAGGAACATTACAGATGCAACTTTTCTACGCGAATACAAACTGGGTATGCCAGCTTGCATCAGCAATTGGCCATGATCACATCCTCTCTGTGGGTAGGTACAGATGCCCTATATACAAGGTGTTTTAAAAACTTACGCTGAACATCTTCCAGAGCACCAATCTGAACACTATAAAAGGGATCAAAAACCAAGCTACAATATTCAAGTCTCGATCGAATGTAGGCAAAATAGAGAATTTTCAAGCTATCCAAATTGGAAAATGATCTGCTATTCCTCACAATGAAACCCATCAACTTCCAACAGGATGCTGTAATTGTTTGAATATGTCCAGTGAAACTTAGATGTTGATCATATACAATGCCTAGATCCCTGTGCGTTTCAGTCCTAGCCAGTGGTATACAACCCACTTTGTAGGGAAAAGCTATACGGCTGGTTTTTCTAGTGTATGTCATCACTTTGCACTTCGAGACATTTAATTCAAGTCTGTTCTCAACACACCACAGCTGCAAGTTGTCATGGTCTACCTGGAGTCTTGAACAGTCACCAATATCGTGAACACTGGAGTATAACTTGAGATCATCAGCAAATAATAGATGATTACCAGAAATTACAGAGCTTATGTCGTTGATAAATAACAAAAAGAGGAGTGGGCCAAGATTGGAACCCTGTGGAACGCCGGAGCTAGCAGTGAAGGGTTCAGACTTAAATCCATTATAAAAAATATATTGCACACGGTTAGCCAAGTAGGATCCAAAGAATGCTATCAGCCGTCCATCAAGCCCCGCCAAATGCAGCTTGTACAGAAGTGTTGAGTGGTCAACTCGATCGAACGCTTTGGAAAAGTCTGTATAAATAACATCCACCTGACCCCTTCCATCCAAAGCTTCACTTACATACTGTGTGAAAAGGGATAAATTCGTCAGTGTTGAGCGCCCCTCCATAAACCCATGCTGGTATTGTGACAAGCAACACTTCACGGCAGGATAAATACGAGCATACACAACTGCCTCAAAAATTTTAGCAAAATTACATAGGATAGCTATAGGCCTGTAGTTGCTGACCCTCGAACGGTCCCCAGACTTAAAAACAGGACAGATCCGAGCAACCTTCCAAACCACAGGGAAGCAATGTGTGCGCAGCGACAAGTTAAACAGGGTTCTAAGGGGTCTGAGAAGAGCATGCGCACAGTCCTTAATCAACAAGGATGGCACCAAATCTGGTCCAGCAGTAAACTTGTTCTTGAGCTTCTTGATGGCTTTAAGAATTTCCTTATCACCAATCACTGTCACACTGACTGCCATATGCGATGGTCCAGAGGTATCTACTGGTTCAGTGATGTATTGATGACGGTACACACTTTTAAAATAGTTTCCAAAACAGTTAAAAATTGTTTGGGGTTCATTATAAACCATGCCATTTTCATCAGACACAGTACTTGGAATGTTACTTGCTCGCCTCCTTTCCTGCATGTGAGACCAAAATCTAGAGGGATCAATCTTAAGAGACTCTTCAGTTCCACGAACATACTCAGCATATGCCTCTCGTAGCTTGTTTTTAACTATAGATCTAAGAAGACTATACTCTGCATGATCACTATCACGTTTATGCCTCCTATATCTTGCATAGCACCTCTCCTTATTTTTTATATCATTTATTATTTCATTGGTAAACCAGGGAGGAAATTTTCTAGATGACCTCTTGCACTGAGGAACATGTTGTTCAAGGATACTGTAAAGTCTGCCATAAAAGTAACTACAAGCCTCATCAGCGGTAGTAAAGGACTCCAGTTGAGACCAATCTTCATCAAGTATTGCAGCATACAATGCAGGGTAATTGGCCTTTCGAAAGTTGTAAGAGACCTGATTGTTGCATGGAAAGTATTTAGGACCATTGTAATTTTTCCTGAATTCCGGAAATATGCCTAAAGCAGGGTGATATCCATCTTCGGGCACTAGTGGATCCATATCATGGAGAACCGAGCAATTACAACTGGCAAAGACAAGGTCAAGCAGCCTATTGTTTCTATTGGAAATATTATTAAACTGTGACAGGTTTAAAAAATTTGAAAAATCATGGATAGCTTTGGTTTTAGGATCAGTGATTTGTCCATAAATAAACTGAGGTGCATTAAAATCACCTATAATAACCAAATTTTCCAACAGCGGAATGACAGATTGTTCCAGCACATTAAGGAAAAGTTCAAGCTGCGCTGCTGACACATATGGTGGTATGTATATACAAACCACATGAAACACAATCTGATCCAAAGTGCACCTGCACGCAACAATATCAATAACTGGTACCGCCTCTAAAATCGCAGATAAATTCAATTGAGCCACCTGAACATCACAATGAACTGCCAAAAGTACTCCTCCACCAGATCTCTTAGTAGTAACATCCAGTCTTCTATCTGCCCTAAATACACTGTATGAACGCGGAAACAGCTCAGAATCACCAATGTCAGACTGTAAATTAGTTTCACTAAGAGCAATTATCTTGAATTCAGACAACCGACACAAGCCTAGGTAGAGATCTTCTGTTTTAGTACGTAAACCACGAGAATTCTGGTAATAAATTGGTATCCTAACACTGTTGGGCTGATCTAGTTTAAAGAAGCAATAGTCGGAACACCGTTAACATACTTAATCTTGAGGTTTACTTCACCATCATCCACCCTCCGCCTCAATTCACTGACCACAGACTTGGGAGTATGCACTTTGCCTAGGGGTTCTATCCTGCCTAACTCTGACATTACGATACAAATGATCATCCTTGAGTCTTCCAGTCCTGCGCAGAATACCAAGTACCTGATGTTCATCAGAGAGAGTAACCTTTAGAGGTCTAGGAACGGATGCACTGCTGGAATGCCTACCCAGGCGAAATAGCCTAATCTGGGAGTAATCACCCTCAGGACACAACTTGTGGAGGATATTCTTCACTTCCAGTCTGTCAACATCACTCTCACCATGGCTAGCAGTAGACCCAGACTCAGATTCGGGGAGTCCAAAAATAATAATATTTGACTTCCTCTTGTCTCGCTCACGAATCTCCTGTATTATATCCTCTATATAGGAGTCACTACCAGTTGGAACCTGTACAGTATTGGGCAACTCTGCTGTTACCTTCAATTTTTCAAGCTGCTTCTCGACATCACTAATTCTAGCAATCAGGTTTGGCAACTGTTTGAGACCATCCTCACAATCAGAACACAGAAACAACAGCTTCCTCTTCTTCAACTCCATGCATCTAATCTCAGAGGCACTAAGGTCTGAACACTGCTCACAGAACAAGAGCTTACAGGTGTCACAACTAAAGGTCTTACCAGTAACACCACATTTTGAGCAGTCACTCATGATTTATGGACAGCTGTAGATAAACAGTATAAAATGAAATATAAATAAACTGATAAAGTTAAAAGCTTTTTCCATTAACACAATACCAGGAGATAAGATAACCACAGTGCAAAAAACATAAATGTTCAATTGCAGAATACACTCCAACAAAGAAAATTCAAATGTAACTTCCACTACAATGTTCAAAATCCGTAACCAACACTACCACCAGTGCACACAAACAAATGCTGCAGCTTGTCATAAACCTTAACAAATTTGGATGTAAAAAACTTAGTGATAAGAACCATAAAAGTACAAGCAGATCTTTCTGATGTTTACACTTTGCAGGCTAATCTCAATTTATGAAAACATTTGTTCACCCCTTGATTGCCTTCTATATTTAAAATGACCCTTGCTTATACTCATCTGGCAACAGTGCACATCGTCCCGCGTCCAGTTCACGTTCCGATCTCGCCCGAATTGTATGTTTACTAAAGAGGCACTTTAAACACAGGATTACCCCTTTTATATATATATATATATATATATATATATATATATATATATATATATATATGTGTATATATATATATATATATATATATATATATATATATATATATATATATATATATATATATATATATATATATATATATATATATACCTATATATAAACTATATGTTTGCTTTTTCTATCATTTTCACTACAATCTATTATTTAAAAAAGATGTTCTTTATTAAACGCTTAAAAGTTTAAAGAATATATATTTTAAAGGTTTAATAGTTTACCTGCTCATCTACAAATACTTTTCCTATAAAATACCCCATACATGGATGTTGTGATTTTTCATATAATGATACCAACAGTTCTTTCATTGCATTAACAATCATATCACTATTGTGGGTAAGATACCTCAGTGGGGGCTCTATAAAGAGTCTGTGATCAACTCCATGACATCTTGCCAAACTCACAGCAGTTTTTGCATCCATCATGTTTGCTAGCATAGTGCAATGCCAGTTATCTAATAACCTGATTTGTGCCAGCTGATTTATTGCTTTCCTTCTAACTGTATCATTTTCACTGTTTGCGAGATTTAACAACCGACGTGCAAATGAAAACTTTAAATTATCCCATGTCCTTCGTAATCGACCTATAGAAGGATGCTGTTTTACCCATTTTTCATCTATATAAGTTTTATTAAGTTCTGCTTTCTTGTCAGGAATTGCATCCATGAAATCCAGTATCGACGTATCTAGTGCATTGTTTAGAATACCTTGAGTTTTTTTGACTTGGTAATAACCCCATCCCAATCTAAAATAAAGATATTTTTTAAAACACCAAACTAAAAATCTTTATTTTTCTGTGACAATCAAAGTCACCTAGTTAGATTTAATGATACTTTTTAATAAATTATAGATTATTTTAATTATTACCCCGAGGAAACAGAAATCAAAGCTGTGTACTTGAAAAATCTAGGATATTTTAGCAATCCCATGAATGATTAAGATTGAAGTACAACTCCTATTTTATAAGAATTCTTCTAAATCAGCTTTTTGTACTTCTTATCATCCTAAATTCATTTTCCAGTGTTTCTTTTATATAATATAGTATTTCGAGGTGTCTGCGTACCTTGTATCTATTTATTTTATTCAAAATGTCATTAAAGCACATGTAAAACGTAAACAAAACGCTCATTTCAATATTTCGAATTTGACGTGCGCAATGTCAAAAGTGACTTTTTAAATTTAGAAATGTCAAATGTCATTTCATTGTCCAGTGAAAGCAACCTCGAAAGCTAAAAAGCTCCTAAAATTAATTCAAGGTTGTGAAAATTCTGATGTAAAATCGCCGAAATTCCTTCGGTCCTTTTCGAATTTCGCGTTGTTTCTTCAGTATAAGTCACTTCTGTTTTCAGGAATATTTATTTAAATTTTTCAATGACCTAATGGAAAACCTTCTGTTTTGTAAAAAGCAACTTTTTATACCGTAAGTTTCTAGTTATAACCAGTTAGATTGGATAAGTTACCTGCAAAACCAGCGTAAAGTGACTTGAGTGATCGTACGTCTACGGCAATAGACCACGCCATTTTGCCATACAAAACACGTTTCTGTTTTTAATTTTAATATAATAAACAACAATAACAATGTCTAACGAGGAAACTTCGGCCGATCGCAACGTAGAAATATGGAAAATCAAGAAATTGATCAAAAGTTTGGAACTGGCTAGAGGGTGAGTAGTCGTGTCAAAAAAGGTTGTGTCTAGCATACGTTTTCTTATATTGGACATTTCCTCAGTAGTTTTACCACGTTTTTAATATTATTCCTTATTTTTTACATTCCAGGAATGGTACCAGCATGATTTCATTAATTATACCTCCAAAGGATCAAATCTCTAGAGTAAGCAAAATGTTAGCTGATGAATTCGGAACAGCTTCTAATATAAAATCTCGAGTCAACAGACTGTCTGTACTTGGTGCAATTACTTCTGTACAGCATCGTTTGAAGCTATACACTAAAGGTAATTATAATAATCATTTGTTAAAGCTGTCGATTCATTTGTAAAGCAGATACTTTGCAAGCGTTCAAATATATTCATATTTTTGAATCTCATCGAGGCCAACAAATATTTCCCTCTGTTAAATCGGAACTTTTTCTTATTTACATTGTTATGTTTTATGAATTAAATCTGCCTGTTGGTATGTTCCCATTAAGAAACATTCATTGTATAGTATATATGGTAAATGTGCACTTCGGGCCCTCCAGTTAATTTCAATTCAACAGCCCATCTCAAAACCCATCGCCCCACCGATTGTTTCTTTCCCTGACCATAGTTTGCCTAAATGAACAGCAGGAGTGCTGGGTGGGGAAGGAAATAGAAGTAGAAAGTGTGAAGAAAACAGCTTAAGCTGACCACGAAATGCTGCCCTATTCATATTTTGAAGCCATAACCCCCCCCCCCCCTCCCTTAACCCCTTCCTACCCTACACAGCATCCCTATTCACCCCATGTCCCATAAGATTCTTGAGGGTTGCTTCCTAGCAATTTATCTTGTGGTTTTGTGGTTTATGCAACAAGGGTGGTTGTAGGCTTGCAAGCGGGGAAGGTAACCCCCATGACCAAGTAGCGACCTCTCCAGAAGCCTGAGAATTACTCCAAAAAAAACATAATGGAACAATGCTTATAGAGTATGAATTATATTTCTGATCTTAACTGCTTGACACATAATTCAGTGAATTTGCAGATTATCCCTGGGTCAGTTTTAGATAAACCAATTTTTCTGTTTGACGGGCAAGCCTGTTAGACAACCAGGACAGCTAAATTCCTTCGAAAGTATATATATTGCGAAATATAGTTACAACAAAAATTGCATAAACGTGGCACCACTGCCGATTACGAGCCACCTGATCGATTGCTTCGCTAAATAAAAATTCCCACGTTTTTAACATGTCCTAGAGATAACATAATAATACAGATAGTTCCGACAAAGCAAACTATGTTAATTTAGGTGTCGTTGAACCTTTCCAAAATTACTAGAGATGGACACATTTTAGATAAGTTAGTAGGGACAGTGCACACCTCGTCCCACGATAAAAATACAATACACTGTAGAATTTGCCTGCGTTTATTTTCCCATCTCAGTTCGGCCCCTTTACCTAAGATCCGGTATAAAAGGTGATGTTAGTTTTTAAAGTAGTTAGAATTTTTCATCCTCTGATGACGCTAACTTGGTTAGTGAAACGATCGTCAGGTCTTTTTTTTAAATGTGTTGTGATTTGGGTTCTCCAAGTGTACTTGTACATGCACATCTATTATACAGGCAGCTCTCTATGTGGAGTTATAAGTTCCATCTCGATCTATACAACTACTGAAGCAGATGGTGCCACTAGATGCCTTTTTACCATCATTGGAAATGTGTTATACTAATAACAATTAAAAATTCATCCAAAGTAATTGTGAGCTGTACGACAGACTCGCCCTCTGAGTGTGTAACTAGGTAATATGTTTATATGTTGTCACAATAGCTCTAATAAACACAGTGTTATACATAAAGACTAGCATCTAGTCTTACATACATTGTTACTTGTTTTAGGGAAGAAAGTAACAAGGCTGATGATTTAAGAAATAGTTGGTCGGTTGTACACAGTCTATATATAACATTTTGGGTTTATTAGAACTGCCGGCATCATAGTTATGCACCAAGATGGCAACTTTTGCCGTACAGCTCGCAGTGTTCTTTGAAGGTGGCTACCTTTAGCCCAATTTCTTTGGATTTATTTTTAATTATTGTTAGTATAAGGCACTGATGTGCTCTAATGAGAGGGGATGACAAAGCAGGTAATGTGGAAAATAATATTAGTTACTTTAAGACCATGAAAGGTAAAAGTTTTCTGGACAGCTTGTTGCCTCTTACAGCAGGTAGGAGATTTTTTGGACCTATTCTTTTAACATCCCTGAACCCATAAGGGATTGTACAGAACTGCCCATGATTTTTAAATCACTAGCTCCTGCTGCCGCCCTTTGCTAAAGATCAATGTATTAATTGTTGTTGCCCTTACTTAGTGAAACCGTTCCATACTAAATACAAACATAGAGACTATTCCTCTAGCTTCACAAATGTTCGTTTTTTTCTTTGTAACCGGTTTTGTTGTTTGACAGCATCGTTGTTTGACATCATCAGATAAGACATTTAGTAGGGATCAATGCAGCTTGTGTAGATGATATAACTAGTTACAGTCAAAATCAGTTATTTTCTTGGTGGCAAGTGGCAATGAAAATTAAACCCTGGTACCTCTGTTCTAAATTTTGTAAGTGAACGCCCTTAAAAATGAAGCCACTCCCGGCCCTGCTTACAATTATAATTTTTAAGATATGGATGGTTTGGGATGTTCTAAGATGTAAAAAATAATAAAGTTTTTTGTTTCAGTACCTCCAAATGGGTTAGTAATTTATTGCGGGACTATAGTTACTGACGAAGGGAAAGAAAAGAAAGTTAACATTGATTTCGAACCCTTCAAACCGATAAATACCTCTCTATATTTATGTGACAATAAGTTTCATACAGAAGCATTGACAGCTTTACTAGCTGATGACAACAAATTCGGATTCATTGTTATGGATGGTAACGGAGCACTGTTTGGAACACTCCAAGGTAATTTTTTTTCATTTTTACATCCTTTATCTTTCAGAAATTACTTTATAAATGTTTAACAGGAAAGAATAAGTAAACGCCTGAACTATAAAAAAAATCTTACAGGGCATATTCATAAAGTAAGGGCCGTATGGTCATTAAAAAAACTTGTGAGAAAAGTTTTTATTGACAGTTTTAGTTTACTACATATCTACTTCACTTTTCCACATAATCGCCATTCAGTTCTAAGCACTTTTCGTGAGGCTATACCAGTTTTTAACCCCTCTGCATAGAAATTTGCTGCCTGAGAATTGAACCAGCTGACAATGGCAGTCTTGCGTTCCTCATTTTCAAACTGTTCACCAAACCACTGTTTCGAATGCAAGAAGTAGTCGCTAGGTGCAAGGTCAGGACTATGCAGAGGGTGGTCAATAAATTCCCAAACAAAAATCTTCAATTTTCTTCTTGGTTACGGCAGCTGTGTGAGTACGCACATTATCATGAAGGAGGAGTATGCCGGAGGACAGTTTCCTGCATCTTCGGTTTTGGATCACACATCTCAGTTTGGTGAGCGTCAGCTGTAATTGTCGACTCATATTCCATAATATCAACCAAAATGACGCCCTTTTCGTCCTAAAAAATGGTAGCCATCATTTTTCGACTCTAGTACAGAGATAGCTGAAACTTTTTCGGTTTTAGTGAACTTGAATGATGCCACTGCATTGACTGTTGTCTCGATTCTGTGTTGTTGTATGTTTCCTCGCCTGTAACAAGGTGGCAAAACAAATCATGTCCATCTTGTCAATAATGATCCAAAAATGCTGTGTCAATCGCACATTTGCTCTTTGTGCTGGTCAGTGAGCATTTTCAGTACCCACCTTGCACACAATTTCTGACACCCGACTTTTTTTTTGTGACAATTGTGTAGATAGAGGTGCATCCAACTTGCTGAAATTCATCAGCCAGAATACTAATCATCAGTCGCCCATCACTTCGCAGTTTTTGGTTCACTTCTTCAATGATTCTGCTGGTCTGAATACTAGACCTGACATTACGCTCTTCATCATACACATTTATGCAGCCATATTTAAAGTTTTCGACACCATTTTCTAACTTTTTTTCACTTATTACTGTAAAAAAAAAGTTGCTTAGTTTTTAGCGTAAAATGCGAATCTGCAATCAAAAGTAAGGTTTCTATTTCGGATTTAAAGATGCCTTCTGCCCCAATCACAGAGGTTAGGGTGGGGGGTCAATTTTTTGTATCATTTGGTAGTTTTTTCAAAAATATCACCGATTATAAAGTGCATTTTTCGAGATATGCAACCGTTTCCAGACTTTCTGGCCACCCGGTAAATGAATGTATTTAGACACATGTAGTACTTGTAATTGGTCGTTTACCTAAAATTGTATTCTGTTGGGCTAAATAAATCAATAAAGAACACACACTTGCAAAAAAAGGGAATAGGTAGACTAAAAGGAAAATTCTCGGAAAACCTCAAACAATTGAATAAGTGCAGAAGCTTCAATGAAATGAAAGGAGCTGTTAAAGACAGAAAGTTATGGTTCAGATGACAAAGCGACATTGCCCTTAGACCGTAGTAATGATGAGTAAATGTGAAATTAAAAAAACGATCAGTAAGGAAAGTTATGATAAAAGTGAAATTAATTTAAAAAGATAGTTCACTTTTATTTGCTAATGTAAAGCTTCAACATAAATTTGTACCATTTTTCTGGTGAGTGAAACACCTCTTCAAATTTTTTCTCATAATTGTCACATATCTCTTTTCATGTACTTACGTTTAAATACGTTAAACATTTCCCCTTTTCATGTTGATCGCATATTGAGCAATTGTTGTTGTGTGTTGTAAATGAAGTTTCTTAATGGGCCTTTCTTCTTTATTTAGGGAACACAAGAGAAGTGCTGCACAAATTCACGGTGGATCTGCCAAAGAAGCATGGTAGGGGTGGTCAGTCAGCTTTGCGTTTCGCCCGTCTAAGAATGGAAAAGAGGCACAATTATGTTAGAAAGGTGGCTGAAGTGGCCACACAGTTGTTCATCACCAACGACAAGCCGAATATTGCCGGGCTCATATTGGCCGGTAGTGCTGACTTCAAGACTGAACTTAGTCAATCTGATATGTTCGATCCTGTAAGTATCTGCAAGCGTTTAAGAGTTTGATCAGTCCTTGGTGCGGCGGGGGGTGTGGTGGTGTAATGTCTTTTTTTCCACATATATATATATATATATATATATATATATATATATATATATATATATATATATATATATATATATATATATATATATATATATATATATACACTGCTGTATACGGTATGTACAGTTTAAGATGTGGTACATTGAAATTTAGGAAATAGTAAAAGATATGAATTTTATTAAGCCGAACATTGCCGCGCTCCTATTGGCCGGTAGTGCTGACTTCAAGACTGAACTTCGTCAATCTGATATGTTCGATCCTGTAAGTATTTGCAATCGTTTAAGAGTATGGTCAGTCCTTGGGGTGGGGGGGGGGGTTATGTCTTTTTGCAAAGATATATATATATATATATATATATATATATATATATATATATATATATATATATATATATATATATATTTACTGCTGTATACGGTATGTACAGTTTGAGATGTGGTACATCAGATTTAGGAAGTAGTAAATGATATGAATTTTATTAAATGGGATGAGTTTTATTTATTTTTTAAATTATTTAGTCATTCACCACCAGATCAAAAGCAAAATTAAGGATGGGCTGATACACAAAAGGAAACAACAGTTAGACTGTATGAAAGATACCTCCACTTTGTCGCCGCCAGTTGAATGATATGCTCTTGGTGCTTCTTTCCCAGCTCGAATATGTCCCCACTGCCTGAACTTAAAACATACCAAAATCTGGTTGGCAGAGCCCAGTGGAGATTTTAGAAAAGCATTTAACAAACCTTGTAACGAATTTATGATTTCTCGGTATCATAAAAAAACGTCTGAACTTAAGGATGTCGAAGCCATATAATATTTCCTTTGTTCGAAATTGCGTGTTATTTCAGACCTATAATAGATGAGTCGGTTCTTTGGTTTCAAATGAGAAAAAATTCCAGAAATCTTTCCTTCATTCGAAATTACATTGTAGCGAAATATATTTGACTGGCTTATTTACCTCTAAAAGAATTTAATCTTTTCCTTATGCTATATTTTATTTTACAATAAATAATTTTTTGTATTGAATCACGTGTTAGCTACATCCCTTTTTCTCAGGTAGTTCGTCTTTTAACAACCTCTAACAAGAAGTCAGAGCGGTGTTTACCACATTGCGAATTTACGTAATTCTGTATGATGATATATTGTTCGCCCATTTCCGATCAAAAAAATAGGGGCATATTAAAAAATTGCAAACACTTTTTTTTTCCCCTGAGGGCCCATCCGCGGCCTTGCCGCCCCGATAGCAATGAAACCTTTGGTTGATTGTGCATACCTTAGTCTTACTCCACCCATTTCAAAATCACTGTGCCTTGAACTAGTCTGTACAGCGATTGGTAGGGTGAAGTTTTATATTGCTCTGTCTCCGGTCTAGACTGACCATAGATCAGTTGCCTTTTGCGGTCCAGAGCTTTACACTCGCACAAGATGTGCTGGGCTGATTCCTCCACCTCGCCCCAGAGTCTGCAAGTGCGTCTGAAGTAAAATGTCCATTGTTTCCTCCCCCGAGCTTGTAAAGCCTCCCGTGGATGTTCTAAAGGAGCCTATGTTGGTCTGAGTGCCCTTGGACAGGATCTTGTGTAGTCGAGAACTCTCGGACGTGTTTTCCACTTCCTCGCAGTGCCTCCTCCACGACTCCTTCTTGGCGTCCCTCAGTCTTTTGTTATAGGTCGTTAGGGCTTGTCTATATTCATCCCATGCTCAACAAAGTCACCCAGAAACTGGGTGGAAACTGTTAGATCTAAAACTACCTCACGCCGTGTTGTGGCGAAGGTCGGTTTATTACCTCTATTCCATATGTCTAAATTAAATTTCATAAAGAATTGTAAAAGTGCCCCACCCCTAGAGTTTGCGCCCAAGCTACCCCACAACTCATGGTGCGTGTTCGCATCCATGCTGATGATGGTCTGCCATCCACCTGCTCTGCTACTCACCATCAGCTGATCCAATTCGTTGGGTGAAGGTGGGTCCGTGCTGTCCCTTGGCCCATCTGCTCCTCCACATCGGATTTTGATCGTTGCCAGGTCCCTGGAACAGACATTCATTAAAGGCAGAAACTCTATCCCTTCCCTGACAAAAATGTAGGCCCTCGGGTTCTTGCTGGATCTGCTGTAGATGAGCTTTCCAGCAGCTCCGCCGAGTCCCTTGATCTCTCCTTTATAGGAGTACGGTTCCTGGATGAGGGTCACATCTGTGTTCCTCAGAGCCATCAGTAGTCCGGCCGTGGCTGCCCTACTGTGTTGGAGGTTTGCAAACAGTTGGTAAAGCATTTGCTTAGATTATCAAAATGTAAACTGACATAAAAGTCTAGCGTAACAAGTACTATACCATTTTCTCTGCAATACAATATAACATCTAATGTTGCATGTGTATTATGGTTATCCAAAAGTACTGGAAGCATACGTGCTTTTTTTAATATGTTTTATAACTTCTACGAATCCTTCGTTGGTCATCCAACCACTTGGAGAAGCAATACCAATGCTGCCTTCTGGGGCTGCGGTCAAGTAAATTCTTTAAATCTCACTCGTGGAAATATAAACTGGTGGAATAGCATTTCCACTGGCAATGATTTGTCCCACCTGCTTACAGCCTTTATTTGCAACCACTTTTGGCACTCTTAAAACAGTGTTCCTTCTGCTTTCAACTACGTTCACGATTCTAACACTAGTTAAGGTGTATTTTTGGTAAACACTCCCTAGGTTATCTAAAAACATGTCTATATCAACTTGATTATCAAAAGTCATGTTTCCGGCTAGAATCGTGGACTCTGGTTTTCGCAAAGCGAAATTACTGTGTTGCTTCATGAAACGTTTCATCCAGTCAACTACATCCAGCTCAATGATTTTTTGACCATGACTTTGGAGGAGCATTTTTTTTTAAGCTTTATAGCATACTCATAGGCAAATTGTTGAAGTCTCTGGTTACACATATATTTTCTTTTGTTAATTGTCCCAGAATGTTTTGTAGATCATTTATAAATCCACCATAGTTTACATTTGGTGATCTGTAGATAGTAATGAGTTTCATATCTATACTATGATTTTCAACAATAAGCCAGTTACAGTTTTGTATCACTTGGTTTAATTTTACTGAGTATGCAAAACTTTCATCTATAAATAGAGATATTCCTCCTCCCTGTGTTTCTTTACATGAATGAGCACCTTTAAACCTGTGGCTACTATTCCACATGCAATGTGTCCGTGCGCTTTCACAATTTAGAGGGGCAGATTTCAGTGTTTGCGACCTTATTTTCAAGAAATTATTTTTCTCTCACATTTTAATGTCAATTAAAGCAATTTTAAACGTTTTTTTTTCTTCTTATACACACATCTCATGGCCTATCCTTTACTATATATGCAACAAAATTAGATTTAAAATCAGTTTATTTGCAGTTGATTGATCTTTTATGGAAGATTATATTTAGTTTATTAGGGAACACATTTACTAAAAGCAACATAGCTACTTGTATATTTTAACTTCATGTTTTTTTTTGTTACAGAGACTGCAAGCTAAAATTATAAAGCTGGTAGATGTCTCTTATGGAGGTGAAAATGGTTTTAACCAGGCTATCGAACTGGCAGCGGAATCCTTACAAAACGTTAAATTTATTCAGGAGAAGAAGCTCATTGGCAGATATTTTGATGAAATCAGTCAAGACACAGGAAAATACTGTTTCGGTGTTGAGGACACGCTCCGAGGTTTAGAACTGGGTTCTGTTGAAACGCTAATCTGCTGGGAGAATCTGGACATTCAGCGATATGTATTGAAAAACCACACTACTGGTACTGATACCATACTGCATTTAACGCCCGAGCAAGAGAAAGATAAATCACATTTCACAGACAAAGAGGTGAGTAACAATGTGTTTGATAATTATAAAATGCCCCTTATACCTAAACTATTATTGAATGTGTATGGTAAGAATGAAATTGTGCTATGCGAACCCAAGTTTTCCTTTTGAAGGCGGGTTATGAACAGACATCATTCCTGCTTAAGACATTATGTTGGGAGAGATCCTAAAGGATCACCCCTTCCATTAACGTCAGCACGCACACCAGCGGGAGAAGTCGACGGAAACGGCGCTCCATGCTGAGACGTGGAAGGTGGAAAGGGCCCTGCACTACGGGAGGAGCACATTGGCTGTGTTCTTTGATGTGGAGGGGGCCTTTGATAAGGCAAAGACGGATATGGTTTGTACCCCCCTACAGGATAGGGGGGCGAGCATGCTAGAGGACAGGAGAGTTTCGCTGAGGGGGCCGGGGGCTGGACGTCGGGGTGACGGGCGGCTGCCCTCAGGGCAGCTGCCTTTTTGCCCCATCTATGGTGTCTGGTCATGGACGGCCTTTTAGAGCGGCTCTCTGAGAACAGCTTCTACTCCCAGGCGTACGCTGATGATGGGCTGGTCTTAGTCACCGGCAAATTCCTCGGCGTTGTCTGTGAGTGCATGCAAGCTGCCTGTAGCATAATCGAAAGGTGGTGTGGTGAGCTGGGACTCTCCGTAAACCCGGCGAAGACGGAGATGATCCTATTTACCAAGAAGAGGAAGGTAGAGGGGTTTAGGGCACCTGTAATGTTTGGAAAACCTTTAGCTTTAGGGCGGGAGGTCAAATATCTGGGGGTGAGCCTGGAGTCCTAGCTAACATGTGGGATCGCAAATAGAACGGGTTCTAAGGAAGGGAGTAGCAACTCTCTGGTAGCTGCGTCGAGTGATAGGGAAGACCTGGGGAGTTAATCCTCCGATTCTTCACTTCACATTGTCAGGCCGAGAATCCTCTATGGGGCGTTGGTCTGGTGGTGCGGTGTGAACCAAACTACCAGCAGGAAGCTGGCCAAACTCCAAAGGCTGGCAATCCTGGGTATCACAGGCGCTATGAGGACGACACCTTCAGCCGCGCTAGAGGTCCTGTTGATGCTGCCACCGCTTCCCATCTGTGTCAGGAGGGAGGCATCTCAGAATGCGAGACACAGGAAACTGGTGCGGAGAGGGAGCAGTAATAGGGCATGCAAGAGTCGCCAAGGAGGTGGAAAAGGAAAATCTGATTTCCGCCATAAAGGTGTGGGATGCCGAGGATGATATTAGGTTGACTAGGCCATACACCCTCAGGATCCCCAGTAGGGATAAGTGGAGGGAAAATGAGGTTGAATTCCAGCCCGCAAGCCTGGTCCGTTTCACCGACGGATCCCGGCTGGAGGACCAACAATCCTCCGGGGCAGGAATATACATCGAGGGCCTGGTGGTGCGCGAGAGCTATGCTCGTGGCGCATATACCACTGTATTCGAAACAGAGGTGTACGCTATCCTGTCTGTGGCCAATAGACAGGATGTGAAGAGGAGTCCCGAGAAATGTGTGTACATCTGCTCAGATAGCCAGGCAGTCCTCCAGACAGAATCAGGTCTACACTGGTTCAGGAGTGCGCTGACGCCCTCAAAGGACTAGCCAGGACAAAGGAGGTACAACTAGTGTGGGTTCCAGGACACTGTGGCGTGGCGGGAATGAGGTGGCGAATAATCTTGCAAGGCTTGGTTCCCGGCGGCCGTTCTGTGACCCGGAGCCGGCGATAGGTATAAGTAGGAAGACAGTCACTGTCGCCTTAGACAGGTGGACCGAGGAAGCAATGAAAAGGCACTGGGGGTAGGTTGGTGGCTGCAGGCAGACGAGTGACTTCGTGGAGGGACCGGACAGAGATAAAGCTGTTTGGCTACTCGGAAGGAGTCGACCTACGCTTCGCCGCATCCTTGGAGTGCTCTCAGGCCACTGCGCCCTTAGAAGACACCTCACATTGATAGGCGTAGAGAGGGATCCCATTTGCCAGGAATGCGGTGAGGATGAGGAAACATCCTACCACTACCTGTGCGAATGTGAGGCTTTTGGGAGTCTTCGAGCAGAATTGTTCGGATCGAGAAGTCTGCAGAGGAATCAGGTAAGTACCGTCCAATTGAACACCGTCACGGCCTTCATCTCGAGGTCGAGGCGGTTTGGCGACGGAACCAAGGAGGAGTAGAGCATATTTACTGGGGTTGGCAAAAAGGGCCCATGGTGGCCTACTTGCTTGGCGTTGGCCTCCCCACCATTGCTACTACTACTATGAACAGACTTAAGAAAATTTATCTCTCATGTATCTATCAGGTCCTGAGATAGTTGTAGTAGTAGCAATGGTGGGAAGGCTAGCGCTAGGCAACTAGGCCACAGCAGGCCCTTTTTGCCAACCGGCATCCAGCAATCACACCCTACTCGTTTCTTCACCAAACCTCCTCGACCTCAAAATAAAAGTCATGACAGTATTCCATTGGGCGGAACTTATTTTACTTCTCTATAGAGTCCTTGAACCAAAAAATTATGTTCGAAGACTCCTAAAAACCTTGCATTTACAGAGGTTGTGTTAAGACGTTTCTTCAGTCTCGCCGCATTCCTGGAATATGGGATCCCTTTCCACAGATTCCTATTTCCTACAGGAACTGCACTGGACTGGTTTAGAAGCTAGACAGACTGAAAACAAAGAGTTGTAATATCTAACTCTATCAGTACCTACTCATCTAGGACTTTCAGAGTGATGGTTGGAGTGTCACAAGGAACAGTTCTTGGACCTATGCCGTACATTATTTATGACAACACGCTACTTCAGTACATAGCGCATCCATCTGGAAATAACATAAATCCATGGACCGCAAAAGACAACTGATCTACGGTCAGTCTAGACCGGATACAGAGCAATATAAAACTTCACCCTACCAATCGCTGTGCAGACTAGTTCAAGGCACAGTGATTTTGGAATGGGTGGAGTAAGACTAAGGTTATGCACAATCAACCAAAGGTTGCAGTGCTGTCGGGGCGGCAAGGCCGCGGACGAGCCCTGAGGGGAAAAAAAAACAAAATGACGGCCACCTCCTATGCTGATGATACCAACTTTCTGATGGGTGGACATAATGTTCAGGACATTATGGCTGATGCCGACATTACTTTCAAAAGGCTTACCAACTGGGTTGATAAAAACAAGCTTGCACTTAATAGGCATAAGCCAGCATGCGTGTTTTTTAGGTCTCAAAAAATATATATATTGGACAAGATGTAGAACTTGATCGAGTTGAAGTGGAAGGTCCACATCGATGAGATCTGCTTGCGAATCTGATGCATTAACTTTACAGGCATTGAATGCTGCCAAAGGTAGCGAACTTGCGGACTCGTTACTTCGGTAGCGGCGCTTTAAACTAGTTATCAGTCTCATTGAGTCTATATAATTTTAGGAGATTTCACTCATGCGTATTTTTGACAGTTCGTGGAACACATTGAAACACGATGGAGCCATTTAGCAATCACAGAATTATTTTTCTTATATATCCTAGCCTCCCAACACCTTTTTCAGTAACAACATTATGAATGCGGTGTTCGAAAACGATCGGTAACGTAAATTTTCAGATTTATGAGGATAATTGCAGATTGACTTTGGAAAACACTGGTTTCAACATGCTTTATTTTACAATGAACCAAAGCAGTTAAATATATACAATCAGGTGACAGTTCCAATTTTAAGTGGTTATTTTATACCCATCATGCTCGCTTCGGCCCCTTTCAGTCTGTTTGCTAAAACTGCTTGGCCACTACCAAACAACATTTGAGTTTTCTTTCAAAAAAAAAATTTTCTCCGAAAATTACAAAGCTATTTTAATGAAATTTGGTGGATATGTTGCCTTGAGAAAG
The DNA here is from genome assembly GCA_964006375.1 of Tillus elongatus. NCBI lineage: Eukaryota > Metazoa > Arthropoda > Insecta > Coleoptera > Cleridae > Tillus > Tillus elongatus. The sequence goes on along the minus strand of OZ023262.1, from coordinate 255,913,097 downwards.
ACCTTACTACATACCAAAATTCAACTTTCTAGATTTATAGAAAATTGAGTTTTTCAAATTTTAAGTTTTCTTTTGAAAAAAAAATTTTTCTCCGAAAATTACAAAGTTATGTTAGTGACATTTGGCGGATATGTTGCCTTGGGAAAGGTTTTACCACATACCAAAATTCAACTTTCTAAGTTTATCGAGAATTGAGTTATCCAAGTTTGAAGCATTTAATAAAAATTCACTATCATAACACACTTGCTGCGTCCCGAACTTTTTAACTAATTAATTGTAATCACTCCACTTAGGTTGTTCAAATTATTACCATCTGAAATTTTGATAACTATAGCGCACTTGAAAATAGGTCAGTGGCAGAGCATAAGGATCTGTCTTCGCATATGTACGTACATGTTATGAAGAGTTGCCTCAGAACCTATTAGCACTTGGGCTAAGCAGAACCCAACAAGTATTGTTCAAATAATACTGGATGCAAATATCTATCATTCCGCTCAACTGATGAATCTTGTATGAACGAGACTATACTTTGAATTTCATTCTCAATGAAAATATGTTTTGTTGGACAATAGTGTTATTGTGTAAGCATTTGATTTTATTACTTGTATTTTTTATTTTATTTTTTAGAGTGGGGTAGAATTAGAATTGGTGGAATGTCAGCCTCTATTGGAATGGCTTGCAAACAACTATAAGAATTTTGGTGCTACATTAGAAATAATTACCGATAAATCTCAAGAAGGTTCCCAGTTCGTACGAGGATTTGGAGGAATTGGAGGTCAGTAGATTTGATTGAATATAAGCTTACACATTTTACAACAAACTGCATGAGCTTATAATTTCATGAATGAGTATTGAGACATTTATATTTGCTGATCCCATACTTTTAAAGTTAAAGAATACACCAGTTTCCTATTACACGGGCCTGTATTTTGTCATAAGCATATGTTTTACTTAAAATATAAATATAAAGAAAATATGGAGTTTCTTGGTTAATCAGAACTAGATTATACAAAGCAGTTAAGAACATTAAGGTGCCATTTATATAGGGCCTGCCTTAGATCAGTCTAGGAGACTGTATCTCGTGCCATTCCAGAAATGACCAGAAGGTTTGCCAATCAATATCTGGACTGTAAATGTCCTTATCTTTTCAAGTTTGTATTGGTCATACATCACATAATGCTACCCTTTTGTTAATGGCTCAATGTGATGCTATACCACTGGTAAACATTTGGTTTGCTTCCCATAGTTTTCTGAATATGGAACTAGATCTTTGAGGTACTTTAGGATGGTGTAGGAGACCTCCTAGTTCAACTGGAGCTTTGAAAACTTTATAATAATTTCTTTGGGATTATATCTTTTTATAGAAACTGAGATCTTTAGTGTGTAAGTCTTAATTTGACATGTTGCCGAGCCAGTTTATGTATTTCTCTCAACTTTTCCTGCAGCCAGATCAGATAACTAGGTCAGCTACTGCTGAAATCTCTTATCAGGTATGCTGCAAATCTGACATCCACCGGTCATTTCAACTCTTGCCTAGTCTCTGTTTTTTCCCATAAAAACTTTTAACAGCTACTGGAGTTTTGTTTGGTTGGTTTATTTTACCATGTGATCGAACATGGGCTGTGAAGATATAGTCTTCGTTTTATTTATCACCAGAAGTGCAATCACCTTTTAGAATATGACCAACTGAAAATTTCAACCCGGGTGTGTGTTGGTTTTCATTGGATTTAAGTTTTCTATACAATTGCAGAAAGTATCTTCTATCTGGCAGATCTCGTCCAGAAAATAAATTCTCATAACTTTCTAAAGCTCTCTGTTTATCTTTCTAAATGCGTATAGGACATTTTAAAACTATTATACTACTCAACAAACACAATTATTATTACCTTTGATGCTTTATTGTTGCTCTGTCAAACAGTGACCTGTCAATTTTAGTTTTTGAATTATCGCAAAAAAAAATCCTGATTTTCGTTTTTATTTTTTGAGCGAAAACCGACAAAGCTAGACGTTTTTAACTGATACATTGTCAGGACACTTTTTTACAGAGAATCTAAATGTCATCGCATTTTCCATGGCATACTAGATGCAAGAGTTACAATACTTAACTTTGTTTTTTCTTATGGGCTCCATATTGGATTTTTACTTTTTTTATTACAATTTTTTTTTCTGATTACGATGATGTATCACACGATATGGTCAAGTCTTACATTTTGGCTGAAATTAAAAAAAAAATCATTTGCACAGAGTACATTGGAAACCACGAAGTAACATAACTTGTAACAATAATTATGTTTAACAAAATTTTGACAGTTGATCAAATTTAGAGCTTGAACGCTCACATTGCTGCACAGTTAACTATTTAGTTTGAAATTGAGAACAATAGGATATCCCAGAATTTTATTCTTAGTTGCGATGAAACAAAATTTTAGAAACAACACTAAGTAGAGCAAAACAAAAACAAATGGAAAAAGTCATAAGAGGTGCTCTAATGGTTCACCTTCTACTTCTAAACACAATGCCACACGTTTTTGCAAGTTCCGTATTGCTCGTGAGATGTCCGCTCTTCTAATTTTATTCCTTATGAAGGTAAGGATGTTTCTTCGCAACTCATCAATATCGGCGGGCACAGTTTTATAAATCTGATCTTTCACCATTCCCCATAAAAAATAGTCTAATGGCCAAAGATCCAGCGATCTCGCTGGCCAACGTACATCACCATTGTTTGAAATAACTTTACGAGGAAACATCGTGGACAAATGGTCAGCTACCCTCCTAGTGTTGTGCGGCGGCACGCCGTCCTGCTGGAACCAGAGGTTCTGCATGTGGTTTAGACATATATTACTGTCAATGTAGTCTTCAAGGAAGGTCCTCAGAAAATCTAAATAACTTGATGCTGTCAAATTTCCTTCATAAATCTGTAGGCCGATGATGCTCTCGCCCAACAAACACACCCACACATTTAATCCGAAATGTATTTGTGGTCGCCGTTCTTGATGTTCACAAGGATTTTCAATTGACCAAATGTGCTCATTGTGATGGTTGAAGATGCCTAAGTTTGTAAACTTGCACTCGTTCGTAAATATCACATTACTGAGAAAATTTGGGTTTTGGTTTAACTGATCCATCGCAAACCTGCAAAATGCTACCCGTCAATTACTATCTCGAGGATGGATAACTTGGGTGATATGAATTTTAAACGGTTGATAATTTTTTTATTTTTTTGGGAACTCTCCACACCGCTTGATGCGATATGTTCAGCTCCTCTGCAATTTCCCGTGTGGAAGTAGAACGATTTTCTTGAACCTAGTAGAAAAGCTCATTAGATGAGGTTAGATATGGGGCTTCCTACGTATTATGTGGTACGTATTGAAAGAGAGTGTTTTGCTTACCGCTTGTAAAATTGCAACTTCATTCTCATTCTGTCTTAATTCCATATCTTCCTCTACGTTTGCAAAATGAACTATATTTGCCTAAATTTCTATGAAGTGATAAAAAGTAGTTTTGAGCTGGTTGCTCTCTTTCTGGATACCGCTGCAGATATGTTTCAAAAGTAATTTGCACATTTCGACACGAAGCGTAATACATTTCTAGCATATCCCGTTTTTCTTCACTGGAAAATGGCATTTTATTGATTAAATGAAAAAATTACTTGCGTCAATTATCGAAATGTGACAACTGTGAATGAACTGTCAAAATTTTATTAAACATAATTATTGTTGTTGTTGTTTCCAATCCACTCCGTGCAAAATATATTTTTTTAAATTTCAGTCAAAATGTAAAACTTGACCATATCGTGTGATACATCATCGTAATCAGGAAAAAATGTAATAAAAAAAGTAAAAATCCAATATAGCGATCATAAGAAAAAACAAAGTTAAGTATTGTAACTCTTGCATATAGTATGTCATGGAAAATGTGATGACTGATTTAGATTCCCTGTAAAAAGTGCTTTGATGTCTCTGTTAAAAACATCTAGCTTTGTCGGTTTTCGCTCAAAAAAGTAACAACGAAAATCAGGATTGTTTTTTTGCAATAATTCAAAAACTAAAAATGACAGGTCACATTTTTTTTCTGATTATTCATCATCATAAAAATGTGCAACTTTTTTCTAATTTAACCGATCTTCTAACTCATGCTTAAGGTCGAAAAATGGGCACCCTGTATAGGTGTTCCATTAGTAAAAAATTATGTTTCTGTCAATATCTAAAAAATGTAATACACGATTGTTTGTTTAATTTAAAGCATTGTAGTCAGCACAAAAAAAACGGCAAGTTTGCTAATGTAACTGGTCACGTGGCTCCAATAATAAGTTAGCAATAGTGCAGACTTAACTTTGAATAGCTGTATCTCTTTCGGATAGGCTAGTAACTTTTCTGTTGCCAACTGGTTCAAGTTATTGATTACTCTGAACCATTTTTTTTTGTTCCCTCAGGGCTCGTCCGCGGCCTTGCCGCCCCAATAGCACCGCAACCCTTGGTTGATTGTGCATATGCTCTGAACCATACTCTGAGTTATACAAATGTGTTTTTGTATAACTCAACAGAGTAAGGTGAGGTGAGGTCATTTACCTCTATGGTTTTCAAAAACATCTAAACAAAGTAAGGTGAGGTCATTTACCTCTATGGTTGTCAAAAACATGTAACATATTACCTGGTGAGAAAAGAAAGGTCCTTACTGAAATACATAAAATCAAAATTTAATGGGTTGAATGTATTTTTAAAAATTTAGTATTTAACCGAGCGCCTTCTGTATTGAATACATTTCATTGATCTTAAAATAATAACTTAATAATTCCGAACTTCGCTAATGGCTAAAATACTGTTCCCAGTGTTTGGTGTGTTCTGGGTATAAGTTTGTAAGAATTTTTACATGCATTTTACTGCACATGACTGCAGTGATGCTTCTGAATTCGCATTAATGCTTACAAGTTACTGGTACTACTGCTTCATTTTTACATTTTATTTTGTTGATTTACATTTAAACGTTTACACTTTTTAGTAGTACTAAACGCTATTATTCTCATTATTTTTTTGTTTACTTTGTCTGAGATGTTATTAACATCACACATTATCAGGCTGTGAATGTTTTAATTTATAACTAATAGCGAACGTTTTACACAATGCTGTCTGGACATCTATAGGCATTCTGCGCTACAAAGTGGACTTTCAATCTCTACAGGCGGATGAGCCGTTGGACGATGTGGACCTAGATGATTATTAAAAAGGTTCACATGCGTCTAAAAACTCCCAAGGTATTTTGTATTTATATTGATGGATGTCCCTTTTTTTAATTCATAGTTTATGATTGTATTTTTTAATTGTTTTTATAGATGATGCATGTTGTTCATATTCAATTTTGACTTTGTAGTTTTTTTATTTTTATATTAGATGTGTACTTTTTTTATGTTTCTATATTTAAAGTATATTTATTAAGTAAAATAAGGTCGATTAGAACATTATGGCCACTTTCATTATGTTTTGGCAAGTTGGTCATAGTTGAAAAAAGCTTAGACTAGTCAAGTTTTATTGTTAAGAAAAGAAATTACTCAATATTAATTTCTATGAAGGGTGAAACAAGTGCATCATAGTGTGATTTCGTTCAAATCTTTAAAACAAAATTTAAATGCATCCTTTAACTAAGTGAAGATTGGAACCTGTGATGAGCACTGATAAGTACACTTGAAAAACGCAAATCTCCACAACAAATCTAAAAAACATGACGGTCGTTTCACTAACCAAGTTAGCGTCATCAGAGGATGACCGACGGCTTTACGACCCATCCAAAGGGTGGAATGTGCAGACATCCAACTTGCACAAATACAATGCTGCAACCCTGGTTAATGTTAATTGTACAGTATATACTGAAAAAGTGAAAGGGAAACCCTGGGAATCGAACCCAGTACCCCTCAGTTCAGAGGCACACGTCCTTATCACTGAACCACAAAGGCTCTTATTTTAAAATTAAACCCAAATAATCAAAAAACATATTTATTAAAACTAAAAATAAAATATCAATACTGTATTAGGTGATATAACTGGTTACTGGTAATTAAGTTAGATGTCATTTACTCAGGCTTGCCGATCAGTGCAACTTTCTCCGCCCAATCATATTTTTCTGTGCTTCTGACTTTTTTGTCTCTTTTTCGTTTTTTACATGATAATATGCTATACATGTCATTTTATAATTACAAACACATTGAATGATGCTTCCCACTGTGCTCACCTTCAGTGAATTTCTTTCTTTTGTCTACTGGGAAGAAATTAATGAAAACACTCGTTCAACATGAGCATTGTGGCCTGGGATCGCAAACAGATATTGGCACAGCAGGATGAGATTTGCCTTTCTTTCTTTTTCTTCAATCTTCTTTAAAAGTACATCCATTTTTGGGATATGTTTGGCTATCCATTCATCCGACATTTCCTCTTCAATAAAAGATTTTAGGTACATAAGTTTTTCATACATTGAATCGCCCGTTACTACATCTTTTTCATTCAAATATTCTATGGTTTCTTCTACTTGATTCCATTGCGCACATTATGGTGCACTTAATCATGCAAGAAAAAACATTAAATTTTGTCATTGGTTCTATCCACTGTTAACAGCTGACAGTGTAGAAGAAATCTTCTATTTCTTTGTCAAATGTTTTTATCTGTGTTGAATTGATAATGTCATCATTCTTTAGTTTGTTTTACAGTTGTCTTGTTTGGTTTCCCAAATATTTATTGAGTAATCTGTTATGTAACTGCTTCATTGTTTTTTCTAAAACAGTTTTCACTTCGATAATGGAAATAATAGATTTCTCAATCCTTGTAATTTGCTTTTCAGTGAGACACTGTGCACAAACATAGTGTAAAGTTTGGATACAGGATCAGCTAATTATAGCTTTTGGAGCTTTTTCTTCAGCAAAAAATTCTTTCAGTGGCACCCATAGCTTTAGCAAACGTTCGACAGTTGGAAGCAGTGAAAACCATCGACTTCTTGAATAAGATAGTATATTACTGTAAGTTATTTCTGCATACTCACAAAAATCTTTTAGCTGTTCCTCCCTCACAGTAAATATCTTAGGTAAGGTTAGGTTAGGTTAGATTGTGGGTGGTCCATATCGGTCCCTCCACCGCGACCATAAGGTCTATTGTGGCTCACGCCTAATGTCTATATTTCGCCCAACAAATCCAGCCTCCTACAGAGGTCGATAACCTTTGCGGGCGAAAGTTGATCCAGCTCCTCTGGAGCAAGCTTTACCTTGCCAAAGAGCAGGTGTCTAGTCCTATCCGCTGCCGGACAGGAACACAGCGCGTGCTCTGCTGTTTCGTCATTCTTCATACACAGCCGGCACTCGGTCTCCTGACCGATCCCAATACGGTGCATGTGATGCCGCAAGCGACAGTGTCCTGTATACAGGCCGACTAGAGTACTCAGTTGTTGTCTGTTCAACTCTAGAAGTTTTTTAGCCCTTGACTCAGACAGGCCATTTATGAAGGCCTTAGAGTGAGCTAATCCTGGAAGATTTTGCCAATATTGAATTGTCCTTCTATCTGTCCAGGTCTTTAAGGTGCGTTTTGCTGTGCAAGATGTTATTCCCAGCACCGGTTCTGGTCCGACAAAGTCACACTGGGCACCACTCCTGGCAAGCGTGTCTGCCGCAACGTTGCCATCATGGTCCGAGTGACCCGGTATCCAGACCAGCGACACCTCATTACAGCTGCCCAATTCGTTAAGGGCAGATTTACAACTCCATACCGTCTTTGAATTGCACCGGTAGGAACCAAGAGCCTTTATTGCAGCTTGGCTATCTGCATATATCTTTATCGATTTGTTTGTGCATAGGTCTTTTAAGCTTTCCCTTGCACACATCTCGATGGCATAAACTTCTGCCTGGTGTATGGTTGCGTACTTGCCGAGGCTAGCTGATAGTCTAGCATCGGTGCTGCCCCCATATGCGCCGGCTCCTACTCCCATATTGGTTTTGGAGCCGTCAGAGTACCAGCAGAGGTCCGCTCTCAACAGGGTCGATTGGTTCCGGTCCCAGTCCTCCCTTTCCGGGAGGACGGTCTTGAAAGACAGATCTCTGCTGATTTTTGTAGGCATCAAGTCCGAGACCATTCCCAGAATCCTGTGACAATCACTGTCATCAAGGAGTCCGGACCCCCTCAGACTGACTTCCCTCGGCATGTTATCTGCCGTTTGTATTAGTCTGTACGTTGTCCACCTCGCCACCCTCTCCAACCATATGTGAAGTGGGGGAATATTGAGGAGGACCTCCAGAGCGACTGATGGTGCGGTGCTTATCGCTCCGGTTATCATCAGACATGCTTGTCTCTGTAGATGAGCCAGTTTGGCCCTCGCGGTACCACGAAGTACCTTAGGCCACCAAACTATGGCTCCATATGTTATCATAGGTCTGATAACCACTACATAGAGCCAGTACATCTGTTGGGGGTTTGTTCCCCAGTTGTTCCCACAGATTCTCCGGCAGGTCCACAGGGACATCTTAGCACTGCGGATAACATTTTCTAACTGTCTGTCCCAGTTGAACTTCTTATCTAGGATAACTCCCAGATATTTTGCTTGGTCCGAAAATGGAATGTTTTCCCCCATAAGATTAGGTGGTTTTAATTTGTCCAACCTTCTTCTTCTGGTGAACGGGACAATGATCGTTTTGCGAGGGTTCACAGACATCTGTTCCCTACGGCACCAATCATTGACTACATTTAGTGCTTCTTGAAGAGTACTAGACAGTTCCTCCTCAGATTTGCCTCTAACCATTATGACGAGATCATCCGCATACGCCTGGACCTCAACCTCGTCCACAAAGAGGGACCACAACAGGGGGGATAGAACGCCCCCCTGAGGACACCCTCTCGCAGCCCTAACGCTGACCACCTCTTCCTGTAATGAGGTAATAATGGTCCGATTGTGCAGCATGTTTCCGATCCAGCCACAGATGGTAGGTTCCACCCCCCTAGCGATAGTGGCCTCGTAGAGGGAGATCGGTACTGCATTATTAAATGCTCCTTCTATGTCGAGAAATGCCGCCACCGCAACCTCTCCATTTTCCAGAGAGTGTGTGATCTTCTCGACGAGGTTATTGAGTGCTAACTCAGTTGATTTGCCAGTTTGATAGGCATACTGGTGGGTATTTAGGGGGTTCTTGGGTAAGATGTTCCCCCTAATGTGTCCGTCCAGTATTTTTTCCAATCCCTTCAGGAGGAATGATGTAATACTGAGAGGTCTCAGTGAAGTAGGTAGGAGGTCATTACGTCCCAATTTGGGAATGTAAACCCCCCTAACCACCGTCCAGCTGGAAGGAATATAGTTCCAGGCCAGACTGGGTCTGAACAGCCTGATAAGGAAGGGTAGGAGAATCTCCAGTCCCTTTTGTAGTAGGACCGGTACCACCCCATCCTCCCCTGGCGACTTGAATGGCTGGAAATGATTCACAGCACACTCCACTGCCGAGGCTGTAACTATTCTCCGAGCAACTAGCCAGTCCTCCCTTTGGGGGCGTTTAGATCGTCCCTCAGCTGGTAGGACCTCACCGTTGCTCAGGATCAGACAATCTGGGAAGTGTGTGTGTGCTAAGAGCTCTAACGTTTCTTTCCGAGATTCAGTAAAGGAACCATCTGGTCGTTTTATCGATCCCAGTTCCTGTACACGGTCGCGTGAGAGAATCCTGTGGATTCTGGCACTGCTGGGCAAATTATTAATGTCCCCGCAGAACCTCCTCCAGGACTCCCTCTTAGCGTTCCTGATCTCTTTATTATAATGTGTTAGAGCAGTTTTATATTGCTCCCAGTTGCCTGTAATCTTAGCACGATTGAAGAGACGTCTAACTTCTCTTCGTAGTTTATCGAGGTTATTATTCCACCAAGTACACCCCCGACTGTCTCTCTTTGACCTCAGTGGACAGTTTTCGTGATAGGCAGAGACCACAGCTTCCCTAACCTGTTCGGCCGCAATCTCGATCTTATCACGATCCCTCACTGTGGGGATTGCGGACCCAAGTCTGCCGGCGAGGGACTGTTTGTATCCCTCCCAATCCGTCCTCCTCGGGTCCCGATACTCCACCACAGGTCTAGGGCCTGTTTCAATCTCAAATAGGATATGGGCATGGTCTGAACATGAGGGTTCAGACGACACCCTCCATTTGAGGATTTTTGAGCTCAAAAGCCTTGAGCTGATCGTTAGATCTAAAACCTCTCTCCGGTTAGCTGTAAGAAAGGTGGGTTCCGAGCCTATGTTGTTGACAACCAGCTCCTCCCCTAAAATGTATTCAAATAGTGATTCACCTCGTCTGTTAGTGTCCGTGCTCCCCCAAGCCAAGTGATGGGAGTTCGCATCACACCCCATTACGAGGTGATAGTTGTTCCTCTTGCAGTAGGCGATCAATTTCCGCACCTCTGCTGGAGGTGGTTGTTCTGCATCTCTGTCTCCAGGGAAATAGGCCGAACAGGCCACTACTTCCAGCCTGGTCCCCCCGGATGTGATCACGAGATGGATGGATGCCATGTCCAGTAAATATAGAAAAATACTTTCGGAACAATAGACTTCACATAAATGGACATCACATCAGTGGCAGTGGAGACTGTATTGTGGAGTATGTGTGCTGGGCAATCAATGCCTTCAACATCTTTAGACAAAATTTCTTTTAATTTGAAAAAAACGTTATTCACTCTATGCCTATCCCTCCCTCCAAAGTTGGGGTTTGTGTTATTCTGCGCTGAAAGTGACTATATTTTGAATCGTAATATTTAAATCCCGTAACGACTTAATATAAAATGAAGTTATTGTGTCAGTTGTTACATTTGGCAATGTATCTAATTTTAATAATTTAATTTTCAATCCGTCTGTTTCCATCATATATTGTATTAGCAATGGAAACATTCTACACAATCCCAGTCAAGAAAACCGTCAAGCATTTAACGACGCAAGAAACCGCTATGTTTGCATTCTTTCTGAGGCAAAAAACTCGTTTATAACCACATCAAAAACACAGTCCTCTTAAGCTTCAGCGGCAGCAAACCCTTCTGGACTCTTGCTAAATCTATTGGGAATAATTTCTGCAAGAGCATGTTCCCACCTCTTGTCTCAGGGGATGAAATCGTTTCTACTGCCCTGGGCAAGGCTGAACTTTTTGCCTCGTTGTTTGCCAGCAATTCTACTCTCAACCCACCTCCAAATGTTCAACCACCAACAGTCCCCAATGTCGCACATAAAATGACAGATATTACTTTCAAAACTAAAAAGGTACGAAAGATGCTCTCTTCTCTTAATACCTGGAAAGCCTCTGGCCTTGACCAGATCCCAGCAATTGTTCTCAAAAAATGTGCACCAGAACTTGCTCTTGTCCTGACTTGTCTGTTTCAGACATCTTACAATAGAGGCATATTCCCTAGTAACTGGAAAACTGCTTGAGTACAACCCGTCCCCAAGAAAGGATCCAAACTGCTTCCTAGCAACTACAGGCCAATTTCTCTCCTTTCAGTCGTCTCTAAAGTGATGGAAAAGTATATAAACACCGAATTACGAAAATTTCTTGTAAAACAGTCTAATCCACGACAGGCAGTAGGGAGTCCATCAACGCAGATCAACTGCCGTCCTCCTTTCCTTTGTCACCCATTCTTGGAACAAGTCTATGGAACTACACGGTGAATCCCAGATTGCCGCTCTAGACATATCCAAAGCATTCGACCAGGTCTGGCACGCAGCGCTGCTCAATAAACTACCTGCCTATGGCCACCACCAAAACTCTGTACGTGGACATCAAATTTCCTCTCCAACCGGAGCATTTCCGTTGTCGTGGATGACCATTCCTCTAAACTGTATCCAATTAATGCAGGAGTTCATCAAGTTTCAGCTTTAGCCCCTACTTTGTTTCTTCTCCACATCAATGACCTCCTATCTAGCACATCCAACCCATTTCACAGTTACGCGGACGACAGCACCCTCCACTCAAATATACAATATTCTAAGCCTGTCTCTTTAGCCCAATTAGATGAGGATCACAGACTCATGGAACGTTCTGCCTCCGTGGATCTCCAAAAAATATTATACTGGGGAAGTAGAAATCTTGTACAATTCAACCCCACCAAATCACAGTCTTGCTTTCTTTCTCATAAGAGATACAGCAGCCCTAGATCCATCACAATAAACAACCAAGTTATTCAAAGTAATGAGTCCTTTTCACTTGTTGGCATTTCTTTGGATCGAAATCTCAATTGGCACCAACATGTCACATCAATTGCAGAAGCGGCTGCTAAGAAATTAGGTTTCCTCTTCCGGGCTCGCAAATACTTTTCACCAGCTAATCTCTCTATATGTGCTATTGTCGTTCCTATTGTTAATTTTTTGACGTACATGAACATCCCTGTGTCATTCAGGTGACATTGGCCTGTTTCATTGTTAATATATACATTATACATTATACATTATACCTTATATACTTCACAAATAACACCAAACCTCGAATACTGCTCCCACATCTGGGGTGCTGCTGCCGCTTCTACACTCGCTATCCTGGACTCCATTCAGAAGAGAGCTATATGTCTCATCGGTGACCCCACCCTCACCCAAAGGCTGCCATCTCTTGCCCACCGACGTGCCGTTGGTGACCTCTCTCTCTCTTTTATAGATATCTGCATGGGCACTGCTCAGAGGAGCTTTCTTCCATAGTTCCTCCACCTGCTGCCCCCAACAGACCTACCAGGAAAACAGAGCGAATGCACCCTTTTACTGTCCAGGTCACCAGACATAGAACATCTTGTTATGCCCGCTCTTTTGTTCTAAGGACTTCCAAGTTGTGGAATTCTTTGCCAGCACGTTTTTCCTTCTCCCCTGAACCTCCAAACCTTCAAGTCTAGAATTAACAAGTTGCCTCTTTCCTCCTTGTCGACACCCATGGTACGATAGTATTTAGGCTGTAAGACGTCGTGGTGTGTTGTTGAAATAAAAAAATAAAAAAAATTAAACATTTCTGCTTTATGATTACTAGAATCGGTTGAAATTCCATAAGAAGATATTTTTTCTATATTTGCTGCGCAGTGGAGTGGGGAGCTAAGATATTCTTAATTATCATAGTGGCCTTTGTTTTGGCTGTTGGTTTGCCGCGAATTGGAATCTGGATACATAACATCACTCAGTTTCGTCGGACAATCCAAAGAAACGTTTGGTGGTGCTTCACAAGTTAATATGCCGTGGTCAGTTCGTCGTTGCACATTAGATCATCTTCATTAGAATTTTCTTTGACCATGATTGTTGATATATCTTTTGATGTTGATGCAGCTGTTAATTTGGTTTTGTAATTTTTGCTTTGAATATTGTCCTTTACACTTGACTTATCGCCATGACTAACTTATATAGTGCATGACGCCGGCGGTCACGTGGCGATGTCGCCTGATCGACCAATGCATTGGCTTGCATTTTTACTTAAGGTGGATTTGACCTGACCTGACCTGACCTAAAATACAAAATTGATTATGAAACCAATTGGACTGCGATATTAATAAAATCTCGAAAACGTCCCGAGGTATCAAGGTATATTTCTAAATTGCATACCAAAAATATATATAACTCTCCTCGTGGACTAATGGCCATGATGCTGGAAAAACATCTTCTTATATTCCACCCAATATCTTGTAGAACGTAAGTGCACATTTTGTTATTGTCTACCAATCAGAAGACCCAAAAAACATCTGTCAACCTATGAAAATTAGAACAGATTAGGTGAACTTTATTTTGAGGTCCAAACGATCAAACAGCATCCAAAATTTACAGTGTTCCACCAATTGACGCGTAGTTGATTTATTTTTGTTAACTTCAATATCAAAACGTTTTATCTGTAGCTTCAGTTGCAATACAGTCTCACAAGACCTTCCTTTCTCAAAGACAGAAAGAAAAAGTAACAATTTTTTTTTCTTTTTTGTAATTTTGATCTATGTAATTGACTAAATAAATGTGTAATGTAAATATAGAATATTATTAATGTAAGAATATTTTCTCTACCTTGTTAAAATGTACTGTTGTTGCAGGTGTTTTGCGGTACAAGGTAGACTTCCAAAGTCTACAGTTAGAAGAACTAGAAAATGGGGAGGAGTTTGATATAGATGATTATTGAAGTACTGTGGATAACAACATGTTTCGACAGCTTTGTAGGAGTGGTAACCTTGAATAAATTTTTGTACAGCATGCCTTGTTGATGCTCATTGCAATGTTGTGAAATTGTTTTTTAATTATTGCACACTGAGTTAGCATTGCTTCTTGGTGTCACTTTTACAACTTTTGTATTTTTAATATATTTATTTCTTATATGTATGTCTACATATAATTTAATTACGTGCAATATTTATAAGATATTTTTAATTAATTGCACCCTTGCACCTATTAAATTACCCAATGAAACAAAACTGTTGTAATAAATAAAACATAATATGAATTTTTGAAAAATTATTGTCTTGTATATATCAGCCTAATACTAATCGTTTTAAATTGTTTTTATTATTTAATTGGTAATTTAATTTGGTATTGTAAAAGTAATTGTGCCACCAACATTTTCAATACATTCCTCCTTAAAGCTCACTTTAAAGGCAACTACTTCTACGAAAGCTTTATATAATGATGTATATTCTCAAGATGATATTGAATAATAATTCTTCCACCTATATTATAATTAACCAAAATTTAAACAGTTTTGTTATTCAAAATGTTTAATTTGACCTTGAATTCTTATTCAATATCAGGCTTCTGGCTATTGTGAATTGAAAATAAAAGTTTTTACATAGTTAATGTATTTTTATTTATTGAACACTTTATTGTGTTAAAATGATTTTAGAGGTATAGTAATGTTTGGATATATTACGCACAATCAACCAAACGTTGCAGTGCTATCGGGGCGCCAAGGCCGCGGACGAGCCCTAAGGGGAAAAAAAAAGTTTGGATAATTGTTTGAACCCCCTATTCCGAATGTACCCTATAACTGGAACATCTCAATCGTATAAAATTATACTTATAGTCCAAACTAGCACACCATTTCACTTCTGTTAATAATATATAATAGAATATACAATATGGAACATCGAAATGGAATTAATTTAGACAATTATACTGCATATTTATAAAAAATCCCGTAACATGTCAATTTTCGATTAAAAACTGACATCCTGCAACCTGAAAACGTCACCCCTACATTCAACCCCATTCAAGTGATAGTTGCAACCCTCAAAATTTTAAATAGGAAGTAGGGGCTTTTGATGTGTAAGTTATTTTTTGAAAAACAGTAATCCACGACGGGCAGTATCGATTCCGTCAGCGCTGATCAATTGCCGACCTCCCTTCCTTTGTCACCCATTCTTGGAATAAGTCTATGGAACTACACGATGAATCCCAGATTGTCGCTCTAGACATATCCAAAGCATTCGATCAGGTCTGGCACGCAGCGCTGCTTAATAAACTTCTGGCCTATGGTCTACCACCAAAACTGTACCTGGACAGCAAATTTCCTCTCCAACCGGAACATTTCTGTTGTCGTGGATTAATGCAGGAGTCTCTCAAGGTTCAGCTTTAGCCCCTACTTTGTTTCTTCTCCACATCAGTGACCTCCTCTCTAGCACATCCAACCCAGTTCACAGTTACGTGGATGACAGCACCCTCCACTCAAATATACAATATTCTAAGCCTGTCTCTTTGGCCCAATTAGATGAAGATTGCAGACTCATGGAGGGTTCCGTCTGTGGATCTCCAATAAACAGACTGGGGAAGTAGAAATCTTGTACAATTCAACTCCACCAAATCTCAGTCTTGCTTTCTATCTCATAAGAGATACACCAGTCCTAGACCCATCACGATGAACAACCAAGTTATTTAAAGTAGTGAGTCCTTTTCACTGGTTGGCATTTCTGTAGATCGAAATCTCAATTGGCACCAACATGTCACATGAATTGCAGAAGCGGCTGCTAAGAAATTAGGTTTCCTCTTCCGGGCTCACAAATTCTTTTCACCACCTAATCTCTATACCTTATATACTTCACAAATAAGGCCAAACCTCAAATACTGCTCCCACATCTGGGGTGCCGCTGCTGCTTCTACACTCGCTATCCTGAACTCCATTCAGAAGAGCTATGTGTCATCGGTGACCCTACTCTCACCCAAACGCTGCCATCCTTTGCCCACTGACGTGCAGTTGACGCCCTCTCTCGCTTTTATAGATATCTGCACGGGCAGTGCTCAGAAGAGCTTTCTTCCATAGTTCATCCACCTGCTGCCCCCAACAGAGCGACTGCACCCTTTTACTGTCCAGGTCACCAGACATAGAACATCTTGTTATGCCCGCTCTTTTGTCCCAACGACTTCCAAGTTGTGGAATTCCTTGCCAGGACGTTTTTCCTTCTCCGAACCTCCAAGTCCAGGTCCAAGTATTATTCGGTCTTCTAAGTAGCTTCCAGTCATTCTGCTTAAGTATTTGCTGACTCCAAATTCAGCCAATGCTTCCATTATTCTTTTCCAGGGTACCATATTAGAAGCATTTTTAATGTCAAGTGTGATTAACATGGCATGTCTTCTACTTCCACATGGTTTCCTGTTGGATTCTTCTATAATTTTGGTTACTCTTGATTGTTAATTTCCGATTCATATATCCATACTGGCTTTCGAATATCTTCTCAACTTCTTCCATCAGTCTGGCTGTGATCAGTTGCTCTAGAACTTTTTACATGTTATTAATGAGGCATAAGGTTCTGTTTGATTTCCAGGTCTCCGTTTTTTTTTCTCCATTAATATAATTTTTGCTTTTTTTCCATTAATTTGGAAATACACCTTGTTTTAATTGTTTGTTCATTATCTCCCGTATTTCACTTGGTTGTTCACTGATTACTGTTTTGGTTGTTTTCGGCCGCATTTGATCTGGCCCTGGAGCCTTCTAGTTTCTAATCCGTTTTATTGCCGTTGGTATTCCTTCGTTTTTGAAGTAGGGTATGCTCTCTTCTATGTAAAACTATGTCCATGTGTTTTCTTCGTGTTTAGGTAACAATTTTTCTGCGATTTGTATCTCCTTTTCTTCGGCTATCTTATTTCATGGAAAAATGTTATACTGTTTGCATAGAATTTGGAATCCTGTGCTCCATATGTCATTATCCAGCTTGTCACAAGTTTTCTTACAGGCTTGGGTCTTTGCTTGTTGTATTGACCTCCTTAATTCTGCTCTTTTAACCATGTACTCATTTCTAACATGTTCCTTTTCTTCTTCCGTCAGTATACTGTCTCAGATCCCCCCCCCCCCCCCGATTTTCCTCCTAGCTGTCATAGAATCTTTCCTCGCCTGGCCTACCCTGTTATTCCACCAGTAGACTGACCCTGCACTTCCACCTTCTTTTCTTACAAATGTTCTGTTCAGTGCTTTGTTAATCGCATTTATGCCTTTATCTATTTATCAATATTTTTATGCCAATAATCTACTGCTGGTCTCTGTACATTATTAAGATATGTATTGAACATTTTATCAGAAGTATCAAATTCAAAAAAATTTGCAAGTTATATGGTAACTGTTTATTGACTACGAAGAAATCAACCAAATAAACATTACAGATAAAAACAGTCCTATTAAAACAACTTGATAAGTTAAATAAAGTCAAAAGTAAAACACTACACAAACATTAAGCAAACACAAGATTAGCAAGTTCAAGTTAAGTATCAAGAATTATAAGTAAAACATGCAAGAATAAAAATGCTGGTTGTATCTAAGGCACTTTTTTGTACATATGCGTAGAGTAGATTACAAAATAAAAGTAGTTTAAAAAATACAGATACGTAAAGATTAAAAATTACAAAATAAAACTAGTTAAAAAAAATCAACGAGATGAGAAACAGGTAATAGCTGCACCAGTTTTGTAATACGCTTCTTTATCTATAAAATGCTTCCGGCAAGGAGACATTGGGACTTTGCTTTGGGATGCTAGGAAAACTTATATTGAGATTTTCTAAATCAGAGGACAGCCCGGACACATCCGATGTTTTCTTTGCATCTTCATCTTCCTTCATAAGCTTTTCTAATTCTTCTTCATATTTGGAATCGTCTTCTATACTTGATCTCGACAGCGTTTGGGTAATTTCTTCTTGGATATCCAACATCTGCAAATAATTGACAAACATGTATGTTAATGATAAAAGTAATTGAAATGTGCAGTTATTCAGTAACACAAGTGTGTACCCAAACAGAGGAGACTGAACTGAAGTTGTGGTGCACAGAGTTTTTATACTACTGTGTTCTACTGTTAGGGGCATATAGAGCTACCATTCCCAAGTCAGTAAGCCAAGCGTCATCGCTAAAGAAGGTTCCGTTCGGCTTGTGTACATTTTTTAGGAGAGTTGTTTTGTGCGCTTGTCTTTTTGCAATGGTTGATTCTCTTGAACAGCATGTGGCCGTAAAGTTTGGTTCCTTGCTCCGAAAACCGGCACAGAAACTCTTCAAATCTTAAAAATGGCCTACAAGAATGATGCTATTGGGAAAACTCAAGTGCTCGAGTGGTTTTTCCGTTTCAGAAGAGCTGAAATTGGTGTGACACCTTGCTGATCGCCCTTCCACGGCTCGAACCAATGAAAATGTTGAAAAAATACGCGAGATCATCCTGGAATATTGACGACCCACCATTGATGAAGCTGTGGAGCTGTCTGGAGGGACTTGGAACTCAGTTCAGCGAATTTTAACGGAAGATGTAAAGGGTGGTTGCAAAATTTGTACCTTGACTGCTGACTACTGGAAGGTTGCATGGAAGCATGTTGTGATTAGAAAGAAGTCCCGAAATAATCCAAACCTTTTTCCAAGGTCACCACAGGTGACGAGTTGTGGTGCTACGGTTAGGACCCTGAAACGAAGCAACAATAAAGCCTGTGGAAGACAGCAACTTGCCTCAAAAATCTCGTCAAGTGAAATCAAATGTGAAAATAATGCTAATTTGTTTCTTCGATGTGAGAGGAGTTGTCTATTCAGAGTTTGTTACACAGGGCACAGTTAATCAGGTTTTCTACCTGGAAGTTTTAAAAAGATTGTGTAGCAGTTTGCAGGAGAAGAGGCCTGATTTGTAGCTATCGGGCGACTAGTGTTTCAACCATGATAACGCCGCTGTTCGCACAGCTCTGTCTGTGTGCCAATTTTTGACCAAAAATGGCATGAGCCCTCTGCCCCATCAAACCTATTCACCCGACGTTGCCCCCTGCGACTTATTTTCCCGGATAAAAAGATATATGAAAGGAAAGTGTTTTTCCAATGTTGAGGTGAAACAAAAAAAAACAAAAACAAAGGAGGTGCTCTCGGGCATTACAGAAAACGAATTTGAAGAATGTTTTGAACAATGGAATGCAACTTAGACAAGTGTACTAGTACCAGTGGACAGTACTTTCAATGGGATTAAAGGTTTTTTTGTTTAAAAATTGAACAAACAAATAAAAAATAGTTGGGTTTCTTTTGGGTACCCCCTCGTAAGTTATTTTCGTTCAATAACGCTAAAGTAAAAAAAAATGCATCACAGCTTAGGCCGTAAGTATGGATGAGGAAAATTTGATGAATGATAAAGAAATAATAACCCCCTTGAAAATATGTTATTTCGTGAAGTGCAATTTTAAACTGTGGAATTTTCAGTTCTAAATTTGGCAGTCTAACGCATTACGAATTAACCCATGGCCTGCTTTACACAGAAAATTAAGAATAATTAAGAGATCCTGCAACATTCTTGAAATTCAAGAAATATTTCAGTGCAGGTTTATTGATATAACTTTTTTAAGCACTGTGATGAAGTATTATTTTCTATCAGTCTGTGGTACAAAATGCCTAACTACTAAGTAAGTAATTAATTAAATAGAAAATAATTAAATACAAACTATATAAATATTTGCTAAAATATTTTCACCATGAAATATTTTAAGGCGATTTATATTTAATTAAACAGGTATTTCATACTTATTATCTTATCCGGATGTGATAAGGTGATAAAATTCCAATCATGGCAGAGTTTTTGGGCTGGCTGTGAAATTCATATAAAAGGAGAAGCAACACGGGGCACAGGCAGTATTGTTAATTCAGCTGTTAAGTTATTAAGTCGCCACGAGTCCGCACCGTTTCCGTTTGCCGTCCGAGCGCACCTCGTTGGTCGATTTCCGTATCCGAAAATATTGTTATAGGTGAGAATTATCTGTTTTAAATAATTCATATTTTGTAGCGAATTTTCATACTTTTAAATCATCACGCTTCCCAGTCCAAATCTGTTCAAGTCAATTATTTCTGCTTTTCCTGACCTGCTGCCGTCCCTATAAACAATTCCCGTATGTTAGATTGTCTTGCATTATTTTTGTGAGGATGCTGAGGATTCACAGCTCACATAAATAATCGAGATATATTCATCTTGGTTTGATCCCGATAGGGACGCTGAGGATTCACAGCCTATCTAGGTCACTCCAAGTGAGACTTTCCTTTCCAATTAGCCCTGTACACTTCATCTGGCTCCCGGCTTTCCGCCCCATACAGTATAAGCTCTTGTGTTATTTTGGTGAGGACGCTGAGGATTCACAGCTCACTAAAGTAATCAAGATGTTTTCGTCCCGATTTGACCCTAGCGGAGATGCTGAGAATTCACAGTCCGCATAGGCCTCCGGGAACTGTCATCCCGTCTGCGCTTTTTCGTCTCTGCTGTCCCCTGCTTCGACGGAGAAGTTATAGCTAGTAGCCTGATGTTGTCTATCGCTGTGTATTGCCTGCCTGCCGTATCCTCGTCCGTGTCATATATACCTGACCGAACCCGTACGCTTCGTCACGCACTAACCTTTACCGCTTTAGCGAGGTCCACGTTCCGATTGATGTTAGTATCCACATATTTTATTTGTACATATTTTATAAATATTGTTATGTATATATGTATTTTGTAAATAGTTTTAAATCTGTAATATAGGGTTGGGTAAATTAAAGACCTTGATTAATTATTATACAACCCCTTAACATATAAAATCTGCTACACCTTTCGTTAAAACAGAAGTGGTCGGATCACGCCGAGTCAGCGATTAAAGCCCGCTCACTCGGGGGTCACTAAAGTTAGCCTATATTACCTAAAGGCTACCGAACCCTTCTCCACAGAGTTACCCAGGTACTTTGATCGGTATATCGGTCAGAGTTCAGTGAAGAGGTCGCAGACATCCTCAACAGGGAGTAAACCCTTTAAAAATCTGGCGCCCGAGATCCTCCGATAGTAACCGTCAACCTGGTCACCGAAAAACGGTCTGCAGCCAAGGCCTAGTCACAGTACATATGAATTCTATCAAAATAAACTATAATATAATTATTAAAAAAAATAGACTGCTTTGAAAAAGCACTAAAAGAAAAAAATATTTTTTGTTTCTTCAACCTCCATCTATTTTCGCGCCTATGACCAGTCACCAACGCCAGGGGTCAGTTTCATTTCACTATCCTGGAATTTCACCGAATCCCTGACAAACCTGTGAATTTTTGAAAACGGCATGTCTCAGAAAAGTTAGATTTTGACAAAAAAGAGTTTCGGTCAGTGGCCTCTAAAAGGTCTTCACAACATCCTACCACATATTCCTTGGACGAAAATAAACTAATTTGAGGCAACTTACCCTTAGTAAAAAGTTGCTTAGTTTGGCCGCTAGATGGTTCTGAAGTCACTATTTTGAATTTCCTTTTTTTGTTATAAATTACATCGCATATGCGATTGCTCGAAAATTTGGTATGTAGACATTGTTCCAAGGGACAAAAAATTCATATAAAAATTATGGTCAGTATCAAGCCATGGGCCTAGAATTTAGATTCTTTATAAATTGGACCCATAAATCTATGCCAATGGAAGAAAATTGTTCCTGGTATCAAATGTAGATAAAGTAACTCATTTTCTACAAAAACAGGTACCATTGATAAAACACGATTACTCTCATGTTTTTTCTTCCAAATTTGCATTTTAAAGCAGTTTACACAAAAAGGGATCCATAAACATGAATATAAATAAATAAAGATGTCATAATAACTGTTCAAAGTGTTCTCCATTCAGATGGATACTAGTTTGATCTATTGTTTTTACAGTTAGACTAAAGAAGTAAAAATGTTTATCTCTGTCTGAGGTTCCAACTAGCTGTACTGACAGGAAAGTCCTACCAAGTAAGTTTACAACATTGTATTGGCGTAATAAGCTAATTAACATTTGGTCAGTACACAAAGCACTGACCGCTTCTTCATAAGGACTGCAGAGCTGCAGCACCACCAAAATTTTGCGTGAAAATTAAGTTTTTTATTTTATCAAATAAGTACTATTAAAAAATAATATAAATTAGAAAGAAAATAAATAAATTTTAATGCATCATTATTTCAATACATTCAGATGCAAAGGTCTGCACACAATGCAATGCAGCGTGACTCATTATGTCTATGTCTAGCTGAGAATTTACTGTGTGTGTACCTATAAAGATGGCACAGACATGCAGGGGTTGTGCCGGCGACAGCACCAGAGATTCCTACTGATAGGCATTGTTGCCGCGACTGAAATCCGTAGCTTAATAAACTCTCATAAAAGTGGTGGCTTGGATGCAAGAAATGCAGCATATTCACTCATAAATTACACAGAATGAAAATAATGGCAACTGTGTTACTTGTACTCCGTGTGTGTTATTATTTTGACCAGTATTTCTAGGTATGTCTGTTCTATACTCTATAGCCCTGTAGCAGTATTTTCATAATCGTGACTTTTTTGGTTCAAAATAATCACTGAGACTTGGCTGGATAGTGACATTTATAGTAGCGAACTGTTTGATGATCAATATATTATCTACAGATCAGATAGGGATTGTTCTTCCTCTTGTAAGACAAGGGGAGGTGGTGTTCTGCTTGCTGTGCATGCTCGCTTTGCAACTCGTCGCCTTGATATTCGGAGGGACTGTGGCGGATTTGATGCTCTTTCTAATATTGACATTGTGGGGGTCAGAGTCTCGGATCATCAGGCCTCGCTTAATTTTTTGTTGTTTATATACCTCCCAATACTCCAATTAATGACTACTACCTCTTGTTTGAAGCTCTCGAGTCCCTGTGCATAAAATATGGTTCCGAGACATTTTTAGTTGGTGACTTTAACATGCCTGAATATGCTTCTTGTCGTCAGAACGACCCCTCCGCTAGTGTGTCTGCTTTTCAAAATTTCTGTAATCTACTACTCCTTGGACAGTTTAATCATGTTGAGAATATTAACAACAGGATTCTTGACGTCGTTTTGTTTACAGAACTTGCTTGGTGGGGGAGGCTCCTGATTCGGACGTGATTCCTGATGGTCATCATCCCCCCTTAATCATAGAGTTTCCGTTCAGGGGTTCAGTGGTCTCTTTCCCTGTTGGTGACACTGGGCAAAGATCATATAATTTTCGAAAATGTGATTTTGTCAGATTGTATGCGGAGCTTGGCGGCTTGTGCTGGGATGGCATGGATGGGCTTCAGGATGTCGATTCTATGCTTGACTTTTTCTATTCCAGAATTTACGACTTGTTTGATCTGTATGTTCCCATGACTGCTCCAAGAGCATGTAATAGGTACCCCCCGTGGTTTCCTAAAGAAATTAAGGTTAGTATAAAATATAAATATTCATTATGGTGTAAGTTTAAGAAGTCTGGAAATGTGGAGTTTCTGGATAGATTTAGGGAGCTGAGACAAAAACTTAAGAGAGACATTTATCTTTCTCGAGTAAACTACTTCCAGAAGGTTGAAAGAGAGATTAGGTCTAATCCTAAAAAATTCTGGAACTGCTCTTCTCGACGCCGTCAGAACTTTTCTATTGGGAATTCATCTAACCAGCAACAGGCAGCTGACAGCTTTGCTTCTTATTTTGCGGGATGTTCTGGTTCCACCCCCACCTCATCAGATACAGCCGGCAGCCTGGCTTCGGGTGACATCACAATGTTCTTTGTTGATGACTTTACAGATGTCGAAATTATTACAGCCGCTAAGAGAATTAAGGCTAACATGTCCTGTGGACCTGATCTGGTTCCTGGTTTCTTGGTGCACGACTGCTTATATGCTTTCCTGACTCCACTTAAGAAAATTTTAAAACTGATTCTTAGATCTGGAATATTCCCCGCGACTTGGAAGCTGTCACGGGTTTTCCCTGTCTTCAAGGCTGGGGATAGTGGTGATCCATCAGACTATTGACCAATAGCCATACTATGTGTCTTCTGTAAGATTTTCGAGGCCTGCCTTTTTCAGCGAATACTGTTTCACATAAAAAACAGACTCTCTATTTCTCAGCATGGTTTCATTCCAGGTAGATGGACTATAACGAATTTAGTTGACGTTACACAGTTCATTGTGTCCGCTCTTGACCGCTGTTCACAGGTTGATGTTGTGTATACTGATCTATCTAAGGCCTTCGATTGTCTAAATCACTCTGTTCTGATTGACAAGATGAGGGCTATCCTATTCCCCAAGGGCTTGCTTGGCTTGTTCAGATCTTACCTGGATGGAAGGAGGCAATTTGTTGAGGTTGGGGGCTTCAAATCTAACACCTATCACGTAACTTCGGGGGTGCGGTAGGGTTCCATACTTGGTCCATTACTGTTTAATATATTTATTGACCCAGTTAAACATGTTTTACATGTTCCTTTTGTAATGTATGCAGACGATATTAAGATTTTCGCAAATATTTCGAGTGTTGATGACTGTTTGCGGCTCCAGAACTGTCTTCAGATCCTTGATGAATGGTGTTGTCGGAGTGGTCTTTCTATGAAGGTTTCCAAGTGTTGTGTGATGTCCTTTACTCGAAATAAGCATGCAATCACTTTCGGGTACAATATAAGAGGGCTTCCACTTGACCGCCCCGGGACAGTTAGGACTTTGGAATTGTTTTTGATGGTACTCTATCATTTAAACCACCCTCCTCCTCCTGCTCTTTAGCTGTTTGGTTAGGTCCCGACTTGAATATGACTCAGTTGTGTGGGCTCCTACTTATGAGATACATGTGGCAAGCCTGGAATCAGTGCAAAGGAAATTTCTAAAATTTCTTAGCTTTCGTGAGGATGGTCGATATCCGCCTATTGGTTTTCCTCAGGAAAGTTTACTTCTTCGCTTTAGTCTACAGAGTCTGTCGATGCGCAGGCAGTACAGTTTCATTATATTTTTATATAAACTGGTTAATTCTGTGTTCGACTCCCCTAGTCTGCTTCAGCGACTTAATTTCAATATGCCTCGTATTGCAGCACGTTTTCCAGGCACATTCTATCTCCCGACTGCTTGTACACGATTGCCGCGATCGTCTCCAATTTACCAGATGTGCAATGATTACTCTGTACTGCAAGACCGCCTAGATATCTTCTCATGTAACATATCAGAGATAAAAATGTTTTTCAAAGCGATCTAATTTGTGACTCTTTTTTTGTATTGTTAGCTTGATTATTGTTAGTTATTATGTTTTGTGTATTGGCCCATCCTTAATTTGGCTTTTAATTTGTTGGATGGTGTATGAATAAATAAATAAATAAATAAAATAATATGATGTCATTGCTAGATGATCTAATAATAAAGACAGTGCAACTGAATACTGAATTAAGACAGACTCTTTGCTTTATTACAGTGATAATATCGTTTTATACTTTTTTCAGCAGAATAAGGTTTGTGAAAAGACTATAAACTCTCATTTTTAATAAACTCTTTGGCTCTTCTATTGTTTCCAAATTTTTTCTCACGCAACGAAAATGTGCCCATTTGTATCGTTTTCCCATCAGTATCATCTTCTATACTCCGAAGACCTATGAAATGTGTAACTTCGTTTGAAACACTATTTGGTCTCACTAAACCTTCATCTGCCATTATACTTTATACAATTATTTGATTTAATCTGACATAGCATTCGTACTTAAAAAACATAAGGCCATGTCAACGACAAGCGAGTGGCATAATACCATATCAGAGCGTTCTACATTTGGAGAATATTTAGTCAAATTGGTAGAAACATTGTATTCAAAATAAAAGTCAAAGTAAATCAATAGGACACACTGTCATTTCAGCACAGCACAGTTAAGTTTTCAAACTACCTATCATTAGTTGGCATTTTCAAAGTTTTTTTGATGGCGATTTTATTTTTTCAAAGGAGTTAGGGATTTACAGTTTAATTCGGTAAACATTTTAATTCTTCCCATTCAGTTATTAGTCACACGGTATTATAGAACGCAACACCTACTCCTAATTTTTCATTCAACAGTTGTGACACCACCAAGGCATGTAAATTGCTTTCATTAAACTTCTGTCTTACCAGTTCTGCTTTTAGTGATTTTATTTCTCCTTCGATTCTTTAATCTAAGCGCCAGTAATAACAGCTATGATAATTGTAGCTGCTATTTGCAATAATCATGAAGTCTTTTCATAAACTTCCATTATAATTATTTGTGATCAGAAACACAAATGTAAAATAACTACTTTATTGTACATTATTCAACCCCAAAACTTATCTAATGAATTATTTTGTTCTGTCCAATTTCATTTAAAATTCCAAGAAATGTTATAAAATTTAATAATTAATTTTTAAGGATGCATTCACACACCACAACTGTATTTATATGATAAAGTATATATATATATATATATATATATATATATATATATATATATATATATATATATATATATATATATATATATATATATATATATATATATATATATAGGGTGGCGTATTGAAAACGAAACAGCCCGATTTGCGTCCAGAGAAAATTTTTTTTTTAAAGAAAATGCTGAAACACGCCAATTTTAATATTGAGGGCGACATGCTTTGACATAAAACTCAACTTTTGTCACATTAACCCCTTAAGGATGGTAATAACAACCCTTATATTTTAAATAGAGAACATGAGTCGAGTGTTACATCATTTGTAAGCTCTTTCTTTTCTGAATTCAGCACACAATTTTTTTTAAAGGTTTATCAACTCGTTTAAAAATTATTCACAATTGAAGATGCAAAAAGGCATTTCACTCATTCCGATAAGAAATGTGCTGATAGTCAATGTTTTGTTGGTTTGTAAACAAAAAATTGACTATCAGAACATTTATTATCGGAATGAGAGAAATGCGGTTTATTATTTCAGTTTATCGGTCGGTTTAATACTTGATAGTACTACCGAAAATTAATTTCACAATGTTGTATTCTGTAGAAGAAAGAGTTGAAATAATTACTCTTTTTTTTTCAAAAACAATTACTGTGCCAACCGTACCGCAAATTTGTTTAATGAACGACATCCGAACAGACATGTGAACAGAAAATACATTTTGGAGTTAGTTGCAAAGTTTCGACAAAGTGGTTCAGTAACCAACAAAAAACAGGATCCTGAACGTGAATTTCCGGTTGGAAATGAGACTACTGAGATTGAAGTTTTAGGACAAATTGCTGCAGACCCAACTTTGAGCATGAGAAAATTGGCCACTGTTTCAAACATCAAAAGAAAAACTATTCAGCGAATATTGAAGCATCATAAATATCACCTGTAGAAAATTAATCTTGTACAACAACTGAATGAAGATGATTTTGATCGGCAGCTGGAGTTTTGTGAAGTTATGACTGCACGAATAACGGGAACTTTCTATTCAATATTTGTTTTTCAGATGAGTGTCCTTTTTTATTAAACTCTACAGTCAATCGTCATAATTGTCGTTATTGGGCATATAATAATCCAAGAAATTTTCACGAAGTCCACATTCAAACTCCACAGAAATTGAATGTCTGGACTGGCATTTTTGGAGACCGTTTAATCAGACCAATTTTTTCTTGATTGCAATTTGAGTGGCAAAACGTTACTAGAAGATATAGTTTACCCTCTACTAATTGACATTGTTGAAAATGATGATCGCTATCAAGAAAATCAATTAGTGTTTCAACAAGATGGAGCTCCTCCGCATATTCACAACGTGTTAGGGAGTTTCTGAACAGAGAGTTTCCAGGACAACGGATTGGGCGTAGAGGAGCTATTGAGTGGCCACCTAGATCACAGGATTTAACTCCTTTAGACTTCTTTCTATGAGGACATTTAAAGAGTAGAATTTACGTAACAGAACCGGAGTCTCTGGAAGAATTACGACGACGCATTGTTGAAGAATGCTGTCTAATAACTCAACAAATGCTCCAGAATGTCAGAGCTCGTTTTGAACAAAATGTATACTTTTGTATGGAAGCTGGTGGTCAACAATTTGAACACTTACTTAACTGAATAAACATTTTTGAACGTTTGGTTTCGTTTTTTAGTTTTTTTTGTAACGAAAAATTGACTAATTAGTGCATTTATTATCACAATGAATGAAATACGTTCTTGCAACTCCAACTGTGAATAATTTTTAAACGAGTTGATAAAACTTCCAAAAAAATTAGTGCTGAATTCAGAAAAGAAAGAGCTTTCAAATGATGTACCAGTCGACCCATGTTCCCTATTTAAATTATAAGGGTTGTTATTACCACCCTTAAGGGGTTGATGTGACAAAGTTGAGTTTTATGTCAAAATATGTCCCCCTCAATATTAAAATTGACATGTTTCAGAGTTTCTTAAAAAAAATATTCTCTGGACGCAAAGCGGTCTGTTTCGTTTTCAATGCGCCGCCCTGTATATATATATATATATATATATATATATATATATATATATATATATATATATATATATATATATATATATATATATATATATATATATATATATATATATATATATATATATATATATATATATATATATATATATATATATATATATATATATATATATATATATATATATATATATATATATATATATATATATATATATATATATATATATATATATATATATATATATATATATATATATAGGAGGATTTATGATCTTCCTGAGGCTATGTATTATGATGATGTTAGGAGTGATTCTTTGCATGATTCGGTTGATCTTTTTGCTAGTTTTTTCTCATCTGTGTATGAGGTACAGGCTGGCGGTGTCGGTCCTGATCCTTTTTTGCGTGAGTCGGTAAATATGACTGTGCCTAGTGTTACTTCTGCTGATATTATTGATCGTATCTGTAGTTTGAAAGATAAACTTAGTTACGGCCCAGATGGAATCCCCTCCCATCTGTTAAAATCTTGTGCCTTCACCTTGGCAATTCCACTGAGGATTCTCTTTAACATGTCCTTATTGTCTGGTGAGTTTCCACATGTTTGGAAACATTCTTATTTGATGCCCGTTCATAAGCAGGGACCAAAGCACTTGGTTACTAATTACAGAGCTGTTTGTATTCAGTCAGAGATACCCAAACTTCTGGACTTTTTTGTCTCTAGGCATATAACTTGGGAATGCAGACATGTTTTCGCCGAACAGCAGCATGGTTTTCTTAAGGGAAGATCTACAACGACCAACCTTCTTCTTTACCAGAATGTATTGGTCTCAGCTTTGGAGGATAGGTTACAGATTGATTCGGTGTATACAGATTTCTCCAAAGCGTTTGATAAGGTAAATCACGCCTTATTATTGTCAAAACTTGCATTGTTGGGTTTTAATGCCAATTTGTTGTCTTGGGTGCGCAGCTTCCTTATGGGTAGGTCCCAGAGTGTAAAGATCAGGAACTTCATTTCTGGTAGTATTACTGTTTCTTCTGGAGTTCCTCAGGGTTCACATTGTGGACCAGTCCTCTTTAATCTTTTTATCAATGATGTCATACATTCACTTAAGCATAGTCAGATTTTGATGTTTGCTGATGATATCAAAATTTTCAAGATTGTTCGTTCCAGACAAGACGCTTTACTTTTACAGGAAGACTTAAATCGTTTTGCTCGGTGGTGTGGTGACAATCTTCTGACTCTGAATGTTGATAAGTGTTTCTGCATTACATTCACTAGAGCTCAGTTTCCCATTGACTTTGTGTACTCCATGGGCTCTGGTGCTTTACAGAGGAAGGAAATGATTAAAGACTTGGGCATTGTATTGGATAGGGAATTATCTTTTAGGGATCACATGGAGTACATAGTGTCTAAGGCATATAAAATGTTAGGATTTATTCATAGATCAACTCTGGATTTTTCATGCAATAGCTTTAGAAGGCTGTATTGTGCTCTGGTTCGCTCTTTGTTGGAATGCTCTTCTGTAGTCTGGAGCCCGAATTACAATATTTATATCAATCAGATTGAGGCCGTACAAAATAGATTCTTAAGAATTTGTGCTTACAGAATGGGCTTGCAGAGAAATGATCTTAACCTTTCTTATTTGCGGAATCGGCTGCACTTGCAGTCACTGAGAGGTAGAAGGATTGTCAGTGATGTTTGTTTTTTGCACAAATTATTAGTGAATAAAATTGATAGTCCTTCTTTGCTTGAGTTAGTCTCTCTAAGGATTCCGAACTGCACGAGAGCGAGGGAGGTTTTTGTGGTTCCCTTCCATCGAACCAATTATGGCTTTTTCAGTCCGATGTCTAGAGTGGCGAGAACTGCAAATGAGTATTCGGAGCTCTTGGACATGTTTAATGATTCTGACCGTGTAATTAGAGGAATTTTGAGAGGTGTTATTGATTGAATTGTCATACATATGGTATACAGGTTATGTTTTGCTTTTTTTGTGTTCTCATATTGTGATTATTTAAGACTAATGTAGTTTTAGATGTTCTTATTATTATTGTAAATGGTTAATCCGTTGAATAAATAAAAAAATATATATATATATATATATATATATATATATATATATATATATATATATATATATATATATATATATATATATATATATATATATATATATATATATATATATATATATATATATATAATTTATGTGCATTTTATTGATTGGCCACTTTAGGAGAGATGCTGACAAAAGGAGCGTGAGAATGAAGGTAGCTGAACTCAGGTAGAGGGAATTTCTGGTAAACAAGCAGTTTGTTTGTTTGAACCACCCTCAATCACCTAGGCCGAGTACCTGCCCAGAATATAAACACAGTTGTAGCCGTCAAATGTTTAGAATTTTTCATCTTCTGATGACGCTAACTTGATTAGTGAAAGGCTCCACGGGTTAATGGATTGTGGTAATTGCGTTCTCCAAGTGTACTTATTGTATTTAGAGGATAAAAAAATAGTGCTGCGAATTGAATCATAATTTCCACATAGCTGTGATAATCTACTCCCCTCAGTAAGACATTCTCATTAAATGAATTTAGGGTCCATAATTTGAACACAAAAAAAGATCCGTATTCTAGCCATCAACTTCTGAAACGTTATGTTAATCGAGTTTTAACGAAAAAATGCCAATTGTCACCAAATCACCTCTCATTTATCCTCCACCCCCTGAAGCGGCCTTACCTGAAAACAATTCTAAGCTTTCCTTTGTCTGCTGCTAATTGGATACCAAATTTGAAGATGATATCACAATTCTACTAACAGGCAGACCTACAGGCGGATAGACCAACCGACAGACAAAAAAAAATTCGTTCCAGAATCAAGTTTTCTATACATTTTGACTTTTTACGCAGTTTTAGCAAAAAACAATTCGAAATTTCTGTCACCGATATTTCACCCCACACACTCAACCCCTAATTTAATTTCAGCACAGAATACCAGATGTTTCATGAAATTGAAAGTTTTCTAATATACAAACCCTAAAACGTTAGATTACTTGAGTTTTATCGAAAAAATCTCAATGTTCACCAAATCATCCTCCATACATTTATACCCTACATCCTGAAGCGATCTTACCCAAAAACAATTCGAAGCATTCCTTTGTCGGGTACTAACTGGATCACAAATTTGAATATTCTATCTCAATTCGTTCAAAAGTTATAGCGCCTACTAACAGACGGACGCACAAGCCGACAGACCGACCAACATACAGACAGACAAATAAGTTTTCATTCCAGAAGCAATTTTTCTATATGTTTTTACCACGCCATTTCAGCAAAACAAAAAATGCTAAATTTCTCTTACTGATATTCCACCCCCACACATTCAACCCCTACACTAAGTGAGTGGTGGTAGACACGAAGCAACGTGCTGTCATCTAGTTTCGGAACCAAGTAGTATGTTGTCACGCGAGCTCCAAACACCACAAAGTGTTAAATAGAGACTATACAACCAACTAACAATTTAGTAAATTGTCACCCCTGGCCCATTTCTACCCTAATATAGAGGCAAAGTATGTAATAAGTACACTTGGAGAACACCCAAATCACCACAACACATATTTCAGAGACCTTACGATCGTTTCGTTGACAAACTCAACATCTTCAGAGGAAGAAAAATTCTGAAGATGTTGACTTTGTCAACGAAACGATCGTAAGGTCTCTGAAATATGTGTTGTGGTGATTTGGGTGTTCTCCAAGTGTACTTATTAGTGCCCATCACAGGTTCCAGTTTTCACATAGCAAAGTATGTAAGGCTAGATGTATTCTCGCCACAATTAGAACTCTAGACCAGTTTCGCTCTTCAGTACGGCATACTAATTGTAGCGAAAATACACCTATAAAGTAATACGGCTATGGTAGCCGGCCTTTCGCTACAATTATTATGCCATACTGAAGAGCTTTAGAGCGAAACCGGTCTTCGGTTCTAATTGTGGCGAGAATGCATCTAGCCTTAGATACTTTGTCCCTATATTAGGGTAGAAATGGGCCAGGGGTGAAAATTTACTAAACTGTTAGTTGGTTGTATACAGTCTCTATTTTTTAACACTTTGTGTTATTTGGAGCTGGCATGACAACATACTACTTGGTTCCGCAATAGGTGGCGGCACGTTGCTTCGTGTCTACCATTCACTTAGTGTTGGAAGGCTGGCTACCATAGCCGTATTACTTTATAGCAGTATTTTCGCTACAATTAGTATACCGTACTGAAGTGCTCTAATTAGAGCGAAACCGGTCTACGGTTCTAATTGTGGCGAGAATACATCTAGCCTTACATTCAACCCCTAATTTAATTTTCGCACAGAATACCAGTTGTTTCATGAAATTTAAAGTTTTTTAATCAACACACCCTAAAACGTTATTACTAGAGTTTTAACGAACAAATTTCAATTTTCACCAAATCATCCCCCATTAATCCCCTAGCCCCTAGATCGATTTTACCCAAAAACAATCCGAACCGTTTGTTTGTTGGATGCAAACTGTATAACAAATTTGAGGACGATATCTCAATTCGTTCAAAAGTTATAGGGGCTACAAATCATGTTTTATATGTTATGGCACTTTTTACGACGTTTAAGCGAAAACAAAATTTGAAATATTTATCGCCGTTGCCATAGTACCACAGGTTTTGACGATGTGGAAGTAATAGAAATAGTTGTAGATACAATACTTACATCTCCAATGTCTACCATTACTTCAGCGACACTGTCTGGATCTACCTTACTGTATTTATCCTTGAAGGAAGCTAAAGCTTGTTTGTATGATTCAATAACAGTTGCATCTGTATGAGAGTCATGAAGTCTCTCAAGCATCACCTGAACATTGTGGAGAGCATTAGCACTTCTGTCGATCCTCTTCACAATCTCCTGCTTCTTCCTTAAATATGTTTTGGCCTAAAATTTTAATTAAAATTACTGAAACTATGATCCAACCCTTTCGCCAAATAATAACATGCTATGAAAAATATTATGCATTCTTCACTTCTTTAGAGTTAATTATCTTTTACTATCCTATATTGAAGTATTGAAAAAGTAGTGCTGCAAATTGAATCAAAACTTCCGCATAGCTGTGATAATTTATTCTCTTGAGAAATACATTCTCATAAAATGAATTTAGGGTCAACAACATGACCACAAAGAAAATATTCGTATTCCTGTACCCATAAACTTCTAAAACGTTATATTACTCGAGTTTTAATGAAAAAATCTAAATTTTCACTAAATCACCACTCATTTATCTCCTACCCCCTGAAGCCATCTTACCCAAAAACAATTCGAAGCGTTCCTTTGTCGGGTGCTAACTCGATACCAAATTTGAAGATGATATCTCAATTCGTTCGAAAATTATTGTGCCTATTAACAGGCAGACGTCCATGCCGACATACCGACCGACAAACAGATAAAAAGATTTCATTCCAGAATCAAGTTTTCTATATGTTTTGCGACTTTTTGTGTCGTTTTAGCAACAAACAATTTTTTTTCAACAATATTACAGCCCCACACATTCAACCCCTAATATAATTTCAGCAAAGAATACCAGATGTGGGACTGACTAAAGGCAACACTTTTGAGAAATATTCAGAGAAAAATTAGTGCTCCATATTCGAGTCTGGTCCATATAAGTGAAAAATTAGAGTTTTCAGTGCCATTTTGTTACAGAACTTACCGTTTCTAATTATGGAGCTAAGCATTCGAAGGGCTACTACTTCCTTCATATGCAGTTGAAAGATAATTTGTTGTCAAAGGTAATGCCTAAATATTTTGTACTGCTACATCTAGCGATCAATTAGACATTGATCTTGTAATGATATTCGGTGTAACATATTCTCTTTTAGCCTACACTTTGAACTGAATACAGGTACAGTCTATTATCAAGACACCACTCGTCAACTCTATTACACATTGAAGCTCTACACATGAACTCCACTTATAGAAGAATAAATTTTAGATCGTCAGCAAGTAGAAGCTGATTGGCTGCAAAGCAAAGTTCAAGTCGTTAATGAAAAGTAAGAAGGGTAAAGGCCAGAGGTTGGATCCATGAAGGACAACCGAAGATGTACAATAACAAATGGCATCAAAACCACCATAGGATACAAAATTTGGCCTGTTATTCAGATAGGATCTGAATAGGAGGCAGATATTTCGAGAAGCCTGCAGATTTAAGTTTATCAAGTAACACCATATAATCAATACGATTAAATCCCCTAGCCAAGTCCATATAAATGACGTCAACCTGACCACCTGACTATCAAGAGCATTAGCAATAAACTGTGTGATGCAAGATGCAAGAGAAGATACAAGATTGGGGACAGTAGACCTCTTTTCCATGAAGCCAGGGTGACATGGCAAAACCATGTTTTTGATGGGTAGATGCGATTATAAATGGCGATTTCGAATATCTTTGCAAAATGGTATAGAAGAGAAATAGGTCTGTAGTTGGAAATCAAGTACCTATCGACACTATTCAAGATGGGAATAACCCTTTGCCATCTTCCAAACATCAGAAAGATCCGTCTTGAGCGCTAAGTTAAATATGAAACTTAGAGGTCTTGCTAGGACACTAGTACAATTTCTAACCAAGAAAGGTGGAATTAGGTTGGGACCTGTTGTAAGTGTGTTTTTTAATTTGAGGCAGACCTCGATTTCATCAGCAGATACGCAAGAGCTGGGAAGACCGCCATAAGGTGGAAGGTATACACTTTCAAAATAACCTGGAAGTGTATGGATTATAGATTCTGGTGCTTTAAAATGCCATCATCATCATCCTTTAACAAAGCAGGAAGTCTTGAAGATCGCCTTTTATTTTGGATATATGACCAGAATGATTTAACGTCATCAATTATCGATCCCTCAATAAGCCGCAGAGACTGACACTTTTTAACTGATCTCAAGTGTCTCTGAAATTGATATTCAGATCCACTATTTTTGTAATGTGCAAAGTGTCAAGCCTTTCCTTTGATATTCCTAGTGATGGAAGCATCAAACCACGCTGGGTATTTACAGCTCTTAGGTTTGAATAAGGAAACATATTTATCAAAACCAGAGTACGGTTGATGATAAAAGATAGAGCATGCCTGATTTGTGTTAATGCATCCACCACGACAGTCCCAAGAAATGCCCAAAAGCGAGTTACAGGGTGCTTCAAAGGCAGCTTTTCTCAAGTTATACGTTTTACAGGATCTGTTGGGAGCAAAGGGTGACTGTACTGAGGGAGGAAAAAAAAGGTGACTGTCTGGATGCCTGATTAACAAATTTAGGATGAACAAGGAGTGCAGGATGGTGCCTACCCACAACGACAAAGAGCAGCTCATCCTCTTGTACAGAACACTGAAAGTTTGAGAACACCAGGTCATGAAGTCACATGTTCCCATTCAGTACATCCTGCAGAAAATTTAGAAAATTTGCAAACTGGTGGATAGACACACTCTTATCATCAGTCATAACGATAATTTACAAAATGTGGAGCATTAAGATCTAACAGTACATTTCACTCATACAAAAAAGGAAGCTGTTCGAGGCTATCAAAAGAATATCGCCATCTTGTGAGCACTAGTCTGTGGAGGAATGTACGCTAACAATATAGACTAACGCCAACAAGAAGACTTGAAGTTCAATGAGCACTTACAACACCCAACATCAATGATTTGTGGGAATTCAGTAACAGACATTAAGTCAAGCGGAATGAGATTTAAGAAACTTTGAAAAGCCAGTAATGATCCCTCACCACATACTTTACCATATGCTACAAGATCTCAATTGCATCTGAAGATGCAGAATCTTTTAGGAGACAGCTCAGCATCAAGAACATCATCCTGGAGACGGGTCTCAGTAAGTGCGATGATAGAGTGGCCACAGGAGGAAACTGCAGATTAAAAGTCATCTACTTTGGTTCTAAGACCTAAAACCACACACATGTTGGTAGTATAACGAGAGAGGAATAATGGTTCGTTGACAGCAGGAACAATAAAAATTAGAGCCAGAGTCTTCATTGTGATTTCTAGTGCTGAAGAAAGTGACATCCTGCTCACGGCATTCTCAGGTCAAGTTGATGGTACAGAAATTTGTTCTAAGAAAGGAGCACAACCTCTAGCCAAAAACAATTATAAGTTCCCAATCCTACAGTCTGTTTCCCAACTATCACGTCACCCGAACTTACCTCACTCGACAAGGTCACAACATACTCATCAGTCAAGATCTAGGTCCCCTAATAACAGCTTCAAGTTTATTTGATGGATTATTACGAATTTCCACTACCATATTGGTGGATACAACGTTCTTGCTGGGTTTTTCTGATTGCAGAACGATTGAATTTCTTGAACCATACAACTACTTGATAGAAACCTTCACGCAGATATTACCTTAGGCTTATTTGCAACAGAAGATGCTGCACTTGAATTCCCCAACCCTGCACCATTCATAACTGATGACACAGTTAACAGAGCTCCTGAAGCAGTAACTTTGGTAGTAGTTTCTCAGTTTACGCCCTGGTTTATTACCGCCTTTCTAGAAGTGTATGGGATATCTTTGTGTGTAGACGTGCTTTAGAATAATTTCTAGAGAGCAGACATGGTCCATCAATTTTGTTACACTTCAAGTTATCGATGCCAGAAAGCAGTTCTCTGTGAATAGCTTCCATTTTACTGTACAGTTGGTCATATCTGGAAGAACTTCTCCCAAGATGTGATCTCTAAGATCCGCAAGGTCATTTCTGAAGACATGAGCTAGATGTTCGTTACCAGCTGAACTAGAACAGTCAGGGCACTGGAAAATAAGTTGTCACTTGTGCACTGCTCTAATTTAAGTGGATGATAACTCGAAACAGGGTTGACAAAGACTGTTCCTATAAAAGATCACAAACTGCCAGTTCCTTGACAGTCTCAGTTTTATTACATCTTTTGCGAGATGAACTTAATGTACATATTGGTAGACTTGCTAACACTTTTGGAACACCTTTACATCAGCAGATTTCTCCTTCTCTATCATTGGATATTAAAAACCCAACCTAGATAATGTGGATTTATGTTCCTATTGTATCTTATCAGGTAAGAAAACAAAAATTGATAAGGCTACAATAAAAATCCAAAATCATACCAGATGCAATAAACTAAAAAATCAAAACTAGACAGTACAGATGTCACACAAGAGAGATTTCATCACAAGCTGATGCAGCACATGACTCTTAACACACTGTAAAAAAAACCTACTATTTAATTCAAGTTTTAACCGCAGAAAACCGCGATGTTTTGAGACAAATATTTGTTATTGAGAGTATTTAAATTTGTGCCTGTACCATCACTACTTTTGGAACACAATTCATTCTTGATTTATACTTTTTAATTATATGCTACGAGTTATAATTAATTTGCTATCCAGGTATATGTAAGTCAATGAAAAACAATACTTTCTAGGCAACCAAGTAACTTTTGACTAGCTTCAGTGTCAAATGGCTTTCAGGGAATTTTCATAGAAAAAAATTAACTACTAAGAGTAAGGCAGCCTTAGAGAAAAAAAAACTTCAACAGGAATTAGGGGTCCTAATAGACCACATTAGTGTAACGATTTTTTAGAAGTGGGAATTTCAAAATAGGTTCATAAAGCATAAAACTTTAAAATCATGCACCATGCATTTTCTTGTGGGCGAACGAAATGGGTGCTTTTCAATCACCTGTAATAATATTGAAATAGAATTTCTCAACTATGAGTTCACCAATACGATAATCTATGGAGGTTTTACTATCGTTTGGGACGAAAATATCACAATGAACCAGCTTTTTCAATGAGAAAATGAAGAAATAATCGATTCCTGCATTTTAACAAATTCGTAAGTCTTGGGTGCGTTCGAAAACATTGCTCTCCGTGTATATTCACTCTAGCTGAAATTAAGTAGTGGGGGGATTGGTGTGTGTTGATCCAATCAACTTGTTTCCAAATGGCATCTCAGCAAATTTTAAATTTTAACAACCTATGAAAAGGGTGTAAGGCATGTTGAAGTTTAATATATTGACATAAAAGTAAAAAAGTTCACTGCAAACAATTAAACATTTTGTTAAGCACTATAAACTATTAATAAAAAGTTCGGGACGCAGCAAGTGCGTTATGGTAGTGAATTTTTGTTAAATGCTTCAAACTTGAATAACTCAATTTTCTATAAACTTAGAAAGCTTAATTTTGGTATGTAGTAAGGTAATATATCCACCAAATTTCATTAAAATAACTTTGTAATATTCAGGGAAAAAATATTGTTTCGAAAGAAAATTCAAAATTTGAATAACTCAATTTTCTATAAACTTAGAAAGTTGAATTTTGGTACGTAGTAAGGTCTCTCCCAAGGCAACATATCTAGTAGATTTCATTAAAACAGCTTTGTAATTTTCGGAGAAAAACATTTTTTTCGAAAGAAAACTCAACATTTTCCCGGAAAGCACTGTCCGATTTTCCTGGCTAACGAACTCATCCAAGGCATTTATAAAAGAAACACACTTGCCGAGTTTCACCGAAATCGGTTAATTCTTTTTTGAGTTATCGGATGGATATATATATATATATATATATATATATATATATATATATATATATATATATATATATATATATATATATATATATTTATTTATTTATTTATTTAATACAATTAATCAACGGGAATTATCCCAAATTAAGAGTATGAATACAATATAGAATACATATCATACACTAGAAAAATTTACATAATAAAAGTTTTGCTAATTACCAAGCAGCGATGCAACGTGTCTCATCTCAGACTCACCACAACACAATATGTCTACTGACTGATGCACGCTGTTATAAATGGAGCACGATCTGTAATTCGGTGAGTTAAGCCTAACATTGGTCCTAGGTGGCGGTAGATAAAAGAAGTCGTGTCTTCTAGAGTTGACTCTAGGGGTGTGAAAAAGCAGAGTAAATTATATATCAGGGAGAGAGTAGAGTAAATACGCCTAGTCTACAGAGATTCCAATGAGAACCTTGACAGTAAATCGGCCTGTGGTGTACCAGTAGCGGGATACACCCGATCCGCTCTGTATGCAAGGAACTTTACAAATCTTTGTTGGACACCCTCAAGAGCCCCTATATGGACGTCATACAGAGGAGACCAGACCACACAGGCATATTCCAGGTGCGGCCGCACATAGGCACCGAACAGGAGCCTCAAAGTGTCTGCATTATGAAACGAACCGGAATTGCGAATAAGAAATCCAAGTGTCTTCGATGCCCTAGCAATAGCATGTTCACAGTTCTCCACGAATGAGAGTTTCGAGTCAAAGACGACACCCAAGTCTTCAAAGGTTGCAGGTCTTAGAAGAGGCTGTCCATCTATGGAGTATGGGAACTCGATTACACGGCGGTTGAGCGTATAAGACTTTACAACACATTTTTTAATATTCAGTGGGAGGTTGTTAATGGAACACCAGTGTTGAACTCTACGCAAACATCTCTCAAGCACCGAACATTCGCAGAGACCAGCAAAAATGAGAAGATTTTTACATCATCCGCATACAGAAGATGGGGTAAGTCGATAACATCCGAAATATCATTGATGAACAGATTGAACAGTAAGGGTCCCAGAACAGATCCCTGAGGAACACCTGATTCAGCCAAGATCTCCACGGACTGACACTCATGATAGTGGACAACACTAACTCGATCACCAAGATATGATTCCATAAACTTCAGCAAGTTCGGTGAGAAATCCTTGTTATCCAGTTTCCTCAAAAGAATATCGTGATTTAATCTATCAAAGGCCCTGGAGAGATCCAGGTAGATAACATCAGTCTGCGACCCCTTGTCCATGGCAGCAGATATATATTCAGTTATGCTGATTAAATTAGTGGTCGTGGAGCAGCCCCTCACGAAGCCATATTGAGCGCTGCTAATCACATTTTTTACCGCAAACGAAATTATCTCATGCAGGACAATCTCGAACAATTTCGCAAAGTTGTCCATTATAGCAATTTGTCTATGGTTCTCAATCAACGTAGAATCACCTCCCTTTGGAACAGGTATTGACTTCGCCTTTTTCCAGGTGCTAGGAAATGCAGAAGACCCCAGTGATATATATATATATATATATATATATATATATATATATATATATATATATATATATATATATATATATATATCATATAAAAATTGAAACTGACCACGGATATGGGTTCTAGGGGCCCAAATTCGTGCTTATTTGAAGAAATTTTTGCAAAGTCTCACCATCGATACCTATCTATTAGTGAATTTTTTAAAATAAAAATTCACTAAAAGGTGGGTATAGATTTCCTTTCTGAAACATTTTGCCTTATTACTGCTTATTTTTGGAGTTTGAACCCAGGAAGATCATACTGGCTGTTGCTAATTTATACCTTTTTTAAATTTTTGAATATAATAACAGCAAAACTTTTCGGATGAGGATT
Source organism: Tillus elongatus (assembly GCA_964006375.1). NCBI lineage: Eukaryota > Metazoa > Arthropoda > Insecta > Coleoptera > Cleridae > Tillus > Tillus elongatus. The sequence continues at coordinate 255,872,037 of OZ023262.1, read as the reverse complement.
CAAAAATCTCATTAACGATTTTGATGAATATGAATTTGTATCAAAGAGAAAGAAATGCTCCACGTTATTTAAGCTATTATAAACAAACTATTGCTCTATATTTTTTTAATTATTGATAGTATCCATAAGAAGAATTTCCTTCTACATCTTGTATGATACAGTTCCGTCTACGTTTTAAAATATTAATATGTGCCTACTTCTCTAAGTTGATGAGTTCTTCCATCTTTATAAAAAAGGCTTTTAAATATAAATACAAGAACCACTTTTTGTTAATACCTAACTTGCTTTAATTTAAATTTTACAGTTACTTGAATTAACAAATGTCAAGTGATAACCGCCGCACTTCAGAATAGGGTGAATACAGTGACACTCTGAGTGATTGATTTTGAGTTTTCGAACAACTCACTCTAACGCTCGAGCGTTCACGCGACTAATTTCCCAACGACCTGTTGTGTGATTTTCACTCTAGAGTGATGTTCTCGAACGCAGCCCTTGCCTTAACTCATTTCTCCTCTGTCATTTTAACATGACACTTCTTGAAGGTCGTTGCTTCCAATAGGGAAAAATCGGCAGCATTGCCAAATGTCAAACAAGTTACTTAAGGAAAATAAATAAATAATGTTTTTTGATTAGGAACTCTAGTTCTTCACGATACAGGAAATCACTTCCAGGTATATGAACTCAATAAAGAAGTGATAATGTGATGACAAAAGGAGAAAAAATTATTGTCAAAGGTAAGTTAAAATGTAACAATAAATATGGCAACATGGCTTGAAAACATCTTTAAGGAGGGCAATTTAAAATTATGAAACATCTTTACAGCTGGTTTTTTATTGCTTTTTGTTAAGACAATTTTGTAGAGGTGGGTTTTAATATATTTGTAGCTGATAAGGTCAGTGGTAAATGCTTTGTCAGTAAGAGTACCTGTCTTACAGTGAAAAGTCTTGGCGAATCAGAATTTTGTTTTATTGGTATAATTTTGAAACTACAAAATAATCATTATTCACACTGATCATATTTTAAATTTTTGCTTTGCCATCTTCTGGTTTATTTTGATCAACTTTTTTTAAACAAATTGCGGTAAAGATGTGTTGTAGACACCTTAGTAGCAAACAAACAATTCGGGTAGAATCGGAATGCAGATTTGAGCCCAGGACAATGTACACTGTTGCCAGATGAGTATTAGCACATCATTAATAATAATAAAGAAGGAAATCAAGGGGTGAACAAGTCAAAGGTTGCAGTGCAGGTTGCGGGGCGGCAACGCCGAGACGAGCCCTGAGGGAGAAAAAAAAAGTGGTGAACAAATGTTTTTATAATGTAAATAAATGATACTAAGTGAGTGGTGAGACACGAGGGAATGTACCGCCACCTAGTTGCGGAACCAAGTAGTATGTTGTCACGCCAGCTCCAAATAACACAAACTCACTTAGTATAGAAGGCTGGTTACCATAGCCGTATTACTTTATAGGAGTATTTTCGCTACAATTAGTATGCCGTACTAAAGAGTTCTAATTAGAGCGAAAGCGGTCTATGGTTCTATTTGTGGCGAGAATACCTCTAGCCTTACATACTTTGTCTATATTAGGGTAGAAATGGGCCAGAGCTGACAATTTACTAAATTGTTAGTTGGTTGTATACAGTCTCTATTTTTTAACATTTTGTGTTATTTGGAGCTGGGGTGACAACATACTACTTGGTTCCACAACTAGGTGGGGGCACGTTGCTTCATGTCTCACCACTCATTTAGTGTTAGAAGGCTGGCTACCATAGCCGTATTACTTTATAGGTATATTTTCGCTACAATTAGTATTCCGTACTGAAGAGCTCTAATTAGAGTGAAACCGGTCTACGATTCTAATTGTTGTGAGAATCCATCTAGCCTTACGTAAATAAATGATAATATGGCGTCATCTACATAAATCGATTTTTGAATTATTTAGCGGAAAGCAGTAAGAAAACGGAAATGTAAAAAGTAAATTTTGAGCCACTGTGGTCCAGTGGAAAAAACGTGGGCCTCTGGACCCAAGGGTACTGGGTTCGATTCCCAGGTTTCCCCTCTCCGCCAGTTTCAGTAAATCAGTAACATCAACAGAGGTTCTGCCATTGTGATTGAACAAGGTAATCTGCACGTTCCGCTCTTTCCAGTGGGCGTAAAGCCGTCGGTCGCGTGTCCATACGATGTTGGGCACGTTAAATATCCAAATTTCCCAGGCAGTGAGATTAATTAATCACTTTAATAAAGTCAATGAAGCAATTTCCGTTGCGAATTGCCGATGATAAATACAACTGTATATGCTCGTAACAGACAGTATCCAATATATTATTTTTAAAAGTTGAAATGTTTCATGATGATGAAACAATTTCTACTGACAACTGTCGATGATAAACATAACAGAGAAAATGGCTCAAAATATGTTTGCCTTCGAAGTGTTTGTTTATATTTTAGTTTCCAACCTTAAATGAGTATTCAAAGTGAATGAAGCAATTTCCGTTGTGAATTGCTGATGATAAATACAACTGTATATGCTAATAGTAGACGGTATCCAAGTATATTATTTTGAAAAGTTGAAATGTTTGACAGTAATGAAGCAATTTCTACTGACAACTGTCGATGATAAACATAACAGAGAAAATGGCTCAAATAGGTTTCCCTCGAAGTGTTTCTTTATATTTAAGATGGAGGGCTGCATATTTTCGCCTGGATAAATATGAAATATATGTAACTTTCAAAGCAGTATGAATGCAGGCATATATACACATTCTGAGGCATTAACTTGCCTTCATAAATGAAATACCACATTTTAACCTTGAATGGGCATTTAACAAAAGTCAATGAAGCAATGTTTGTTGCAAATTGGTCATGAGAAATAAAAATGTAATGTATTGTATATACCCGTTTCCACACCATCTTTCCCCAAAAGTTGAAATGTTTCATAGTAATAAAGCAATTTCTATTGGCTATCATCGACACTTGATGATAAACATAATGAGAAAATGGCTCAAAATACGTTTCCCTTCGAAGTGTTTGTTTTTGGGTAAAATGGAGGGACGCATTTTGCATATACGCCTGGCTAAATATGAAAAAAGTCTGGATGCAGCAAGTGCATTATGATTTTCATTAAAATGTTTTAAATAGCAAATACGTGTTTTTTTTAAAGAAAGCAGGCATCAAATTTGGTTATCAGCATAACATATATAGTATAAACAATGTACCATATTTCATGAAAATAACTTTACTGTTTGAAAATGTACAAAAAATGTTCGAAAAGAAACAACATGTTCCCGAAAAAACTAGTTTCCTGTCCAACGAACCTTATATGTTAATAGCAAATTGAGCTATTCAAATTTGAGGCATTGAATAAAAAATCGCTACCATAACGCACTTGCTGAGTCCCGAATTTATTTTCTTACAAACATGCACTATAATTTCGTTGTCGAAATTCCATATATTTAAGGTCAGCTCAGAACTGGTACTGACCGGAGGAATCCGTCTGTCAAATTAGGCCAAATCATTGTTTAATCTATTTCAACTAAGCAGATTTTTCTGGCTAACGAACTTATCCAAGCCATTGGCAAAAGAAAAGTATTCGCCAAATTTGATCAAAACCGGCCCATTATTTTTTGAGTTATCGGTGTGATATATATATATATATATATATATATATATATATATATATATATATATATATATATATATATATATATATATATATATATATATATATATATATATATATATACATATAAAAATTGAAACTGAGCCCGGATATGTGTTCTCGGGGGCCTAATTAGTGCTAATTTGAAGGAATTTTTTCAAAATTCAAAAGTCGGGATCTCATTAGTTTTTTTTTTAAAGAAAATTCACTAATATATGTAAGAGTTTCAAAGCAGTATGCATGCAGGCATATATACACATTTAAGGTTGGAAACTAAAATATAAACAAACACTTGGAAGGGAAACCTCTTTTGAGCCATTTTCTCTGTTATGTTTATCATCGACAGCTGTCAGTAGAAATTGCTTCATTACTATGAAACATTTCAACTTTTGGGTAAAGATGGTGTGGAAACGGGTCAATACAATACATTACATTTTTATTTCTCATGAGCAATTTGCAACAAACATTGCCTTTCAAAATAATATACTGGATATCGTCTGCTATTAGCATATACAGTTGTATTTATCATCAGAAATTCGCAACAGAAATTGCTTCACTTTTAATACTCACTTAAGGTTGGAGACTAAAATATCAACAAACACATAGAAGGGAAACCTATTTTGAGCCATCTCTCTATTATGTCATCGACAGCTGTCAGTAGAAATTGCTTCATTACCATGAAACATTTCATCTTTTAAATAATATATTGGATACTGTCTGCTACGAGCATATACAGTTGTATTTATCATCGGCAATTCGCAGCGAGAATTGCTTCATTGCCTTTATTAAAGTGATTCATTCACCGCACTGTCCGAGAAATTTGGATCTTTAACATGCCCAACACACGGGACCGACAGCTTTACGCCCTTTGGGAAGGGCGGAATGTGCAGATTACCTTGCTCAATCACAATGGCAGAACCTCTGTTGATGTTATACTGATTTACTGAAAAAGGCAGAGAGGGGAAACCTGGGAATCAAACCCAGTACTCTTGGGTCCAGAGGCCCACATTTTTTCCACTGAACCACCATGGCTCAAAATTTACTTTTTACATTTCCGTTTTCGTACTGCTTTCCGCAAAATAATTCAAATATCGATTTATGTGGATGACTTCATATTATCATTTATTTACATTATAAAAACATTTGTTCACCCCTTGATTTCCTTCTCTTTTTTAAATGACCCTTTGTAATACTCATCTGGCAACAGTGCACATCGTCGCACGTTCAAGTCTGTGTTCCGATTCTACCCAAATTGTTTGTTTACTACTTAGGTGTCTACAACACATCTTTACCCAAATTGCTTAATTATAAGATATGATACAATTAGACCAAAGTGTTTCTATGAAAATTTGCTAAAAGAGCACTATTACAAATAAGAGGGTTTGCATGTGTAATGCTGATGATAATGAAAGGTTAAAATTTATCCAAAATTTAATATTTCTGAACTATGCTGCATTATTATCCAAACGGTTATTTTGATGTCAAACAAATAAAGTAATTCTTACCAATTGACGATGGCCAGATATAACAGAAGACTTTGCTTTGTTTATAAGTTCCTGTACTTGATCTTCTAAATGTTCAACATTTTTTTCCAGTATTCCCTCATTTTCCTTAAGTTTGTAAATACCAACTTCAATTTCTGAAATTGGTTTAACATCTGAACTGTACAATTTTAAAAGGTAAACAGATTGACTATTTATTTGTTCTATTTTATAGCTTGCCTTATTCTCTAGTACAAGGGCGAATACAAGCAGTTTTGCATTTTCAGCATTTAGTTTTGGGAAATCTTTTTTAATGGCACCTAGGAATTCATCAATAGAAAGTATCTGACCTTTGAACTTATCTGGTATTGAAGAAAGTATTCTAGTAGCTTGATTTTTTATTACTGCTAATTGTATGTATGTACCAATCAAATCTTTACCAAAGATACTATGCTTCAATTTTTCATAGGACCACAGGACAGGTTTTTTGATGAAGACATTGGTCAACCACATTGACCATGATTCTGGAGTGGTTTCTAAAAACTTATTCTTGGCCACAATTTCTCCATTGTTTATCATATCTAAAAATACATCTTCAAGACATTCTGGGGACGTGCCGTTGTAGTAAAATATTGTTTTTAACTCCGCTAAACTGAAAGTGTACTGGGAACTGCTAGTACAATAAACTGCAATGATTTTTTTCCAGGATGAAAGTTTGAATCTTCTGTCTTCAGCGTTAACATATTCGTCTCTTATTGGTGCATAAAGAGAATTGATAATATCGGGATTTTTAAAACATTCTGGTAATTCTTCTTCTGGTATGGGAAACTTACTCATTTTTTTTATGTAAATTGAAACCTGCTACCTGAATCACAACTATCAACGATATAACTGCTAACTGCTAACATACAAAACGTTCAGTTGGTCTTATAAAATATTTGCTGACTAAACAAGTTTGAGGCAGGAATGAATACATTGTTTAGGGTTTTCTTGTTATTGTTTTGTTTTTACTTTTATTTTAAATTAATGGGATTTACTGACATTTCATTTAGGTTAACGTTGACATTTGTCAAATGTCAGTTGTGTGTGGTGTGGATCAATAAGAATTGTAAATCATAAATATAATATTGTCACATTTGTCTATGAGAATTAAGTTTATGGACTTTATATTCTATGGTCAGATGTCGGTTATAAAGTGTGTTGGTAAAAGAGAACACTCTGGAATTATATTTCTAGAAAGGACCAGAAGTGACATGAGTAGAAGGTCTAGAATCTCTATGGAGAGTATAAATAGACGAACGGTACATAGTGTAAAGTGAAATCAGATGTTTATGCGACTCCAGTCACAACACTAGGGAAGAACTTGAAGATAGAGTCCGTAATTGTTTGGATAATATTGATCCCGCAGAAATAAGGCGTACAACAAGTGAAGGAGTTGTAATACGATTAGAGCGATGTATTAGTGCGAATAGTACACAATTTGAACAATATCAATCATGAGTTTCTTAGCTAGCCATAATCATTTTCAATTTTTAATACTTTTGGTTATTCTCTGTTATTTGTTGAAGTTTTATAAATATTAAATTAATTTTTTTTTGGCAAACCGCAAATATCTCGACAATTATCAACTTTAGGTATAGGGAATGCTAATACAGTTTGAAAGAGAATTATCTGCTCTATTCAATGAGAAGATAATATAAAGGATGTTCCATTTGAAATAAATGAGTTATTCTAGTTTAAAGCACATCAAATGTTACTACATCCTACAAAACACCCTATGTATATGAAACAATTTTTCCTCACAATCATGTCGAAGCTTAATGTGTCTGACAGATTAAATAATTTTCAGCATCCTAACACGACACGAAATCACCTTCATTAAGTCAGCCTCCCCTTGAATAGAATTCTCAAATAAATTGACATAACTCGAAAACAGTTGAAGATAGGGAGAGCACTCCCTAATAACTTTTAACCTAAAATTAGATGAGTATTCTAAAAATGCAATAATATACAGGCTGTTCTATTTGGAATAACGATGTTTATATCTATTTACGGTGTAACCGGAAGTCCGCCATTTTGGAAATTATTTCCATTAAATAGATCATCTTCGGAAACCCCCGTATACAAATTTTCAGCACCCAAAAATATATATTTTCGGAAATAATCTAATACATTACTCGACGTGGGACACATTCTACAAATAGGCGAAACAAACGTAAATTTTATTAAAAACAACACAATGAAAGCAGACTACAACTGAAAACGAAAAATTGTAAAAAAAATCTTTTCTATACCGTGACACCGTACGCGTCGCTGCATTAGCCGTCCGTAACGATGACGGACGAGAATTATCAATTAGCAGAGTTAAAATCAGTAAAAAATAAACGATGGGATGGGCTCGACCGCGACGACCGATTGCGTCGATTTTAAAATTTTGAAAGCGGCGACCAGGGTCGCTATAGTAGCTACTACGCGGCGAATCTGATCGCTGGCCGCTGATTTTCAAAAATAAAAAGTCTGGACGCAGCAAGTGCGTTATTGAAGTGAATTTTCATAAACATGTTTTTAATAGCAAATATGTCTCTCTAATGCAAGCAGGCATCAATCTGGTTACCGGTAAAACCTATATAGTAGAAACAATGTACTATATTTTAACAAAGTTACTTATTGTCTGAAAATGTACAACAATTTTCCGAAAATAAACTTAAAATATTTGTTTCCTAGCCAACACCTTAGGTTAATAGCAAATTGAGTTATAGAAATTTGAAGGACTTAATGAAAATTCGCTACCAAAACGCACTTACTACGTTTCTATTTTTTCTTACAAACATGCATCATATTTCGATAAAAAATGCAATAATATAAGGGTGTTCGAAAAAATAATTGTAGGGATCACCAAAGACTTATAGACGACCGTGTGATTGTCAAAATACTTTTATAAGATGCAGCTTAAGGCACTATATAATTAACATATACAATTTTTTCTTGTATCTTGTATAATAACAATTATATTGAGCTTTACCATAGAATGAATATGTGTTCTAGGGGGCTTAATTAGCGCTCATTTGAAGAAATTTGTTCAAAATTCAAAAGTCGGGATCTCCTCATTAGTGATTTTTTTAAAAAGAAAATTCACGAAATGAACATTAGGTCAGACTCGACCACGCCGTCCTATTGCGGTGAATTTTAAAACAGCGACCAGGGTCGCTGCTTCGCGGAGAATCTGATCGCTGGTGTTACCGGTGACTAACTAAGCCACCGGTATAGAAATATTGCTCATCCCTAATATGACCCAGATTCCTTTGCAAACAAATACAGTCGTCTATAGAATCAGTGGATGAGTAAATCTTCAAGTGATCACTGTAGAAAAGACGTGGGACATCAAAAACCGCACAATGTCATTAATAAAAATGTAAAAAGACGGGCCCAAGAACCGAACCCTGAGGCATGCCCAAACTGATGAAAAAGTGCACTTGCTTAAAACCATGCCACTCTACAAAAGCCGCCCCATCAGAAAAATAAGAAGTGAACAGCTCAATAAGGTGGTCAGAAAATCCATAATATGAAAGCTTATGTAGAAGAATGCCATGAGGTATACTGTCGAAGGCCTTGCTAAAATCAAGATATATTACATCAGCCTGTTTAGCCACATCCAAAGCACCGGACAAGTATTGAGTAATACACAGCAGATAGGTGGCTGTTGACCTACCACTCGCACTAGGTTAGGTTAGGTTAGTTTGTGAGTGGTCCATATCGGTCCCTCCACCGCGACCATAAGGTCTATTGTGGCTCACGCCTAATGTCTATATTTCGCCCAACAAATCCAGCCTCCTACAGAGGTCGATAACCTTTGCGGGCGAAAGTTGATCCAGATCCTCTGGAGCAAGCTTTACCTTGCCAAAGAGCAGGTGTCTAGTCCTATCCGCTGCCGGACAGGAACACAGCACGTGCTCTGCTGTTTCGTCATCCTCCATACACAGCCGGCACTCGGTCTCCTGACCGATCCCAATACGGTGCATGTGATGCCGCAAGCGACAGTGTCCTGTATACAGGCCGACTAGAGTACTCAGTTGTTGTCTGTTCAACTCTAGAAGTTTCTTAGCCCTTGACTCAGACAGGCCATTTATGAAGGCCTTAGAGTGAGCTAATCCTGGAAGATTTTGCCAATATTGAGTTGTCCTTCTATCTGTCCAGGTCTTTAAGGTGCGTTTTGCTGTGCAAGATGTTATTCCCAGCACCGGTTCTGGTCCGACAAAGTCACACTGGGCACCACTCCTGGCAAGCGCGTCTGCCGCAACGTTGCCATCATGGTCCGAGTGACCCGGTATCCAGACCAGCGACACCTCATTACAGCTGCCCAATTCGTTAAGGGCAGATTTACATCTCCATACCGTCTTTGAATTGCAACGGTAGGAACCAAGAGCCTTTATTGCAGCTTGGCTATCTGCAAATATCTTTATCGATTTGTTTGTGCATAGGTCTTTTAAGCTTTCCTTTGCACACATCTCGATGGCATAAACTTCTGCCTGGTGTATGGTTGCGTACTTGCCGAGGCTAGCTGATAGTCTAGCTTCGGTGCTGCCCCCATATGCGCCGGCTCCTACTCCCATATTGGTTTTGGAGCCGTCAGAGTACCAGCAGAGGTCCGCTCTCAACAGGGTCGATTGGTTCCGGTCCCAGTCCTCCCTTTCCGGGAGGACGGTCTTGAAAGACAGATCTCTGCTGATTTTTGTAGGCATCAAGTCCGAGACCATTCCCAGAATCCTGTGACAATCACTGTCATCAAGGAGTCCGGACCCCCTCAGACTGACTTCCCTCGGCATGTTATCTGCCGTTTGTTTTAGTCTGTACGTTGTCCACCTCGCCACCCTCTCCAACCATATGTGAAGTGGGGGAATATTGAGGAGAACCTCCAGAGCGACTGATGGTGCGGTGCTTATCGCTCCCGTTATCATCAGACATGCTTGTCTCTGTAGATGAGCCAGTTTGGCCCTCGCGGTACCACGTAGCACCTTAGGCCACCAAACTATGGCTCCATATGTTATCATAGGTCTGATAACCACTACATAGAGCCAGTACATCTGTTGGGGGTTTGTTCCCCAGTTGTTCCCACAGATTCTCCGGCAGGTCCACAGGGACATCTTAGCCCTGCGGATAACATTTTCTAACTGTCTGTCCCAGTTGAGCTTCTTATCTAGGATAACTCCCAGATATTTTGCTTGGTCCGAAAATGGAATGTTTTCCCCCATAAGATTAGGTGGTTTTAATTTGTCCAACCTTCTTCTTCTGGTGAACGGGACAATGATCGTTTTGCGAGGGTTCACAGACATCTGTTCCCTACGGCACCAATCATTGACTACATTTAGTGCTTCTTGAAGAGTACTAGACAGTTCCTCCTCAGATTTGCATCTAACCATTATGACAAGATCATCCGCATACGCCTGGACCTCAACCTCCCAGAGTCCGAGGATAGCCAGCAGGTCGTCCACAAAGAGGGACCACAACAGGGGGGATAGAACGCCCCCCTGAGGACACCCTCTCGCAGCCCTAACGCTGACCACCTCTCCCCGTAATGAGGTAATAATGGTCCGATTGTGCAGCATGTTTCCGATCCAGCCACAGATGGTAGGTTCCACCCCCCTAGCGATAGTGGCCTCGTAGAGGGAGATCGGTAATGCATTATTAAATGCTCCTTCTATGTCGAGAAATGCCGCCACCGCAACCTCTCCATTTTCCAGAGAGTGTGTGATCTTCTCGACGAGGTTATTGAGCGCTAACTCAGTTGATTTGCCAGTTTGATAGGCATACTGGTGGGTATTTAGGGGGTTCTTGGGTAAGATGTTCCCCCTAATGTGTCCGTCCAGTATTTTTTCCAATCCCTTCAGGAGGAATGATGTAATACTGAGAGGTCTCAGTGAAGTAGGTAGGAGGTCATTACGTCCCAATTTGGGAATGTAAACCCCCCTAACCACCGTCCAGCTGGAAGGAATATAGTTCCAGGCCAGACTGGCTCTGAACAGCCTGATAAGGAAGGGTAGGAGAATCTCCAGTCCCTTTTGTAGTAGGACCGGTACCACCCCATCCTCCCCTGGCGACTTGAATGGCTGGAAATGATTCACAGCACACTCCACTGCCGAGGCTGTAACTATTTTTCGAGCAACTAGCCAGTCCTCCCTTTGGGGGCGTTTAGATCGTCCCTCAGCTGGTAGGACCTCACCGTTGCTCAGGATCAGACAATCTGGGAAGTGTGTGTGTGCTAAGAGCTCTAACGTTTCTTTCCGAGATTCAGTAAAGGAACCATCTGGTCGTTTTATCGATCCCAGTTCCTGTACACTGTCGCGTGAGAGAATCCTGTGGATTCTGGCGCTGCTGGGCACACTATCAATGTCCCCGCAGAACCTCCTCCAGGACTCCCTCTTAGCGTTCCTGATCTCTTTATTATAATGCGTTAGAGCAGTTTTATATTGCTCCCAGTTGCCTGTAATCTTAGCACGATTGAAGAGACGTCTAACTTCTCTTCGTAGTTTATCGAGGTTATTATTCCACCAAGTAGACCCCCGACTGTCTCTCTTTGACCTCAGTGGACAGTTTTCGTGATAGGCAGAGACCACAGCTTCCCTAACCTGTTCGGCCGCAATCTCGATCTCATCACAATCCCTCACTGTGGGGATTGCGGACCCAAGTCTGCCGGCGAGGGACTGTTTGTATCCCTCCCAATCCGTCCTCCTCGGGTCCCGATACTCTAACACAGGTCTAGGGCCTGTTTCAATTTCAAATAGGATATGGGCATGGTCTGAACATGAGGGTTCAGACGACACCCTCCATTTGAGGATTTTTGAGCTCAAAAGCCTTGAGCTGATCGTAAGATCTAAAACCTCTCTCCGGTTAGCTGTAAGAAAGGTGGGTTCCGAGCCTATGTTGTTGACAACCAGCTCCTCCCCTAAAATGTATTCAAATAATGATTCACCTCGTCTGTTAGTGTCCGTGCTCCCCCAAGCCAAGTGATGGGAGTTCGCATCACACCCCATTACGAGGTGATAATTGTTCCTCTTGCAGTAGGCGATCAATTTCCGCACTTCTGCTGGAGGTGGTTGTTCTGCATCTCTGTCTCCAGGGAAATAGGCCGAACAGGCCACTACTTCCAGCCTGGTCCCCCCGGATGTGATCACGAGATGGATGGATGCCATGTCCTTGGTGCAGTACTCTGAAAGTGTAAAATACTTCAAGTTGTTTCTGATCCAGATACAGGCTCTGGGTTTAGTACCAGAGCCCACCTCTACTATCTTACCAGAAGTGTTACCCAGCCCTTTAGTTCGTTCCGAATTAGCGGTCCAGGGCTCTTGGAGAAGAGCAATATCTATTTGCTCTTCCTTTAATTTCATGCTAAGGAGGTATGTCGCAGCCTTAGCATGATGCAGATTAGCTTGAATGCACCTTAAGTTGGTGGGCATTGGGGTAGGAATATAGGAGTGTATAGAGGATAAAGGAGTAGGTTAAGGAGCTTAAAGGAAAAGGGAATTATGGTGCAGGTTCCTCCTCCTTTTTAGGAGCTCGATAACCAAGCTTCCTATAGGAGGGTCTACCTTTGGTAGTCGTCCTAGGGGTGGACTTTCCTTTCCCCTGTTTTTACCCTCTGGAGGTTCCAGTGGAAGGTTGAATCCTGCCACCTCCTCTATTGAGTCTGTGTAAGTCGTGTCCATGTTTGGTCCCACGAGCAGCAAGGGAAAATAGACCTCCATGGAAGAGCCCCGCATCCCATGAATAGGCATTTACACAGGGAGGTCGCCCGGTTTCCCTGGGGAGGGTTAACGTTAGCGACAGAATTACCAACCTGCCAATGCTCGGCCATATCGGCCAGAAGCATCATCGCCTCGGCACCAACCCGCCAACGACCTTGCGATGTGGGTTTTTTATAGAGGACTCTCCTCGCAATGCCGGCCAATTAAGGCAAGCATTCCCGGCCCTCCTAAGACATGACTAGGAAGGTTACGGTTTGGTTAGTTCATTTAGTTCACGTCTAATAGTAGACGCTATCCAGGGTGCACCACGTGGAGGCGAACTAACTAACTAACTTTACACCCACTCGCACTAACCCATGTAAATTCTCAGAGATGAGGTATTTAATGTGAGACTAAATATGAGGAAGTAAGACAAGTTCAAACACTATAGAAAAATTAGACACAAACATTATCTGTTTGCAGTTTTCTATATTAGCTCAGTCCCCATCCTTGAAGAGAGATACATAAGGTAATAACTTCCAAAGGGTGGGGAAAAAAAGCATGCCGAGTAATGAGACTAAAAGTAAAAGTTAGTGGTGTTACAAGTGCGGGGAACAATCTTTCAATACGAAAGCTGGAATGTTATCTGAAGTTGCAGTCATATTTGCCTTGATCTTTCGAATGGCACTGAACCTTCTTCAGTGGAAAGTCAGGCATGTCAAGAACATAATTAGACAGTGGACCCTGCATTCCAGACGCTTCAGCTGAATAAGAGAAAACATTTGATTGATGAGTTCTAGAAAAGCAATTAGTAAAACTATGAAGGATATGCTGGGGATCAGTCAGTTGGATTGAATCAATGTGCATGCGGGGTGGAACAGCTGTACTTCCCCGTTTTGAATGTATATATGACCAGAAGGTCTTAGGATCTCGTTTAATATTGTTGGATATATCGCTTAAATTTATTTTTTTTGCCTGCTTGATCTCATTCTTAATTTTTGTTTTGAGGTAACAAAATCTGTCACTTACTGCCTTAACATCACCATTACCCTCTCTCACCCAAAGGCTGCCATCCCTTGCCCACCGACGTGCCGTTGGTGACCTCTCTCTCTTTTATAGATATCTGCACGGGCACTGCTCAGAGGAGCTTTCCTCCATAGTTCCCCCACCTGCTGCCCCCAACAGATCTACCAGCGGAACAGAGCGAATGCACCCTTTAACTGTCCAGGTCACCAGACATAGGACATCTTGTTATGCCCGCTCTTTTGTCCCGAGGACTTCCAAGTTGTGGAATTCCTTGCTGGCACATGTTTTTCCTTCTCCTCCGAACCTTCAAGTCCAGAATTAACAAGCTGCCTCTTTCCTCCTTGTCAACACCCACGGTACGATAGTATTTAGGCTGTAAGCCCTCGTGGTGTGTTGTTGAAATTTAAAAAACTCTGGACGCAGCAAGTGCGTTATGGTAGTGAATTTTCATAAAAATGTTTTTAATTGCAAATATGTGTGTTTACTTTTTAAGAAAGCAGGCATCAATTTTGTTTACCAGTATAACCTATATAGTAAAAACAATGTGCCATGTTTCATAAAAATAACTTTATTGTGTGAAAATGTACAAAAATTTCCAAAAGTAAACTTAAAGTGTTCCCGGAAAAACTCGTTTCTTGGTCAACCTTATAGGTTAATAGCAAATTGAGCTATTCAAATTTGAAGCATTTAATGAAAATTCGCTACCATAACGCACTTGCTACGTCCCGAATTTCTTTTCTTACAAACATGCATCGCTGAAAAATTCAAAAATGCAATAACATAAGGCGTGTTTGATTAAAAAAAAAGAAAATCTGTATCACCAACGACTTATGGGCCATCCTGTGATTGTAGAAATATTTTTTTTTAAGATGTAGCTCAAGACACCCTATAATTAATATATACAAATTTTCTTCATATCTTGTATAATAACGGATATATTGAGCTTTATTGATTTTTTACGAAAATTCGACAAAAATTATATACCATTAAACGATAAACTCTAAAGCTAAGGCTACAGCCAAGCATCAGAGAAAGGGTCTATTTGAAATGAATTTTCTGGAAACATTTTAGTAAAATGAAGGACAATGACGGTTGAAACTAAGACTTCAGAGTTTGTAAAAGATCCTTCTTGAGACATTTGATTTCCATATCCCGTATTAGATTCAAGTTCTTTGCCTAAATGTTGCCGATTTTGACGTTTTAAATCGCAACTTTGACGTTTTGAGGAAAACCCCAATTTATTTTTCTTTAAATGCCTATAACTTTTTTGTCTTTTGACCTACATAGCTAAATTTTGGTAGGTGGCTTACCTATAAGGATATTAACTAGCGTACCAAATTTGGTTGCCCTTACTTTGTTAATTCCGGAGATATAAATTTTTTTCGAAAGAAAACACAAAATTTTCCGGGAAAACCTGGGCAGATTTTCCTGGCTAACGAACTTATCCAAGCCATTTGCAAAAGGAATTTTTGCACCAAATTTAGTCAAAATCGGCCTATTATTTTTTGAGTTATCGGTGTGATACATATATATATATATATATATATATATATATATATATATATATATATATATATATATATATATATATATATATATATATATATATATATATATATATATATATATATATATATATATATATATAAACATATAAAAATTGAAGCGGACCCTGGATATGTGTTCTAGGGGGCCTAGTTCGCGGTCATTTGAAGAAATTTTTTCAAAATTCAAAAGTCGGGATCTCCTCATTAGTGAATTTTTTTTAAGAAAATTCACTAAAAAGCCTTATATAATCGAAATGCCTTATATCTTGATTGGGTCTTGCCTCTCTAACGTGTTTGAAATGATATTGAAAAGCAGATCTTGCCCAAATAGATTCTCTGAGTTTAAGAAAACTCTGGACGCAGCAAGTGCATTATGGAAGTGAATTTTCCTAAAAATGTTTTTAATAGCAAATGCAAGCAGGCATCAATCTGATTACCGGTATAGCCTATGTAGCAGAAATAATGTACCATATTTTATCAAAATTATTTATTGTTTGAAAATGTACAAAAATTTTCCGAAAATAAACTTAAAATGTTGGTTTCCTAGCCAACAAACCTTGGGTTAATAGCATATTGAGTTATTGAAATTTGAAGGATTTAATGAAAATTCGCTACCAAAAGGCACTTAATGCATCTCAATTTTTTCTTACAAACATGCATCATATTTCGATTAAAAATGCAAAAATGCATGAACGAATTGGTTCTGTTGTGGAATAATGTTTTCGAGGACAGAAACAATATAAAAGGAAGAAGAAGTGACAGTGACAGTTTAGTTAAGAGGTTGAAAAAGGCTTTGACTATCTATCTACGAATAGACCAGGCATCACCCAATGCGATGCGTTGTAATGTTTGAAACCAACATTGAATAAAATGTTTGTTTACATGGTCCTCGACACCACAGGCGTCTCGAGAAACAGGATTGAAATTTTCATAAATACGATTAAAATAATAAAATAAAATTTAAAAGATGTTTAACTACCCATACATTATTTAAGTATACTATTAACTAAAAAGTCTGGACGCAGCAAGTGCGTTATGGTAGTGAATTTTTATAGAAATGATTTCTCGAATAAAATGTTCGAAAGTGTTAATGTTGCAATGTTGTGACCTCGTCACAAGCGATTTTTTCTATGCAAATACAGTAAAAAGTGTTTTCAACAAAAATTTAAGAAAAAACCTTGCAGCTCTACCAGTTTTCCTAGAAATGACCACCTGATTTGTCTGCTGCCATGTTTTATAGATCTACAACTTACCGGATAATTTCTTATTAATTACATCATGTGGCAAGCATCTAGGAAAATATATAAATTTTCATTGGTTACAGGATGCGGCAAATAAGCCTTTAAACCTTCTTGAATAAATGTATCTAAATTTGCTCACAAACATTTAATCATGCTTATATTTGCAGCTGCTCAATCAAAACTTACGGAAGTAACGACTATTCTTGCTTGATAGATGAAACTTAAAGCCCGATTAAATAATAGGCTTGCTTTTTCTTCACGAGAAATGACGGCTAGGAAGAAATAATCCACTGGAACTTTCCAGTGGTTATTTAAGGCAACTAATAAGAAAAGCAAAACTTCTTTAGCCGCTGGAAGCTCGTTTGAATTATTCATATCCACGCCAATATTTACGTTACCACAAAACTTATTCCTGTGCACTCAACTTGACGTCTTATGAACATCTCGTCGATGATTAGGTATTCAAAAAGTATTTTGCGACATTTTTCAGCTGCTTCTCGACTTTTTGAATTCAAAACCGCGAATGCTTCTTTGCAGAATCCAGGAACAATTTAGAATTTGTTAGAGGATGTGGCAAAGATTTCATCAATTTTTCTCGAACGTAATTATAAGCTTTGTTTGAATAAAAATTTAGGGTAATAGCAAACGACCTTACGTCTGATGAATAGTTCCGTTGTGGACATTTTAAAAGCTGTTTAATCAGATCTATTTGTGTGGGTAAAGAGGCCTAAAATATTACAAGCAATGATATCAATTCAATAACACTCAAAAGTGAGGCGTTCAGGGATGTTTCTGTATTTTCCGTAAAAGCAATACGACTTTTGAAATGCTCAATCAGCGATTTTTGGTGACATACTCTTAAGACGTCTTTTCTGTTGGCGCAATATATTTATTTTCCTCTTTTTTTTTATTACTCGTTTAGCAATAGATCATTTTTTAAAGATATTTTCTGGAGTTCCTGATAAACTGGAAATATCTACAAAATAAGGAAGTTTTTTCCTAAAAAATGGGCGATATTTGATAAGTTTTCAGTGAACGGAATAAAATTTTATAAAAATGGTTTCTAGTATTTTCCCTCAATTCTAAGTCCAGGCACATTAACTTACTTTTGACCTGGAGTAATGTTAGCTTTTGGTGTTAATTCAGGAGGGCTGCCAAGTGCCACACCTGTTGAACATGATGATAGTTCCAAAGCAGTGAGAGTTGATGATAACGATGATTTATCACTATTTTCTTGAAAACTATGACTGCAATTTTTATCGGGTAATTTATTAATTTTACCAATAATAAAGGTTTACAAAATAGGAAGCTAAGAAGAATTCTTCACCTTCTTTCTGCGTGAGCAAGAGCTTATTCATGCCAAAAGTAGAAGGCACTGGAGAACTTAACACTGATGGAGACGCTGCGTTTTTAAGACCCTTCTTCCACTTGAGTAAATAATAAAAGTCTTTATTAAAATGATGTGAACATAAATAAGAATATTTCGGCAGCGTATCCGATTTTCTATTTAAGGCAGCACACCATGTTAGTAGATGGAAACCCAAAAATAGTGCCAAACTGACGTGCCGCCACTGAGAATCGCAAACAGCAGCATGCAGAGACATCGTTGCCACATCCTCAGGTAATCTTCTACAAGCAATATACTTTTTCATCATTTTGCATAAACAAAACACAAAACCTTTATTGCAAATCAAGGTAACACAAAAATAAATTTTCAGTATACTTGCATACTATTCACAGACAAATACAAGCCACAACTGTCGATTAATACAAATCTAGATACTTCACATGCAGCAAGATAAAGATTTTAAAATGAGTTTTCTGGTTATATTTACATAAAGAAGGGAGAAACCAAGGAATATAACGTTAGTTATATAACATTCATAAATAATCTCTAATGTAAGTGTGATGTCTTAAATAACAGAAGAGTAATACATTTATCATTCTCAACTTGTTAGCATATTCGGCGATTTAAGAATGAATTATTACATAGCGGCAACGCTTGAGCCACCACCCAATCAGAGCAGAGGACCGATGTAAACATAGAGTCCTTTGAATGTTGGCTTCAAACAATTCGGCTGAAAAAGGTATGTCGAAGAATGTTGTATAGCGTGTAATGATAGCTCTGTTAAAATATGTAAATGAATGTGTAATCATTGTAATGTTTCTTTTTGTCTTATTTGAATAAAGTGTATTATTAAATAGAGTCTTTAGTAATCAGAAAACAACAGGTTCTACGAAAATTAGCTAAAAATTATAAACCGTTAAACCATAAACTTAACTAAACCTACAGCTAAAACATTAGAAAAAGGGTCTATTTGAAATGAATTTGTTGTAAATATTTTAGTAAAATAAAGGCCAATGGCAGTTGAATCTGAATTTTAAGGGTTCGCAGAACACTTTTCCTGTAGCATTTTATTTTCATAATCCGTATTTGTTTCACGTTCTTCGCCTAAACATTGCACATTTTGACGTTTCAAATCGCGACTTTGACGTTTTGTAGAACACTCAATTTTTAGTGAATTTTCTTAAAAAAATTCAATAATGTAGAGATCCCGACTTTTGAATTTTTTAAAAATTTCTTCAAATCAGCGCTAATTAAGCCCCCCAGAACACATATCCGGGGTCAGTTTCAATTTTTATATGTTTATATATATATATATATATATATATATATATATATATATATATATATATATATATATATATATATATATATATATATATATATATATATATATGTAATCACACCGATAACTCAAAAAATAATGGGCCGATTTTGTTTAAATTTGGTGAATAAATTCCTTTTGCAAATGGCTTGGATAAGTTCGTTAGCCAGGAAAATCTGCCAGGGTTTTCCCGGAAAATTTTGTGTTTTCTTTTGAAAAAAATTTATATCTCCGGAATTAACAAAGTAAGGGCAACCAAATTTGGTACACGGGTTTATGTTCTTATATGTAAGTTACCTACCAAAATTTAGCACTGTAGCTCAAAATGCAAAAAAGTTATAGGCAATTAAAGAAAAATAAATTGGGGTTTTCCTCAAAACGTCAAAGTTGCGATTTAAAACGTCAAAATCAGCCACATTTAGGAAAAGAACTTGAATCTAATACGGGCTATGGAAATAAAATGTCTCAAGAAGAATGTTTTACAAACCCTGAAGTCTTAGTTTCAACCGTCATTGTCCTTCATTTTACTAAAATATTTGCAGAAAATTCATTTCAAATAGACCCTTTCTCTGATGCTTGGCAGTAGCCTTAGCTATAGAGTTTATCGTTTAATGTATATAATTTTTGTCGAATTTTCGTAAAAAATCAATAAAGCTCAATATAGCCGTAATTATAAAAGATATGAAAAAAATTTGTATATATTAATTATAGGGTGTCTTGAGCTACATCTGAAAAAAATATTTCTACAATCACAAGCTGGCCCATAAGTCGTTGGTGATACAATTTTTTTTAAAATCAAACACGCCTTATGTTATTGCATTTTCCATCGAAATATAATGCATGTTTGTAAGAAAAAAATTCTGGACGCAGCAAGTGCGTTATGGTAGCGAACTTTATTTGTTTATGTAGAAATCATTGTTAGTGAAATTTTTGTAAAATTTTGGTAATTAGTACCTAATGTTTAATGAGTTGTAAAAAAGATGTTTTTGGATTTTCGCAAAAAAGTTGTTTACAGTTTTTTTTGTAAGTTTTCTCGAAAAGCTTTTTGTAAATAATTATATCTTGGTAGGTGGCTAAATGGGGTTAAGGAGTCGCGGGCCAAAGGACTCCAGGGGGCAAGCTGAGGAATTGGAAATAACAACATAAACTCCCGATGAAGCTTTCCCCAAGACCGTCATGCGCGGTAAAAATCCGCATCCTGCACGAGGTGACCCTGCTAATAACTAAACATGACGGATCTAGACAAGGAGGTCGAACTAAACTCCCCCAATCTACGGTGTCACGTGACCCGTGCCTATGGATGGATGGCACCAGGGCGATGGTGTCGTGAACGGAACCTCTGGAGTACCAGGCAACCCTCCAGAGTAACCCGCCTTGCACCACACAGGGGGTTCTTGTTAGGATGCAGAGTTAAACAGTAAACACAGTGGCTTATTAATAAGTATTTATTAATAAGTGATTAGTACGGATATATAATAATAATTGTTAGTTAACAGGAATGATCAACGATCGACATAACATTCTTAGCAAGATGGCATGTCAGCCCGGCTACTACTACTTTTGTGAAGTCTGACCAATAACGGTCGAGCATTGCCTGACAGCCTGATATCCGGCGGATGGCGCCAAAATATGAATCGCTCACATTTAAATCCCAATACTCCCACTAAATGTGAACTATTCATGAAAAATTAACAAATTGTGATTTCACAAAAAATGTTACATTGTATTATATAAACTAAAAATAAAAAATATTACATTGCCAAACATATAAATTCTAGTTCACAGAAATCAAGCATTCAGCTTTATTTATATTACATAAACCCAAATATAACCGCATTACATTGAATTTCTTTGAGCACAAAGGTTTAGTCATCATGTCAGCAATTTGCTCATCTGTGGGAACATACACTACATCTATACACTTAGTTTCAAATTTTTCACGTATGAAATGAAATTTTATATCAACATGCTTAGTGCGCTTATGATATTCTGGATTTTTTATTAGACGAATTGCACTTTGATTATCAATATATAGCTTCACTGTATCACAGGGTGATTCATCAATCTCATTTAAAAACTGCTTTAACCACATAGCCTCTTTCGTTGCCAATGCTGCGCCTATGTATTCCGCTTCTGTTGTCGATAAACAAACACTCTGCTGCCTTTGACTGTTCCAGGTAACTGCTCCACCGTACATTTTAAAGACGTACCCAGACGTTGACCTTCTGGTAATGGGGTCGTTCGCATAGTCTGAGTCACAGTAACCTATTAACGGAGTGTCAGCTGTTCCATATCTTATCCCATAACTTGGTGTGTCTTTTAAATATCGTATTATATGTTTTACAGCTGCCCAATGAATTTCACTATGTTTATTTAGGAATCGACTCACAACTCCCACTGCATATGATATGTCTGGTCTGCTCACTATAGCTGCAAAAATTAATGCACCCACAGCTTGTCTATACGGCACTTCATTTTCCTCAAACAACTGCTCATTATTTGATAAAGCAATGTTACTAAGTATATTTAATTCTACAGGTATTTTTGCACTTTTTGCATTTTCCAGATTAAAACGCTGTATTATTTGCTTAATATAGTTGTTTTGACTGATTGAAATTGCTTTATTTTCTCTGTCTCTTGTGATTTCCACGCCAACAAAATAACTAACATTTTCACTAACAGTAATTTCAAATTCTGATTTTAATTTTTCAATAACAATGTTTGCCACTTCTATATGTTCTGTTATTACTAGACCATCATCAACAAAAATTATTAATAGCACTTTGATTTCATTTACAATACCTTTGAATATACATCCGTCTGACAGGCATTGTTGAAACCCAAAAGTTTTTAGAAAATTGCTGAATCTCTTATTCCAGCACCTTGATGCTTGCTTCAAACCGTAAATTGCACGTTTTAATTTACAGACATAATTATTATCAATACCTGTTCCTTCAGGTGGGTACATATAAATATCTTCTTCGAGTTCACTGTTCAGGAATGCTGTTTTTATATCAAATTGAAAAATTTCATAATCCTTCTTCGCTGCAATAGATAACAATACTCTTATTGAATCGTATCGTGTAGTTGGTGAGAATGTTTCTTTATAATCTACATCATATTTTTGTGTAAAGCCTCGTGCACACAGTCGAGCTTTAAATCTTGAGAAGGTACCTTCTGGTGTTCTCTTTACTTTGAAAACCCATTTGCTGTCGATGATGTTAGTTTTCTCTGGCTTCGGTACAATTTCCCATGTTTTATTTTTCTGCAATGCGTCCACTTCTTCTATGATTGATTTTTTCCACTCAGCTGCCTCTTTACAGGTCACAGCTTCTTCATACGATGTTGGGATGTCTATTTCCACAAAATGAGCTTCTAATTCATAGTCATTCAGTCTCCCTGGTAGTTGAAGTAAATTTCTACTTCGCAGATTGTATATGGGAGCTTCATGTTCTTGAGCTTCTACTGACTGAGGTTCATCACTTGGACCTTTATGGGCATCTACGCTAGGATTTCTGGGAGCCACTTCTTCCTTGTCACTGAACAATTGAACATTTTCAAGTTTTCTTTGCATAGTATCAGAAGAATTACTTACTTCGTTGAAGACTACATCTCTTGAAATTGTAATTTTTTTTGTTACAGGATCCATTAAACGATAATTGTTGGAATTTTTGTCGTAGCCCACCATAATTAGTTTCTTACTTTTCTTATCCCATTTTTTTCTTAATTGTTTTGGAATATGCACATATGCATCACTACCAAACATTCTCAAATGTTGTAAGAATGGTTTGGTTCCAGTCCAAATTTCATATGGTGAAGAATTTGGTGTTTTTATTCATTGTTCTGTTCAGTATATATACTGCTGTATTTACAGCTTCTGCCCAAAAATGTTGTGGTAGGTCTTTTTCGTACAACATGGAACGAGCACTTTCCACAATAGTACGCATTTCTCGTTCACTTCGTCCATTTTGTTCAGGGGTATATGGTGCAGTAGTTTCCATCTGAATGCCAACAGTTTTTATATAATTTTTGAAATCTGCATTTACATATTCTGTTCCATTATCTACATGAATAGTTTTTACACCATAACCAAACTTATTTTTTACGACTGTAAGAAAGTCTTTGAATAAATTTAATACTTCTGTTTTGTGTTTCAAAAAGTAAACAGTGCAATAACTACTTGCATAATCTTTGAACAGAACAAAGTAGTTTGCACCACCAATGCTTGGTACTGACATGGGGCCACATACGTCGCTGTAAATAGCTTCACCAGGGAGCACGTTTTTAATATTTGCACTTATATTTGCAAACTTCTGACGATGTTGTTTACCATATAAACAGGCTTCACAAAACAACTTATAGGAGCTCTTAATGTCTAATTTTCCAAGAAGTCCTTGTTTAACTGTCTCACTTATTGTGTTTACATTCGCATGACCTAACCTTTTATGCCATAATTCAAGGGTATTTGCTCTTGTCACTGAATTTGCCTCTTGGTTCATAACCGTACGAAAATGAAGATAATATAAGTTGTTTTCTGCCCTTGTGGCTTTTGCAATTATATTACCGTTATCCAAAATGCAAGCACAGTCTCTGTCTTTTGATATTTGCATACCTTTATTTGTCACAGCACCTTCTGAAAACAAATTTTTACGTAGTTCCGGCACAAACAACACGTTTGTAATTGTTGCGTCCTCCCACTGTTGGTTGACACACTTTTGAATTCTGATAGTTCCTTGACCTTTTATCTCTAGACTTTTATTGTCATCAAGTTTTACACAGGAACCATCATTAACCTCACAGAAAGTTTCAAAAAATTTTCTTCTATATGTCATGTGAGCTGATGCTCCACTGTCCATTGTCCACAAATTGTCTTTCGACGTTTCGCCCGACAATACATTTTCAGTAACAAACGCGGTATTCATCTGATTGTTCTCACGATCGTTTTCACGTTTTCTACCAATTTCACCTCTTCTTTCTCGTTTCGGGAAATGACACTCCCTTGCAATGTGTCCTTTTTCTCCACAATTATAGCAGGTAATACTCTTCTTTGGATTGTGAAAATTTCTTTCTGGATTCTTATTTCTAACAGACATGGCAGCTAATGCAGTTTCTGTTTCTTCGTATGATATTAAATTGGCTTCTTCATCCAGCAGTCTCGCAGTCAGGTTCTGTAGTGTTTGCTTGCCTTCTTCAACTGATAACCAGGCTTGTCGGAAATTTCTGTATTTTTGAGGAAGAGTACTCAAAATTTTCGTTATTACAGAGTTGTCACTCAAAATATCACCTGATTCCTTGATAGCCTTAGCAATGTTTTCTATTTTTGAAATGTGTTGAACCATTGTGTCGGTTTCCACCATTTTGTACTGATGGAAACGTTCATGCATCATCATTTTTGTCATTTCAGATTTCTTCTCATAAATACTTTCTAATTTATCCATAATTTCTTTGGATGTTTCACAATTCTCAACTACGGTAATGAGTGGCAGTTCCATTGCCGACGTAATAATGCACATACCTAAGGCGTCTTTCTTACCCCAGTCGTGGACATCTTCTACTTTTGCTTCTGGCTCTGGTTTCTTGATTTTTCCGGTTGCAATATCGTATACACCTTTTGCTCGAAGAGCACATTTTATTTGAAATTTCCACTGAGGAAAGTTCGCTCCATCAAACTTCGAAATATTCCGCGCGACCGACTCCGACATTATTATTATCACTTTCCAAAAAACTATTTCGACACACGAAAAACTACTACTACGATATTCGACAGACGAATTCGTTTTCAAACTCCGACTCACTTCGCGTGTTCTGGACCCATAACCTGTTAGGATGCAGAGTTAAACAGTAAACACAGTGGCTTATTAATAAGTATTTATTAATAAGTGATTAGTACGGATATATAATAATAATTGTTAGTTAACAGGAATGATCAACGATCGACATAACATTCTTAGCAAGATGGCATGTCAGCCCGGCTCTTAGACCAGAGAGAACTTCTTTCTGGTCTAAGGCCCGGCTACTACTACTTTTGTGAAGTCTGACCAATAACGGTCGAGGATTGCCTGACAGCCTGATATCCGGCGGATGGCGCCAAAATATGAATCGCTCACATTTAAATCCCAATAGTTCTGATGGTGTGGACAGTATTTCCCCCATTCTCGTGGGAACAACATGAAGATAATAAACACATATAAAACCAAAACCAATGAGGCTCGAGGAGTGGCTCCGGCTACAGACTTGTGCCTTGAGTCTATCCCGGAAACGGAGACGAGCCAGGGGGCGGCAGCGGACTCTGGAGGTCCCACGACCGGCGTAGATACGGGGGATCAGGGGGTAGCTTCGGCCAGAGACCTGTCCCCGACACCCAAGCTGGAGGCTGGGTCCCACCGGAGGGCGGCGAGCTCCGCGGACTCCGGGGGCCCCTCCACCAGTGAGGACTCTACTGTTAGAGTAGAGGGACTGCCCCGGCAGTCCAAGCGTCTTTCCGGGGCGCAAAGAAAGAAGCTCCGGAGGGCGCAAAAAATGGCGGCCGGGACCTGGACGGTCGAGAAACCTGTAAAGGCGCAGGAGGGGAGTGCGGGTCAGAAGAGGACGCGCTCGAACTCTAGCACGCCCACTACAGACAGACGTTCCAAAAGGACCAGGGTGCCTGTAAAGGCGCAAGAGGAGAGTGCGAGTCGGAAGACGCCGCGCTCTGGCTCTAGCACGCCTACTACAGACAGACTTCCGAAAGGAACCAAGGCCGGAACACCGGCGCAGACTGGCTCTTACAGGGAGGCTGCGGAGGGCCTCAGGATGGCGGTGATTGACAGACGCCATCCTGAGGTCACGCTAGACCAGGGGAAGGCGGACCTGATCCAGGCTGCGGTGGTAGCTGCAGTGGACTCTCTTCAGGAAGGGGAGAGCCCGCCTCAGTTCCACCGGACGCGCCTGACGGGGGGCATCCTCTGGACAACCTGTGCCGGCCCGCAGTCGCGGGACTGGCTGCGGAAAACGATCGGGGGCCTCGGTCAGATTTGGGAGGGGGCGGACTTGACAGCCGTCGAGCCCAAGGAACTCCCAAAGAGACGCAAGGTCCTCGTACGGATCCCTGACACCGTCCCGCAGGAGACGGTGATCAGCAGACTTAAGATCCAGAACCCTGAACTGGGGACGCAACACTGGTCGGTTCTAAGCAGGAAGGCAGAGGAGAAAGGACAGACGCTCGCCTTCTCGATCGACCCGACATCTTACAGAGCCCTTGAAGGAACCTCCTTCAAGGGATTCTGGGGCATGGGAAGGGTTAGCTTCCGCCCACTGGGGAAGCAACTAAGGGTTAATGGGACTTAGGTTCCTTCAGGTCAACCTCCAACACAGTAGGGCAGCCACGGCCGGACTACTAATGGCTCTGAGGAACACGGATGTGGCCCTCATCCAGGAACCGTACTCCTATAAAGGAGAGATCAAGGGACTCGGCGGAGCTACTGGAAAGCTCATCTACAGCAGATCCAGCGAGAACCCGAGGGCCTGCATTTTTGTCAGGGAAGGGATAGAGTTTCTCCCTCTAATGAATTTCTGTTCCAGGGACCTGGCAACGATCAAAATCCGATGTGGAGGAGCGGATGGGCTGAGGGACATTACTGTCGCGTCAGCCTATCTGCCAGGGGACAGCACGGACCCTCCTCCACCCAACGAATTGGAGCAGCTGATGGTGGGTAGCAGAGCAGGTGGATGGCAGACCATCATCGGCATGGATGCGAATGCGCACCATGAGTTGTGGGGTAGCTCGGACACAAACTCTAGGGGTGAGGCACTTTTACAATTCTTTATGAAATTTAATTTAGACATATTGAATAGAGGTAATAAACCGACCTTCGTCACAACACGGCGTGAGGAAGTTTTAGATCTAACAGTTTCCACCCAGTTTCTGGGTGACTTTGTTAAAAGCTGGGCTGTGTCTGGGGAAGTGAGTAGCTCAGACCACAGATACATCCGGTTTGAAATCGCCAAAGTCGAAAGAGAAACGGTATGGTACCGGGACCCCCGCAAGGCGGACTGGGAAGCCTACAGGGCAGACCTGGCTGTGGAACTGCGGGGGGTTAAGAGTACCATAAAAAATTCAATAGACCTCGAGATTGCAGCAGTCCAATTGCGAGACGCAATTACCTCGGCCTATAACGCCAACTGCCACCTGAAAATGAGGGTGTCCACCAGGAACGTCCCGTGGTGGAACGAGGACCTCAGGCAAAGGAGGACGCATGTTCGTAAGCTGTTTAACGCGGCCAAAAGGTCGGGAGCATGGGATGAATATAGACAGGCCCTATCGACCTATAACAAAAGACTGAGGGACGCCAAGAAGGAGTCGTGGAGGAGGCACTGCGAAGAAGTGGAAAACACGTCCGAGAGTGCTCGACTACACAAGATCCTGTCTAAGGGCCCTCAGACTAACATAGGCTCCCTTAGAACACCCACGGGAGGCTTTACAAGCTCGGGGGAGGAAACTATGGAAATTTTACTCCAGACGCACTTCTCCGGCTGTAACATAATAAACCAATCACCTCCGGACTGGGAACACTCAGAAATAGAGGCGCCTTATAGGCGGGCATCTAGAGTAGACTGGACAGTCGCTAAAGAGGTGGTTACCTGGAGCAAAATCAGATGGGCCATTAACAGCTTTAAGCCATACAAATTGCCGGGATTTGATGGAATAATGCCCATCATGCTCCAACAGGGGATAGATATACTGGCGCCGGTGCTTACCCTCATTTATGAGGGCCAGCCTGGCTCTGGGGTACATTCCGAGGGCATGGAGACTGGCCAGGGTTGTATTTATTCCTAAACCTGGGCGTCCAACAGACCAGGTAAAGTCCCTGAGGCCAATAAGTCTCATTTCCTTCTTGCTGAAAACAGTGGAAAAACTGCTCGACCGGCACATTAGGGGCGGTGTACTGGAAGCATATCCTCTACACTGCGGACAATATACATACAGAGCAGGATTCTCAACAGAAACAGCACTGCACCAACTGGTGCTGAAACTGGAGAATACGCTGGAGAACAAGGAGGTGGCGCTGGGGGCCTTCCTAGACATAGAGGGGGCCTTTAGCAACACCTCGTTCGGATCGGTTCTGGCAGCTGCCCGGGAGCGTGGAATAGAGGAGACCTGCTGCAGGTGGATAGGTTCCATGCTCAGGGACAGGGCGGTGTTCACCTCACTCGCGGGAGGGACTCTGCTGGCGGGGGTCGCGGCGGGGTGTCCGCAGGGAAGCGTTCTGTCTCCCTTGCTCTGGTGTCTAGTCGTGGACGGCCTGCTGGGGAGGCTCTCGGGAGGGGGGTATGAGGTACAGGGCTATGCGGACGACATTGTCATCATAGTCCGAGGAAAGGTCACACAGGCAGTGTGGGAGCGTATGCAGACTGCACTGAAAGTGGTGGAAGGGTGGACGGTTGATCAAGGGCTCGGGGTGAGCCCCGAGAAAGCAACCGTCGTGCCGTTTACGAGGAGGAGGAAGTGTGAAAGCCACAGAACTCTCACTCTATACGGTAGGAGCGTTCCAATGGCCAGGGAGGTAAAATATCTTGGGGTCGTATTGGACTCTAAGCTAACCTGGAATGGTCACATTGGAAAAATACTGCGTAAGGAAGTCATGACCTTAGCCGTCACTAGGCGGCTATATGGAAAAACGTGGGGACTAAGACCTAGTATGGTCCACTGGCTGTACACAAGGGTGGTCAGACCATCGTTAACATATGCGGCACTGGTCTGGTGGCCTAAGGTGACACAATCCAGTGCCAAACAAAAACTAGGCAAGATCCAAAGGATGGCTTGCCTAGGCATCACAGGGGCCATGTCTTCAACCCCAACAGCCGCCATGGAGGTGTTGCTGGATCTACCCCCCCTACACTTAGTTATTATGGGAGAGGCCAGGCTAGGACTATACAGACTAGCCTGCAATGGTAGACTGAAGATCAACCCAGGCTTCAGGGGCCACTGCAAAATTCAGGAGATCGTGAAGGAGCCCATGCTTGAAATGAGGTCAGACTTCGCGAGCCCGCGAATGTGCAGGGAAAACAACTTCACACTGGAAATCCCTGATCGCGTGGCATGGCGGGAGGAGACGCCGGGCATACTACGGGACGCGCTCGTCTGGTTCACGGACGGATCTGACGGGGAGCGTGGGACGGGGGCAGGTGTTTACTCGGAAGGACCGAGGGTAAGTCATAGTATTTCCCTCGGAGCCCATGCAACGGTGTTTCAGGCCGAGATGTACGCCATCCTGCACTGTGTGCGGGAGAACAAGAGGAGGGGCTACACCAACAAGCGGATCCTCATAGCCACAGACAGCCAGGCAGCCCTTAAGGCACTAAGTAGCCCACGGGTAAATTCCTGGCTGGTGAGTGAGTGCCGAGACGAGACGAGCGACCTGGCTGGGCAGAATGAGGTGACCCTCATCTGGGTGCCGGGTCACTCGGGGGTCAAAGGCAATGAAGAAGCTGACAGTCTCGCGAAGAGAGGGTCAGCAGAACCATTTATGGGACCAGAACCGGCTCTGGGCGTGTCAAAGAGCACTGCCAGGGGAGCCATTAAGTCCTGGGTCAGAAACCAACACAAGGTGTACTGGGCGGACTGTCCAGGGCTCAGACATGGGAAGTCAATAATTGACGGACCCAGTACAAAGAGAGCTGTGGAGCTGCTAAACCTTAGCAGAGGACAGCTCAGAAACACAACAGGTCTCTTGACGGGACACATGGCCGTCAAGAAACACCTACATAAAATGGGGCGGTTCGAAGGGGACCTCGCATGCAGACTCTGCGGCGAGGGGGAGGAATCAGCGCAGCACATCTTGTGCGAGTGTATAGCTCTGGACCGGAAAAGACAACTGATCTACGGTCACTCTAGACTGGAGACAGAGCAATATAAAACTTCACCCTACCAATCGCTGTGCAGACTAGTTCAAGGCACAGTGATTTTGGAATGGGTGGAGTAAGACTAGGGGTATGCACAATCAACCAAGGGTTGCGGTGCTATCGGGGCGACAAGGCCGCGGACGAGCCCTGAAAGAACAAAAAAAAAAAAAGGTGGCTAAATACCTTGAAGAAGTTTGTTGGCCAGGAAAATCGGGTCAGTTTTTCGGATATATTTTAAGTTAGTTTTCTAAAAATATTTGCCCTTTTCCAACAACAAAGTTATTTTGATAAAATGTGGTACATTGTTCCCACTATAGAGGTTATACTGCTTATAAAAACCATTTTAATGAAAATTCACTACCATAACGCACTTGCTGCGTCCCGAGTTTTTTTTCTTTAACTGCCCATAACTTTTTTGTATTTAAGCTTAGAGACTTAAATTTTGGTACATGGTTCACTCTTTATATTACAAACACGGGTAGCAAATTTGGTTGCCTTTACTTTCTTATTTACGGAGATATAATTTTTTCAGAAAGAAAACACGAAATTTTCCGGGAAAACCTGAGCCGATTTTCCTGACTAACGAACTTATTCAAGCCACTTGCAAAAGGAAGGTACTAACCAGAGGTCAAGGAGTCGTGGGCCAAAGCACTCCAGGGGGCAAGCTGAGGAAATGGAAACAACATAAGCTTTCGATGAAGCTTTCCCCAAGACCGTCATGCGCGGTGAAGAACCGCATCCTGCACGAGGTGATAACTAAACATGACGGATCTAGACAAGGAGGTTGAACTAAACTCCTCCACGGTGTCACGTGACCCGTGCCTAGGGATGGATAGCACCAGGGTAATGGTGTCGTGAACGGAACCTCTGGAGTACCGGGCAACCCTCCAGAGTAACCCGCCTTGCACCACACAGGGGGTTCTGATGGTGTGGACAGTATTTCCCCCATTCTCGTGGGAACAACATGAAGATCATAAATATATATGGAACCAAAACCAATGAGGCTCGAGGAGTGGCTCTGGCTACAGACTCATGCCGCCCATTGGGGAAGCAACCAGGGGTTGATGGGACTAGGTTCCTTCAGGTCAACCTCCAACACAGTAGGACAGCCACAGCCGGACTACTGATGGCTCTGAGGAACACGGATGTGGCCCTCATCCAGGAACCGTACTCCTATAAAGGAGAGATCAAGGGACTCGGCAGAGCTGCTGGAAAGCTCATTTACAGCAGATCCAGCGAGAACCAGACGGCCTGCATTTTTGTCAGGCAACGGTTCTGCCTTTAATGAATTTCTGTTCCAGGGACCTGGCAACGATCAAAATCCGATGTGGAGGAGCGGATGGGCCGAGTAACATTACTGTCGGGTGAGCCTATCTGCCAGGGGACAGCACGGACCCTCCTCCACCCAAAGAATTGGAGCAGCTGATGGTGGGTAGCAGAGCAGGTGGATGGCAGACCATCATCGGCATGGATGCGAACGCGCACCATGAGTTGTAGGGAAGCTCGGACACAAACTCTAGGGGTGAGGCACTTTTACAATTCTTTATGAAATTTAATTTAGACATATTGAATAGAGGTAATAAACTGACCTTCTTCACAACACGACGTGAGGAAGTTTTAGATCTAACAGTTTCCACCCAGTTTCTGGGTGACTGTTAAGAACAGGGCTATGTCTGAGGAAGTGACTAGCTCAGACCACAGATACATCCGGTTTGAAATTGCCAAATTCGAAAGACAAACACAGTATGGTACCGGGACCCCCACAAGGCGGACTGGGAGCCTACAGGGCAGACCTAGCAGTGGAACTGCGGGGGGGGGGGGAGGAAGAGTACCATAGTCAAATAGTCAATTCAATAGACCTCGAGATTGCGGCAGCCCAATTGCGAGATGCAATCACATCGGCCTATAACGCCGCTGCTTAGAACATCTATGGGAGGCTTTACAAGCTCGGGGGAGGAACTTATGGAAATTTTACTCCAGACGCACTTCCCCGGCTGTAACATAATAAACCAATCACTTCCTGACTGGGAACACTCAGAAATAGAGGCACCTTATAGGCGGGCATCTAGAGTAGACTGGAGAGTCGCTAAAGAGGTGGTTACTTGGAGCAAAATCAGATGGGCCATTAACAGCTTTAAGCCATACAAATCCCCGGGATTTGATGGAATAATGCCCATCATGCTCCTACAGGGGATGGATATACTGGCGCCGGCGCTTTACCCTCATTATGAGGGCCAGCCTGGCTCTGGGGTACATTCCTAGGGCATGGAGACTGGCCATAAATAAATTCCTAAACCTGGGCGTCCAACAGACCAGGCAAAGTCCCTGAGGCCAATAAGTCTCATGTCCTTCTTGCTAAAAACAGTGGAAAAACTGCTCGACCGGCACATTAGGGGCGGTCTACTGGGGGCATATCCCCTACACTGCGAACAATATGCATACAGAGCAGGATTCTCAACAGAAACAGCACTGCACCAATTGGTCCTGAAACTGTAGAATACACTGGAGAACAGGGAGGTGGCGCTGGGGGCCTTCAGCAACACCGCATTCACAATGGTTCTGGTAGCTGTCAGGGAGCATGAAATAGAGACCTGCTGGAGGTGGATCGGTTCCATGCTCAGGGACAGGGCGGTGTTCACCTCGTTCGCGGGAGGGACTCTGCTGGCGGGGTGTCCGCAGGGGAGCATTCTGTCTCCCTTGCTCTGGTGCCTAGTCGTGGACGGGGTATGAGGTACACGGCTATGCGGACGACATTGTCATCATAGTCTGAGGAAAGGTTACACAGTCAGTGTGGGAGCACATGCAGACAGCACTGAAAGTGCTGGAAGGTTAGTCGAGGGCTCGGGGTGAGCCCCGACAAAGCAACCGTTATACCGTTTACGAGGAGGAAGTCGGAGAGCCACAGAACTCTCACTCTATACGGTAGGAACATTCCAATGGCCAGGGAGGTAAAATATCTTGGGGTCGTATTGGACTCTAAGCTAAACTGGAATGGTCACGTTTAAAAAATACTGCGTAAGGCAGTCATGACCTTAGCCATCACTAGGCGGTTATATGGAAAAACGTGGGGACTAAGACCTAGTATGGTCCACTGGCTGTACACAAGGGTGGTCAGACCATCGTTAACATACACAGCACTGGTCTGGTGGCCTAAGGTGACATAAACCAGTGCCAAACAAAAACTAGGAGAGATCCAAAGGATGGCTTGCTTAGGCATCACAGGGGCCATGTCTTCAACCGCAACAGTCGCCATGGAGGTGTTGCTGGATCTGCCCCCCCTACACTTAGTTATTATGGGGGAGGCCAGGCTAGGACTATACAGACTAGCCTGCAATGGTAAACTGAAGATCAACCCAGGCTTCAGGGGCCACTGCAAAATTCAGGAGATCGTGAAGGAGCCTATGCTTAAAATGATGTCACACTTGGAGAGCCAGCGAATCTGTAGGGAAACCAACTTTGGAGTGGAAATCCCCGACCGCGAGGCATGGTGGGAGGGGACGCGCTCCTCTGGTTCACGGATGGATCCGGCGGGGAGCTTGGGATGGGAGCAGGTGTTTATTCGGAAGGACTGAGGGTAAGTCATAGTATTTCCCTCAGAGTCCATGCAACAGCCTTTCGGGCCGCAATGTACGCCATCCTGCACTGTGTGCAAGAGAACAGGAGGAGGGGTTACACCAACAAGCGGATCCTCAAAGTCACAGACAGCCCTTAAGGCCCTAAGTGCCCACGGGTAAATTCCTGGCTGGTGAGTGAGTGCCCAGACGAGACGAGTGACCTGGATGGGCAGAATGTCAGTGGGTTAATAGTTATTGAGAACGATACATTTTTAGGTGTATATTTCTTTACGTCTGTAGTTGCTGTTTGTCTCCCAATAAATATTGTTATGCTAAATAAATCAATTTCATTATTACTATTGTAATGTATTTTTTGGCACAATAATTAAGTTGAGATGTCTTTGAGACATATAGAGTTTACCCCTCATGATTAATTTCATAAAGCAATTATATTCTTACAAATTGTTATTACGTCCCCTGTGGGTCTGGGAACGAACTAAAAGAATATGCCCAAGGTAACTCCTGTCTGTAGTAAGAGGCCACTAATTGGAGTCAAACACTGGCAAGGGTCTGGCCCAGAAGAGCCTGGAATGATATACACCCGGATTTTAAAGCCTCCACTGTCGACTTCAAAATGGACAATTGACCTCGCTTGGTTATTATTCGGAAGCGGGGTTCCAGATAATACCGTCTTGGGTTAAGCACTGACAGGTGTCCAAACGACCCGGAGGAGGTTGAGATCTCTGGGGAGTGGTATACACCTGGATTTTGAGGCCCCCACTGTGTGCTTCGAAACAGACAAACTACTGTTTGGGTGATGCTCGGGAGCGGGACTCAGTGGGATGTCACCTTGAGTCTAGCACTGGTGGGTGTCGGGTCTAGACGACCCCGAAGAAGAGCTGAGATCTCTAGGGGTGGATTATACCTGGACATTGAGGCCTCTGTAAGCTTCGAAACAGGCTAGCAACACCGCTTGGATGCTGCTTGAGGGCTGGACTTCATGATACCGCCTTGAGTTAAACACTGAAGGACGTCAGGTTCAGTCGAACTCGGACAGAGGTTATCTATATTTGAGCTTTGAAACGGGCAAGTGACTTCATTCAGACGGCAGTACATCTGTCAAACCAACTGGCATCCCCAAAAAGGATTGACCTCCACAGGTAGCTGGATTTGGTGGGTGAAAATAAAGCAATTAGACGTGAGCCACAATAGACCTAAGGTCACAGTTTAGGGACTGTAATAGCCCACTCATATTGAATCTAATCTAGCTTTTATCACAAAGAAATTCCTATATTAGGTATAAAGGTTCTTCACAAATTGTAAGCTATAGCTGTTCTCAAGTAATAAAATGTCAACAAAATATATAGTCATTTATTAACAATCTTAAAAATTTCTATCACAATGTAACAATACACAATTAGGCAATCCAATTTGAATAATTTACAGACGCTGCATTCGCTGTAAAGTCAAGTACATTTAAATGATGAGCAGTAGCTGCGAACAAATAACAATGGTCATACGCGATACTGTATATGGGAGAGGACCATCTTCCTTTGCAGGTATTCATGTAATACATCTGCAACAAACAATAACATAGAATCAATAGAAATAAAAGTAAAAGTAACCAAATTCCATAATCAATACAGTGTTTTTGTGGGGTACCTATACAGGCTGATTCATGGAACCCGTTAGTTAAAAGTTTTGGTATTGCTAGCTGTAATTTTTTTCTAAATATTTGAATCTAGCCGGGACCGTCGAGAGTCTATCGGGCTTGCAAGTACTGTGTGTGACGTCACAACAGGGGCCAAGATTCATTACAGCATTTAATAGTAAAATACCGGTGCTACAATCTTTTTCTCAAAACCCCACAGAAACGGTGACAGATATGAAAACATATATGAGCACATCTGTAGAGAATTAAATTTTCAATGCAAAACGCCTCGACGGTATATATGTAACTTCCGTAATATTGCTCGGCGGTTCGGCATTTAAAACAGCGAATTTAGAAAGTAGTAATTGTGATGGTAGTTTTAACTCTTTTTACTTCTATAAACGTTATGTAATATTTTAATAAATGATGGAAAAATGTTAATTGCATTTTTAAGGAGAAGAAAGTCTTGCAAATGCCAGCAAATTAATTACTTAGGTAGGAAGTTCATAAAATAAAACCGTTAAAGACTATTTGAATATATTTAAATTGTATACATTATACAAAAGATAACTGAAATCGCCATACCGGATGATGCAATATCGGATGCCTTAGTACCGGATGATGCAATATCGGATG
This sequence comes from Tillus elongatus, assembly GCA_964006375.1. Lineage (NCBI taxonomy): Eukaryota > Metazoa > Arthropoda > Insecta > Coleoptera > Cleridae > Tillus > Tillus elongatus. The sequence continues at coordinate 255,835,974 of OZ023262.1, read as the reverse complement.
CATCAGTACCGGATGATGCAACAATGGATCACGTAACACCGGGTGACGTAATTCAAGGACTATTCTTTTGGCAATGGATACACCTAACCGGTTCTGTCGTTGAATGCGACTGGATTATTTCGTGCTATTTAAAAAAGTGCCGAATTGACCGGACCAATGGCTGAATTCATGAAATTTTGTGGATCCACTTTGCGGATTAATAAACTTTCCAAAGCATTTAACTTGCGATAATCCGTGGTACTTTCAATAACTTAAGACTACTATTGCCTACCTTATGTCCAGAGTCAATCATATGTTGGGCAAAACTAGATTTTTCTGCTCTATTGAATCTGAAACGAGCTACGAGCTCTTTGAATATTGTTGGTATTGACCTCTGTGTTTGCCCAATATAGATTTTCTTGCAATTATTACAAGATATTTGATAAAAGCCCGAATTTTGTCGTAAGTCAATAGTATCCTTTGGTTCATCCAAGAGGTTATTTAAATTATCAACTTTATAAACAACTCCCAAGTCTTTTATCTTTGAATATTTTCTCTAACCCTTTTGTAAGAAAATGATAGAAAGGAAGTATAGCAAACTTTTTGGGTGGCTCATCGGATTTAATTTAATTTATACGGGGAAACCCCACTATATTAATAATAATAATAATAATAATAATAATAATAATAATAATAATAATAATAATAATAATAATATAATAATAATAATATTCTGGCAAAAATTACACAGCCTTGTCAAACAAATACCAAATATAAGATTATAGAACTAAAATTGTGAAATAAACATCAAAAACAAACAAAAATACAAAAGACAAAAGAAACAAATTTGCACACATAAAAAAAAGGCATCTTATGTTGTCACTAGTGGCTCTACTCTATCCACTCAATGTCCATATTGAGGTATTCACTTAAAGAATAAAATGCATACTTCATAAGAGTGTTTTTCACATTTCTCCTAAATTCTCGCTTATGTTTTGATCTTATATTCTGGGGGATTTTATTGAAGAACTTGACACCCCAGCAATTCACCCCGGTTTCAGCTCTTTTTATTCTATGATAAGGAATGGATATGTTCTGTCTGCCTCGGGTACCATATTCGTGGTAATCACCGTTTTGGTTGTAGTCCTCTTGATGTTGGTAAGTATATAAGACACTTTCCAAAATATATGCTGAATAGATGGTAAGTATGCCTGTCTTCGTGAATAAGGTTCTACAACTTGTACGGCTGTCTACAGAACAGATTATTCTTACTGCAGCTTTCTGTTGCAGAAATATTTCAGACACTCCAGGGCTACTCCCCCATATTAGGATACCATAGGTAGCCCTACTTTGGAAGCATGCATGATAAGCTGTCAACACTGTCTGGTAATTACTGATGTTCATCAGACGCCTCAACAGATACAGACACGACGCCAATGTGCCCTGGAGCTTTTCAATGTGCATTGACCAGCGAAAATCTGATTGTATATATACACCAAGAAATTTCACAGATTGTTTTTGTCTTGGTTGCGTTTGGTGGGAGCTGATATTCAAGACTTTTGTTTTGTTTACATTGAGTTTCAGTTTATTATTTCTAAACCATTCTCCTGCTTCCGACATTGTGATATTTCTTCTCTCATTAAGCTCAGCTTCATTTCTGCCAATGTTAACAAATGAGGTATCGTCTGCATAGAGAGAAACTGCATCAGACGAAACGTTCTCTGGAAGATCATTTGTGTATATAATGAATAGGAGAGGCCCTAGCAGCGAATCCTGAGGTATACCGCATATTTGTGTCTGCCAACTCGAGTACTGTCCATTTAGCTTCACTCTTTGGTATCGGTTGGTAAGGTATGACTTAAAGAGCCTTAGTGGCAAACCCCTAATGCCATAGTGTTCCAATTTGGTTAGTAATATCTCATGTGATACTGTGTCAAATGCCTTATGTAAATCACAATATATGCATTGTGCCATATTGCCAGAGTCCAGCGCCTCACTTAGTGCTACAATACAAGTAAAAGTACAAAACAAATCAAATATGCACACATAAATCTACAAAGAATCACAGCAGAACTGCGACAAAAAAGATACACAGTTCAGCAGTTCACTGCAACAACAGATGCAACCATATGCTTTCTGAAAGTAGACAATGAAACACAAAAGATGTCAAAATGGTCCACCTCAGTGATCTCATTCATAATACGTAGATATCTATCGATAGGTGAATTAAGTCCATAATTAGTGCGGTGGAATGGGACAAAAAACAAGTTATATGACCTCAACACTCTGTTAGGTACACTCAGGCCGATTCTGCCCGGGATCTCATCGGAGTCCACAAAACCATTCACAATTTTGAATATAAAACAGAGTCCGGCCACTGTTGTGCGGGCTTCAAGAGAGCTCAACATTAACACACTTTGTATCTCCCCATAGTCATGATCAGGTATGGAATAACCAAGTCTATAAGAGCAGTGCCGCATAAAGTCATGCTACACACTTTCAACAGCCCCTGTGTGGCTGGCATAATAAGGGGACCACACTACTGATGCATACTCGAGTACACTTCTAAGAATAGATCAGTAAACACATCTGACGGTATCTAATGAAAAAGTCTACAGTTTCTCACAACAAAGCCCAAAAGTTTAGAGTCCTTCATGGTAATATTCTTTATGTGTTGTACAAAGGTCATCTGTTCATCCACTGTAACACCAAAATTCTTGATCTGTTTAACATAAGACAAAAGCTCACCGTTTACCGAATTCAGTTTACCCGATTCAGGCTCCAATGTCATAATGTTACTTATCGACATTTTCCACCTATGCTTAGTAAGCAATCTATACACAATGCCCGGAGAGAAACCGTTTTTTGTTCGGAGATTACTCAGTTTTCCTTTGAGCAGTAAGTGATACAATTCAGAGATCAAAATTATACATATTGTGATTTGTAACAGTTTCTTTCCAGAATTTTTTTTAATTATTTTTTTGTTGCTGACATATTTCTTCAACATTTCTATTTTTCCCTTTACAGTAATTGTAAGTAAAATATTACAAAATGTCTCAATACACTTTTCACTAACTTTCGACATATTACCACATTCATATTCATGTTCATCAAAATCAATATTAGTTAATTCCAGTTTTTTTTTAAAGCAAGAGTTTTAAGCCTCTTTTTATGAGAATATGTAGTGCAGCTCAGAAATGTATCCGTATTGCTAAGAGATTGTTTGGAACAAATTGTACGTACCTACTTATTATCATATTATTACCTACAATCCAATTAATTATTACCTTTAAATAGCTTAATATAGTGCCTACATTAGGTGGCTCCGGCAAAAACATATATTGGAATTGGGACCCTCGATGGTTCTGCTTAGAGTGCCTTTCGGATATTGATGTGTGGAATAACGGAGACTCCGCCGTGTGCCGGTGACTACTTAGCCATATATTTTTTTATTTTTTATTTATTTAACGGATCAACCATTTACAATAATAATAAGAACATCTAAAACTACATTAGTCTTAAATAACCTATCTGAATATGAGAACATAACAAAAAAGCAAAACATAACCTGTACGCCGTACGTATGACAATTCAATCAATAACACCTCTCAAAATGCCTCTAATTGAACAGTCAGAATCATCACACATATCCAAGAGCTCTGAATACTGATTTGCACTTCTCGCCACGCTCGACATTGGACTGAAAAAGCCATAATTGGCTCGATGGAAGGGAACCACAAAAATCTCTCTTGCTCTCGTGCGGTCCGGAATCCTTAGAGAGACTAACTCAAGCAAAGAAGGACTATCAATAATAATTCACTAATAATTTATGCAAAAAACAAACATCACTGACAATCCTTCTACCACTGAGTGACTACAAGTGCAGCCGATTCCGCAAATAAGAAAAGTTAAGATCATTTCTCTACAAGCCCATTCTGTAAGCACAAATCCTTAAGAATCTATTCTGTATGGCCTCAATCTGATTGATATAAATATTGTAATTCGGACTCCAGACTACAGAAGAGCATTCCAACAAAGAGCGAACCAGACCACAATACAGCCTTCTCAAGCTATTGCATGAAAAATCTAGAGTTGATCTATGAATAAATCCTAACATTTTATATGCTTTAGATACTATGTATTCCATGTGATCCTTAAAAGATAATTCCCTATCCAATGCCCAAGTCTTTAATCATTTCCTTCCTCTGTAAAGCACTAGAGCCCATGAAGTACACAAAGTCAATGGGAACTGAGCTCTAGTGAATGTAATGCAGAAACACTTATCAACATTCAGAGTCAGAAGATTGTTACCACACCACTGAGCAAAACGATTTAAGTCTTCCTGTAAAAGTAAAGCGTCCTGTCTGGAACGAACAATCTTGAAAATTTTGATATCATCAGCAAACATCAAAATCTGACTATGCTTAAGTGAATGTATGACATCATTGATAAAAAGATTAAAGAGGACAGGTCCACAATGTAAACCATGAGGATACATTATACATTAGGGTCAGGATACACACGCAGACCCGATAGACTATCGACGGTCCCGATTAGCCATTATGGCTGAAATCCTATACAAACGAATTAGTTTTAGAATGGCTGCTCTTCCTGTTATACCGGAACTTGCCATAAACTCTGCTATTTTAAATGGAATACTATATATTATTGCATTTTTGAATCGTACGTAAAATTCTAGTCTAAATTCATTTGGGACATTATTGGTAAAAAACAGGACTTTTTGAGTTATTAAAGTTTCTTCAAAAAATGACAGATGAGGTCAATCAAAAAAAAAATCTGTGTCCCTGCCAGTTAGCAACGAACCATTCCACAAATTGGTACATACAAAGAGCTAATAGTGTTCTTACGAGATATCAAATCAGAATTTCATTTCTTAATACAGGTGTCCGCAAATTGTACACTGTTTTTAAAAACTTGAAACCACATTAAGTCAAAAATTTTAAATGAAAAATCCTGTATGTTGTGACCTGTCTTCTGGATTGAATAACCTATCCAGTGGTATATGAGTTCCCTATACCTATCTCTTCTGGTTTTGATGATATTTAAGATTTTAGCTGAAATTATATCCACATAAATATTTCTAGTGTTTTGCATAGTAGCCTATTGAAATGATGGCTACTGACATTAGTGTCCACTACAGTTGTAATAATAGCTTACAAACTATTTGTCTTTATTATTTTTGGCGGTTATATATTGTTGCAAAATAAGTATATACGTAGTAAGTACTTTTCAATTCAATTGAACTCTGAGCATCATGGGAAACTATGGAAACTATTCAGATACACATATTTTGAAGTATTTTATTTGCATGGAGAAATGTAGTAAAATAGCAGAAAGAACTTGTCGATTATTCAATGAAAGATATCCTTATTTGCCCCAAATGAATATAACAAAATTTAAAAGAATAGAGTCAAATTTTATGTGCTATGGAAACACAAGCACTGTCAACTTTTGCCCACAAAAATTGTCGACCTCTGTAGGAGGCTGGATTTGTTGGGTAAAATATAAGACAATTAGGCATGAGCCACAATAGACCTTAAGGTCACAGTGGAGGGACCGTTATGGCCCACTCACAATTTAATCCAACTTAACCTAACATTTTTGCTCATTACCACAAAGTGCATAACATGTTAAATGTACATTTCGTCCATGCTCTTACAATAAGTTCTCGAAATGTTGTCCTTCCATGTCAACACATAAATTTATTCTTCTCAGAAAGTTGCGACGAACCCTAAAGAATATGCTCTCCTTTGCTCTTATTACTGCGAAACTGCCAATATTTCGTTGCCTCAGCTCTTCCACGTTATTCACAGGCGTTCTGTATACCAGTGAGTTAACATAGTCCCAAAGGAAAAAGTCGATCGGATTCAAGTCAGGCGATCTGACAGCTCAATCTATGAATCCATCGCGCCCTATCCACCTCTAAGGGAAAATTTCATTGAGGTATTCCCTCACTGTAATGAGGCGGTGCACCGTCGTGCTGTAGCCACATTGCATGTCGCACTCAAATAGGAACGTTTTCCAACAAAACGGACAGATTATTTTGTAAAAAGTGTAGGTAAGCCTCACCATTAAGCCTTTGTGGAAAGAAATTTGGTTCAACTAAATGATCTCCAATGATGCCGGCCCATACATTTACAGAAAATTTATTCTGGGAACCACGATCTACCACTAAATGGGGTTTCTCATCACACCAATAATGTTTATTATGGAGATTTTTTACACAATCATGCCCGCTTCATCCGTAAAAAGAATGGAGTTGATGAAATTTCTGTTGCCATCGTGGAAAGTGATAATTGTCCTGCAATAATTAATTCGTGGAAGGGGAACCGCTGGGTGTAGCGCTTGGACCTTTTGATAGTGGACTGCAGGAGTTGTGCCAGCAAAATTTCATAGACTGTGCTTTTGGGAATATTTTCCTGGGATGCAATTAACATGATGCATATATCAGGATTATTATCAACTGCAGCAAACACACGAACTTCAGCCCCAGGAGTTCAACTCCTTCGTTGGCGACCGACATCAAACCGCCTGGTCTTAAGAGCCAAACTCACCTAATCGCTGATGGATAGTACTGAACAATTGCGCTTGTGGAATCCTTCTATTCGGAAATGCTTCTCGGTACAAACGTCTTGCTACTGATGCATTTCCCGCAGCTAAGCCATAATAATAATGCATGTCGCACAGCTCAGCATTCGAATGTTGATATAATTATTATTAATTTTATCAGTTTTAATCACGATACTTATTACACATAAATGATGACAACAGAATAATTCAGAGCCTCAGTCGTTCAGTGGTAAGAACCTGTGCCTCTGAACCAAAGGGTACTGGGTTCGATCCCAGGATTCTCCTTTTACTTCTTCAGTACATACTGTAACATTAACATCAACCGAGGTTGTGGCAATGTATTTGAATAAGTTGAATGTCTATACATTTCGCCCTTCACAGAAGGCGTAAAGCCGTCCCGTGTCCATGCGATGTTGGGCACGTGAAAGATCCCTACCCTCCTTACAGAAAGGCAGGGGTTCGGCAAAATTTCCAGGATAGTGAGGTGAAACTGCTCCCTGGCATCCGCGATTGGCCATAGTCGCGGCAATAGACCGACGTTAAAGAAACAAAAACACACACACAGAATAATTTTCCTGAACATTATCTGTACAAAGTTGCTAGGGAAACTTCAATCTATTGTTTTCAAAGCATTGTTTGTATATCGTTCAAGTCACTTTAAAGCACCGTTAAAGCTTGAAAATTTTTGAAGTTGTTTTTCTCAGAATCGGTTCATTTTATCGCATCGCAACAAGAAATACTTTTTTGAATAATTTTTGATGCTCTTTGATATGGTGCTGTTTCAATTCATGAATTGGTAAAAACAAAAAGTTGTGGGCCATAAATGGAAGGTTAGGTCGTCTTAGCCGTCACTAGGCGGCTATATGGAAAAACGTGGGGACTAAGACCTAGTATGGCCCACTGGCTGTACACAAGAGTGGTCAAATCATCGTTAACATACGTGACACTGGTCTGGTGGTTTAATTTGACACAATCTAGTGCCAAACAAAAACTAGGCAAGATCCAAAGGATGGCTTGCCTGGGCACCACAGAGGCCATGTCTTCAACCCCAACAGCCGCCATGGAAGTGTTGCTGGATCTGCCCCCTCTACACTTAGTTATTATGGGGAAGGCCAGGCTAGGACTATACAGACTAGCCTGCAATGGTAGACTGAAGATCAACCCAGGCTTCAGGGGCCACTGCAAAATTCAGGAGATCGTGAAGGAGCCCATGCTTGAAATGAGGTCAGACTTAGCGAGCTCGCGAACCTGCAAGGAAAACAACTTTATAGTGGAAATCCCGACTGCGGGGCATGTCGGGAGAAGACGCCGGGCATACCACGGGACGCCCTCGTCTGGTTCACGGACGGATCCGGCGGGGAGCGTGTGACAGGGGCAGGTGTTTATTCGGAAGGACCGAGGGTAAGTTATAGTATTTCCCTCAGAGCCCATGTAACAGTCTTTCAGGCCGAAATGTACGCCATCCTGCACTGTGTGCGGGATAACAAGAAGAGGGGCTACACCAACAAGCGGATCCTCATAGCCAGTGACAGCCCTTAAAGCCCTAAGTAGCCCACGGGTAAATTCCTGGCTGGTAAGTGAGTGCCGAGACGAGACGAGACGAGCGACCTGGCTGGGCAGAATGAGGTTACCCTCATCGGGGGTCTAAGACAATGAAGAAGCTGAGAGTCTCGCGAAGAGAGGGTCAGCAGAACCATTTATGGGACCAGAACCGGTTCTGGGCGTGACAAAGAGCACGGACAGGGGATCCATGAAGTCCTGGGCCAGAAACAAACACAAGCTGTACTGGGAAGACTGTCCAGGGCTCAGACATGGGAAGTCAGTAATTGACGAACCCAGTTCAAAGACAGCTGTGGAGCTGCTAAATCTTAGCAGAGGACAGCTCAGAAACATAATAGGTCTCTTGACGGGACACATGGCCTTTAAGAAACACCTGAATAAAATGGGGCGGTTCGAGGGGGACCTCGCATGCAGACCCTGCAGTGAGGTGGAGGAATCAACCCAGCACATCTTGTGCGAGTGTAAAGCTCTGGACCGCAAAAGACAACTGATCTATGGTCAGTCTAGAGCAGAGACAGAGCAATATAAAAATTCACCCTACCAATCGCTGTGCAAACTAGTTCAAGGCACAGTGATTTTGGAATGGGTGGAGTAGAAAGACTAAGGGCATGGACAATAAGCCAAAGGCTGCAGTGCTATCGGGGCAGCAAAGTCACGGACGAGCCCTGAGGAAAAAAATGGTTTGGTCGTTCGGCACTGGAGTATTTGCATCATATTTCAAATATAAATCTACAAGGGCACTAGGCACATGTGGAAGATTTGAAAAAAATCAAATCACTAATTAAAAATGTACCTAAAAAAAAATATTTTTTTTTGACACCTGTATCTCCGTTAATATTGAGTTTTTGAAAATGGTTATAGGACTTTGTGGCTCTAATTTCTTATGAGGAATCATCTCCTGAAGTCTTGATGCATAATTTCTGGCACCCTGTGTGTTTATATATATATATATATATATATATATATATATATATATATATATATATATATATATATATATATATATATGATCTGTGTTCGCTGGTTTGAGGAGACACAGTCTTGATGCATAATTTCTGGCACCCTGTGTGTTTATATATATATATATATATATATATATATATATATATATATATATATATATATATATATATATATATATATATATATATATGATCTGTGTTCGCTGGTTTGAGGAGACACGACATGATTCACCTCTAACGCAATCAAAATCATCTGATTCACCCCATAATACATTGGCTTCTCCCACCACTAGCTGCACTGCACGGACTAATCCTCGGGTCACACATCAGACACATACAGAGACAAATGAGACACATCGTGACAGGAATATCAAGGAAGATTTTGCAGCTGTCAGCACAGTGGTCAACATCGTAGACTCCAGTGACATAGTATCAATGCAGGGTACAGCTCAACTCCCACTTAAGCCAGTGACATTTGTTAAAGGGGATACTCTCCATCCTACAGTAGACAAAAGGCCGAAAGAGCCGAGTATACCAACATCTTTCATGGATCCGCTATGGCCACCTTGCGCAAAACAAACAAAGTTATCAGCAGACGGTGACGGGAGATACTTACTTGCCCGTCTAAGACAACCGGAATTATTTAAAGCTGTCCGTCTTTATCTGGCGTTCTTACATGATCAACCAGATAATACATGTGTGCAGGGTGTGACAAAAAATAGTATACGATTACTATTGGCCACTGAAGGTCTTCCTTACGACCATGGGCAGCTTAAGATATACTACACCAGGTTTTTCGAAGCCTATGGTTTGGGAGTGTCGGAGGCTGAAACTGATCTCAGGGCATATAGATCCTATGAACTAACGGAACGCACAAGCTACCTACAACGGTCTCGAGAACTACAAAGTATGTATCACCTACCTATGTCACCTAAACAGGGTTTTTAAGTGAGATGACGCACAGTGTGGAGCAAGTACTTCCACAGAAGCAAGACATACACGTATGTAATAGACAACCCAACAACGCAGATCAGACCCACATTACGCTCCTCCACCAGAACATGCAGTGTCTGCATTCCAAGATTCATCAGCTGGAAATAGCTCTGCAAGACGATAATCCCGAACTACTTCTAATATCTGAACACTGGCAATCCAGGGAGCAACTCGAAACACTACCCATCAAGGACTATACATTGATATCCTACTTTTGCCGAGACATAAATCAACATGGTGGTGCTGCAATCTATGCCAGACAGGGTATAGATGCTAAACCCGTAACGGCACTGAATAAGTTGAGCGTCAAGAATCTCTGTGAATGCTGTGCTGTGGAACTTTCGTCCGGTCTCTTGGTAGTGTGCATATACCATCCCCCGGACAATAACATGGAAAGAGTTGAGGCGTTTTTGAGTGCACTTGATGGTGTTCTCCGAACAATAAACTCAGTGAGCCGGTTCCCTCAGGTTGTGATCGGTGGTGACTTTAATATTAATGTGCTTGTAGACAGTACCTCTCATAGACTATTTCGCGACATCCTTAGCAGCTACGGCATGAAAATCACCGTACACGATCCTACACGTGTGACGCCTACATCATCTACATCCATTGACAATTTCCTTGTTAGTGAAAGGACCTTACCTAAATTCTCAGCCAATACATTGAAAACATTCCTTGGTGACCATCATGCAGTGCTCATACGGATCCCCAATGCCAAGTGTAGCACGAGCGGAATGACAGTTGCTAAACGAATAATCAGCGGGGCCAATATAGACGCCTTCATCGGACTGCTTGAACATGAGACATGGACAAACGTACTTCAAGAGACATCCCCTGAAGTTGCTTATAATAATTTCCTGGAAACATTCAACAACCATTTTAATACATGTTTTCCCATTAGGGAAGTTAAAATCGGTAAGAAACGTAGAGCTCCTGTAACGACAGAAGTTAGGGAGATGAAGGAGGTCGTTGCTCTATATGGTGAGTTTGCCCAGCATTTTTCAGCATTTAAGCCTATCTTCAAAAAAGTAAATGCACAATATAAACAGCTGATCGCAGATGTAGGGAAGGCCGAACTCGACAAAGCTATCAGCCGCAGCAACAACAAGAGCAAAACTATGTGGAAAACCATAGACGAACTAACAGGGAGGAATGTAAGATGTAAAACTGAATACCCTGTCATACATGCGGACCTCCCAGACCAGTTCGGAGACTTCTTCTCATCTGCTGCTCAAAAAGCAACTGCTCATCTGCCTGCTGCGGTAGATATAGCATTTGTTGCGGGGATAACACCACAAGTGAGCACCCAATTTAAATTCCCACCTGTTACTCAAGAGGATGTCCTAAATGCAATAAATACCCTCAAATCATCTTGCTCTGCAGGGCCGGACGAGGTATCAAGCATATTGCTTAAGCGCTGCAGCTTTGTTGTTTCTTTACCACTGTCACATATATATAACATTTCATTATCCAGAGGTATCGTTCCATCAAAAATGAAAGAAGCATACACAAAACCGACATATAAAAAGGGTGATCCCGCGGATTATTCAAGCTACAGACAAATCAGCCTAACACCAACTTTCGCAAAAACCCTCGAAAAAATAGTCAATAACAAGCTGACAACCTATCTTGCTGATAATAAACTTCTTTCGCCATATCAACATGGCTTTCGGCAAGCACGAAGCACTGAAACCGCAATTGTTGAGTTTGTGGAGCAAATTGTCGAACACATTGACAAAAAAGAGGTAGCGCTGGGAGTTTTTGTGGACTTTTCCAAAGCCTTCGACTGTGTGAATCATGAGATCCTTATATGTTCACTGTGTAGGTATGGAGTGACGGGCACCGCACTGGACTGGTTCAGAAGCTATCTTTCAGACAGAACACAAAGAGTTGTAATATCTAACTCTACCAACACTTACTTATCTAGGACTTTTGAAGTAACGGTTGGGGTGCCGCAAGGAACAGTTCTTGGACCTACGCTGTACATTATCTATGCCAACAGCCTACTTCAGTACATCACGCACCAATCTAAAAACAACATCAATCCAGATAACAAAAGAACGGTCGCCTCCTATGCCGATGATACCAACTTTTTGATAGGTGGACATAGTGTTGAGCACATTATGGCTGATTCTGACAAAACCCTCAAAAGTCTAACCAATTGGGTCGATAAAAACAAGCTTGCAATTAACAAGGATAAAACAGCTTGCGTGTTTTTTAAATCTTCAAAATCAAAAAAAGGTACTGTACAAAGCATAGAACTTGATGGCCAAACTGTAACCTTGCAGCCATCTACAAAACTACTAGGACTTCATATCGATAGTGAGTTAAAATGGAATGTTCACATTGATGAACTTTGCTCGCGAATCTCATCCGTTACATATGCAATAAGAACACTTACCCAAAGATGCAGTACCTTTACTGTGATGTCACTGTATTATGCGTGTTTCTACTCACAACTAAGGTTTGGTATTACGCACTGGGGATTAGCAAGTGAAGTAAACCGAGTTTTTAAACAACAAAAGCAAGTGATGAGGATCATATTCAATATCCCTCATAGACATACTTGCAGAAACACTTTTAAAGAACAGGGTATCCTTACACTCCCCAGCATATACATCATGGAAGTGCTAACCCATGTTTTTCAAAACAAAACCAAATACACACGCAATGCAGTGGAACATGGATATACCACAAGAGGTAGAAATAACCTGCAAACTGACAAACATCGCACAGCTCTGTACCAAAAATCACTGTTTTACAATGGCTACAAGTTGTATAATGCGTTGCCGGAAGATGTACGGAATGTTGACACTTTACCAGCTTTTAAAAAAAAAGTGAAAACGATTCTTATAAACAAGACGTGCTACTCGGTGGATGATTTTTACACATAAACTACCATTAACTATCTTCTGTTTTTAAATTCTTATAATATGAACACTCTGTTTGTAGTGTAGTTGCCATAGTATAAACTATAAACCTAGTGCACCTGGTGACTCTAAAAAACAATATTGGAATTGGATCTGGATTCTGCAGCTCTTATCTTTTGAACGTTATATACGTTATAAGTGTGTTTTATAAGTATCTTTGTTTTGTATTATTTAAGGAAAAATTTTCCTTAATTGTTATGCTTATTGTGTGTGCTATTGTCGTTCTTATTGTTAATTTTTTGACGTACATGAACATCCCTGTGTCATTCAGGTGACATTGGCCTGTTTCATTGTTAATATATACATTATACATTATAAAGAGAATCAAAATAACGACTTCATGGTTTACAATGTCATTATAACAGTTTTTTACATAATTTTATTTTCTTACAACTGACCTGAGCTGGTGATGAGCTTTTCCTAGTGTCCCACAAAACAGCCCGTCCATTGCTCTGGCATCCCGCTAACAATGAATATTTAAAATCAGTATCAAAGCAATAAATTGTTGACTCGCATGGATCACACATGTTTTGAACGGATCTTTGACATCTTAAATCCCATTTTCTGGTATAGGCATCATAGCCACATGTCCAAAATAACTGAGGCGTTTCCCATTTTATTTGTTTTGTACCAGCTCCAATCAGCGGTGGTTTTATGGCTAATATTTTGTGTAGTACTTGAGACCTGAAGAAGAAAATTGTTATCATATGATAAGACTCTCTCTAAACTGAGTGTCCATTAATGATTCTTATTGGTTCTAATTAAAGAGGGTTTGAATTAGAGTGAGTAAAAAAAGGAGTATAAGTCTGTGTACGAGGGCGGATCCTTATGCTCCCCCCAATATATTAGTAGTTATATTTTGATATTTCATTTTTGTATCGTCGCAAATAAACCTATTTTTGCGAACTGTTGAACACAAGTTGTCTTTAAGGTACATGCCACATTTTAAGTTTGTAATTTGTAGCTTTATAGAAATTTAAATTATAGACATAATATACTCCACATCAGTGACATACATATATATATATATATATATATATATATATATATATATATATATATATATATATATATATATATATATATATATATATATAATCTGAATCTACTAAAATTCATTAAAAATACTTAACGGCTAAGGTTTTCGATAATTTTCTTAAGGTTTTGTTTTTTTATGAAACAGGTAACGTAATAATGGATTAAAATACCAATCACCATAAGGAGCCATAATAATAATTAAAAAAACACCTGTCACATGCTCGACTACTTACTAAGTAGTTGCTAAACCAACTAACGAAATACCAGCAAAAGTTAAATGTCTCATTCACGCAAGCTACATTTATGTACCAAGAAGTTCTTTCTCAGTTCTTTCTCTCATGTTAATGGAGCAGAAATGGTCAAATTATACTCGAAATATACAAGATGACATTATTAGCCGGCGTTTTATTGTTTGAATGAATGTTGTATTTTATTTGTCTCACAATGCATAAACTATGCGAACAAAGGAATTCCTGACTCCAGCTGTTGTAACACACGTAAACACCTGTGATTATGAGCTGCAACGACATGAACTTCCTCTATAGTAAGCTGGTTAGTAACCTATTTATTGAATCAAGTAAACAGAAAATATACCTAATCATCAAATTGCGGCAGTTTGTTTTCAGGGCCAATTTGCGAATGCATATCAGCGAATATAAAACTGTTTTATCATAAATTCAAATTAAAATATTATATTTTACATACAAAGTACCCATTGTTTTAGAATTAGGCATTTATCATTTTTATCATCACAGGCATATACAGTCTTGACCGCAGTTATGGAATAAAATTCATATTTTGATGAGAAATGTTTTTTTATGAAGAACATTCGGACACATCAACAAAATTTTTTTTTTGTTTCACACCTTGTAGTATTCGTTTGTAATTTTCATCCCTCACCATTTCCCCTCCACTCCTTGTTGATTTTTGTATGAAATTGCAACCTCATTATTTTTCAACGGAAATTCAAAGAGCATATTTCTTTACGATGGTACCAAAGATTTGGGTCCAAAAATCACAGACCACTACATGGGGTGGAGATTTTATGACTGACTATAAACTTAAACCGTTTATTCTGAAATTCACACTCAATAAATAGTCCATGATAATGACTAATTTTTGCATGCAACCTTCCTTGGGAATAATGTTAGATCTTAATTAGAAATAAACAAAAAATAGATTTGTTACATTTTCATCTGTAGCGTCAGGTTTCCTACATAATGATTTGACTTGTACAGGAAACTTGCATTTTTACAAATTTTGGTGATCTATCAAAAAACATTGCATGCAGGACCAGATAATTTGTTTATTTGAAACTTGTTATCTTCTTCACTGATGTTTATCAGTTCTTGTAGGTTTAATTACTTCACCTTCATTCAGTCAGCTCTTGGAGGTGCATGTTAGCGAGATCAAACTTTATTAATACAATAATTGTTAGTTAGGTGTTAAATCTATTGCGCCTTAAGTCAAAAAATGTGTTAGTTAACTGAAACCCTTCGAATTGAAATATTAATGGTGATTGGTTACAGAAGATAAATATCGAACGCAAGCAGAAGTCGTTACATCTTTTTAATACAAAGCACTCCAAGTTACCACCACTTTCTCAGGGAACTGTATCTAAAATTTATGCACAGTTTCACGAAGTGGGACACGTTAAACCATTATCCAGGAAGCCTCCTTATTATTATTATTATTAAGCTTTATTGATTAAAATTATACAGTATGTTTATACAAAAAGTCTTAAGACTTGTGTAGTACATCAACATAATTTTGAGAGAATTTAAAAATTACAGAAGTATTACTAGTCCAAACCTTGACACTTCACATTTTGACATGACAATCTGTAATTTTCATTTCTTGATTATTTTACCAAGTGATCTTTGCTTCTTGGTTACCTATAAATCTCATTTCAGCAAGACTACTGACCCCAACACTGCTGCTTTTAAACTAAAATTTATATATGTTAATGATAACGTGAAACTTGATGTTTTATTGGCTTTTCAAGAAAAGCTTCGACGCATCAGATGACACGTGAAAATGGTATAGGTCATTCAACTATTTTAAGAACTTAAGAAACAGCAAAAATGCATGCATATAAACTACAACACTTACTCAAGAACCGATTGATTGATTCCGATAGAAGATTACAGTTTCGCGAGCAGATCTTTGTTTTAAATGGTGAGGTAAATTGACAAAAATGCAGATACTGGGCAGAAGCCAACCCCCATTGGATGCGAGAAATCCACACCTGTCCTGAGAAAGTCGACCTTTGGGCTGGTATCATTGGCGATCATGTGACTGAACCTATTTTCACTGAAAACCTTAACGGAGAAATGTATTTGGAAATGTTAAGGGACCAAGTCATTCCAGCCTTAGTAGTTATTTTCCAATGTTTGCAATAAGACAGTGCATCACCCACTATGCACTTCCTGTACGGGAGTATTTGAATCAAACCTTTCCACAAAAGTGGATAGGAAGAAGAGGTTTCATTGAATGGCCTGCGAGATCACCAGATCTTACACCTCTGGACTTTTCCGTGTGGGGGACATCTGAAAACAGAGTATACAAAACACAATCTTTGGATTTGAACGATTTAAGGGAAAGGTGAAATTAGGAACATCACATCGGAGGTTTTAAATAGTCATAGATAAGTTTTACATCAGATTAACTCTCTGTCAGCGAGAAAATGGGGAACACCTTGAACATGTAAATGTTCAAGGTGTTCATGCTCATATTAATTGTTTAAGAAGAAAAATGTTTCTTTACGGTTAATGGGAATTTCAGAATAAACAGTTTAAGTTTTATAGTCAGTCATTAATTTCCACCCCGTGTAGCAGTTTCATAAAGCTCGATGAAATATTTAACAGCCGGTTAGTTAATCAAGGCTCCAGATGACCAATCACAGATTATGACGGAATCAAGCATCGCACAAGAGCTTCACATTTACCGAGGTGAGCTTTAATACTGTACGTGATACTATAGATGAACTGAAAAGCAAGAGGGGCAGGGACATTTTTGGTTTGAGCGTGAACATTATTAAGTACGTTAATAATGTGTTGATAGTACCACTTACGAAGCTGATAAGTCAGTGTTTCAGGGAGAATATCTTTCCAGACATCCTAAAAAATGCCTTGGTGGTACCACTATTCAAAAAAGGTAATGCTGATGAAGTAGATAACTACCGGCCTATATCTTTACTACCAGTAGTGTCAAAAATAATATAAAAATGCATGGCAAAACAAATGGTAAAATATTTCGAAGAAAACAACTTGTTCAGCGCATGCCAATTTGGTTTCAGACAAAACAAGGGCACTACACAGGGCATTCTGGACTTGGTCTACCATATTTTAGATGCATACCATAATAACATATATGATACTGTATTATTCTGTGACCTAAGTAAGGCCTTTGATTGTGTCAGCCACAGGACTCTCCTTGCAAAACTTGAGGCTTACAATTTTTGTGCTGATAGTGTCGCTTTGGTGCGATCTTATCTGGAGCATAGGTGTCAGTCAGTGCGGTGTGTTGGAGTGACATCGGGGAGGGGTGAGATTTCTGCAGGTGTACCGCAGGGGTCCGTCCTGGGACCCATTTTGTTTCTGATATATATAAGATCTGCTAGAGTGTAGCAGTTCTAGCGAGTTCACGCTGTTCGCCGATGATACAACGATATCTGTCACCGCTGATAGCTTTGAGGGTTCCTTGGGGAGCTCGGTGGCGGCTCATGGTGAGGCTGAGTAATGGTTTGCAGCAAATGAACTGCTGCTTAACAGTGAAAAGACAAATAGAATGGTGTTCTCTATGAGGCAACTGGACGAGACAGGGGCACTGTGGAGAGCACAAAATTTCTGGGTGTTGTCATTGACTCAAGGCTTCTGTGGGATAAACATTTTCTCAGTGGCTGGTAAATTCTCGAGGGGACTGTTATTGCTTCGGGGCCTGGTTGGCAGTGTTTCGGTTCCTGCTCTGAGGACAGCGTATTTCGGCGCATTTCGCCCGCATCTTTCTTATGCTATCTTGGTTTGGGGTTATGCTGCTGGTGCTAAGCATGTCTTTGGGCTCCAGCGTAAGGCTATATGTGTGATGCAGGTTACAGGGATGACTGTAGAGCGCTCTTTGGACACATGAGTATACTTACATTACCAACACTCTATATCTTTGAAAATTTGATGTACATTAAGGAGAATGTGGGTGAATACCAGAGTCACCGGGATATCCATACCTATGGTACGAGACAGGGGAAGAACATTGTGCCCATCTATTGACGACTGGAGATGTGTCGGAGTGGGACTGGCTACTGGGCAATTAAGTTATACAATAAAATACCTGCTTATATCAGAGACTTGCCATTGCAGAAGTTTAGGAACAGAGTGAGGGAAATACTGTTGAGAAATTCCTTCTATTCGGTGGAAGAGTTCTTGAGGTTCGAGTTTTAGAATTTAGATGTGAAGTTTTCCGGGGTTTCTGGATGATTTTATGTTTAGCCTTTTAAGTGATTTTATGTGTGCAGGTTTTAATCCTGGCACTAATAAATTATTATTATTATTATGATTCTGGTTTTTGCCATGACAACCAAATATTTGAAGCTGTGACAGGTCATCTTAAGCCTTGATTAACTAACTGGCCTTTAAATATTTAATGGAGCTTTGTGAAACTGGGCATATGACATTCATAAAAAATATGCTTTTTGAATTTCCGTCGAAAAATGATGGGGTTGCTATTTGAAAAAACAAATCAACAAGGGGTGGAGGTGAAATGATGAGGCGTGAAAATTACACTCATACTTCAACGTGTGAAACAAAAAAATGTAGTTGTCGTGTCCGAGCGTTTTTCGTAAAAAACATTTCTCTATGACTTATGAATTTTATTCCATAGCTGCGGTCCACATTATATATATCTTTTTACTCTTTAATACATATCTTTTGTTTAGAACATGTAGTGTTGTTATTACATTAGGTCAAGTATCCGAATTCAAAGTCTCCAATTTTCCCCAATAATACACCACTATTAACAAATTTGGTGGTAATTAAACCTAACTAATTACTCACCAAAACTCGACTCACATACTTATTCATGATTGATACATAAATATTAGGATGAAACTTACTGAGTTAAGTCATAAACTTCTAAGCAACTCATTTTAGTACCTGCTGTACCAACTGCTAGCAAGTTTTGTTTATTCAAAGCAACAGCCCACACTTGTTCCTTCATGTCTATTGTAATGAATTTCATATTCTGAACTTCTCTACTAATCTCTGTCCAAACTTTTACGGTGTTGTCACGTGACGCCGTCACTATTAGTTCACTAATCATATCTACATCATTTATGTCAGACACGTGACCTGGCCAGTCAAATATAAAACTGTTGTCAGTAAGGGACCACAGAAACATGTTCCCTGTCCTGAAAAACAAAAAGTAATAACTTATTCTCTGTCACATTTAACCTATAAATAACGAATATTTTTGACATTTAATCTATACAAAATTCCAGAACATGTGACTTTCATAGGTCCGTCCTTTTTTCTGGGCGGCACACAAATTTATTATATGACATTTGTTTTGCATGCGTTTTCGTGTTAATTTGAGTTTCAAGCAAATTGAGGTTAAAGCATTTGTTGTCATTGGCAAGGTACACATCATAGTTAATTTGTATATTTTATTATTTTCAATATTTATGTATACATTTTTGTTGTGATACATTCATTGGCTTTGACTGAGGTACAAACAAATGTTTATAATTTGACCAGCACCGAGTAGCATTCACAACATTTGGAGGAGTAGTTGGGCTTAATGCAAATCTATAAGAGAGATATTTTAAGGGTAACTTTAGCAGTAGTTTCATAAAAGTAGCAGCCCTTGAAAAGTAGAACAAGCTTTGTTGGGATCTGAAGAAAGATGTAAAGAAACATAATCGTGTAAAATAGCATGTTTTTGTGTCAACATTTTTAAAACAATCCTCATGTATATCTACCAATTCAAGTTTTGTTTGCAAGGTGTAAATTTTTTAAGCCGTAACCCAAGCATTTCGACGTTCAATAGAAAGATCATTCAAATAATCAGCTCAGTTATTTAAAAAAGAAGGAAATCGAAAGAATGAGACTTTATCTCGTTCAGCACGCATTGAACATTTAACGACACTACAAAATAAGACATTTCCAATAAATTAGATGAATATTAACGTGATTTGATAGTAAATAATTTCAATGTTTTGATATGCAAATACATAGTCAAATCCAGAATATATGACCGACCTATCAATGACTTCATTCTAGAATGATCAATATTAATTTTGACATTTAATCTATAAAGCCGAAATAGACCTAAGGTCGTAGTACAGTGACTGTATAAGACAGTGTGGTTGTACCTTCGTCAAAGTTTTGATTGGTCAACAATCATGTGGGATCAGCAACACCATGTTTCATCATTTTTTGTACAGAGCCTTATGGGAGAAACAGGAAAATCGAAGCATTTCTTTGTTAATCAATGCACCTGTGAGAAAAATTGGACAGTGATCACAAGTTATAATGATGGACTTGTGTGATATTTCATTGTGCTTTTAGTGAATTTTCATTAAGAAAATTAACTAATAGAGAGGTATTGATGGTGAGACTTTCCATGGTCAGCTAAAATGTATATATGGTTAAAGGAAATTAAATGATTTTACTATCACACAAACTGATTTATTCTCAAAACCCTACGTGTTTCAACACATTATCGTGCCATCTTCAGGGGTTTAGACAAATTTCCTGTCTCAATTACAGGAAGCTGCTGTATGAAATGTTGTCAAAGTTTGGCTTTTCATCTATTGTCCTCAGGATACCAAACAGAAACTGAGTAAAACAGGAAGGAAGGAACATCACAAGACTTGAAGAAATCAGAGGATGAATGCAAAAGATGCTTGTTTTTTAGTTTTAATTTTATCAAACAAACAAAATGGAGTCCCCAGGATCTCTAGATATTTAACTTGAGTTAAATATCTAGAGATCCTGGGGACTCCATTTGATTTCTTCAAGTCTTGTGATGTTCCTGCCTTCCTGTTTTACGCAGCTTCTGTTTGGTATCCTGAGGACAATAGATGAAAAGCCAAACTTTGACAACATTTCATACAGCAACTTCCTGTAATTGAGACAGGAAATTTGTCTAAACCCCTGAAGATGGCACGATAATGTGTTGAAACACGTAGGGTTTTGAGAATAAATCAGTTTGTGTGGTAGTAAAATCATTTAATTTCCTTTAACCATGTCAAACCCAGACGTTATGACGTTTAGAAGTAATAAAATGCATATATATATATATATATATATATATATATATATATATATATATATATATATATATATATATATTCTTCACTGATTTGAACCAAATTTGGGAATTACCCGTATTTTGCTAATGGCTTGGATGAGTTCGTTCATCAAATATTAACGGCCAATTTTTCTTAATAAAAAATTTAAAAATATTTTTTCAAACGCAAAATCTCTCAAATTGTCTAAGTGATTGAAACGAACATTTACAATTTAAAAGAACATAGACAGACGTGGTTGTGAACCAATTTTCAAGTCGTTTGATCAAAGGAAAATAAAGTTATTTGAAATCAATAATAAAATAAACCTCGACATCACTTCAGATTCTGTAATGCAATATCTACAATGTTGGACAAAGATAGATGACGTTATATGTACTGCTATATTATTTAAATAAATCGTAGATCAAAATCTAAACAATGGAAGTTTTCGGAAGATGTCAGCCGGGAACGTTGAGAGGTACGACAGGGACGCCACCTCAGTGCAGAACAAGGTAGTATGATAGCTCTAGTTTACACAAAACTTTATAGATAGAGCTGTGTACAATAAAGTACAATCAACTAACAATAATTGTGTAAACTGTCAGCCTTGGACCATTTCTTTTGTAATACCGGTAAAAAGTTTGCATCTAAAAGTGATAAATTTCAGCATGCGAATTTATACTATAAAATAACAAATTTCGGGACGCAGCAAGTACGTTATAGTAGTGAATTTGGATAAGAATTGTACAGTATTAGTAGGATATATTATTAAAACTAATTCTTTGAATTTAAATGGACCTTGGAGATCCGTTTTAGTGCCCCAGTTAGCGATTATTTAAAAAAATTTATATTTTATATGGAGGAAAAAATTAAAATTTGGCCTTAGATATAATATGTAAGTACTGCAAGTGCCTCTAAAAAAATTGTGTTACAAATTTCATTAAAGTTACAAAAGTTTTTCAGAAAAAAATAATTATTTACAAGGGGAATGTGCCTGTCAAATTATAAACATGGCAGGTATTTTTCCTTATTAATAGCTTGGATGGTTTTGTTTTAGTCAACCCATCCAGTTTTTGCAAACAATTAACAACAACAAAGGTTTTTTATGTTATGCTAGAAAATTTTCGTAAAAATATTTAAATCCGATAGCTCAATAAATTTCCTATTAAGCCAGCATCTTCAATCTTAAACCATAGTAACAGCTATATAAACGCACGTGGGTACTAAATTGAAGAAAAATAACATAATGAGCTTCGCGGACAACTACAAATTTGTTTTAAAAAACCTTCTTTGTTATTTATTGTTTGCAAAACTGGAAGGGTTGACTAAAACAAAACCATCCAAGCAATTAATAAGGAAAAATACCTGCCATATTTATAATTTGACAGGTACATTGCCTTTGTAAATAATTAATTTTCTTCTGAAAAAGTTTTGTAACTATTGAAATTTGTAACACAATTTTTTTAAGGACACTTGCAGTATTTACATATTATATCTAAGACCAAATTTTAATTTAGTAGCTCCATATAAAACATAAATTTATTCATATATATATATATATATATATATATATATATATATATATATATATATATATATATAAGTTTTTTTATAATCATATTTTCTGTTCATTTATTAATAAATTTTCTGTTCATGTAAGCCAGCATTGATTTTTTGTTCTCTTCCCAGAAACCTTCTATCCATATTAGCACTAATATACTACGAGTTTAAGCGTAGCTGCACAAATATGGCAGTTAACACAGCATGAGATAACTCATAGTCGGCGTCCTAGCAAAGAACACAATCTACGAGTTATCTCTTAGTTGGCAGTCAACGTGTTAAAAACATATTTTTTTTTATCCCCTGAAATCTGCACGCCACTGTACTTTTGATAGCATTTTAACAAAATTCTGTCATAACCACACAACTCTTTTTTAAAACTTTTTTTCTATAGGCAATAACAACGATGATAAGGGGCGGGTAATTTATAATGAACAACCGTGTACATATCCACACTTACAAAATTAAGGAGATTGATAAATATTTACTTCGAAAAACATACATCTGTCCAGCAAGCACGAATCCATTTTTCACCACAAAGCGACAAATATCATGGGAATTACGTGGAATTATTATCATATGTTCTCTTTGTGTATTCATAATTCTGTCACTCCTCTCATAAAGTTTAAGGTTGGCTCCTTTGCTAATCCACAAAGTATCCCTTTCTAAATGAAGCCATGGCATAAACTTACTCTTCTCTGGCAGTAAAGATCGCTGGGAAGCAGCTCCTTTCCTCCAATTATGGCTCACCCGACATCTTTGGTAATGAGATAAGGTTTTGTATGTCCTAAAACATAAGTAGATGATCTTCAGATTATGTTAATATGGTACATACAAGTGAAAAATAAAGAGTTTCCAGTGTCATTTTGTTACGGAACTTACTACAGTTTTTAATTATGAAGCTAAGCACACGAAGGACTGAACTAACCACTTCCTCTATGTGTAAGTCGGAAGATAATTTATTGTCAAAGGTAATGCATAGATCTCTTGTGCTGCTACATCGAGGGACCAATGAGGCATTGATATTGTAACGATATTTGCTGCAAGATATTCTCTTTGAGAATAAGACTACCCTACACTTTGACAAATTCAGATACGATCTATTATCAACACACCACTCGTCAACTCTATCTATCATACAATGAAGCTCTACACAACCATCAACTCCAGTTATACGAAAATACATTTTAATACCGTCAGCACATAAAAGGTGATTGGTCGGCAAAACAAACTTCCAAGTCATTAATGGAGAGTAAGAAAAGTAAATGCTCTAGGTTGGATCCCCGAGGGACACCTGAAGTTGTGTAACAAAATCAAAACAACCAGAGGAGACACGATTGCTTGCTGCTATTAGAAACAAATAGAACAATTTATACAAAATGTCATTTGACTTTTTGTCTGTTAGGTGTTCAATGTTTAAAGTGATTTTTAGTACTATAAGACAGCATAATTTTCTGTCTACTTATTTCTTTAAATTCTATGTTATCGATAAGAAAATTAAGACAATTTGTTGTTGTTGAAGATAGCGTTAGTAGAATGGATTACTTGCTGGAAGATAGGAAATAATTTCTTCAACTGTATTACGGCAATGAGCTGCTGCAACAATTTTCAACACACAGTTTCCTGTGAAATATGTGATGGAACTGTTAAGAAGATTTGTCGAAACTTGTTCGGTGCAGAATAAAATAAAATGTATGGACACAGCAAGTGCGTAATGGTAGTGAATTTTCATAGAAATGATTTGGCACCAAAGATTTTAAAAAATAAATGCTTATAACTTTTAGCGAAAGTATTTACGAAATATGATCAAAGTCGGCCTACTATTATTTTTGAGTTATCGGTGTTATATACATACATATATATATATATATATATATATATATATATATATATATATATATATATATATATATATATATATATATATATATATATATATACAGTGTGGAACAGCCAAATGGAATAAATTCGATAACGGATAAATGAGGACGTGTTGGGAAAAACGCTTGGACACGTCGATTTGTATTTTTAACTGCGCATCTTCTTCAAGAAAA
This sequence comes from Tillus elongatus, assembly GCA_964006375.1. Taxonomy (NCBI): domain Eukaryota; kingdom Metazoa; phylum Arthropoda; class Insecta; order Coleoptera; family Cleridae; genus Tillus; species Tillus elongatus. The sequence goes on along the minus strand of OZ023262.1, from coordinate 255,811,022 downwards.
AAAAATTATATAGGGTGCGTCATGTGACAGTGGCCAATACCAACTTTCTTATTTTAAATACAAGCCCCTGTATATTATTAATTTTTTGGATTCTTCAGAAAATTCTAGACATAATTCATGTACAATGTCCTATACCTATCTTCAACTGTTTCGGAAATATTAAGTATTTTCAGATTTATTACAAAAATTAACATTAAAAATAGAAAATTATTTTATTTCACAAATTCTAATAAGAAATACTGATTATTTCTTAATAATTTAAAAAAACAAAAAAAAATTAATGTCAATGTAGTAAATGTTCAAAATGCTCGCCACGAACATCTTGGCAACATGCTAATCTGGTATAGAAATGTCTTCTAACATTACTCAACATCTCAGGCGTGACTGATCTAATCGCAAGCGTGATTCGTCTTTTTAAGTCATCTAAGTTGAGGGGCTTAGTTTTGTATACAATACTTTTGACATATCCCCACACAAAGTAGTCTAATAGCGACAGATCAGGAGATCGTGCTGGCCATTCTATCGATCCGCGCCTCCCTATCCACCGATTTGGAAAAATTTGGTTCAGGTACTGCCGGACATTGATTTGGTAATGGGGCGGTGCTCCATCTTGCTGAAACCATATTTCATTGGCAGGAACTTGTGGGTTTGCTGGATCTGGATATAAGTTTGTCAAAGTTGGCACGACATTATTTTGGAGCAGTTCTAAATATTTATCCCCATTCAAGTTGCCATCAATGAAAAAGGGACCTACGATATGATTTCCAACAATTCCTGCCCAAACATTAACTTTTTCAGGATATTGCGTATGTTCCTCTCTCATCCAATGAGGATTCTCATTAGACCAATAGCGGCAATTTTGACGATTAACATGACCGTGAAGTGTAAATGTGCTCTCATCAGAAAACAAAACATCTTCTAATTGGATCACATTGTTATCTAACATTGCCATCATTTGTTCACAAAAATACGTTCTCCTATCGAAATCGTCCTCCATGAGCTCCTGAGTTGGTATCATTTTATAGGGATGCATTTTACTTTCCTTTAATGTTCGAAAAATTGCTGTGTGGCTAACGTTGAATAGTTGGGCTGCTTGTCGACCAGAAGTATGTGGGTTTTCTTGAAACTCAAGCGTAATATCCAATTTCGTATCATCACTTACTGCATTGGCAGCTACTTTTTTTATCTGTCTCACATGACCAAGCTCGCGAAACTGCTTTTCTATTTTGCTAATTGTTCCTTGGGATACAGACGGCAAATTTGGAAATTTTTCGTGAAATAAGCGAGACACTTCCATCTGTGTCCGTGTGTTATCTCCATAACCAATCATTTGTAGAATGGTTATTTTGTGCATTTCTGTTAAATGAACCATTTTTCTGATATTATTACGTACAGTTAACGAAATTCAAACGACAATAGCACTGACACTAATCACTACTGTCATGCAGGCAGACAACAAGTTGCTAAGGCTACGAGTTTTATACGAACAGAAAGAAAACTGTTTTTGTTTTTGTTTCATTTCATATCAGTAAAAAGAAACGCAGGAATGGTTTTTGTTTACTTTCTCATTATCAAGAGCTGAATGGGAAATAAGTATTGAATGCAATGTAGCGAATTTGTGAAATAAAATAATTTTCTATTTTTAATGTTAATTTTTGTAATAAATCTGAAAATACTTAATATTTCCGAAACAGTTGAAGATAGGTATAGAACATTGTACATGAATTATGTCTAGAATTTTCTGAAGAATCCAAAAAATTAATAATATACAGGGGCTTGTATTTAAAATAAGAAAGTTGGTATTGGCCACTGTCACATGACGCACCCTATATAATTTTTTTTTCTTGAAAAAGATGCGCAGTTAAAAATACAAATCGACGTGTCCAAGCGTTTTTCCCAACACGCCCTCATTTATCCGTTATCGAATTTATTCCATTTGGCTGTTCCACACTGTATATATATATATATATATATATATATATATATATATATATATATATATATATATATATATATATATATCCGACCGATAACTCAAAAAATAATGGACCGATCTTGATCAAATTTGGTGAGTACCTTCCTTTTGCAAGTGGCTTGGATAAGTTCGTTAGCCAGGAAAATCGGACCAGGTTTTCCCGGAAAATTTTCTGTCTTCTTTCTAAAAAAATTCATATCTCCGTAAATAACACAGTAAGGACAAATTTGGTACGCGTGTTTGTATTCTAAAGAGTGAACTCTGTACCAAAATTTAGGTCCCTAGCTTTGAAGACAAATAAGTTATGGGCAGTTAAAGAAACAAATTTTGGAGTTTTCCTCAAAACGTCAACTCACAATTTTAAACGTCAAAATTGGCAATGTTTAGGCAAAGAACGTGAAACAAATACCGATTGTGAAAAAAAAACCCTTAAGTTTCATACTCAACCGTCATTGCCCTTCATTTTACTAAAATATTTACAAAATATTCATTTCAAATAGACCCTTTCTTTGATGCTTTGGCTGACAGTTTAGTTAAGTTGATGCCTTTTTGGATATTTATTTGTAAGTTTAGTGAAGTTTATGGTTTAACGGTCTATAATTATTTTTAGCTAATTTTCGTACAACAAATTTGTTAATGCATTTTTGCACTTTTTATCGAAAAATGATGCGTTTATAAGATAAAAATCTGGACGCAGTAAGTGCGTTTTGGTAGCGAATTTTCGGTAAATTTGCAGATTAGTTCCCGAACGCTTTTCAAAAAACTGTTTTCAGTAACCTACCTAGGCCCCCCCTGGATCCACAAACCCCAAGAAAAATTTCTTGTTCACACCCCCCAAGGAAGTTACGGCACCAGGAGTGAATAGGGGTGCTGGGCGGGGTAGGTAGTAAAAAGGAAATATCAGCAGAAAATGCGAATAAAACGGGCTTGAAAGTTGTCTTTTTCACATCTTGAAGCCATATTCCCCTTAAACCCTGCCTATCCCGCACAGCACCCCTATTCCCCCAAAAAATTTCTTGTTTACACTCCCCAAGGAAGTTACAGGACTAGGAGTGAGTAGGGGTGTATAATTTTGTTTAGCTAATTTTCGTAGAACAAATTTGTTAATGCATTTTTGAATTTTTTATCGAAATATGATGCGTTTGTAAGAAAAAGATCTAGACGCAGTAAGTGCGTTTTGGTAGCGAATTTTCGGTAAATTTGCAGTTTAGTTCCCGAACGCTTTTCAAAACACTGTTTTCAGAAACCTGCCTAGGCCGCCCCCTGGATCCACAAACCCTAAGCAAAATGTCTTGTTCGCACTCCCCAAGGAAGTTACGGGACTAGGAGTGAGTAGGGGTGTATAATTTTGTTTAGCTAATTTTCGTAGAACAAATTTGTTAATGCATTTTTGAATTTTTTATCGAAATATGATGCGTTTGTAAGAAAAAGATTTAGACGCAGTAAGTGCGTTTTGGTAGCGAATTTTCGGTAAATTTGCAGTTTAGTTCCCGAACGCTTTTCAAAACACTGTTTTCAGAAACCTGCCTAGGCCGCCCCCTGGATCCACAAACCCTAAGCAAAATGTCTTGTTCACACTCACCAAGGAAGTTACGGGACCAGGAGTGAGTAGGGGTGTATAATTTTTTTAGCTAATTTTTGTAGAACAAATTCGTTATACATTTTTGCATTTTATATCGAAATATGATGCGTTTGTAAGAAAAAAACAGGACGCAGTAAGTGCGTTTTGGTAGCGAATTTCGGTAAATTTGCAGTTTAGCTCCCAAACGCTTTTCAAAAAATTGTTTTCAGAAACCTGCCTAGGGCTCCCCCTGAATCCACAAACCCCAAGAAAAATTTCTTGTTCACACCCTCCAAGGAAGTTACGGGACTAGGAGTGAGTAGGGGTGCATAATTATTTTTTTATCTAAATTTCGTAGAACAAATTCGTTAATCCATTTTTGCATTTTTTGTCAAAATATGATGCGTTTGTAAGAAAAAATTCTGGACGCAGTCAGTGCGTTTTGGTAGCGAATTTTCGGTAATTGCAGTTTAGCTCCCGAACGCTTTTCAAAAAACTGTTTTCAGAAACCTGCCTAGGCGGGGTAGGTAGTAAAAAGGAAATATGAGCAGAAAATTCGAATAAAGCGGGCTTGAAAGCTGTCTTTTTCACATCTTGAAGCCATATCCACCTTAAACCCTGCCTACCCCGCACAGCACCCCTATTCACTCCCAGTCCCATAACTTCCTTAGAGGGTGTGAACAAGAAATTTTTCTTGTGGTTTGTGCATCCAGGTGGGGTCCTAGTAATGTTTCTGAAAACAATTTGTTGAAAAGCGTTCGGGAGCTAATCTGCAAATTTACCGAATTTTTATTAAATCTTTCAAATTTCAATAACTCAATTTGCTATTAACGTAAGCTTTGTTGGTTAGGAAACCAACATTTAAGGTTATTGCCGGAAATTTTTTGTATATTTTCAAACAATAAGTAATTTTGATAAAATATAGTACATTGCTTCTACTACATAGGCTATACCGGTAATCAGATTGACGCCTGCTCGCATTTGCTATTAAAAACATTTTAATGGAAATTCACTTCCATAACACACTTGTTGCATCCAGACTTTTGAAAAATGTTTATATATGTTCAAACAATAAAGTTATTTCGATGAAATATGGTACATTGTTTCTACTACATAGGCAACCAAGTTTGATGCCTGCTTTCATCAAAGAAAGACATTTGCTATTAAAAATATTTTAAAGAAAATTCGCTACCATAACGCACTTGCTGCGTCCAGAGATTTTTCTTCTAATATAGACATCTAAATTTGGGTACATAGTTCACCTTTTATAACGTAAATCTACGTACCAAATTTGGTTACCATAGTGTTGTCATTTTCGTAGATCGAACTTATGCAAGCCATTTACAAAAGGAAGGTACCTACCAAATCGGCCCATTCATTTTTCAGTTATCAGTGTGATATAATATATATATATATATATATATATATATATATATATATATATATATATATATATATATATATATATATATATATATATATATATATATATATATATATATATGTACAGTGTGACCCATTTGTTTGCAAGTCACCCTGTAAAATCTTTATTTATATTGAGATTTTAACCGGATTTTCTTTAAAGTGTAGACATTGATGAACTGTATTTTTGGAGCAATAACCGCCATATTTCTACAAAATCCAAGGCCTACTTCATCAGTTTTCAGTAAAATTTTAGAATCCTTATTAGCGATTTTTTATAAGAAATCTGTTCGCGCCACTAGATTCACCATTCCCCAAAATGGTCCTGTACTACATTGCATCGAAAAATTTAGAAAAGGACCGATTTTGTAGTCAAATTAAAAATGCATATTCCATTATTTTCATAAATTTATTCTGCCAAGTTATCCATGAAAAAACATTGATATAAGATTAAACTGAATATTCTTTTGCATAGTTTTGACAAATAATAAAAGCAAAAAAATATATAGCAAATTCACAAAATTCTTAGCAATTATATTTTCGTCACTTCTACTAATCCACCATTTATATCAATACACTTTTTACTTTTACGGATGTTCGCAATTACCTTTTGTATTTGTTCTGGGGTAATGGCTGCACAGGCTTGTATTATCCTAGCCCGTAGTTGACGTGCTACTTGTGGCCTTGATCAGTAAACTATTTGTTTCAGTGAACTCCAAACAAAAAAATCCTCTGGGGTCACATCTTGGATCTTGGCAGGCACTTAATCAATGGACTGTTTTACCATATCCAATGATTTTTGAAATGTTCATTTAGCAACTCTCTCACTATAACAGCATCATGAACAGGACTACCATCTAACTGAAACTTTAAATTAGTGATATCCTGTAATGGTAAATCATCTAATGCGTTCCAGAACTCGTTTCTACGAAAATTTAAAAACTCAGTCGTATTCAAATTACCCCTAAAGAAAAACGGCCAATTATTCTGTCATCCAATATTCCGCACCGAACAATAATTTTTTGATAATACTGCCTCTTTGTATTTATTATGAATTCCAGATTCTCAGCTGACCAGTGAAAGCAATTTTGACTTGAAACTACCTCATTTGTAGTAAATGCAGCTTTATCGCTAAATTAAATTTCATAACAAAATTGTGATTATTTAGATATTCCCCTTGCAACCAATAGCAAAACTCTAATCGTCTTTATCTATCTTCCAGTTTCAATGTACGCTAAACTTTTGGCTTAAAGGTGTTTATTATTTTTTTTCTAGACATCGCCTAATACTTTCACTGAGAATATTAAGGTTTAGGCTAGCCGATCTAATATTAGTCCGGGGGTTGTTGTAAAAATATTCTAAAATTGCTTCATTATTTCTCCAAATTCCACAAGATCCAAATTTTTTGAAACATACAGTTTCATTGAGAATTTTATTAACATGTTGTACAGCACTCCGACTTACCTGTCTATCTGGCTATCTATTATTGAACTCTTTCACAGTTTCTCTTGTCGAACGCACATTATTGCCAATAAGACTTACAATTTATACTTTGCTTCTTAAAGTTAGACTTTCCATGATTTAGACTAGACGAACTGACAAGCTGTAATAACTTCAACACCTTAATGTCACTTTTGACATTTAACTACATATTTCAATATTTTTCATGGATATCTAGGAGAATAAACTTATGAAAATGATGTATTATGCATTTTTATTTTGACAAAATCGTTCCTACTCAAAATTTTTCGATGCAATTTAGTACAGGACCGTTTTGGGGATACATTTATAAATTTATGTGTCATACCGATAATTAAAAAAATTATGTGCCGATGACGATCAAATTTGGTGAATACCTTCCTTTTGCGAGTGGCTCGGATAAGCTCGTTAGCCAGGAAAATCAGCTCAGTTCAAATAGATTAAACAATGCTTTGTTTTAATTAGATAGTCGAATTCCCTTCGTTCATGCCAGTTCTGTGCTGACCTTTAATGTATCGAATTTCGACCACGTAATTATAATGAATGCTTGTAATAAATAATAAAACCAAGTCAATAGTTTGTTACCTCACCTATATCTTTCGTAATATCATTCACTGTCTAAATTCTTCTTTGCCTGTTTTTGCATGTCTAATAAACTGAAATTCACCATTGTTGAAAATGTTGTCATCGACCAAGTTGCTCTAAAAGTGCTGTCACGTTGTTGTGAACTTACTGAATTTTTTGACAGCAAGTATCATTGCATGTGCATTAAATTCAATGCATGTATCTGAGTTTATTAAATCTTCAGAAATTTTATTATCTGTTTTCTTAAGCCAGAACCTCCACATTCTTAAGAAAAATACCACATACTCGATTTTGCAAGGTTTTTTGGAAGGTATTAAATCTTTCTGAAAATGTATCTAGCACATAGCGCATTAATTTTAGGTACAATATTGGAAAAAAAAAGGAAAAAAGTAGTGATGTAAAATGAAATTAACTAATATATTACTTGGTAACCATAACTCGAAAATTGTAGATCTGGCTCAGAATAGTATTAAGTAGGTTCATTATTTTTTTCTGATTTAAACTTCTAATTTATAAGCAGAAAAAAATTGGATTATCCAAGTCTTTAGATCATAAAATTGTTTCAAAAATTTTAAAATTGTCAGTGTACCTTCTTAGAAATCATTTATATAGTAACTCTAGTTGATATGTTTATTTTTTTAAGACACATTGTAAAATTATTATAACAACTATATTAAATATTAAATTATTATTTTGTATTCTAATATTGTACTTTATATGTTATGTTATTTACTGTGTCTATGGCCAGTATGTTCATAATAAAATAAATAAATAAATAAATAATATATATATATATATATATATATATATATATATATATATATATATATATATATATATATATATATATATATATATATATATATGTGTGTGTATATATACACGTGTGTGATTATTTTGTAGTTTTTTTTTGTTTGGTTTTTTATCCCATATAATTATGACAATATAATGTAAATATCTGATATTAGCATTTATTTATGCATTGGTTTGTTTTTTGAGTAAATTTATTATTATTTCCAACAATATTAACAAGAAGATTGAAAATAAAGTACCTGAGGGGACGGTTGACTTTACCGCAACTGGAATCTAGCAAAACGGCGCACACCACAAGAAAGAGTACGTAACGTAGATTTATAATCCGGAAAACAATTTACGGAAAAAACAGAAATAACAGAACAATTGAGAAATGAAATTCCCAAAAATGCAAGAATTTCACGTTTCGAACCGTCAATTTTCAGCAGCGTTGCCATTGAATGCATGATATAATGACTTAGAAGAGATATAATATTGCGCATATGCCCCGCCCCCTCCTATGACGTCACGCGGTGAGTAATGTTACAGAAGTCCAACTACACACACAAAGTTTATATACGTCAGTTTAATGCGATTGAAGTTACACCTATAATGTCTTTTCCAGATAATATAGATCGCAGCACTAAATTTAATCTTTTTTATTTTTATTACTTCCAACTGTATGCACCTAAATATTAGTAAAAATACGCAATTTGTTAAGAGGTTGTGACGAAACGTCAAACCCCACTGCACGACAGCATATTATTGTTGCATTGGACTCACCACTTGACACCATGCTCGTGACAGGTCTAAAAATAGGTAGTCTGAATAGCATATCTCTCGTTATTTGTATCATGCATTGAATGAATGCACTGCCGGACAGTGCTTACTGCTTGCTCTATCGGCCTGCCTGACCTGACCTGACATTCCCCCAGTATCAAGTAAATAGCTTCGAAGCTGACAACAACGCCTATCATGTCAACGAAACAAGTCATAACCTCAGCTACAAAAATATACGTTTTTGTTGCAAATCGAAACGTTTTAATTGCTTTTATCATTGAAAGGTTATTAAAAGCGATATATACCACACTGTTTTACTTTATTAAGGTATGTACAACTGTTTTTAGGTATTATAATCACGTTAATATGTAGTTGCGGTTAAGTCCCGTTTCCGTACCAGATTTTCCGCTTTTCTACCTTCATTGTATACTAATAAATAAAACTGAGCTGAGTCCATTCTAATATGTCGAGTTAGCAATATTACTATATTCTCTACTTTTTGTCATCGATTATTGTCGATCAAGTGGCCCATTCTTCTGGTATCTTTAGGAATAGTTACATAGACTGAACATATACTCACAAGTAACTAAATATTGTTGGAAGATAATGAAGGAATGAAATATGTAATGAATGGTAATGAAATGAATAAACGGAGTAATTAATGGGCAATGAAAGAATTAAAGGCATAATGAAAGGTAATGAAAGTAATGAAGTAATATATAAATGTAATGAAAATAATACGCCCGGAATGAAAAGTATTTGGGTAATGAAATTGAATAATTAAAATGCAATGAAACGCAAGTGTACACATAATGAAACCAGTGGTTTCCCCCTCGATATTATATATATATATATATATATATATATATATATATATATATATATATATATATATATATATATATATATATAAACTGAAACTAACCCCGGATATGGGTTCTAGGGGTCCCAGTTCGTGGTCATTTGAAGAGAATTTTTCAAAATTCAAGTCATGATCTTCCATGATCTTCACATTAGTGAATTTTTTCTTCACTAAAACATTGTCGTCTTCATTTACTGATGAGGATATGCAAATAGGTGTAGTTGAACTTTTAGTAGTCGACTGTAGTAAATTTAAGAACTTTAGATAATTGTCACAGGAGTCTGGAGTACCTAAAACTTTGGTTCACAGAATATTGGAATTATATCCTTATAGAAAATTATACCCTTATAGAATCAACCTTGTTCACCAGTTTAGTGAACTTAGTGCACATATGTCATATAATTTATTAGAAAATCCCTGTATCCTCCACAACAGGTTTCTCTGAAAACTTCACATTTAGTCTTTCACTGGGACAGTCAATAAACATAATTACAGGTAACAAGTAAGGCAGGTAATGATGGATTTCTTTAAATTTCAATTCCTTTAATAATTGCATGTACTGTTCTGACGGAAACCCCATCTTTACAAGGAACATCATTCCTAGAGACCACAGAAATCAATGTAATGGCGGGAATTCTTGGAAACCATATTATAGGTCCTATTTCCATTGAAGACAACTTAACTGTAGACATTTCCAGTGATTTATGGCATAATATAATATATCATATGATCATCAGAGTATTAGGGAAGAGAGCACGAATTGTTTTTTTTTCCAGGATGGGATTCCTCCGGATTATTATGCGCAAGTGAGGAAATACATAAATCACACATTTCAGCCAGAGGAGGGATATTGAGTGGCAACCTTGGTCTCCTGATCTGACACCATTACTACTCTTTTTATGGGCACCTTAAAAACAAAGTTTATGCAACCAAGCCCAACGATTTAGAAGATCTAACGGTGATAATTATACAATAATGTTGGCTGATAACACCAGAAATGTTACAGGCAGTTTATATATATAACATCTTTATAAATATAAGTTAATAAAATAAATTAAAAAACACTGTGTAAATAATCAGTTGTCAAAATAAATAGATTGCTGTTGGACAGTAAAACAATTATTTTGGAAACTACCAGACCCCATTTCTGGAACAAAGTACCTACCATTTTAAAGAGAATTCAAGGCCCTTTTAAAAAACATGTCACTCGACCCTCTGTTCCATTAAGAATTTTTGCTAGAGCCTTGAAGTTGCAGTATTAGAATAGAATAGGATAGAATAACTTTATTAGCCACAAGATCACACAAAAATGAAATTCGGGAGTCAAGATAAAAAATTATACATAAAGTCAAATATATTTCATGCGAGACACAATCAAATGCCTTTGTTAAGCCTGCAAAAACGGCACAGCATTGTTTTTTCTGTTCAGAAGCACAATCTCTAGAAGATACGATATCGCATCCATGGTGCTGCACCTCTTGCGGAAACCAAACTGATGTTCATAGAATAGATGGTTATCTTCAAAGTAACTATAAAGTTGTTGGAAAATAAGGAATTCGAAGATTTTTGAGAGTATTGGCAAAACTGAAACCTGCCTAAAATTGCCAGGATCATTGCAGTCCCCCTTCTTGAAAAACGCAAGTACTTTCGCACACTTCATCAACACAGGGAAACGACCCTGCGCAATGCAGAGATTAGAGATATGCGTCAGTGGCAGAGTCAGAAAATCCCCAGACCTCTTAATGACATACAAGTCCATACCAAATATATCCTTTGATTTTGTATTTTCAAGTTTATTGATAGCATTCCTGACATCATCCTCAACAACTGGTTTCATGAAAAAAGAGTTCGCTGGACTTTGAATCCCAGAGAAATAAGATTCTGGGGAATTTAATTTATTTTCCAATGCATTACTTACCAACCTCTCTGCATGAGATGTAAAAAATTCATTGAATGTATTTGCTGATATATTAGTTTTTGAATTCAAGATCTTACGTCTACCTGTTTCACGATTTATAATTTGCCAAATTGTTTTTGATTTATTGTCAGTCTTTTGGATAGCTTCAGTTGCCGCCTTAGCTCTCAACTGCCTCAAAAGCAAATTATATTTGGTCCTTATTTCTCCATAAAGCTGTTTATTCGATGGTGTAGGATGCATCTTATAAACATCATGTAAGAACAATACTTGCTTCTTTAACTCTCTTTTCTCTGATGCGTTACTATCCACAATACTCGATTGTTTCACCACCCACCTACGACACATCAACGGGAAACTGTTCTCAAAATGATACCGAAAGATATCAAAAAATGAGCTATAAGCATCCTCTGCAGAATCAGTGGTAAATACCCCCTGCCAACTCTCGGAAGTCAATGATTGTTCAAAATCATTGAAACTATGCTGGCCATATGACCTCCTCCACTCTACATCCTGGAGCTGTGCAGCATCAATTCTGTATTCCAAAAACTGTGCTTCATGATCAGTGGCAATTACCGGGAGAACTCCGGCATTCATAAAATCAAAATCAACAAAAATGTTACCGATGCAGCAGCTGCACCCATTAAACTGACTAGTAGGAGATAATTATTGAAATTTGTCACAAAAAGTGCCTTTTGACATATCAAATCACATGTTTCAGCCATTAAAAAAAAGCAGGTGGAATGAGTTAAGTCAGGGTGTTTTGTTTTAAATGGGACACTCTGTATAAAAATATTTAACTTGAACTGAGGATATGTACAGTTAGAATGTATGGGGCAGAAAGCTGCGCTTTGGATACATAACATGAAGAAAATATAATCTTTTGAAATGTGGACATGGAGAACAAAGACATGACATGGTACACCCATAGAAAAATTAATAAAAGTATGCTAGTTCGCCAGAGAAGGAAAATGCTTGCTAAAAGAAATTGAAAGGAAGAACGCAAATTTGTTGGTCATCTTCTGATACATAACGTTTTACAACATTTTATGTTGGTCATTCACTTGGTAAGAAGGGAAAGAGTAGACTCAGAGGAAAACCTGTTCCAATTGATGAAGTGTGGCAGCTATGCAATGAAATGAAAATAACTGCTGGAGACAGTCGTGACTGCCACCACAAGGCGATATCGCCTTGAAACTGTGATGAAGATTATGATTGATGACAAGTAGAAAGTAACTGGCAGGATACTCAGTAACATTACAATTTTTTTAACAATTTTTGTTTAGTAATTTAAAATACCAGCTTTACAAATAAATTGGCATTTAAATTTCGAATGATACTTACCTTTCATTAAGAGTGCTATCATATCCTGCGACGATAAGGTGAAACTGTGATGAAGATTATGATTGATGACAAGTAGAAAGTAACTGGCAGGATACTCAGTAACATTACAATTTTTTTAACAAAATTTTTGTTTAGTAATTTAAAATACCAGCTTTACAAATAAATTGGCATTTAAATTTCGAATGATACTTACCTTTCATTAAGAGTGCTATCATATCCTGCGACGATAAGGTTTTCATTTTTGTACAATACTCTGCTGTTATCAATAATATCACAAAATCTATGACATGTTACTCTTAACCTAGCAAAGTCAGGTATATCAAGATATTTGAAAATATGTAATAATAATTCTGTTGCGAAACAGTCTAACGTCGGGAACTCGGCCATAGTTTTTATTTAGTACTTTCTGATATACTTTGAACATCATTTTATACATTTAATAACACATTTTTTAACACGAATTCGTACAACACAACACACACTTTGGTTAAAATTAAAATATAGCAAAATCAAAATTTTCAGTTCTTGTTCTTATTCTTGCTTTCTCTTCTTCCTCTTCTATTGGGTGATTTAATTTTTAGGCCTCGGCAATCAGATAAGGTAGGTACCTATTTAAAAATGGTACAAGGTGAGTCAAGGGTAATAAGGTAAGTTTGTCATTTATTAAACTTTTTTAATGAAATGTATATAATATTATATTATATGGTTACCAAGCATTGAAATGTAACCTTGAACTGGAAGGGACCCCGCATGAATGACAGTTTAGGCAAATTTTCAATAGATATGGGGTATAAGAGGAAGTTATGTATTTTTCTTACTCATTAACCTTATTGCAATATTTAACTGTGTTATTATTGTAAAAATATTGTTAGCGTTAGCAAACGTTTTAATCTACAGATAAACCAAAACCAGGTAGAAAAAGTCTGGACGCAACAGGTGCGTTATTTTAGTGAATTTTCATAAAAATGCTTTTAATGTCAAATATGTCTTTTTTAAATAAAGGCCATGGCATTTGGTACAACCTACATATTGTAGAAAAAATGGGTCTTATTTCATCAAAATGGTAAATTTGCAGACAACCTCCCGAACACCTTTTAAAAAATCTTTTCAGAAACATGTTTAGAACCCCCCCCTCCCCCCTAGATGCACCAACCTCAAAAAAATGTCTTGTTCACACCTCCTAATGTATATATGTATATATATATATATATATATATATATATATATATATATATATATATATATATATATATATATATATATATATATATATATATATATATATATTCGGAAAGAAAATTTTCATAGTAATTTTTCTGGTAGTTCTTGACCCTTTTGAGCCAAAAAAGCTTACTCTTTGTCTGTAATTTGCAATATATTTTGTTATCCACGCAAAATATTTTGTTTTTTGCGTTTCTCTGGTCATCAGTGGCACCCAAACTTTTTTTTTTCAACCTAGAGATCAAAATTTTGCAACGTAGTGTACCTTTCTTTATATAAACCTACGTACCAAATTCGGTTGCCATAGTTTTTTTATTTCCGGAAATGCAAACAATTTTCGGAAAGAAAAGCCAAATTTTCCCGGAAAAACTGGTCAGATTTTTCTGGCTAACAAACTCATCCAAGCCACTTACAAAAGGAACGCAATCACAAAATTTGATCAAAATCGGCCCATTATTTTTTGTTATCGGTATAATACATATATATATATATATATATATATATATATATATATATATATATATATATATATATATATATATATATATATATATATATATATATATATATATATATATAAACGTTTGAAAAACTGAAACTGACCCCGGATATGTGTTCTGGGGGGCCTAGATCACGCTCATTTGAAGCATTTTTTTTTATTCAAAAGTTGCGATCTACTTATTAATGATTTTTTTTACGAAACTTTACTAAAAATTATACAATCTGATCAAATTACAGACGTAGAAACTTTTCTGTGGCTTCACAGATTTTTTTTTGCCTGACGATGCCGCAAAAAGCAAAATTGGTTGCAGAGAAAAAAAAACAAGCACTTGTGACTCTACGGCTGTAATAAATAAGGAACGGTTTCACCAAGTTAGGACAATAACAAGCAACCAGATCAGCTATTCGAATCGAATTAAGTCTTAAAAGTTTTCATTTCCTCTTTGATGAATTTTTTTATATAAAAATTTGCAAAAAAAATTCCTCGGAATTACACAATCTGATACCCTAACGGTAAAATGAAATAAAAGACTAATGAAATTGAAAAAAAAATGTCGGGACGTAGTAAGTGCCTTATAGTAGCGAATTTTCATAAGAATTGTACTTTATTATTACACGGCATATTAGTAAAGTTAATACTTCAAACTTACACAGACCTTGAAGATCGATTTCGATTTTGAAGAATTCTTTCTAAAGTGTTACCATCGAAATCTCTCTATTATCAAAAAAATCTTGCGTTTTAACTCCTTCTGAGAACAATGTCCAAAACTCAATTTCCTATGACGGTAAAGAACTACATTTTGTTATATCTGTAGATAATGTAAGTCTCTTTAAATTACAAATTTCATTCAAATTATACAGAAGATTTCCAGAAGGAAACTTAATTCATATTTAGAAAAGTAAACTATCTGCCAAATTATAAACGTAGCAGTTATTTTTCCTTATTAATCGCCAGTATGATTTCGTTTTAGTCAACCTAATCAAACCGGTTTTTTCAATAACAATTACAACAATAACAAAATTATGATTTTAGACTCAAAGGTGACAAACTTATTTAGGCTTTTTAAACAAAAATGAGATCTTGTCAACACGTATGAAATCTTTGCACTATTGTTTCTGCAAATGTGAAAATAAAACATTAAAAAAAAAGATACATGCATCAAGCTGGATTCGATCGCGTCACCTTTTACGTGAGATGCGAGCATGGTAACCGCTACGCTATCTGGGCACCAGTCAACAAAGGTTTTATTTGCGTCATACTTTAGATCGGCTCCATGCCCGGGATATTATATTCAAAGTATACATAATTAATTACTTACAGAAAATTAGGTAGTAGAATTACCATTGAAATACATCCCACGACTGTTTCGGTCTTATATGACGTCTTATGTTTAAGTTTAAAGATAAAAGAAACTATTTTAGAATCATTTTTATAGAGACTTGGCTTGATTTTGTTTACATTTCTACTAGATTATGCGACAGCATAAGATATCTATGCTGCGCTAAAACTGTATTTGAGGCCGTTCATAAAGCTACAAATATAGTGTCTTTTAGTAATTGATTGAATCCTCCAGTTAAATGACAATCACTTGGCAAATTTTTAATTTCATGTCGTCTGTCATTTTCCATAACTGCGGCCGAGATTTCACGATTGTGGGTTCAGGTATTATGTTTTCTGCCTGGTATATATTTAGTTTGTTACCGTTGCTGTATGGTTATCCCTGTTGCATGAATTAATATACGCGTAGCAGTGTTAACTACTCTGTCTGTCAGGCATTCGACTTTAACCACTAAGTCGTTTCAACGCATGTCACTGGGATTTTATTTTTAATTTGGAAAAAATTCTCAATATTGTGGACCAAATTACCTCAAATGCACAACATATGTTTATTTGCACTATTTCTAGCCACATGTAAGGTCTCATTCCAGTTACTCTGATACTTACAAAAATATAGCGTTTTAAAAAAGTTTCCCCCGATTTTCCATCGGAAAAACTTGAGTATAAAGGCTGATTAACGAACTCGGCCTCGGTTTTTGCTCAAACAAGATTTTTGCCAAGTTTGATTATTGAAATCAGTGTAGTATTTTTTGACTCATCGCTCACATATATATATATATATATATATATATATATATATATATATATATATATATATATATATATATATATATATATATATATATATATATATATATATATATATATATATATATATATATATATATATATATATATATATATATATATATATATATATATATATATATATACAAGTTTTAACGGACCTTGGTTTCGGATTCTAGGGACCCAAATTCGCTCACATATGAAGAAATTTTTTTCAACATCTTTTCATCGTGACCTCTCTATTAGCGAATTCTTAGTAATGAAAATTTGCTAAAAAGTGAAGTCACTACTATAGGATCAGAACTCGACTATATTAACCGACAGCAAACGCTTCCATCACTGTATGAAATGTAGTATGTCAATACGTATTCTAACGTCTTTATTATTTATAGTAAACAATTTTTATTTCAGATGGATTTTTTCACATATTTTAATCAAATGAAGAAAAATAACAGCTGAAACACATATCTAGGAGCTTGTTTAGTGATCTCATGTGATATTTTTCACCCACAAAGCGCACTACGCATTAGTAAACTTAGCATAATTATCAATTTTGACGTTTCAATTTTTTTTAAATCAAAAGCTTATAACTTTTTTGTCTTTTAGTCTAGAGATTTAAATTTTGGTACATAGAATACTCTTCATTATAGAAATTAAATTTGGTTGCGATAGCTTCATTATTTCCGGAGATACTAAAATTTTCCGAAAGAAAACACAACATTTTCCCGAAAAAGCGATTCCTACTTTCCTGGCTAACGAACTTGTCCAAGCCATTTACAAAAGGAAAGCACTTACCAAATTTGAACAAAATAGGACCATTATTTCTTGAGTTATCGGTGTGACACACACACACAATATATATATATATATATATATATATATATATATATATATATATATATATATATATATATATATATATATATATATATATTGAAACTTGCCCCGGATATGGGTTCTAGGGGTCCTGGTTTGCGTTCCTTTGAAGAAATTTGTTTAAAATTAAAAATTCGAGATCTCATTAGTGATTTTTTTAAAGAAGCATCATGGGACAGATGATGCTGTCAAGCAGCGAAACCGGTTACAGAGAAGAAAACACCATTGTGAAGTCAGATAAATAGTCTCTACGTCTTTATTCAGAACACTTTTATAAAAAATCGTTTTAGTTTTAATAAACATGCCACAATTTTCATTAAATAAATTCATTTTTATTTCAAACAGCCAAGAACAAAAAATTTAAATCTACATGCTTTTAGAACAGAGTTACAGTGACATGCATCAAAAATAATATACATAAGAAGGAACAAAATATATTTCTACAATTTTCCGTTGAAGTGTTTCACATTAGAATCCACAAGCACATTCATTTCTTGCTCATACGACAATAATAACAAGAACAAGTGTTTCGGTGGTAGGGTTTTTGATTTCGTGCTTTGTTGGGGCCTTTCACATTCACCCGTTTGACGCTTTTCTTTCTTAAAGGCTTTAGACTAGGTTTTCTTATAGTGCGAGATGTTTTTGATTTTACCTTCCTTACAGGAATTGATCGTCGTCTAGCAGGGGGTTTATTTTTCTTTGATGCGCAGCTGACATTTGACTTCTTTCTCACAACTGAGTCGTCTCTTTTAGACGATCTACTTTTAGAGGAAGAAGTTGCGGACCCGCGAGAACTAGATAAAGATCTAGATCTGCTTCTGTCTTCTTCATATCTGGTAGGGGAGTTATTCGCGCTTTTCTCTGATTTATTCACTTTAAGTTTTCTGCAGCGATGGCAACGTTTTATTTGAGGGCCCGGTGTAGCTTCCCTAGTGGCAATTCTTTCGCCACAACTAGGTCGTCTGTGCTTCAACCAGAATACGTTACCTTTCTTTTCGATGACTCTGTTAGCACAACCATAGTCTATAGCTGCTCTTACAATGTTAATAGCCTTACCCTTTTTTAAGTTATCTTCGGAAGAAGAGGGCGATGGAGCCGATTTTCTTGCGTATTTATCAGGGTCAACTTTAAGGATAGACTTTGGCTTATTTGATTCGTTTTCTTTTTTGGAAGGTTTGTTAGGATTATCCGGGTCTGGTGGCAAATCACTACAAGTAACAGTTGGTTGCGTTTGAAACAAGTTCTTGAGTTTGGACAAGTAGTAGAGCACTATGTTCTCGTAACTTTCATTTGGATCAGTTGGAGCAACCATGGTCTCATTGCTTGATGTGCGGGAGATTGAACGGCGGGGAACATTTTTGTTGAATTTTACACGGCGAGATTTGTTATGACTTCTATGTGGCTTTGATTTGTGGGACACCATATCACTGACTGTATATTCTAACACAATATGTATTTAAAAAAATCATTTTATAACTAAATGATTTTGACAGGTAGTTCCGTCAAACAAAACTAAGAAACGAGATTTATCCACAAGGCCTGCTTTAGTAGAGAAAACATTTTACAAATCTTTGAAAAGATAATTGTAAAAGTTGTAATAACATATTGATTAATAAAATATACGTTACCTAGATTATGGACATACGGCAACATTAATATTTCCCTTTAATAGAACTAAGAGTAACAATTTAACACGAATGATGATTTTATTAAGCAATATGAAATGATTAGTAATTCAGTCACAGGGACTAGGCTTCTGGGCATTCTCTCTAGGTACTGACATACGCACAACCGTAATTAATATTTCTTGAAAGTTTTCAGTTTAACGTGTATTTTATTAATAAGAATATACAATGCAACAATACAAAATATCTTTTATCTACAATCTACTAGCATAATTAAGGAATTTTTTCAAATTTTCATTATATAATTCTTCTGATTTGATTGAGTGATCCTGGTTAAGTATGTGTAAGTGCACATTACCATCTTCAGATGCAATTGCCTAAAAAGAAAAGTCAGTCGTATTAAATGCAAATACGGGTTTTGAAAGTATATGAATGCGTCGGCATCTTTGACTATTGGCCTTAAAAATTGTAATACTGTGATACATTTTTTTATAACTGCTAAAAATATACAGAATGGCCAATATAATTTTTTTAACCAAGGCTATCTCTATGATGGTAACGGAAAATAAGAACGCTTGGACATATAAATTTAATTTTTAGGATGACAGATATTTTGTATGTTTTAAGTCTCGAATTACAACCTCCGAGAGAGGGTAACTGTATAACCTTTAAAATTTCCAACAAATAAGGGTACATTGCGATAAGTTATCTATATAAAGCAAATCGAAGTCTTTTAAAACATATCCAGTTTTCTAAATTTGAATATAAAATATGAGTAGTTCTTAAGATATTAATTAGCAAACGAAGCGAATTTAAAAATGACCTGTCCGATGTTTTAGGTAATTAAATGTTAAAAATGTCCATCATCCACCCCCAAAAAGAGATTATTAAAAATTTTCTCTATTATTGTCAAGCATTTCAGAGATGATTTGTTCATTGGCACGCGTTAGATCTCGTTACATCTCGCAAGTCTTTTTGAAAATCAGGTTATAGGTAAATTTAAAGATAAGAGTAACATAGGCTATCTTAGAATTTTTTTTAGAAACATGTTTAGACCCACCTCTGGATGCATGGATGATAAGTAAAATGTTGTGCTCTCAACCTCCAACAAAATTACGTGACCCAGAAAGAATAGAATTTTTATTATTGGCTGCGGCATCTCGGGCCATTAGCACATTCATTCCCAATTCTTAAATATTATTTTTCAGTTTTCCAGACAGAGTCAACTGTTAGTTGGTCTGCCCGGGAATCGAACTCGGGGCCTCTGGCCTAGCAGGCTGACACTTAGCAACCTGCGTCACGAGGGAGTTAGGGTAAACAAGATCAAAAGGAGCTATAAATGCATACTGTAAAAATATTGTCATCAAAATTCTCTCCTCCGTAGTGCGTAGGGCGACGAGTACTTTCTACTAAGCCATACGCGTCCAAAGCTTATCCTGACCCGCTAACACCCTGTGGCGTAACACTACTGTGTGTGGTCCAAAAAAACCCTGTAAACAAAGCAGCAAACATTTCGTTTTTCTGTATACTGACATCGCAGTTCCCAAAGAGTTTTGTATTGTGGTCATATCACCATCGACAGTTAAGTATGGCGGTTAACTAAACCAGTTAAAAGAATGAACACTCATTATAAAATGTAAACGTTGGCCGTTATCGCGTTCATTTTGCTTCTTGAGTTTACTTAATTTTGTAATGATAAATTTGTGATATTTTAGTTGCCTTTGGAAGGCTGTACGGTAAACATCCAAAGTTATGCGACTCTTCTGGTATTGACAGTAAAATCCATCAGAATGTGACCTAAAATAGCTAATTCAAGGGCAATCGATTTTCGAATGTTTTTTTTTAAAGCACTGATCCTGTTTAATGAAATTTGGCCACTAAGCCATTTTTTTGTAGGTAGATATGGGACAGATAGCTACCTAGGATGACGTTTATGAACTAAATTTGCAATAGCTCTAGCACAATCACTATTTTTAAAGAAATATGCAAGATTTCTGACCAATTTTTTTTCACCCAGGCTGTCTGCATTATTATTTATCTCTCTAATTTCCTGTTTTGCGCCTTTTATGTCACTTTCTTTAACTGTTTTCACCGTTAAGGAAAATTAGTCAGACAATTCTTAATTTTTAAGTTTATAACCATTTGCCATTTAAGATTATAAGAATTGAAGCTACTTCTGGAAGGGGTTAAAAATAACAAGAGAAATATTAACCTAAAATCTAAAATGGACGTGTTTACGTGTTTTTTTTTATAGAAAAGAACACCTGGGTGGAACGTTTTTTTGGGCCACCTGTATACAGCATATGATTTTAGTGTTCTCTTTTATCGCCTATCGCATTTAGACGACATCCATTAATTACGTGAGGTGTTTTTTAAATTTGGACCCCTCCTTCTTTCCTCCTTATGGTGAGATTTGGTGAGATATGTGATGGGAGCCCCCTCCCCCTCACCTGAGATTTACCCTATAGTTTTTAAATAATACAATTTAGTTCATATGATAATGTATTTGCTTCAGGCCACTATAAATACCTAAAAGCATTAATATTGATATCTTTTTAATTAATGAATTTAATTGAATTTAGTAAAAGTAAAAATCTGGACTCAGCAAGTGCGTTATGGTATTGAATTTTCATATCAAATTTTTTATTAATTATAACTTTTTTCTTGTAATATATAAATCCGAATTTTTGCATATAGTTTACTTTTTATAACGTTAACCTACGTACAACATTTGGGTATCATAGCTTTGTTATTTTTGAAGATATTTTTTTTTCCGAAAGAAAACGGCAAATTTTCTCGAAAAACCTGGTCCGATTTTTCTGGCTTACAAACCCATCCAAGTCACTTACAAAAGAAAGGTATCTGACAAATTTCATCAAAATCGGGCAATTATTTTCTGAGTTATCGATGTGACACATACATGACTGTGACACCACCCTCCTTAATTCTTCACTCACTCCATGGGTATTTATGTGGTTCCTCTGTTGTAATGACTGAACACATGACGTCCATGTTTTGTGGTAGCATAGAAAGATAAGCATTAGACGCATCTACATCCTCCTTGTGCAGCCACTCCAGCCTATGTATATTAAAGTTCCTATATAAAGGTATTATTTCTAAACGTCAACAGGTCTGGGTTTGACATGGTTAGAGGAATTTGAATTAAAACGCTTTATACTGGTAAAAAAGTCTTTTAATTCAAATTCCTCTAATCTAAAGAAAGGCATGCATAATTTTTTTTGTTTCTTCAATATTTTACCCAGAATTTGAATTTAAAACTCTTCCAAAATTTTTTTTTCATTTGCTAACCCAATTTTTTTTATAACTTCTGAATTAAATATTATATCCAAAGGATGAGAGATCCTGTTAAACTTATAAGGACCTTTATGATGGAAAATTTACTTATCTATAAAAAAGTGTTGTTACAATTTATTCGTATTTTCATTATTTTACTCAGAATTAGAATTTAAGACCTTCAAAAATGATTTTTTGATAGTAAAAGAGTGTGCAATGTAACTTTCCCACCTTTGGTGTTTAAAAATTTTCACACCAAATCATTTACCTATACATCAGAGCGGAGACCAGTAGTTTTTTGCAGAGTATGCCAGGGATTGATTTTGTAATGCAAAATGTCATCTGCTGTAATGAAAATGCATATACTCTGGTTTAAAAAGTTGATGTGAGATTTTCAACCCCCCCCCCCCTCCTCCATTCATTTCGATTTGGTGAGATTTTATCGGACCCCCACTTTTAGCTCACGCAAGTAATTGGCGTCCCCGTACGCACGTGTGTGTGTTTAGGTTCTCCAAAGTCTACTTATCAGTGCTCATCACAGGTTCCAATTTTTACCCGGTGATATAAAGATCCATTAAAGACCCTGGGTCAAAAGTTTAAAGATCATCTTCTTCATGTATACTATGTTCTTGACATTAAAGTAGAAGAGCAGGTCATTTTCCTGTTTATAGAAAAGTCTGCTTTAGATAAAGCAACTCTTGGCGAATAAACCTTAGCATTTTACATACATAATATTATTATTTATACCTTGTGCTTCCTTCTCTTAAGGCAATTATTCAAGGTTATTAAAATTGTTTGTAGACTTATTCAATATTTCCCTGGTACGGTCTGTTTCTTTACACAATTTTTGCCATAATTGCATTAAAATATAAAGTACACTTGAAATTATATTAAATTTGATTAGATTAAGGCAGGGACCTGATAGTTCGGCATGTGTCATCTCGACCTCTATGGTGCAAATCTCGAGAGCATTCTGTCCACCCTTATTTCCTTTATCAGGTTCTTCAGCCTTGATGGAGGTTGCCTTGCGTCGCCCTAAGCGTTAAGTAGGTTTTCTTCACCAAGGGAATGAAACCTCAACCTCGTTAGGCCTTCATATTGACGCGATACACACCTTTTTCATTTACCAGACTCATTTAGCTCATGCGTTTATTATGTGCGCAGTGGCCTTTTGATATACCTACTATTATTCTAATGGTATTTCTGCTCCTTCCTGGTAGGTCTTTTGTGCATTTAGGTGAATGATATCTTATGAATCCTTTGGCCTGTCTCTGCCGTGGAGAATTTTTCACCATTAGTCTTTCGCTTCTGGTCCATTAATGGATCAATTGACTAGTTCGTCGTTCCTCGATCGATTCACTGTTCTGCGCAACATTCTATTGCAGCCATTTAGGCCTGAAATACTGTTCCGTATTTTTCTGGGCTTATTGACATTTTGACTGTTGGTCAAGTAAAACTCTGTTCTAACACCTGATTACGTCTTGGATCCGACGACTATTTATGCTGTCACCGAAATATTATTTATCCACCTTTATCTCTCTGATATATCTATTTTGAAAATTTCTCGAAGCTGTAGTTATGGACCATATTGACAAATGACAATATAGGGCGGTTGTTTTCGTTTCTTTTAAATTTTTGTAATTATCTTTTCTTTTTGGGTTCCGCTTTCATATTGGTCAAATATCCGCTAAGACTTTGTGGTAGCATAAGAAACGAACTCCCAGATTCAGTTGAGTATTCGTGGGGCCAACGTTGAGGGAGGATATTTAATATTTCCAAAGCATTATTTTTTACATTGTTCAATTTATGGTTTGTAGACTTAGGCTAAGCCTCATTAATTTTACACTTAATATAACTTGCGGTTATATTGTTGACGAATAGTGTTTTCTGGCGCACTATCAACTTGCCACATTGTTTTTCTAATGCATTCATACGAGAAATGTGACGTATCCAGCCCATATACGCGAGAGTAGTGTAACAAAGGGCCAGCCTTGGGTGATATATTGGAGGGGATAGTTGGTAAGTTTTTATTTCTTGACATTTACACTTTTTTGGAATTTGTTTGGCATTTTGTTTAGAACTACCTTAGTATGCATGAAGTGCGCCATGTTACGGTTTTAACTAAGCTCTAAGTTATGGGTTCCTGAGCGAATAGGCTACTCTTTTCCCTTTAATTATTATTTAAATGGTTTCTTGGAGCTAAAGTAGTGGTAACGAGAGTTGGGGAAAGATGAGTGGGGCTTGGGCGAAGGTGCAATGTAATATAGTCTTCCCTTCTCTTAGCTGTTGTTATATTAGCTTGTAGAAGTTTGGGGCGGCGGTAGGTTGGAAGCGGAGGCGGTGGGTAAGGGCTTCAACCTGCGCCTATAATTTTTGGTGTGTCTTTTCCACATTCTGTGTTTATTCTTTTTTAAAAACTTTTCACCCCACCCATTAACCCTATTCGCTTCAGTTACCGCAATTATAGTAGATATTGAAAGCACAGCATTCAATTTATGGTTCAAGCATATAAAAGTGGTTCTAAGTATGATTCTGAAAAAAAATATGATGCCCACTTTTTGCTATTCTGAAAATTTTCCCAAATGAAAAATAATTTCTTTATTATTTATAGGTCTAAGTATAACTTACTAAATAGGTTTGTTTCTTTACATCCAAAGAATTCCTGACAGTAGGTGATAGTGCCATACAGGTGATTCTCTCCCTAAAGGGTATAGAATAAATTGGATATAGATCACTCTGACACAAGTCCCAAACGTGAATTATGTTTTTAGCATCTATGGAGTACAAAAGAAATGGATTATCGTGAGACCATTTCACTAGGTCTATTGGGCATGTTTCACTTTCTCCATCTTTATTTGACAGCGTAATAAGGGGTCGAGCAGTGTGTCGGGCATAAATGTTGACGGTACCATTGTCACATCCACTCATAAAGTACAAAGGGGAAAACGGACATGATTCTATACAACTTGCCTTTGTCAGTTCGTCTGAAAACAGAAAATTAACAAGTTGTTATATGACACAAGGTAATAATAATATTTTTTATGATACCGTAGCCATAAAAAATATTTAAAAACGAATTAGAAATGTATACTTATGTATATGTATAATGATACGATTTAAATTCAGCGTATCTTATAACCTGAATATTGACAGCACCGAATGTTTGACAATGGGCGCGTTTACCTAGCGCCAGTAGCTGCCAGCAGCTCCATTGTTATATCAAAATATGTTGAAAAATGTCAGTATTGAAGGTAAGTCATGTAGAACGGTTTTGGACTCTCCCGTTAAAAGCTTAGAAATTATTTATTTGATATTTTGGCCTATCTCTTAAAACAAGGCGTTGGGGAAGGGTTGACTCAAATACTTTATAATGACAATACAGGACACTCCGGCTGATTTCGTGTTTCAAGAATATCAGCGCCCCTAGCGGATAGTACTGATGTTACGTCGTTTGAGAACGTGTAACACTAGCAATTGCTGGTGTTTAACTGTGTATAATTAAGTTTGAGCTGTATTTTTTACAATAAATGTTAGTGGTTGGGTGTGTGCAATCTATAATTGTCCGAATTATAACGTGCTAAATCTATCAAAGACATTTCATAGGTTTCCAAAGGATGGCGAAACGTGAATATGATTTTTTGTGTTTTCTTTTGTTACCAGCGATTTTTTTTACAAATTCGCCTAATAATTAATATTAAACAATAACTATAACATGGATTGACGATAATTTTGTATCATAGATGCAATAAAAGGGCACAATTATCCAAAAGAACTGGTTTGGATATAGATTGAAGACATAAGGTGCATTTTACATTTCAATGTCAATTCCAAAAGAATTAATTTGTTGAAGCAAAAGACAAATTCAGAATCACTTTTATGCCAATATGTACAGTTCGCAGAAGATAATTTATTGTGTAATATTTACCATCATGTACCTATTTATAGATAAACTTCGTAAACGGATGGTTGAAAGGCTTCAATCATAACGTGTCTTCCAGTGAATCAAAAAAAAAAAAAGAAATATGAAGGCAAAAAAAGTTTTGCATTAATAATAAATGATATAAGAAAGCTGTTTTTCTATCCTCTTCTGTGTCCTTTTTTATTTCAGTATGGCATAAATTGTCACATGTTTTCACATTTAAAATTATTTTATTTGGTAAAGGCTTTTAATTATCTTCCCAAGACAAGTTTTTAAAGAGACAAGTAGAATTAGCAGATTCAGCCATATAATAGATTTATTCACGGAAGTAAGAGTTAGTCTCACCTTTCATCTGCACAATTTCTTAATTATGTATTACGTATATCAGTTACATATTTTAAAATATTAGATTAATAAGACAGTTTTCATGTAGTTTTCATTTATACCTAGAACAATTATTTATAGGTAAGCACAGATTGTAACTTAATATCCTCAGAAACAGCTTTTAGTATATTCCTATACATACCCTTGAAATAGTAGTTTAACGACGGTTTCAAGGTAGTACATTAAATGATAATGAAATAAGATTATGGGTGAGAGAAATATGCAGAAATATTCATGTTGAATTCATTTAGGTTTCAAGCTGATCGCTGATACAAATTCTAGTTATAACTATATAATCAGAAAATGTTCACTGTCTTGTCATGCACAAGTTTTTATATTCATCTATAATAAACCAATTGTCTAAATTAAGAATATGCAGGTAAATATACAATTCAAATTACCCGCTCAGTTGTCAGTACTTTACGAGGTGGCGCTAGTGTACTTGTCACAAATATCACCAATCCTAAAGCATAGGAGTGTCCCGTATTGTCATTACATAGTATTTGCTAGTAGCTTATTAATTTTCCATGAAAAGTTAAACGGAAGGCTAACCTTTCATTTTACTAGCCTTATTATCCGTAAATTTATTTATAAAGTCGCGTAAACGGAAAGTCCATATCATTTTTCAAACTTAACTTATGACTTAAAATTCTTAAAAAAATGTTTTTTTTATCTAAAGTAAAATTTAACAGTTTTTTTACAACATGTAGTATTAATCGACCTTAAACTAATCAACGTAGGTTTACTTGTTTCAAAATTAATTAATTACCTAATTGTCAAGGAAAAATCTTGAAAATGTTGAACCTATAGTATAAATTTCAGTTGAATCCAATTCAATTCAATTTAACAGTTAGACACAAATATACCGGCAAAAATACTACCAAACACTAAAAAAATGTTTTCTAATTATAAAATACAAAAGAAAGAGCGCAGCTAAGTTTAATAACTTGTAATGTGCGCTAAAATATTAAAAATATCAAAATATTACTAAAAAATAAATAAATAAAATAGTAATTAACCTTTACCTTGCAAAGATCAATACTGTTTTACAATTTGTTCAATAGATGGCCAAAATGGCCACCATTATTGTCAATGCAACTTGAAGTCTCCGCCGTGTTCCATCAACAGAAGTTTCGAACTCTACCACAGAAATATACGCTATCACATTTCGGATTCTAAGAATCATGGGGTAAAGGTTTATTTTCGGGGCGCATGTTCCACTTTTATGAAATTTTGTATATAGACATGTTTTAGGGTGTAGATGAAGAAAATCACTATAAAAATGAGGGCAGAAGCCAACTTTTGGAGTTATTTGGACATTTTTGTAGGAGAAACGTAAGTTGTACTCACTTTTGCGGCACGTTTTTATCACATTTTACATATTTTTGGGGGTCGTTCGTTTTATAGCAAGCGAAAGAAGGGTGTATTCACCTATTCTAATTTACTTTCACATAGTTAGTGCACCCCCTTAGCTGTTTATGAGTCTCTGAAAAATTACCCTTCTTTTCATCTTATAAGTTGAAATTGACATTTGACATTAAGTTGGCTTTATATGTCAAATGTCAATTTCAACTTAGGATCGGTTATGCGCTGAAGAGAAGGGTAATTTTCAGAGACACATAAACAGTTAAGGGGGTGCACTAACTATGTGAAAATGAATAAGAATAGTGGAATATACCCTTATTTACCTTGATATAAAACGAACGACCCCAGAAACTGTGTAAAACATGTCGCAAAAGTGCGTACAACTTACGTTTTTCCTACAAAAATCTCCAAATAACTCCAAAAGTTGGCTTTTGCCCTCATTTTTATTGTGCTTTTCGTCATCTACCCTAAAACAAGTCTATATACAAAATTTCATAAAAATCGAACATGCGCCCCAAAAGTAATCCTTTACCGAATCATATCTTTTTTTGTATGGCAAACGGCATCTTTGAGTGTTCCTCATAAATAAAAGTCTAAGGCGGTTAAATCACGGGATCTGGGTGGCCAGGGAAATAAACCACCCCTTCCTATCCATTTATTGGGAAACTGGGTATTTAAATATTCGCTCACATTGAGAGAATAATGTGCAGGGCAACCATCGTCTTGAAAACATGCTTACCAAAGTTTCTATAAGGTACTTTATCAAAAAAATTGCCAAATTTAAAAATTCTAAATACGTTCCTCTATTAAGAGTCTCTTCAAATATATAAGCAATAATTTTACCTTTAGCATTTATGATGAATTGATTTTGATGATCAAGTTTTATCATTCAATGATGATTATTTGCAGACCAGTAATGATTGTTATGTAAATTTACTTTACCTCTACTACTAAAGGTAACTTCAGCTGTTCATAAAATTTGAGACAAAAAAGTTGAATTTTCTCGCGTCATTTCAAGCATCCAGTTGCAGAAACCTAACCGTCCATCAAAAGCAAGTGGCCTGGGCGCCTGATGAACATGATGTGCCAGTAATTTTTCTTCTTTTAGAATTCTTTGAACAACCGTTCGAGGAACTATCAGATCTTTTCCTATATCTCCAATAAAGCAAGTTTCAATGTAAGCAAGCACATATGATAGGTATATAATATTATATAATATTGTCTTCATTTCTGCGAATCGTGTTTTGAACTTGTATCGCTAACACTTCCAGTTCCTCTCAAACGTCTAGTTAAACGCAAAAAACCCTGTGTAAAAAGTGTCGTCTCTGGAGACATCGTAGAGCGTACTCCCGCAAAACTTTGAAAATACACGACCAGCTTGTAATATGCACCAGCAACAGAATAAGACATAGCTTTTAAATTGCTAGAGCTCTTTTTAACATCAAAAGCACAATATTCCAGTTCAAAATAACGAATGACTTACTAAACACAAGAACTAATGAGGGGCAGTTGTCAATTTCGTTATTTCGGGTTTCACGGCTTACTCATTATTATTAAACATTTCATGTTAGAATAACGTTAAGTGTTTAAGTAACGACTCCCATTAACTGTTTTACTAGTTCCTAATTACCTTATGATGTCAATATTTTTTCAAACGTTCATTAGTTTTAGGTCGATTAATACTGGATGTTGCAAAAAATAATAGAATAAATATTTTTTTAACTATTTTTGGTGATAATGTAAGTTTGAAAGATTATATCGATTTTCGCTTTACCACACTTTTTAAATAATTTTACGAGTAATGATACTGGTAAAATAAAAGGTTAACCTTTCATGTAACTTTTCATGGCAATTATGAGATGTACGACAGGGTCGTCAACTCGGTGCGGAACCAGGTAGTATGTTGTCACGACAGCTCCAAATAACACACAGTGTGATAAAATAGAGACTGTTTACAACCAAATAACAATTTTGTGAGGGCTTACAATTTACAAAATTGTTAGTTGGTTGTACACAGTCTCTATTTTATAACATTTTGTGTTATTTGGAGCTGTCGTGACAACATACTATCTGTTACGCACCGAGCTGGCGACCCTGTCGTACAGCTCACAATGTCGTAGGAGGCTGGCTACCATAGCCGTATTGTTTAATAGGTGTGTTTGGCTGTAATTAGTATACCATACTGACGAGTTCTGATTAGACTGAAACCGGTCTGCAGTTCTAATTATGGTGAGAATACATCTAGCCTAACAATTTACAAAATTGTTGTTGGTTGTACACTTGTACACAATCTCTATTATATAACATTTGGAGCTGTCGTGACAACATACTACCTGGTTCAGCACCGCGATGACGACCATGTAGTACATCTCACAATGTCCTAGGAGGCTGACTACCATAGCCGTATTTCTTTATAGGTGTGTTCTCGCTATAATAAGTATACCGTACTGACGAACTCTAATTAGAGTAAAACCCGTCTGCGTTATAATTATGGGGAGAATACATCTAGTCTTACATATTTTCATGGCAAATTGAGTAAAATACTAAAGCGACCAAGAAACGCCATCTGGCGATTCAGGCTTGAACAAAAACCTGAACAGAAACTATCATTACCGACTATAATTCACCTGTCGAGTGGCTCTAAAACAAGATCAAGTTCGATAAAATTAATTAACGTGTTCATGAGTTATCGAACTTTTTCTGCAATACAAGTCAACCCTCCCCTCAACGGTTATTTTAAGAGATAGGCCAAAATGCCAAACAAACATTTTTTAGAGTTTTAATAGAATAAGTCAAAACCGTTCTACTTGGCTCACCTTCATAATGATTTTTTGAGAAAATCTGATTTCTCTATTTTGAATTCAAAATACGCCCTCCAGCGGTAAAATTTGAAAGTGGAAAATAATTTAGATATACCTCTAGGGGACACTTTTGTCATACATTTGTTTTTCCTAAAGCTGTAGGACAAATAGTTTTCGTGTGATTTTTGTCGTATCCGTTTTCTAGCGATGTCTACCTTAAAAAGGTAAATTCTGTCCGTTTACTGTTGTCGTCCGTTAGTCTAAAGGCGGATCCACACCAATAAATATTTCCGTTGTGCGGTGTATTTGACACAAGTTGGTTAGTGTGCGTCGAAATTTTTAATGATGTAGACTGCGCGCCGCATGCAACCGCACACGAATAATTTCGTGACGAACAAGACGAACAACGCACGCTATCCATCGTGCTGTCGGTTTTTTAGTGGACATCAAAGAGATTTGCGCCGCACAGTTGTGTCAATGTTGACTCGACTCCGAGTGCAGTGTAGTTTTGTTATATTTAGCAATTTAGCGGATTCGGCCGTACAACACACAACATAAATCTTTTCGTGGGAAAATACATGACCATATTCAAATTTGCGCCGCAAGCTTTGGTGTCGGTTTTCAAAATACTGTCACATTTGTCTATGATAATTAAGTTTATGGACTTTGTTGCCTCTATGGTCAGATGTCAATTATAAAGTGTGTTGGAAAGAGCGAACACTCTGGAATGATATTTCTAGAAGGGACCAGAAGTGACAGGTGTAGAATAGTGTGGAAGGTCTAGAATCTCTATGGACAGTATAAATAGACGAGCGGTGCGCAGAGTAAGTTAGTTCAGTATTAAATGGGTGTGGTGAAGAAGTGATCATAGAGTATTAAGCGAGTCAGCGGTAAGTGTTGGTGTTTAAGAAGCGATCATAGAAGGCGAATAGTGGAATATAATTCTATGGACATTTAATAATACAGAGAAATATTTTAGTTGATAATGGTGTTGGAAAATAGTTGCTTATAATAAATTAGTAGTTCGAAAAGTTGTGTTTTGTTAGTCAACGAATCCAGAACCCCGTAGAACGTAAAAACTGGTGTCAGAAGTGGGATTTTCAAGCTGCTAGTGGAAATATTTTCCAGAATATTCGTTGAACAACGTAAAAACTTCTAGAATCTCTGGAAAATCAGTCACAGCAGTGATTCATAACTGGGTGTGTTCTTGAAACAGAATAAACTGTGTATCAGCTTTAAGTACGTCTATGCCTAAGACACGTAGCGCAACAGCGAATATGGACGCCCAGCTATTGGAAATGATTAAAAAAAATGGACGAAGAAGCTAAATTAGCACGAGAAGAAGCCAGAAAAAGAGACGAAGAAGCCAAAGAAGAAGTGAGAAAAAAAGATGAAGAGTCCAGAAAAAGAGACGAAGCGATAAGAGAGGAACTGAGAAAAAGAGACGAAGGAGTCAAAGAATAAACGAGAAAAAGAGATGAAGAGGCCCGAAAAAGAGACGAAGAAGCCAGAAGAAGAGGTGAAGAAACAAAGAAAATTCTGCAAGAACAAGCCAGCAGAATTGAGAATATTACTTCGTGTGTGGACGAACGTATGAAGCAGGTAAAAAACGACATCTTCCAACAAGTAGAAAGCAGAGTAAGGGATATTAGCGACGATGTACATGACAAGCTGACGAATATACAAGAAAAAGTGCATCAGAAAATACAATCACTAGAAAATAAGTGCGAAACCCTAGCCAAAGGAAACATCAGGCTCGAAGATAGCCCGGTCGCAAGAATTAAGGTTCCCACATTTGATAGCTCAGTCCCGTGGGGTATTTATCTACGCCAATTTGAAGCCGCTGCTACAGCAAATGGTTGGGGCGAGAGAGAGAAAGCGACCTCGTTAATAGTAGCTCTCAGAGGAGATGCCCTCGACGTGCTTTAAGGAATCCACAGGAAAGAACAGGACAGTTTCGACAGCACTTGGTATTACCTAGAAATGAGATTTGGAGACCAGCATTTACAACAGCTGTACCAAACTCAGTTGAAAAGTCGTTGTCAGAAACCGGGCGAAAGTCTCCAACATCTCCACGCCGACGTTGTCAAACTGACACGATTAGCCTACCCCATAGCTCCGATAGAGTTTTTAAACCAGCTGTCGGTGCAAAACTTCATTGACGCCATCAGAGATACCGACACGCAGCAGGCGCTGAGGATGGCGAGACACAAAAACTTGAACAATGCTTTGGCACATTCCTTGAAGTTTGAAGCGGCAAAGCAAGCGTCGGAAAGTAGTGTGAAAATTCGCAGTCTCCAGGTCCAAGAAAAAAATAAAATATACTCATTCAAGGTCATGCAGCTACTAGGGAAAATAGCAGAAGAAATAAGGCCGACGTCTCATGAACACCCAATAAAAGCTCACCGTGCAAATGCCTTGCGTTGCTGGAACTGCGGCAATGTGGGACATATAAGGGGCGAATGTTGGGCTCTAAGATCACGCCTGGGGGAAAAAATGAAGTTAAGGCCGGTAACCATTTCTCAGGTTAGCGATTCTGGCAGCGTTCTCGTCGTAGACGGATACGTAAGCGGTTATAAGACCCAGATGGTCGTCTATACAGGCGCACCCAAGACGATTATTCACCGCGACATGGTTCCAAGATGGCGAGTAAGAGAACCAGACAGAGTGTACAGAGTAAATGCGGCCGGTGGTGATCAGATCCAGGAATTGGGCGAGACTGAGGTCGAGCTGCAAATTGGGACATGGAAGGCAAAGCAGAAAGCCATAGTCGCTGCCATATCAGACCCGATTATAATTGGCTTGGACATACTTCAGGGCCAGTGCGCTAAACTTGATCTTGGCACTAACATCCTGACTATCGGCGGTGAAGAAATAATAATGTCACCTGACAGTAACCTGCTAGTGCGGAAAATCACCATAGAGGCAAATAGCAACGTCTGCCGTGAAAGTGCCATTCCAGTGAAGAGTGCTGTGAGAGGAAGAGACGACCCAGTTACTCAGCAAGAAGCAAGTGGAGAAGAAAGTATGAGAGAAGTACAAGACGAAGGGTGCAAAGACCACGTAAATGTGAAGCCAACCCAGAAAGAGTTCAGTAAACACATTTGTTGGAATAGAGGCGATGTCAACAGGATGAATAGGGCCCGCCGAGATACTTGTGCAAGTAGAAACATCAGAACAAGAGCAACTACACGGAAGAACCAGTACCACCTAAGGACTTCGCTTGAAGAAAGCTCCGTCACATTGACGAGAAGGACTCTGCGGTCGGAATGCATATACGAATAAAAAGCGACCACATGAAGACCCGTTATGACGGGCCACCTAATTCAGCTGGGTTGAAAGAAGAAGATTGGGTGTTGTTCTACAAGTCAGTACGACGCAAGCGACGTTCATCTAAACTACAGAACTTATGGGAAGGTCCTTATAAGGTGGTCAAAGGGATCAATGACGTTGTCTATAGAATTCAGAGGAGCCCTAAGAGCAAAATGAAGGTGGTCCATATGCACAGACTTACGCCATTCCAAGAAATTTCAGAATTCGACCGGGACGATCGAATATAAGAGAGGAGCAGTGTCCCATTTGTCTATGATAATTAAGTTTATGGACTTTGTTGCTTATATGGTCAGATGTCAATTATAAAGTGTGTTGGTAAGAGCGAATATTCTGGAACGATATTTCTAGAAGGGACCAGAAGTAACAGGTGTAGAATAGTGTAGAAGGTCTAGAATCTCTATGGACAGTATAAATAGACGAGGGGTGCGCAGAGTAAGTTAGTTCAGTATTAAGTCGGTATGGTGAAGAAGTGATCATAGAGTATTAAGCGAGTCAGTGGTGAGTGTTGGTGTTTAAGAAGCGATCATAGAAGTCGAATAGTGGAATATAGTTCTATGGACATTTAATAATAGAGAGAAGTATTTGAGTTGACACTGGTGTTGGAAAATAGTTGCTTATAATAAATTGGTAGTTCGAAAAGCTGTGTTTTGTTAGTCAACGAATCCAGAACCCCGTAGAGCGTAACAATACAAAGTACAGCATAACTATTGATTGATGTGAATTCGCCTTTAGAGAGCGTCGTACTAATATTGGAACCACGGGGTTTAGTTGCGGTGGGTGATGGTGACACTGGGCGTTAGGGCAACGATTAGTGTGGGTTGGTTTTCGGTACACATCTAACAAAGATAAAGAAAAATTATTTTATATTTCCACGGTGAAGTGGATTTCAGGGTTGATGTTATTGAGGTAAGAAATAAATCGTCCAGATATTCTTTACCGCGCGTCCCGAAATGTTTCCATGGAAATGTTAGTCAGAGTGGTGAACTCATTGGAGCACCTCGAACTTCCTTGTAAAATTCGTTTTGGAAACGGAAATGAGTGTTAGATGTGCAATGATCGAGGAGGGCTAGAGTATCGTATGGAATATTGTAATTATTGTTAAGAAGGTCGAGAGTTTCAGATATATTAGTGAATAAGGAAACAATATCGAAGCTAACTAGGATGTCGTTTTGAGAAATGGTGCTGTTTTGAAGAAGCTCAACAAAATGGGTTGAGTTTTTGGCAGAGGATGTAGTTCTACTATGGCTGGAGAACTTTGGGTAGATGTGTTGCAAGTTTTCGTGTGGGTGAAGGGTGGACACTCAGAAAAGGGCGAAGGTAAATAGTAATTGTATATTGTCGGGCGATAGTATTTTCTAGGGATGCCAAACAATTTTTTGCAGGGGATTAGTTCTTGTTTAATGGCAGGAATGAGTCAAGATTTGTTGATGTTAGTTTTGATTTTTTGCTCAAGGTAGGTTGTAGGATTGTTAGGAAGCTGTTTATAATATGCCTTTTGGTAAATTGACAATCTTTCTTATATAGTCTGTTGTGGTGAGTATGGAACTAGCGTTGCCTTTGTCTGCTGGTAGGATTATAATTGCTGTGTTTCGGTTTAGGTCTCTGATTGATTGTTGTTCGTGGAAAGAAAGGTTGGAAGGTGGATGTTTAGTAGAACGTTGAATCTTGGAAATGTCTTGTCTCGTAAGTTTAGTTTCATCACTCGGTAGGTGTGTTACAGCGCCTTCTGATTAAGAAATTATCTTTTCTATTGGGATGAATTTAAGGGTGGGTGCGACATTAAACCTTTGTATAGAACTTTAATGGCGACGTCAAGTATGTTGGCATTGGAAAGGTTGTGAACTACTGTAGTGAGATTGGAATTATGTGTGTTTTTTGAGATTTTTGTTCCATAGAACATGCTGCATTTTTCGTGTCTATATGTCCGTCTTGTGTAACACGTTCTACTTTACTTTATGAGAGTCTGTCTAGAGTATTCCAAAATGTAGGGTGTGTTTTAAATGAGCGTATTTTTATGTATCGTAAAGCAGTGTGCTGCTAGTGTTGAAATGTCGTTTTGTCTCGTGAATGGAATTTCTAAGGAGAGCAAAGCCTGCTCGTTGTAGAATGTTAGAAGTGGTATGGTATGTGATTTGGTGTGGTGTTTTAGTTGAAATGATTTTGGAAAAATGTGATTATCACTTCAGACTTTTATAAAGGTGAGGGTAGAAAGGAGACTGGATTTGTGGATAAGAAGTTAGTTAAAAGTTTTGGTATAAAAATAAAGTTCCTCCCCGTAGAGGAGAATTAAATATTTGGAAAGGTCTCCGTTGTCATTAGTGTGAGATACACTTGCCTCCCGGGTTGCACCGCCTCCAGAAGGTATTAAAACTCCAGGTTTTGAAGCCATATTCAAGAGGTTAACCCTTTCTGTCTCAGTGATGCCATATGGAATCAACATATTTTTGAAGTGGCCGTAACTCGTTCATAGATGTCAGATATAAAAGATCTTTGAAATCTTGATTCCATTTGGCACCAGTCAAGGTAAGTCAGACTCGTAACTTTTGGTGGTAAAATATTTGTAGATTTCTTTATTCTCACAGAAAATGGCACGAGTAGGTTTCACACACGAACAAGAGAAAAGCATACTATTACTTCTTGAAGGCTATTGGTCTGATATTGAAGGCATGGGCGATGTTTCGTCCGATGATTAGGATGAGAATCAATTTCAAAATACTGAAAATATCGGAGATCCGAATATAGAAGGGCCATTCCTTGAAGAATATTTGGAAGGAGACAAACCGTATAATATGATTGTCGATGGTACCACAAACTTTAATTATGATAGTGAGGATCGGATTCCACTGTCTGAATTGAAAAACAAAATCACTACAGCGGAATCTGGACAAAATAAGCTGTTGATATTACATGTCCAGCAACATTTAGTAAACCAGATAAAATATCAACTACGCTTCAATACTTCAAAAATTTCTTCGATGACGTGATAATGGACGGTCTTGTTGAGCAAACTAACATGTATTCGATTCAGAAAACTGGAGTATGTGTGAATACAATATATAATGAGCTTTTCAATTTTTTTGGGAATTCATATAATAAGTGACATTATCAGAATGCCTAGTTATAAAATGTACTGAGCTCAAGAGACTCGATATCCGCTCATAATGACGTAATGTCTTGTAATTGTTTTGAAGTTCTGAAATCAAGTTTTAATATAAATGACAATACAAAATATAAGCCACGAACCCATAAAGAATATGACAAACTATTCAAAGTTGTGCCACTGATAGACAAGTTCCGAGAGAACTTTTTGAGAATTGAACCAGAGGAACATAATTCGATTGATGAAATAATTATTCCATTCAAAGGCCGTAATTGCCTCAAGCAATATTTGAAAAATAAACCTCATAAATGGGGAATAAAAATATTTTCAAGGGCTGGTATCAGTGGAATAGTGTACGATTTTTAGATATATGCAGGGAGAGGGACAAGAGATGAGACCACTGACCTAGGTATAAGTGGTGACATAGTGATAAGACTATCTCGCAACATCCCTGAAAACGAAAATTTCCACTTATATACCGATAATTTTTCAGTTCATACTACGTATTCGCACAACTGAAACAAAAAGGTATTTTAGCCACAGAAACTGTGAGACCGTCTAAAGGGACTGAAAATGTTAGACGATAATTTGATGAAAGGTCTAAGACGAGGCTTTTTTGATTATTACACTGAACAGCATAATAACATCATATGAGTAAAATGGTATGATAATAAATCTCTGAGTCTGATATCTTCGTTTGTTGGAGTACATCCCATGGAACCTGTGAACAGATGATCACTGAGGGAGAAACGATATGTTACAGTAAATAGGCCAGAAATAGTCAAGAACTACAATTTCCATATATGTGGAGTGGATCTAAATGATATGCTTCTGGCGTTATACCGTACTAACATTGCTACTATTACTACTTAAACGCTATTATTTACGAATTGTACTTCACTTCATAGATATATGCATAGTCAATGCTTGGTTGTATCGTAGCCATTGCGAGCTCCATGGCATTACAAAATTTAAGAGAATCGTCGTCTTTCGTAGCGAAGCTGGATATGCTTTACTGCAGTGCTATGCTATACAGAATAAGAGAGGTCGACCATCAACATCTAGGGAAGGAACCCCAGAAGCTATGGCTGTGAAGAAACCCGTTGTTGCAAGACCTATTGATGATATCAGACTGGACCAGAAAGAACACTGGCCAATTTACATCGAGCCAAAGATGCGATGCAGATTTTGTCAGTGATATTCTCGGGTCGGATGTGAGAAGTGCAAAGTTGCTTTATGTCTAAACAAAGACCAAAATTGTTTTAAATCGTTTCATAATTGATATACAATAATTTTCTGTACAATTTTTCACAATGTGCATATAAATAATTTCGGTTCTTGTTATGTGATAGTAAGAAGTATTTTCGATTAGGTGTTGACTTTATCTCAATGACTCCATATGGCATGAGCCAAAATTTTCGTAAAAAATCAGTGAAAAAAACCTTATATTTCCTCAATGTACAGATGCAGATTGAAATCGGAATTATACGAAAAAATATTTTTTATGCAATCAAAATAACTTGGGACAGCAAGGGTTAAAAGAATGGGAAGAAAATGAACTCTAGGACCTCAATATGCATACTCCTTAGAGTAGTGGATAAAGGTAAGTATTCATTTAGTCCCTATCAACCACAGATATAATTTTTACGATAATTTATATTCTGTCATAAGAAAGAAAAGTTCCCAAATGTGTACATTTTCACCATAACACTTATAGAAAAACTAAATGTATTCTAAGAGCTACATTTTCTATATACCTTATTCGTGAAAATGTACCAGAAGAACCAAAACATTGTTCAGGTGTTTTTACATCATCAGAATATTTAGAATAAAAAAATGTCTAAAGATTGTGAAAAGCGTCTATTTCAGGAACAAAGTGTCTTAGGTCACTTCTCTTGGCGTCGAATTATTTAGCACCGAAATATGCAGCTTTGTCCCAATTTAACCGATCGGTTAAATTGATACAAGAGATACAAGGTCTTGTATGTCTTATAGTTTCAGAGACCCCAATGGCGAGAATCGAAATTGACTCACTCTATAGGTTTATAGCAAAGTCGAAGATTATTTCGTGGTTAATTAAAAAAAATATTACAATAATAATATACAAGACAAGTTAAGCCTATTTCCTGTTTGCACTAGAACTAGTATTTACTACTTACCTGGGGCAAATTTTTTAGAACCGGTCTTTCCTCCAGTAACGAGACAATGTAGCAGATATCCATAGTTTGTGGCTACATAGATATGGTTAGGATCTAAATTGTTTATAACAAAATCAGTGCACTGAAGATCTATCAAATCAGAATACAATTCCTGTAAAGCTATCACAATGTTTTTCACTATGACAATGGATCCCCAGTGGGCTAACCCTTGGTTGCTTGAGGTAGCTTCTCTGGTCGAATTTCTATACTTCTCTATCACACTCCAGACGATTATGTTACCATCTTCTTCCAGTGTACAAATCTGTAGAATCAGGAACATTAAAGTAAAATAACTTAAATTTATATTTAAATTAAATCAAAATTGAAATATATGTTTTTTATCCCATTTGTTCTATTATGCTTTAAGAGGCAAATTGAAGATACAATTATTAAGTACGAAGTATATATATATATATATATATATATATATATATATATATATATATATATATATATATATATATATATATATATATAGTCTGGTGGAGGCCAGGAGAAAGATTTGTTGCCGAGGATCCCATTTACTGGTGAATCAATAATATTCTGGAAAGGAATTTGTGCGACGGTCGCATGGAATTAGTCCCAATACAGAAATAAAATAAGGCTAACCGTCTGAAGACATATGCTCTACTGCCGTCATAGATGATTCAGTAGCTCAATGACCCAAGCAATATATATTTTTAAATACTCTAGAGCGCCTGCCTCTTTACAGTATGATACGCTTGCTCCAAGTTTATAAACTCTTCTAAGCTTATAAGCTTGCAAACTTTCTTCTCGGCATTGAAGCATTTTTAACAATTTGCTGAAGTGAAAATATTTAATCAGTACAGACCCTTTCTGTTATAAGCCCACACTGATCATCCCAAATCTCTTCTTTTGGTAGCTATCTCACTCATTCCATGAATACTCTCAAAATAGCTTACTTACAACACTTAACTAATTTATTGCTCACAACCAAACTCTAGCATCCAGACTTTAACCGTTCTTCATCAATTTTATCGGCATTCGCTGCTTTTTTATTCTTTAATCGCTGGATCGTCATTTCAACCTTGTGCACTTCAAGAATGTCAAGTTCTGCCTAATTTGCAATCGGCAGAGAGTGTTGTTGATTTTTATTGCTCGCATACAGTTACTCAAAATATTCTTTCCTGCTTTGTTTCACACCTTCCTCGTCCCATACCATCATCTCATTCTATGTTTTGACCCTAATCGTATTGTTTCTCCCGGCTTATCTTGCTCTTTTTATCTATTTCCAAAACATTTTCTTGTCTCCTTTAGATTCATTCTGTATTTTCTCAGCCTCTTTTATTTTTTTCTCTTGCTTACAGTCACTGATTATTCGCTTGCACTTACTTGTCAATTTTCTCTATTCAACCAGGCGTTTCGCTTTCTCTATCACGTCTTTGGCATTTACTATTTGCTTATATGCTTTCCTTGTGGCATCCACAGCTTTATTTACTTTTTCATTCAGCCACGCATCCCTCTCAAAACATCACGGTCGTCGATGCATCTCCATATTCCTGTCTTTGATGTATTCGTTCCATAGTACGTGCAAACCAGTCATCATTTCCTCCAACAAATATGTATACTTTTTCATTTTCTCAGGCGTTAACAGTCAACCTTGATTCTAATTTGTTTTTAGTATTTCCTTACTCTTTATCCATCCTTGTATAGGTTGTATTTGACATAACACAATAGAATAGATACGCATATTCAGCCCCACGCATAACTCTAGCAGTGGCGTCTCCTGACCAAAATGTTCGGGTGTGCGGTAACGAGTTGGTGTTAGTGGTGGTTTTAAAAATTATTAACACTAAATGTATATATATATATATATATATATATATATATATATATATATATATATATATATATATATATATATATATATATATATATATATATTCGACCTATATGGGAATGATACGTAGATAAATAAATTAATTTCCCACTGCAAGACTAACAAATTAAATAGTCACTTAAAACTTTAAAACACGAAAAGAACATGGAATTATTATCGAGCTCTTCTCTTCACACAAATTTGTGTTAGCGTTAGCACTGTCCGGAACGGGGTGAAAACTGTAAACATTAAAAGTAGTTCAATGTTAATATGGTACTAAATAATAAAATGTGTAAAAATCCTGGATGCAGCAAGTGCGTTATGGTAGTGAATTTTCATAGAAATGATCTGGCACAAAATATTTTATTATAACTTTTTTATCTTGCAACATAGAAATCTAAATTTTGGTGTATAGTTAATTTTTATATCGTAAACCTACCTACCAAATTTGGTTATCTTATCTTTTTTATTTTTTGAGATACAAATTTTTTTCGAATAAAAACTCAAAATTTTCCCGGAAAACCTCGTCCGATTTTCCTGACTAACGAAATTATCCAATACATTTACAGAAGGAAGGTACATGCCAAATTTTATCAAAATCGGCCGATTATATTTTGAGTTATCGGTGTGATACCTATGTATATATATATATATATATATATATATATATATATATATATATATATATATATATATATATATATATATATATATATATATATAGTTTATAGTTTATTGTTATATAAATAGTACAAAGCATCTTACAAATAAGTCTAAACTTGTGACTGCAAATGATGCAATTTTGACTAAATTTTAATCTAAATGTCAATTGTTCTAAAGTTCTGTCATCTGATTTCTAATCTCCAAAATTACCTCACCTCATTATGTACCATTACAATTTCTAGAAATATGGATGGTACTTGAAATCAGTTTCTTCATTTTAATCAAAAATTTCTATATTTTAAAACTTGACTCAAATTAAATTCTTATATATAAAAATTAAAACTGACCCCGGATATGGGTTCTAAGGGTCCTAGTTCGCGCTCATTTGCAAACAATTTTTCAAAATTCAAAAGTCGAGATCTCCCCATTAGTGAATTTTTTCTACGAAAATTTACTAAAATGTATTATAGTCTTTGATTCTAGAATACTGTGGTCCAGGCAAGCGCAGTTGTAATGTTTGTAAATAATGCTATCACAACGTTTGTTAAACCGGCGTTCCATTCATTTGTCTTGAGCGGTATTTTTACCGCTCACTGCAGTGTTAAAACGAATGGTATTTCCTTACTATTTTAAACACATGGGTGGGGGACTGTGTTGTATACCAATACAGCTCTGTCGAGTGAAGTTGTTCGGAAATAACAACGCACACCTAACCCGAATTCATTCCCAGTTGCTATTGACCTACTCATATTTTCTGAATGAAGACGTGGTGCCGACTTCATTCCAAGTCACTATTAACCGACTATTTATGAAATCAAATAAGTAAATTAAATCGATTGTCATAACATATGTAGTGTATTAAGACTAAGGGAAAAAGAAATAAAACATATTTAACTGTGCACATTTTAATTATATTTTAGGGTGTGCGGCGCACACCTAGCTCACTAGGAGAAATCGCCACTGAACTCTAGTATCTTTTACCAATGCGTGCAGTCTCTCATTATACACAATGTAGTCTATTATACTTTTCACATCAACCTTTTGTCATGTACATTTTTGTGTTTAAGTAACGTATTCGATATTTCAGAGGCACATTAACTAAAACAGTCTACATTTTCATTATCTCTTTCATCTCCATAGAATCCCACTACTGACCTGACCTGATCTGATCTATTTTATTTTTCTGATACCTACCCACCCGTTCAGATTTCCGGCAACAATAAGTAATCTCTCATCTGGTTCACACAACTTTAGCACTGTAATCGTGATTGTCTCTCTCTGGCTCACTGTCGCCGTTTGTGGCTGCATAACAGGCAACTAAAAACGCTATAGGAACACTCTTTTTCATCACTGCTCATACTATTCTAGGAGAAATACATTTGTAGTTTCTTACACATGTTATTGCCTTTTCGTTACGCTTTATGCCAACTCCCTTACTACCACTAGCATCTTTTTCAACACCCGACAATATGCATAGGCATCCATCTACTAATCTTACGTTTTGTCTCACTCATGCACAACAATAAGAATTCTAATATTTATACTGCCAAATTAAACATAATGCTGATGGCGTGTCATAATATAAACAAAAGGCCAAGATGGTACAACAAAATATAAAACAAACAAGTTACATAAAACAAAACTAAGTCCGACTCTTTATTAACAAATTGTATCAATACTGTTTTTGTGAGATTCAATTTTAATCCGTTTGCACTCAACCATTTCTTTAAGATATTAAGTGCTTCACAAATACAAGCACATATCTCTTCTTCTTTGCTCC
Source organism: Tillus elongatus (assembly GCA_964006375.1). Taxonomy (NCBI): domain Eukaryota; kingdom Metazoa; phylum Arthropoda; class Insecta; order Coleoptera; family Cleridae; genus Tillus; species Tillus elongatus. The sequence continues at coordinate 255,767,282 of OZ023262.1, read as the reverse complement.
TCGATATGTAAGATTCCATCTGCAAAAAGCCCCGTTCGATGATTTAGTTATGATAGTAGGTCATTTGTCTTTAAAAGATATATCATTGGGCCTACAATTTAACCTTGTGGGATGCCTCTTTTCACTTTCATCAAGTCTGATGTCACTGATTTTCCGGATATTCTATTTCTCATCATAACAAATTGCTTTCTTGCAGTCAGGTAAGATTTTATAAGAGCAAAGCAGCGGCATCTAAACCACATAATCTCTAGCTTATATAAACCTTTCGTGCATTCGTCTCCTACAAAATTTTATCTTCTTTACCTCTCACACCCTGTACATTTCAGGTTGCGATTTTCCAAGTCGTTGCAGGCCAATGATTATTTGATGGGCCTAGTCCATTCAACTTCTGTCGCCTATCACGACTTTGGCTGACTGAGGCTTTAGTTATGGTTTTCGTAGTGTTTGGATATGTAGAAGTGTAATGAGTCGTTAGCACATCCGCACTCCCGACTCTTGTTTTTTTTTAACACTACCGATGAAGCCGCCTACCAATGCACCTTAGGTACAACGTCCATAATCACAGATGACCTCCAGGTACACCCAAGCTTTTCCTGAAAGACCAGCATCTCTGTTGCAGAGACTACACGACATGCCACCACTGGGTTTCCGGCGCGGCGCCACCAGTAGGCAACAGCAATGCATGCGTGAACCTGCGAAATTTCAAGCTATTAAATACTTACTTCTTTTGCTGAGACATCTTCAAAATATTTTTCGTCATTACTTAGTCCACTTAGAGATTGAATACGTAAAACTTTTGAATTGTGAGAAAGTCCAACCTCTGTTCGAAAAGTAGGAGTTCTGAAACATATGTCATGATATACTGTCTCACTAACACCCTTGTGCAAATGGCTACTCTCCTTACTATCCCAGACAACCACTGTGCTATAAAATAAAAAATGCAATTAGTTACATCTAGTACAATGAAGTAACGCCAAAAGTACTATTATAGTTCTTAAACTACTTAAAATCATAAAAAATGGGACGCTGCAAGTGTTTTTCATAAGCATATTTTAATTTCAATTTCTATTAACGCACATATTTCAGCTTTGGTACATAATATCTGTAAAGGGAACTTGTGTAACAGTTTTTATAGAAATAACTAAATTTTTCCGAGAAGCATTTTTAAGGCACTCGAATCTTATCAGTACAGTTGGAGAAACCCAATTCACCACAACATATTTTTTAAGACATGACGATCGTTTCACTAACAAAGTTAGCGTATTTAGAGGATAAAATATTATAAACGCTTATCAACTAAAATTGTGTATATATTCGGTTTAGCTACTCGAGAGCAATCCCTCGAGGGAGGATTAAACAAACCAATTTTCACTGCTTGTTTATTGGAATTCCCTCTCTCCCAGTTTCACTATTTTTATTACCATGCCGTGTCGGCATCGTCTGTTAAATGCTCGATGAATGAACTAATGCATAGGCGGAGATGCTCAATTTATGCAAATTCTATTATTACTATATGTAGCGAAATATATATATATATATATATATATATATATATATATATATATATATATATATATATATATATATATATATATATATATATATATATATATATATATATATATATATATATATACAGTGTGGCTCATTTGTTTGCGAGTCATCTTGTAAAATCTTTATTTATACTTAGTGCGATTTTAACTGGATTTTCTTTAAAGTGTAGATCTTGATGAACTGTATTTTTGGAGCAATAAGTGCCATATTTCTACAAAATCCAAGATCTACTTCGTCAGTTTTCAGGATTAAATTTTAACAATTCTTATTAGGAATTTTTTATAAGAAATCTGCCACTGGATTCACCATCCCACAAAACGGTAATGTGCTAAATTGCATCGAAACAATTTTGTAGTTGAATTAAAAATGCATACTACATCATTTTTATAAATTTATTCTGCCATGTTATCCATGAAAAAACATTGATATAAGATTAAACTGATAGTAGCATGGTCTAAATATTATATATGCATAGTTTTGACAAATAATAGAAACTTAAAACCAACAAAAAAACATATGGAAAATTTACAAAATTCTTAGGAATTGCATTTTTGTCACTTCTACTAATCCACCATTTATATCAATACACGTGTCAATTTTTTTACGGACGTTCACAATTACCTTTTATATTTGTTCTGTAGTGATGGCTGCGCAAGCTGGTATTATCCTAGCCCGTAGTTCTGGTGCAGCTAGTGGCCTTGATTTGTAAACTTTTTGTTTCAGTTAACCCCAGAAAAAAAAAACGAAGTGGTGTCAGGTCTCGGGATCTCGGCGGCCACTTAATCAAAGGACTGTTTCGCCCTATCCAAATATTTTCGAAATGTTCATTTAGCCATTCTCGCACTGTAAGAGCGTTATGAACAGGACTACCATCTAAATGAAACTTTTCTTGTTTCCAAGAAAAATAAACAACCCATTCGCATTCAAATTATCCCCAAAGAAAAAAGTCTGGACGCAGCAAGTGCGTTGTAGAAGTGAATTTTCTTTAAAAAAAATTTAATAGCAAATATGTCTGTCTAATGCAAGCAGCCATCGAAAAGATCTTTTTTAAAATGCGTTGTGGTGATTTGGGTTTTCCAAGTGTACTTGGCATGATAATCGTCAAAATTGCCGCTAAAATCCACACTGGATGAGAGAAGAACATACGAAATACCTGAAAAGGTTAAAGTTTGGGCAGGAATAGTTGGAAACCATGTCATTGGCCCCTTTCTCATTGATGACAATTTGAATGGAGATAATTGTTTAGCAATGCTACAAAATAATGTCGTGTCAACTTTGGCAAACTTATATTCTGATTGAGCAAACCCACAGCTTCCAGGAAATGTGATATGGTTCCAACAGGATGGAGCACCAGCATATTACGAAGTTAATATCCGGCAGTACCTCGACTTGATATTTCCAAATCGGTGGATAGAGGGGCGATGATCTTTGGCCAGAACGATAACCCGATCTTACGCTATTAGATTTTTTCTTATCGGGATATGTGAAAAGTATGGTATACAGGGGTAAAATACAATTTTGACATTTTAAATCGCGACTTTGACGTTTTGAGGAAATCCCAATTTTTTTTTAAATGCCTGTAACTTTTTTGTCCTTTAACCTACAAAGCTAAATTTTGGTGGGTAGCTTACCTATGATGATGTGCGTACCAAATTTGGTTGCCCTTACTTTGTTAATTCCGGAGATATAAATTTTTTCGAATGGAAACCCAAAATTTTCCCGGAAAACCTCGTCCGATTTTCCTCACTAACGAAATTATTCAAGCCATTTACAAAAGGAAGGTATGTGCCAAATTTTATCAAAATCGGCCCATTATTTTTTGAGTTATCGGTGTGATATATATATATATATATATATATATATATATATATATATATATATATATATATATATATATATATATATATATATATATATATATATATATATATATATATATATATATATATATACACATATAAAAATTGAACCTGACCCCAGATATGGGTTCTAGAGGTCCTAGTTCGCGCTCATTTGCAAAAATTTTTTCAAAATTCAGAAGTCGGGATCTCCCCATAAGTGAATTTTTTCTACGAAAATTCACTAAAACACAGCATGTAGTACTTACCCATCGCTGAGTCCAGCAAAAACGAGTCTTGGATCATCTAAACCATAAGAACAACAACTCACGTCACCAAACACTGTATACACAAACTCAGGTTCCGATTCATTAGATATATTCCACGAGCACACTAGGCTCCTTGGAGGCGATTCACTATCTTTTATACTATCTATTAATCCATGAGCTGTCAAAATTTTAAACGAATTATTTCGACAAAAAGACAGGCTTCGAACAGGACTGTGATGTAGCGCATCAATAAAACTGGTATTAAACGAAATGTAGCCATCGCTGAATGGTATATCTCTATCATTCTTTTGGATATTTTGTAAAGTTACTTCTGTGGATTCAGTTAATACATCCAGCATCAATTTTCCAGCGGAAAGTATAAACTTTTCTACATAATTTTCATTCGGATTTTCTTTATGTTCTTTTGCGTTTTCATTGCCTACTCCTAAGTAATCGCATTTGTAAGACCACCAAAATTTTGGGGTATCTTCATACAGTATGTTTGAAAATTTACTCGGCATTTGAGTCCATATCGAACACTTATCAATTGTTTCTGTTTGTACTTCTTCATGCAAGTTATCTTCCCCTGTCTGGGTAGAAATCTGCACACTATTACCACTACCATAATTTTTAATATATTCTTCATAAGGCACAGGAGGTAAATCAAAAATAGTGTAATAGACAGCATCCAAACTCATCATATTTAGGAGTTCCTCTCCTCGCTTTCTTCTGAGCTCTGCACTTTTTCGCTGCTTATATCTCTTTTGAGCTTCTATAAAGTTGAATTGCAGTGATTTTGCTTCTTCGAATCCCTCATCAGAAAGGGACGCTGGGTTTGTCCTAGGTGGCTCTACCAACTTTGCGTTTTCTCTCTCTATTGATTCTCTAATATTATATAGTCTCTGTTTGTGTTTGTATTCTGGCATTTCAAAGGTGCCTGAATCTAACTTTTTTTCATCGTCAGTACTGGCAGAGCCAGTTCGTTTTGGTGGTGAAGCTATTTCTCTTGGTGATGTCCTATGAGGTAGTTCTTGGCTGCTGGTGCTTGAAGTACTTATTTCACCTGAAATATCTGATAAATTGTCTGGAGATGAAGATGACGGGGTATATGGTTCAAAATCAGATTCATAAGATTCAAAGTCGTCTTCATATTTGTAATCATCAGAACTGTCTAATTTAAGACTGAGCTGTCTCGCTGATGATGTTTCTGGCATTAATTTATCTTCTTTCTCTTGTTGAGTTTGACTTTGGACCTTTTCGGCCGATTTTTTAATTTTGGGATCTTCCGGTATTATTAATTTTGACGATTTCGCCTTTAATGAGTTCGCATTATCAGCCTTCTTTTCATCCTTTCTTATGGTAGAGCTCTTTCGCCTGATGACTTTCATTTTCGCAGATCCAGGAGCTTCTGGACCGACTATATTTTTGTTCACTATCTTACCTAGAAAATAAAAGACTAGGCTCATTATTTTTGATTTTGAGTACATTTGAGCATCTTAACACATATAATTACGTGAAATAATATTTTACTGTTTCATTATTGCAACATCCGTAATTTTTAGGGATAAGTATCGACTAATAACTAAAATTTGGAGAATCCAATTCATCACAATACAGTTTTAAGACCTGACGATCGTTTCGCTAACAACGTTAGCGTCATCATAGGAATGAATAAACTAAGTGAATAAAAAATATAACTACTATTTATATGTTAGTTGCCAAGCAGTTGCGAACAGCGTCCTCTAGGACAGACGTATACAGACAGACCCCCACTGTTGAGTCTTAAATCCCTGTAATTAAAATTTCATACCTGCTTTTGTAATACTGTGTGCCGTTATCAACTCCTAAGAAGGACACACTGACACACCCCTCTTTCTCAATTCATTGCAGACATGGATTTCAAACAGACCTAGCAAATAAAAATGTCTATTTTACTAGAGTATGATTAGTCATTAAAAATAGAGACATTTTAGAATTGGACATCCACAGAAAGAAAACCACTACTGTGAGTTACATTTCGATTGACAGGTTCCCTTAAATAAAGAAAGATAAAACAAAGAACTTGAATATATAAAAATGTAGTTAACTATAATGATTACTCTGTCTGTTTAGTGGAAAAATTAGTCAATAAACATAAAACAAAGAAAATGTTAACGAAATCTACAACTTGCAGAATAGATAAACCAGACAACACCATTGTCTGTTTACCATTTGAATCGCGAACTACAAGAGGTTATAATAGCATTTTTAAGAAAGCCGATTTACAGCTAACATTTTCTATAAAAAATTTGCTGGCTAACCCAAAGGATAAAGATAAAACCACAGAAGTGTCGGGAATCTATGAAATAGGTTGTAAGGATTATGAACTTAAAAATATGTTGGGCAAACTAAAAGAACCATTGAAACTAGATTTAAAGAACATTTAGCGCAACTGAGACATGGTACTATTGACAAAATCATGTATTGCTCAGCATATTTTGGATAATAATCATTATGTAGATAAAGAAAATCTCAAGTTTATCAAAAATGTCAGGCAGTCTAGTCAGTTAAATGCTAACGAAAGTATATATATATATATATATATATATATATATATATATATATATATATATATATATATATATATATATATATATATATATATATATATATATATATATATATCGTTAGAAATTTGAACAAAAATATTTCAATGAATATAGTTGGTCCGGTTCTATGTAGTCCATTGTTCGAATTGTTGTCTTAATAATCAGTGTGCCCTTCTTAGAAGGAATATTTGATAACTACACACAGCATTGCAAAAGCAGGTATGCCATTTTGATTACAGGGATTTAAGACTCAAAAGTGGGGGTCTGTCTGTATACCTGGGTAGAGGACGCTGTTCGCAACTGCTTGGCAACTAACAAATGAACAGTAGTTTCATTTTTTATTCGCTTAGTTTATTTATACCTCTGATGACTCTAACTTTGTTGGCGAAACGACGGTCAGGTGTAAAAACTGTGTTGTGATGAATTGGGTTCTCAAAATTGTACTTATCAGTGTTCATCACAGGTTCCAATCTCCACTCATTTAACTATTGACTAATGAAAACATGCTTATTTAAGATATGATTATTATTTTTAACAAAAAATATGGCGAGGTAAACTCGGTAAACTTCACAAATATCCCTAATTAAGGCCAGACAAAGTCTTTTCGGCTGAGAACTTTCGAAGAAAAAACATCATATGAATGTATGTCCTAAACGTGTTAACTTTTAAACTACAGGGTGTTAAAGTTTTAAAAAAGACCTCTATTTTGACACCATACTAGATATGTTTGTGGAATTTGAAATACACCTTCTATGCATTAACAGGAATTTTATGATGTGCCAGATTTTTAATTTTTTTTTACCAGTACCGTACGTGTGGAATTTGCACTGATAATTTCAGATTTTTTTAACTCCACGTTCATCTATCATCAAATTTAATATCTTGATTTTCTTTAGCCGACGCAATGTTTTGCATAAAAAAGTTGAAATCATTTTCATTTTGCAGCGTTTTGACACAGTCCTAGAACGGCAAAGTCCGTAACTAATCCAGAATGTCTGTATTCAGGCAGAAAAGACGCGTTCTTATGTTATCTGGAGCAAAAGAAATAGTATGTAGAGAGTAAAACGTATTTAAAAGAATTAGCGAATAGAACGAATATTTAACCACCACAATACCTAATTGTTGAAAATTAGAACAGCCGTATAAAGCGAAACTGTCAAATTTGTGAAGTTATTTCCTTTCATATCCAGGAAAAGTCGATACTTCCATTTGAATAGTTGTTTGTAATGGCAATCCTCCCTATTAAAACGTCACACTAATACTAAGATGACCGACATGCATTTCTAGGATGGTCGCGCAAATTGAAATGTATTGGAAGCTAGTTGCCTCTAAGCTAAGAAGTATCCCCAACGTCAAATACCCCATTATGTCATCTTCGCATCACTTTACCGACGTCTCGGCGGAAGAGGAACATTTGAAAACTACAATAATAATGGGCGCCCTTCAAAGTTAAGACTCCAGTCATTGAGGAAGCAGTTCTCAAAATTATTTAGGAAGAGCCGGGCACAAATACTAGAAAAATTACGATCACTTTAAATGCAACTCATGCAATAGTATGAAGGATTTCAAGTGAACAACAGTTTTACCCATTCCAATGTGTCCAAGCACTCTTGCGCCCTTATCTTATACCCCCCATGCTCCTTTGTTAATGTTTTTCTTGGAAAGCTTGCACAAAATCTGTAGCGAACGTATTATTTACTGATGAAGCGAATTTTTCACGGGAAGCTATAATTAGCTTCCATACTAATCACTCATGGAGCAAAGACAACTGGCATGTTATTGCAGAAAGTAACAACAAATCTAACTTTTCCGTAAATGTATGGATTGGAATTGTTGAAGATATTTATTTGGATCGCGTTTTACACTATTAAGGCTAAATGATGATTCATCTTGCTATTTTCTAAAAAAAGTGCTTCTAGAATTACTTGCAGATGTTCCCATTCAATCAAGAAGTATTTGGTTTATGCATTACGATGATCAGGTATATTTAAGCATAGCCGCTCGTCAGCACTTGAGCGTTGTGTTTCCCGATCACGGGCTAGGGCGACGAGGATATCAATATTGGCCTCATTGGCCTCCAGATTTGACTCGTTTAGATTTTTCCATTCGGGCCTACCTCAAATCCTTGGCTTTTACTACATCTGTTGTAGATGACCTGTGTAATCAAATTATTCCATTGTGCGAAATTATCAAAACTGCGCCTAGAAGATTCGAAGGGATTCGAGGCTCAGTGAGGCGGATATCGGAGTTACGTATCATGGTTGGCGATGGTCATTTTCAACAACTTTTATGATTTCATAATGCTTCATTTATTCTATCCATTAAAAAACGTTTAGCTGCCTATAGGGTATTTTTGTAAATACGGCTCCTCTAAAGATCCAGCTCTCTGACGAAAACCACCAGGTGCGCGAACATAAGATTTTAATTCCTTATGCGAAATTTTGAGTCGGAAGAAAGAAAATTAAGAGGCCAGTTTTGATTACAAATTGATGTGCATTTAAAAAATAATTTTTGTTTTGTGGCAGTGGCGTACAATTTTTTTGTGTAGAAATTTAAGTGCGGAATTCTGCACTTAGGGCACTGACAGAAATTAGAAAAAATCGCTGTACATCACTAAATGCCTATTAATGCATAGAATGTATATAAGTACAGTTGGAGACCCCAAATCACCACAACACATAAAAAAACCCGAAGATCGTTTCGCCAGCCAAGCTAGCGTCATCGAAGGATGACAAATTGAGAAATTTTCATCATCTGAAGACGCTAACTTGGTTAGTGAAAAGTTAAAACGTGTTCTGGTTATTTGGGTTCTCCAAGTGTATTTATCAGTGCTCATCATAGGTTCTAATCTTCACTTAGTAGAATGTGTATACCAAATTTGATAAAGCTGCTTAGAGTTTTATTAAAGTTATCATAAAAAGATTTTTTACAACTTTTTTACAACCTTTTTCTTGAAATGATCTCAGCTATCGGCCTTCCCCCATATATATATATATATATATATATATATATATATATATATATATATATATATATATATATATATATATATATATATATATATATCCCACAACTTAGAAGTCCTCGGGACAAAAGAGCGGGCATAACAAGATGTTCTATATCTGGTGACCTAGACAGTAAAAGGGTGCATTCGATCTGTTCCCCTGGTAGATCTGTTGGGGGCAGCAGGTGGAGGAACTATGGAAGAAAGCTCCTCTGAGCAGTGCCCGTGCAGATATCTATAAAAGAAAGAGAGAGGTCGCCAACGGCACGTCGCTGGGCAAGGGATGGCAGCCTTTGGGTGAGGGTAGGGTCACCGATGAGACATATAGCTATTTTCTGAATGGAGTCCAGGATAGCGAGTGTAGAAGCGGCAGCGGCACCCCAGATGTGGGAGCAGTATTCGAGGTTTGGCCTTATTTGTGAAGTAAATAAGGTATGGTGGTGAACAGTATTTGCGAGCCCGGAAGAGGAAACCTAATTTCTTAGCAGCCGCTTCTGCAATTGATGTGACATGTTGGTGCCAATTGAGATTTCGATCCACAGAAATGCCAACAAGTGAAAATGACTCATTCCATTGAATAACTTGGTTGTATATGATATCGATTCAAAATCTCACAGCTGTACACCAAAATGTGACAGGCCCCTTACATTAAAAGGTATTGGTTACTACATTTTCTTTCTAAACTATTTCCACTTAAAGTCACCATTACACATAATTTTTTACAATAATGCTCCAAGGAGATTAGATCCAATAACCTTGAGGATGAGAGTCTAACTGCCACCACGGACATGGAAAATGTGATACAGATGAAATCTCATTCACTTTCCTTTTTAAATGTTGAAAATTCGGGTTTCCATAAAGAAATGTACACGAAATTCGAGATGTGCTACACTCTCTATACAGGCTACTTATGTACAAAATTCCTAACTTCATTGATTGTTGTTGCCCTTACTTGGTGAAACTTGTCCATACTGCATACAGACTTGGAGAATACTTCTCTAGCTTCACTGTTGGTTTTTAGTGGTGAAGGACGTAGCCAGCGCGTGAGCTAACTGGAGCAAGTGGCCCTTCGAATTCTGGAAGTTCTAGGATGTTCTTCAATGCTTCTGTGACTATAGTTTCGCTGCTTGACAGCATTTTCAGACAGATTAAAATTGAATTAGTACGAAATCATGACAACTACAAATAAATATCTGTTGCTAGGTTATGATATGATGTTTTGATCAAAAAATTTTATCAAATTGAAAATAAAATGAAACACAGATGACAGATGAGGTTTTCAAAATGTCTATGTGATGTATGTCAATATTTAACCTAAAAACTAGAACTAGCCTATAATAACTATGATAACAGTTACAACAATAAAATAACTAAACAATAACAGTATAAAAGTAGTCTCTATACAACGAAAATATCGACATACATCAACTCATTATTTTATTACAACTTTTTTTTTGAAATAATAGTTAAATTTATTTTCTTTGACATATTTAATTAGAAAGAAGAATATCCAAGAAAGGGGAATTCATTAAATCAGTTTGCTCGTTTAAAACAAGGTAGTTATTGTCGTGTGTGTGCCTTTTGACTTCTAAAGCTTCAAAAAAGTCTAGTTTACGTTTGTCATCATAAAAATGTAGTGGTTCTATGCGGTTATTTATTGTAGGCCTATGTTCGGTATCAATAATATATTTTGCAAATGTAGATTTGTCAGCGTGGTTATTTCTAAATGCGGAAATATGTTCTTTGTATCGGGTGTTAAAATTTCTAGAAGTTTGACCTATGTAGATTGCGTTACAATGTGTACAAGCTAATTTATAAACTCCAGCTTTTGTCAGGAAACAAGATTTTTCTTTCGCGTTAAATAACAAATCACGCGTCGTGTTGTAAGATTTAAAAGCTACCTTTGTATTTGTACAAGTGTTTAAAATTTTTGAAATGTTTTCTGAAATGGTTCCAAAATAAGTTATCGAAACGTATCTGTTGTCTTCTTTGTCTGTAATATTTGGATAAATTAAATTAATCGCTAATTTGTATTCTTTTCTCTCTATCATTTTATCTATTATTTTAACAGAGTAGCCATTATTAAATGCTGTTTGCTTAATTATTGAAATTTCTTTTTCAAAATTGTTTTGTGACATAGGTATTGAAAATGCACGATGTATCATAGAATGATAGGCTGACAGCTTTTGTGAAAAAGGGTGACATGAATCGTATGGTATGGTTGTGTCAGTGTAAGTTGGTTTCCTATATATTGAAAAGTCAAATGAATTATTTTCTAATTTTCTAATTGTTAAGTCTAAAAAGTTTATACAACTGTTAGCTTCTTCTTCTAGAGTAAACTTAATATTTGTGTGAAAGCTATTAATAAAATTTAAAAATTCATTTAATTCTGTATGACTACCTTGAAAACATGCTAAAATATCATCTACGTATCTGTACCAAAAGACAATATTATGTGAAAGTTCTGATGTTAAAATTTGGTTTTCTAAGTTTTCCATAAATATGTTGGCTAATAAAGGTGACAACGGACTACCCATAGGCAGACCTTCATTTTGTATATAAATTTTATTATTAAATTTAAAATAGTTTTGTTTTATACATTCATTCAAAAGATTCATCATTTCTTGTCTTTTTATGACATTTACGTTCTTTTCTATTAAAACGTTTTCTAATAGAGGTAAACATTCTTTAGGGGGTATCTTAGAATACATGCTACAAACATCAAGAATTTTTCAATTTAGAGAGGTTTGAAGACTTCGAAAAAAACAAAAATAATTTTTTACAAAAACTATCACAATTCTAAAAATATTGCAGATATCGAGTTACAGATTATTTGATTTTTATCCATTAACGTCCCTTCATATTATATATGATTTGAAGAGGTCTTCTATCGAAGAGCTTGCCCATTTGTATAGAAAATTGAAAATCAAGCAGATGAACGCTTCCCAGAATGCATGGTTTAACCAAGAGTGCATAAGAAAGAAGGTCATCCCGAAGTACGTAATCATAACAACTACTATAACATCAAATCAATCAAAAATTGCTATTAGAAAAGCCAGTTTCATCTGGCTGAAAGAAGAATCCAAGAAATGGTTTTCAATTCGTGATAGTTTGCTTCTTTATATCAAGGTAATCCATTCAGAACTTGCTTATAAATTACATCCAGTAGAATTTGATATATTAGATGACCAAATACATATTTTAGTTAGTGAATTGAAATTTAAAAAACGCTTAACACAGAAAAACAAAATTAGAAACCTAGAAAGCACACAACATTTACATAATCGAGAAAGATCTCCCCCACAAACACATAAGTTTTACAAAAGGTTTGAAAACCTAAGCGATACAATTTTTACAACTGAAGAAATTTCTTTTCTAAATAAAGGATATAAATACTGCCCAAAATTTAAATTTACAAACAAAATTAAAGAGATATTAGCATCTGAATCCGAAATTGCTTCCAGATCTATAAGGCAATATGAAAAATTAAAAATATGTGAATTTTTAAGACATTTAACTTCAAAATATGACAAACGTCAAATTAACGAAACTCAAATTTTAAAATCTGTTCAGCATAAAATATTAGACAATGATCTAGTTTTTACTAAAGCTGATAAAGGAAATACAACTGTAGCTATAAGTAGAGACGCATATAACATTAAAATTAATGATTTTATTACTACGGAAAATTTAACAGAAATTAGGAGAGACCCAACAAACGCATTTCAGACAAAACTAAAAAATGAACTTAAAAATGTGTCTCTGTTTAGTCAACAAGAAAAGAAATATCTTTTATATAAAAGCCCGCAACCACCAAAATTATATGGCCACCTGAAAATCCATAAGCCAAATATACCAGTGAGACCAGTAGTTAGCTATGTTAATACACCTAATCATAAGATAGCGAGCAAACTGGTTTCACTTATTAAAGAATACAATTACTTTCCAAAATATTCAGTTAAGAATTCTTATGAACTTACACAAAAATTAAATAACTTAATTATTCCCACAAATAGTAAATTAGTCTCGTTTGATGTTTGTAGCATGTATTCTAAGATACCCCCTAAAGAATGTTTACCTCTATTAGAAAACGTTTTAATAGAAAAGAACGTAAATGTCATAAAAAGACAAGAAATGATGAATCTTTTGAATGAATGTATAAAACAAAACTATTTTAAATTTAATAATAAAATTTATATGCAAAATGAAGGTCTGCCTATGGGTAGTCCGTTGTCACCTTTATTAGCCAACATATTTATGGAAAACTTAGAAAACCAAATTTTAACATCAGAACTTTCACATAATATTGTCTTTTGGTACAGATACGTAGATGATATTTTAGCATGTTTTCAAGGTAGTCATACAGAATTAAATGAATTTTTAAATTTTATTAATAGCTTTCACACAAATATTAAGTTTACTCTAGAAGAAGAAGCTAACAGTTGTATAAACTTTTTAGACTTAACAATTAGAAAATTAGAAAATAATTCATTTGACTTTTCAATATATAGGAAACCAACTTACACTGACACAACCATACCATACGATTCATGTCACCCCTTTTTCACAAAAGCTGTCAGCCTATCATTCTATGATACATCGTGCATTTTCAATACCTATGTCACAAAACAATTTTGAAAAAGAAATTTCAATAATTAAGCAAACAGCATTTAATAATGGCTACTCTGTTAAAATAATAGATAAAATGATAGAGAGAAAAGAATACAAATTAGCGATTAATTTAATTTATCCAAATATTACAGACAAAGAAGACAACAGATACGTTTCGATAACTTATTTTGGAACCATTTCAGAAAACATTTCAAAAATTTTAAACACTTGTACAAATACAAAGGTAGCTTTTAAATCTTACAACACGACGCGTGATTTGTTATTTAACGCGAAAGAAAAATCTTGTTTCCTGACAAAAGCTGGAGTTTATAAATTAGCTTGTACACATTGTAACGCAATCTACATAGGTCAAACTTCTAGAAATTTTAACACCCGATACAAAGAACATATTTCCGCATTTAGAAATAACCACGCTGACAAATCTACATTTGCAAAACATATTATTGGTACCGAACATAGGCCTACAATAAATAACCGCATAGAACCACTACATTTTTATGATGACAAACGTAAACTAGACTTTTTTGAAGCTTTAGAAGTCAAAAGGCACACACACGACAATAACTACCTTGTTTTAAACGAGCAAACTGATTTAATGAATTCCCCTTTCTTGGATATTCTTCTTTCTAATTAAATATGTCAAAGAAAATAAATTTAACTATTATTTCAAAAAAAGTTGTAATAAAATAATGAGTTGATGTATGTCGATATTTTCGTTGTATAGAGACTACTTTTATACTGTTATTGTTTAGTTATTTTATTGTTGTAACTGTTATCATAGTTATTATAGGCTAGTTCTAGTTTTTAGGTTAAATATTGACATACATCACATAGACATTTTGAAAACCTCATCTGTCATCTGTGTTTCATTTTATTTTCAATTTGATAAAATTTTTTGATCAAAACATCATATCATAACCTAGCAACAGATATTTATTTGTAGTTGTCATGATTTCGTACTAATTCAATTTTAATCTGTCTGAAAATGCTGTCAAGCAGCGAAACTATAGTCACAGAAGCATTGAAGAACATCCTAGAACTTCCAGAATTCGAAGGGCCACTTGCTCCAGTTAGCTCACGCGCTGGCTACGTCCTTCACCACTAAAAACCAACAGTGAAGCTAGAGAAGTATTCTCCAAGTCTGTATGCAAAATTCCTAACTCTATTATTTTTGATAATTATTTAATTTAATCCCATGGGCCCATTACTTTTCGAGTTATCGGTATGATACATACATCCACACACAGATATATATATATATATATATATATATATATATATATATATATATATATATATATATATATATATATATAAGATTAGATCTTTAGAGAACTAGTTCCTGTAATAAAATGGCCACGTATGTCAATCCACACTGCATACTACGATTTGGTAGCACAACACAGTGTAGCATAATATCCCTGTCCAATATTTTGAAGATGAGGCAGACTTGTCAATTTATGGTATCATTTAGCGGCAGGGTTGAGAGAGTTTGTGAGAAGACATATTCATACAACATTTGAGTTTCATAGACGACTCCACGGTGTTTGGGAAAATTGGCAAAATTTGGTTTTGACCTGACCTGACCTGACCTTTCCTTCAAACTATTGTGCAGGGATATGTGCTAGACCGTCTTATGCCACTAAAACGTAGTACGAAGTGTGGATTAACATATGTTGTCATTCCATCACATATCCCAACAGGAGCTAATCCTGGAAAGACACCAATCTTTTCTATAAGCGGAAACAACAATGAAATGAAAAGAGCAGCTGAGGATAGAAAGGTGTAGTTGTTACGATAAAGCAACATCGACTTTACATGACTATGATAATCATGATGAAACAAACTATAGGTATAAAATTAAATATATATGTGCTCGAAAAGATAATTTATACCTTTTGTTAATGTTGCAGTTCCAGGTCTTTCGGAGAGCGAACTTGCTCCAGACGATATCTCGTGATAGTCTTGTTGTTTTTCTTGTCGCTTTTCTTTAATAAATTCACGTATCGAAACTTGCTCAGAACTCACAGATGTTCGTCTAGCACTCGGATGTCTTTGTGTTTTCTTCTCCTCGTCTTTTATTGCGCTTGATTCGGACTTGCGAATTTTTTTAAGTGTTTGTTCTGGAAGTGCATTGGTATAAATATTTTTACTTGGAAAATAGGTCGTTTTAGTGATTCTATTGCTTGGTGGCGTGGCAACATCTTGAGGCCTCCTCGGTACCTTAGAAGAAATAGATGGGTTTGTTGTTTTGGATTTAGTATCACTAGGTTTTGACCTTGAAGATGTTCTAACTGATCTTGGTGTTTCGTTTTGCGCTGTGTTTTTGGTAGAAAGTTTTTTATCAGTTCCATCACCTTTGGATATTTTTGAGGTTGTTTTGGTTCTGGAACTGCTTTTTGTCTTCACTAGTTGTGCTTCCTCTTTTTTATTATTGATTCTATCTGTACTTTTTTCACGTAGCGTTTTCGTTTTTGAGATTGTCCCAGTTTTTTGTCTTGTCGAAGATGTGCTGGTTCTAATTCCATCCTGAAAATAAAAACAAGTAATTCTTATGCAAATCTAGTGACTATTTCGTTGTAACATACCTTTTTTATAGTAGACATGCAAAAATATTTGTTTAAAGTTTACAATCACACGTGACAAGTCATTTGGTAAAGCAATGTCAGTGGAACTGCCAACTTCATGCTGCCTGTGTAACACACATTTAATAAACTAAAATAATCAATAGTAAAACTGAATAAATTTCATGCAAAGCTGAGTTCACCTGTCCTCTTTCTTCGATCAATATAGCCAGCTCATAGTTTACTATGCCATTTCATTTTATACGGGGTTTATCTAAACTAACTGAACAACAACTATATATAATTAATAAGTTTGATGCAGCAGGTGCTTCTACGGTAGCGAATTTTAGTAAAATATTGTTCTCTTTAAAATGGTTTGCTGAACAGTTCACAAAAGTTGCAAATTTAGATAAAAAATTATATATTGGTCTACCATTAAAGTTGACGTGATCACAAAAGCAAAGGCAAATAACTCCGGGCGCAGCAAGTGCTTTATGGTAACGAATTTTCATAAAAATATAGCCTCATTTAATATTTTTAGTTAAATAGTTAATAAAACTATAGGTACATTTTGGAGAACCTAATTTATCACAACACATTGCTAAGAACTGACTATCGTTTCTCTAACAACGTCAGCGTCATCAGAGGGCTGAATAAGCTAAGCGCATATATAGGATGATTAATCTAATAGATTCATTAGAAGTTTATAGGGAAGTAGAAGAGACATCAATCTGAAATTTTGGTTGTAGCTATAATACGACGCGGTATATTGGCATATAATATTTTCAATGCGCCGTAACTTCCGGTTAAATCGGAAGTGACATTAACTTGTTTTTCAAGTAGAACTCTATAAACATTATTATATTTTTAAATTCTACGTAAAATTCTGAAGCTGATGCATTTTGAATTGTTTTCCCATTTTTAATTATTTTTAATATATATAATTTTTTCAAAAAAATTTGACAGATGGAGTGGCTAACTAAAATGTCATTATTACCAATAATTGTAACGTTGAAAATTTTATTCTTGATAAACGCGTTAATAACGGAACATCCTATCAAGAGCCATTAATAGTATTCTAAAATGTCATACAGGGTGTCTGGTATTTCCCTTCACTTTTCTGGCATTTTAAATGTCAATAACTTTCTTATTTCAAATCTAATGATCATAATATCTTTAGACCGTTCGACGTGGAATTTTTTTCTCTATTGATATATTATAGCAGACTGTAGAGCTAAATTGAATATTTACAGAGATATTATAAAAAATGTAAAAAAAAACTCTTATTCGACGTTCGTGTTTATTGTGCAAAGTGTGCTTTGGATGGTTTTAAATTTCATATTTGACAAATACTGTAAATGTAAACTGACAGATAGTCAATTTTCTTATCATGGTTGATAATAATTCTTACACTAATCGTGATATTCTTAACATGTCTTATACATATGGCGAGTGTGGCAAAATTTTGGAAAGAAGCTTGAAAACTTTTAATGAGAGGATTCCTCATTTAACTCCTCTCACCAAACTCAAGTTTCGAAAGATAGAGAAGATATTTATTAATCACGGCAAGGTTAAAGATGAGAGAAACAGGCAGAGACCGGTGACAGGTAATGAAGAAAATAAAATTAACATCTTGGGGTATTTAACTGCAGATCCTGAAGGGTCTATCAGAGGAGTAGAAGCTGCAAGTGGAATTTCACATACATCAGTCCAGCGGATACTCAACAAAGCCGGTATGCATAATTATACGTTTCAAAATGTGGAAGGCCTCGTAGATGAGGATTTCCAAAGAAGAGAACTGTTTTGTATGCAATTAATAGACAGACTTGACGATGATAACGCTTTTCTTCAAAGGATGATTTGGACAGATGAAGCAAAATTTTCGAGAGATGGCATAGTCAATCTCAAAAACAATCACTTTTGGTGAAACCAAAATCCCATGTAGTTCGGGAAAATAATCATCAACATAAATTTAGTTTTAATGTTTTTTGTTTATTAATGAACAGTAAATTATCATTCTGTATTTACAACGACAACTTGTCTTCGAAAAATCTCTAGACATACTGAATTCAAAAGTAAGCGATTTTTTGGATGAACTGCCCCTGAGCAAGAGATTTTCTTTCTGGTACCAACTGGATGGTGCTCCGGTACATTGTGCTAGAATTATAACCGGAAAATTGAGCCTGTTGTTTGATGAGAGATGAATTCGCAGAGGCGGACCATGGGAATGGCCTCCAAGATCACCTGACCTAACACCTCTCGACTTCTATCTTTGGGGTGTTATAAAGAGTAAGGTGCACCAAACACCATGTAACTCAACGGAATTTCTTGAGCAGAAAGTACGACTCGCCTCTTTACAATTGTCCCAATTGTTTATTTTTTGTGATGTGGATGTTTTGCGTAAAAATGTCCAGAAGTTAAATGAAAATATTAATTTTAGTTATAGGGTATGCTAAAACATATTAATAGAGAATAAAATTCCACGTCGAATGGTGTAAAACTATTATGGTAATTAAATTTGAAATAAGAAAGTTATTGCCATTTAAAATGATAAAAAAGTGAACGGAACTACCAAACACCCTGTATAACATTTTAGAATACTATTAATGGCTTCTGATAGGCCACTCCTTTGTTAACGTATTTACCAACAATAAACTTTTCAACGTTAATTTTGCCACACTCGCCACATGTATAAAACATATTAAGAATTTCACGATAAGTGTAAGTATTATTATTAGCCATGATAAGAAAATTAACTGTCTCTTGTCAGTTTACATTAATATGAAATTTAAAACCGCCCAAAGCACACTTGCGACAATACACACAAGTCGAATAAGAGTTTTTTCACATTTTTTGTAATATCTCTGTAAATATTCATTTTAGCTATAGTGTATGCTAAAACATATCAATAGAAAATAAAATTTTACGTCGAACGGTGTAAAAATACTATGGTCATTCGATTTGAAATGAGAAAGTTATTGGCATAAAGTGAACGGAGACTTCATTTATGAATTTTTGAAATACGCTTGGAGTAGTACATAATCCAATTGTTAGTGCAACGGAGGGTACCATCAAAGAGAACAATGCGAAAGCATACAGAATACAACCAGCGATTTTCAAGACTCAATGGGTGAGTAGCCTTAAATGATGAATATACTAAAAGAGTTTCAAACTGGAAGAATGGATTAAAGCGTGAAAGAATCAAATGTGAATATATGGGTAATGTCAACTAGAAAAGCGAATAAAAGATCAAGAAGTTATAATAAGTTTGCTGCAACAGGGTACCGATAAGAGGAATGTAAACAAAACCTCTGTCGCGTCAGAAAGCGACGTTGCCGCTACATACAATAATCCCCGATATATAGACGTTAAAATTGGATCGACCGAGATCAGCAGTAAGAAACTCAATAACCGCGAAACCATTAAAGAGAGCGTAGAAACTAAACCAAACGAAAGTAGAAGTAGAAATGGGATCGAAAAGATACACGGGAGCAATTCAGAAATAACATCTTTCTCAGCTGCAACTAAGAAAGCAGGGCTTCATGTGTCCAGATTAAAAATAGGTACGGAGTCTTCATAGATACGGGGACATCTAAGAGGGAAATTCCCAGAAAGGGATTTTGATGTGACAGAAGTACCTAGAAGGGAAAATGCACAAAGTGTGTCTTGCAAATTGGGTGCAGATATGGAGTTACTGGAAGAGCTACAACAAAGTAAGCTCTGGCCGGAGAATGTAATAGTGAAGCGTTTCACTTTTTTTCGACGGCTCAGAAGCGATGCATCCACGAAATGATTTGAAATATTTCTCAATACTCTGCTTGAACGTCCAGTCGTTGACTAACAAGTTGAATAGATTCAATCAGTATTTGGAGACAACGCCGGCTATTGACGTTCTATGCTTGAGTGAGCACTGGTTGACAGACAAGACGATAGGAAATATATGTTTGGGGGATTACAGGGTTGCCAGTTACTTCTGCCGGGAGAGACATATTCATGGGGGTGTTGTAATACTGACTAAGGAGGGAATAGCGTCCCAGAAGCTGGAATACCTTGAAGAATATTGCGAAGAACTGCACTTTGAGTTCATTGGTGTCAAGCTAAAGCACAATCGAGCCATCATCCTCACAGTGTATAGATCAGACAAGGGAGACTTTAATGGGTTTCTAGACAGGCTCGAGGTAGTCCTTAGTAGAACTGTGTGTAATCACAAAGATAGTAGAGTTTATCTGGCGGGAGACTTCAACGTAAACTTTTAGAGAGCATCAGCGCAGAGGGACAGGCTGGAGCAGTTGGCGCAAAGCATTGGTTTGGCAGGATTATTCAAAGATTTCACTGGAATTACAAAAACATATATATATATATATATATATATATATATATATATATATATATATATATATATATATATATATATATATATATATATATATATATATATATATGATGCGTATAGGTTTTACTATAAAAATAAAATAGGTGAAATAAATAGATGTCAAGTAAAAGGGGTGATAGGCAACGCAGAAAATAAACAGAAAGCAATCTGGAAGGTTATAAATGCAGAAATTGGCAAAAATAAGAAGATGCCTGATGGTGGTGGTGTTGGTGATTTAGCGGCTAAAGTGTTCAATACATATTTTGTAAACATTGGTAAAGCAATAGTAGATGGCTTAGATGCAACCACGGGCAGTATAAGGAACTTCTGGGAAAACACTCTTTTGATAACACAAGATCGGAGTTCATGTCAGAAGCCACGGAAGAAGAAATTACGTCTATCATTGGACCAAGCATACCAAAGATATATATGGCATGATTATACGATGGAGCAACTAAAGTCAGAGTTCACAGCTCCACTGACTGCAATAATGAATAAATGTCTCCAAGAGGGTGTTTTCCACAGAAAACTGAAACAAGCAAAGACAGTGCCACTACACAAGAAAGGTGGTGAATAAGACATGGAAAACTACAGGGCGGTGGAAATACTGTCAGTTTTCCTCAAAATCCTGGAGACTGCTATAAAAATATGTTGGATGTCTTTTTTGCAAAGTATAATATTTTCTCAGATAGCCAACAAGGTTATAGGAAGGCTCGCTCTATCGTCTCGGTCTTGCTTAGTGTGGTCTAAAAGATATCAGAAGCCTTTGATAACAAAAAATTGCGGAATTAACTCTTCACGATCTCAGTAAAGCATTCGATATAGTGTTGCTATCACCTCTGCTACACAAGCTCAAGTTTTATGGAGTCAGGGGTATCCCACATTAGGTGATGAAATCATACTTGCCAGAGAGAACCCAATGTGTTTAATAGAACAATGTCATCGGAGAGATCAATCACTTACGGTGTCCCACAGGATTCAATTCTGGTACCGATTCTATTCATTATATTTATAAATGATTAGGAGGCAGGTGTTAGATCAGATGGCTTGTACTGCTATGCGGATGACATTCTTAACGGTGGGGAGCACTGTGTCGGACGTTGAAATGCAGGTAAGACACAACATCTCGTATCCAGTACAGGTTGAAGCTACAGTCTAGCTTCAGTGGACTTCCTGAGAATCAAGCGGAGCAACAGGTTGACATGGGGTGAACATCTGAGCTGCATAAGGAAAAAAAAAACTAGCATCAGCTCTATATGGAATGAGAGTTATCAAACGGGTAGCAACCTACCATGCGACGAGAATGGCATATTTTAGTATTTTACATAGCACTGTATGCTATGGAATTATTCTGTGGGTTGTTTCGTCGGAAGCTGTCAACATTTTGAGGTTGCAGTAGCGGGCCATATTAGAATCCTGACCAACTTGCAACCGATGGACTCTTGCAGAGAGGCTTTCAAATAGAATGGGATATTCAGTACTTCTGGCATCTAGGTACTTACTTGTGCGAGATATATCTATTAAAATACAGATAAACTTCTAGAAAATGGCGCCTGTCTGGTTATGATACAAGAGGCGGCAATAATGTCAGGGCTCCATACCACAGACTAAAGACAAGTCAACAGTCAACAAATGTCTGGGCTGTTAAGATATTTAATCATATTTCCCACATCATCAGGCAACTCATACTAGCAAGTTTCAAGGGAGAAGTCAAGAAATATCTACTTCCTAATCCCTTCTACTCAGTCCGGGAGTCCCTGGAGACAGAGTAATAACAGTAGTCCATGGTGCCACTTTGTGTTTATGATATTTTGTTGTTCTCTATGTGTGCATTATTGTAGACTTTTTTAACTGTAGATTTTAATTGATATTGACAATGGTTGTTGTTTGTATTGCTGTGTTTCTGTGTGGCGTTGTTTACACTTCTCTGTTTTTAGTCTAAGTTATCCTGGCGGAAGCGGCGGAGCCAATAAGGAGGAGTCTCGTGGCGGGGACGTTGGACGCCATGTCGGTATCCGACGTGGCTTTGCAGCTCCGCTTCCGTAACTCGGGGATAGTTGATCCAGGGTGGTTCTTGGTGACCGCCGTGGATGACGAGTCCCTGAGTTGGCTTCTCAACGGTTGGTCCGGGACGGCGGCGAGGGAGATCGCCTTCAGCGCCGTAAGGGCAGGGGGCGCCCCATGGCCGGTCCGGATCGGCTTTTGGCTCAGAAGTCAAGAGGTGGACCTACAGGATGTTGTCAGGATGCTTGCGCTCCAGAACCGCTCGATCAATGTTGGGCAGTGGCGGCACCTGGAGACGGCTGGAGGACCTGGGGCATGGCGTCTGGTATTCTCTGTGGGGCCCGGGGTGGCTCACGAGCTGGACGGGCAAGGCTGGCGACTGTATTTCGAGTTGGTGACTCTGAGTGTAACCAGAGTTCATAGCTCCTGGCAGGCGGTCCAGGCGACGTTGTGTTGATCCAAGAGCCTTATATGTATAGGAAGCAAGTGAGAGGGCTTGGAGGAATCGGCTTCAACATCCTAGTTGGTGGCGAAGCAGAGGACGAACAACCAAGGACATGCATACTGGCGTCAAGGGACCTGGACGTGATGTTGCCGTCGCAGCCCTGGTCCAGGGACGCCACAGCAGCTGTCCTGGAGTAAAGGTGAGTAATACTAGGCTTAAGGTTATGATGTGCAGCCTTTATGTTCCCTACGATCGAGGGGGGCTGCCTCCGACGGAGGAATTGGTGCGTATCGTCGATTTCGCAAGGGAGCATGGAAGACAACTAATTATAGGCTGCGATGCCAGTTCGCACCACAGATTGTGGGGCAGCACAAATACCAACCCACGCGGTGAGGCTCTATTAGAGTATTTGGCTACAACGAACCTAGAGGTATTAAACAGAGGTATGGCTCCGACGTTTGTCAATCGTATCCGGCAGGAGGTGATCGACATCATGTTAGCGAGCAGAGGAATAACGGACGATATATCTAGCTGGAGGGTGACGGAACACATATCAATGTCTGATCACCGTATGATCAGCTTTGAATTGGATGTGGACCGTGAGAGTCCTCCCCTCAGGAGATATATAAGGAAGACCGACTGGGATGCCTACCTAATAGGCCTAGGTGGGTCGCCAAGGAGCCCAGAGGGGAGAAGACTCTCTATAGAGGCATTAGATAGTAAGGTCGAGGCCCTGGAAGGGAAAATAATGGCAGCCTATGAGGCCGCGTCACCACTTAGGGGGGAACCGTCCATCAAAGTTAGATGGTGGAACAGGGATCTCGCCGTACTACGCGGGCGGACTCGGAGGGCCTTAAACCGAACCGCCCGAGAATCGGGTGAAGCGGCATGTGACGAGTTTAGGACTGCCAGAAGGGAGTTTAAGAAGGAATTACGCCGGAGTAAGCGAGCTGGTTGGCGCGCGTACTACGGGGAAGACAATTCCCTGCCGGACGAAGCCAGACTGGTAAGAGTACTCAAACAGGAGTTAGGTAGTAATGTAGGATCTTTAAGGAAACCGGACGGGAGCTGGACAAGCACCGGTGAGGAGACCCTGCGTCATCTCGCCGAAGTTCACCTTGAGGACGATGGAGCCGTCACGGAGGCTGTCGAACCGGGCCGGTGGACAGTCCCGAATGCGGACTGGCAGCTGGCGGAGGGGGTGGTCACAGATGACTCTATAACCTGGGCGGTGAGCGAGTTCGCTCCATTCAAATCCGCAGGCTGTGATGGGATTTTTCCGGCCCTGCTCCAGAGGGGCCTGGATATACTGCATCCCAACATAAGGGAGGTTTTTCGGGCCAGCCTGGCGTGGGGCTACGTCCCAAAGGCCTGGCGCCGGGTTAGGGGGGTCTTCATTCCAAAACCGGGAAGGGAGGACTACACGCTGGCCAAGGCGTACAGGCTAATTAGCCTAACATCCTTCCTACTCAAGGCATTGGAAAAGTTAGTAGATAAGTTTCTGTTGGGAGGGATCATCCCTTCCACAAAGGTCAGCACGCGTACCAGTGGGGGAAATCGACGGAGACGGCGCTCCACGCTGTGACGCGGAAGGTGGAAAGGGCCCTACACTACGGGGAGAGCACATTAGCTGTGTTCTTCGATGTGGAGGGGGCCTTTGATAAGGCAAGGACGGATACGGTCTGTGCCGCCCTACAGGAAAGAGGAACGCCGAGGTCCCTAATAAGCTGGGTGGTGAGCATGCTGGAGGACAGGAGAGTTTCGCTGACCTTGAGGGGCCGAGGGCTGGACTTTGGGGTGACGGGCGGCTGTCCTCAGGGCAGCTGCCTTTCGCCTCATCTATGGTGTCTGGTCATGGATGGCCTCTTGGAGCGACTCTCTGAGAATGGCTTCTACGCCCAGGCGTACGCTTATGATGGGCTGGTCTTAGTCAGCGACAAATTCCTCGGCGTCGTCTGTGAGTGTATGCAGGCTGCCTGTAGCATAATCGAAAGGTGGTATGATGAGCAGGGACTCTCCGTAAACCCGGCGAAGACGGATATGTTCCTATTTACCAAGAAGAGGAAGGTATAGGGGTTCAGGGCGCCCGTGATGTTTGGAAAACCTTAAGCTTTAGTGCGGGAGGTCAAATATCTGGGGGTGATCCTGGACCCTAAACTAACATGGGGGTCGCAAATAGAACGAGTAGTAAGGAAGGGAGTAGCGACCTTCTGGCAGCTGCGTCGTGTGATAGGGAGGACCTGGGGACTTAATCCTCGGATCCTTCATTGGATCTACACTGCGATCGTCAGGCCGAGAATCCTCTATGGGGCGTTGGTCTGGTGGTGTGGTGTGAACCAAACTACCAAAGGCTGGCAATCCTGGGTATCACAGGCGCTAGAGGTCCGGTTGATGCTGCCACCGCTTCCCATCTGTATCAGACGGGAGGCTATGGCGTCGCATCTTAGAATGCGGGACTCGGGAAACTGGTGCGGAGAGGGAGCATGATAGGGCATGCAAGAGTCGCCAAGGAGGTGGAAAAGGAAAATCTGATTTCCGCCATAAAGGTGTGGGATGCCGAGGATGATATTAGGTTGACTAGGCCATACACCCTCAGGATCCCCAGTAGGGACCAGTGGAGGGAAAACGAGGTTGCTTTCCAGCCCGCAAGCCTGATCTGTTTCACCGACGGATCGCGGCTGGAGGACCAACAATCCTCCGGGGCAGGAATATACATCGAGGGCCTGGGGGTGCGCGAGAGCTATGCTCTTGGCGCATATACCACGGCATTCGAAACAGAGGTGTATGCTATCCTATCTGTGGCCAATACACATCTTTACACACACCTACCCATTTATATCTCCCGACCAATTATTCTTTCACCTGCACATACCTAGAGCTGCTGTCATGTCTTTCAAAAAATTTTTGCTCTCTCTTTTTGTATTTTCACATAGTGTTAATTTTAATTACACCATGTTCATCACAAAGATCCAAGAGCCTGTTTCCTTTTTTATGCATTTCTCTCAATATACAATTTCCAGCTACAGGACTTTACATTTTTTTGCCTATGAGTGCGTTAAAATCCCTCATTATAAACATCTGAATCTATTTATGCATTCTTATAGACAGTTCTTTTATATAAAAATACATTTTTACCACTTTTTCCTCCTCGCTTTGTGATGTAAGAAAGCACAGTCGTTATATCACGACATTCTGGTATTTATATTAGGTTCGATTGACACAATAAATATCATCTCGTAGACATGGCATGTATCCAATACTTTGTTGGATCATGTGACTTAATTTTTTCCGAGTCTTCTGCTTCATTATACATACTTTTGGCAACTCTTGAAATGTTCATTTCTTGGTGACCCTACTTCCGACTTGCCAAGTAGGTATATTTCTATGTCCGTTTGTTACCCTATGTTATTCGCTTCTTTCAGTTTTCCAGCCCTCAACAAGCATCAATCATTTCATGTTACTATATTAAACAAACACTTGATTTCTTTATTTTTTATATATCTTCAATACTTTTGTATGTCATTGTCAATTAAAATACACATACTATTTTGTATTTTATGTTTGACCCCCAAAACAGGCCATAGTGGTCTTTAAACCGATGATAGTAAATTTGTTGTTTAAATAGAGTGATCTACTCGACAGTGAATTTTGGCGCAAGTACACTTTCTCCCCTTTACTTTATTTTTTCCTAAATTCTAGCAAAACCATGACAGATTTCAAAGGTTTCACAAATGTACCTAAAAAATAAAATAAAAATTACCGGTGGAGTCTCCTCAGAAAGCGGTCATAAGTGGAGTTTCTCAAGAATCGGCTCTTGGGGCAATTTTTTGCTTAACAACTACAAAACACAATTTGATATAGAAAAGAAAAACAATTTAGCACTGCAAAACTCCATTCTTTTATTGTATGTAAATATCAAATTGAAATACATAATATCACAGTGAAAATATATAATTAGGTACTTATAAAGCTATTATATATATATATATATATATATATATATATATATCTTTATATATACACTCGTAACTAGACTCACTAAATGTGAATGTAATTAAATTATAATCAATGCCTTCAATAGCTTTATCTTAAATTGTTTCTATTTCAGCAATATATATATATATATATATATATATATATATATATATATATATATATATATATATATATATATATATATATATATATACTCGTAACTAGATTCACTAAATGCTGAATGTAACTAAATTAATCAATGCGTTCAATAGCTTCATCTTATATAGTTTCTATTTCAGTAAAACATTAAATGTTAAAAGTGCCTATTTATAATTTATACAATTTAGTTTGTTGCGATTGGCATTTTTCAGAACATAATAATTTAAATGTTTTGCATAAATTTCTAGGTGCTGTACATCTTATTTACCTAATAACAGAAACTGTAAATATTTGTGTTTGTTGTGGAACCAGATCCGCTAAGAAGAATTAAACTTCAAATTAACATGACGAAAACAAAAAGCAATAAAGGTAAATACGTAAAAATATGACTGCAAACATGGATATCATGCTAAACGGCTAACAAGTAAAAATGTTCTCATTGCTTGGGAATATTACGAGGAATAGTGCTAAATGCAATACTAATAATATTTATTTTAACCATCAAAGATGACACGGTAGATTAAGAATTAAACAAAACAAACAACTATATACAGGTGCCTCACGGTGAGGGCCCATTAGAATTATTTCAGAGACTACTTCGATTGGAATTTTTAAAATTTGGTCAACAGTGTTTTCGGGCATACCCTACTCAAGTAAAATAATGGCGTCCACGTGCCACTTTCGCTTATACCGGACGTTGCCGCCATCTTTGTTATTTTAAACAGAACACCCTGTATATTATTGCATGTTTGGATTCCACGTACGTCATAGGAACTTCTATCGAGTTTCTCTATTCCCAAAACTAAGCGTTTTCAAGATATTTAATTTTTTTCAAAAAAATTAAGAGAAGCAGCAACTAATATTAAACCATGTGGATTTTTCAGTAAGAAAGATGGAGCGGCAATATTCACAGGAAGACAAGCTGGATCCCTAAGCTTTCCAATAGTACTTTCAAAGTGGCTTAGTTGCGTACAGGGTGATCGAAATTTAATGCCGAGTTTAGTTAAATTCAAACCTTCATAAGTCGGTTTTCTCAAATAGAACATCCTGTACGTTTTTCATATTCTGTTATAAAATTTTAATCCCTTTTTAACGATATGAGATTACCTATACTTATCTCTTCAAGTTTTTAAGTTATTTACTCTTTTTTGTTTTATCGACGAAATTCATGTTATTTCTTGCGAGGATGGCTGTGAAATTCTTAACAAAACTTCAAAACAAACAACTAAGCACGCGCCAGTTATTTGTTGTCAGTTTCAGCAGTGCCAGTTTAATTTAGTGTTTATAAGAAATAGAAGATAATACATATTCAAATGCTCATATTTTAAATTTATTATTTATTCACGATCGTTGCAATGGGATTATAAACAGAACATGTACAGTTTTTAATCAGACATTTTCCACCAATGAACAGGAAAGAGTTAAGAAGAATTCTAAAAAATCAACTAGAGTATGGTCGAATTTTTTTCATCAAATCTTAGAATTGATGTCTAAAATAGCTTTCTTCCAGTTCTTTTCGATGGTACTTGAGCCATTAGCTGTGAATATTATGCCTAATAATTTAAAGTCCGCTACTTTGCCAAATGATGTCTGCAACCACGATCCTTTCTCTGCCTAATATTAATATTCTTGACTAAGTCATGTTGATTTTGCTATTTGATGCCTCTTCAAATATTTTTAATATAGTATTAAGGTGAGATAAATCTGTTTGATATCTAACCATTAATTGAATATCATCAGCATAAGCTACGATTTTCATGTTCTGGTTGTTGAATCACAAAGGGGAATGAAGGGTTCTATTGCTAAGCAAAAAATTATCAATGATAGTGGACATCCTTGTGTTACTCTAGTTTTTATTGATATAAAATCTATTCAGTATCCATTTATCATTACCTTCGTTCTACTAATGTTGTATATGATTTTCTAAGTATCTAAAAACTCTGGATGAAAATTTTGTTTTAGAAGGACAATCCAACAATATTCCTATGATAATCGATCAAATGCCTGCTCGAGATATAAAATTAAAATGGCACCATCTTCTGACTCTGATTGCTTTTCAATGTCCCTTATAATCATTAAATTTTGAAATATTGATCTTCTTAATCCGCAAGTTGTACCTGTCAATTTGTGTAATATTTTTTCTAAACGCTGAGCTATAAGCCTCATGAATATTTGATAATCGGTGTATGTCAATGTTATTTTTCGGTAGTCACTTATTAGGTACACTTGGCTCTTTGGTTTTGCGACTCAAAATCATTACACCATCCGAAAATGTTTCCAAATTGATGTTTCCTTGGGGAAGAATCGTGTTGTATATAATATGCAATTATTAACATAAACTATTTAAGGCTAGATGTATTCTCACCGTAATTAGAATCGCAGACCGGTTTCTCTCTAATTAGAGCTTGTCAGTACGGTATACTAATATACTATAAAGTAATACGGCTATGGTAGCCAGCCTCCCAGAAGATTGTGAGATGTATGACAGAGTCGCCATCTCGGTGTGGAACCAAGTAGTATGTTGTCACGACGGTTCTAATTATGGCCTGACCTACATTTTCTCTATATTAAGGAATAAATGGGCCAAGGCTGACAATTGACAAAATTGTTAGTTGGCTGTATTCTATTTTATAACATTTTGTGTTATTTGAAGCTGCCGTGAAAACATAGTACCTGGTTCCGCACCGAGATGGCGACCCTGTCGTACATCTCACGTAAACTATTGCAAAATGTTTTATGCAATTCGTAGGAGAGTCAGTCAGGTCTTAGAGTTTTTTAGTCCTTAGTTTATCAATTGCAGCCCTAAGTTCACTGTCAGTGATACAAGACAGTAATTCTTAATTATCTACAGGTGTTACCTTTTTTGAAATATGCTGCAGTAAACACTTCAATTATTTTTGCTATATCGGAGCTTCACTAAATTTATGTTTGACAGATGTTTTTATCTATTTCTTTATGTTATTTATGTTCTAGATTCGTCGCTTACTTTTATCTATTATTCCAGTTATTATCCTCCCTTTGTGTGACTTTCTTTCGTACATTTTGCGTATAGCTCTTGTTTATATAAAAAGTCTTATGTCGGTTTTAATAAGTACAAGTAAGGCGTGATGGTCTGTCAGCGTGTGGGCAAGACCTTACTGCCATGTATCAATTGTAGACAATCGGTTGTATCTATCCTAGATGCTGAGTCATTTCTTACTTAGGTAAACTCAACATAATAGAGATGTTACTAAATGTCACTTAGATTCCTGATGACACTTTGTGAAGACCGGCACAAAGTTGCTTGATACCTACTACCTTTATTTTTGGTTCCAGTTGAAATCTCTTTTCAGAATTACGGGTTTAGAAAAATTAAGAAAATTTACAACTCTTTCTTCGAAAAATTATAATCTTTGTTTATAGTTATTTGAGCCTGAGGGAGCGTATATATTTACACAGTTTCTGTTATGTATTTCTATTGCAGTAAAGCTACCACACTGCCTAAATGAAAGATTTATAAAGTTCAAACATTTTCTGTAAATAAATCCTGTGCCACGCTGCCGTTCAGAGCTATTAAGGAAGAATTTTAAATCTTGAGTACTTTTCATTGTATCGACATGTACTTCTATAAGAAATGCCACATCAACAGGATTGTTTCTAAAAAAGTCCACCAACAACGCTTGTTTTACTTTGTATTTTAAGTAGTTTATGTTTATGGAGACTATAGTTTTTAAGTAGATCATAGCGGCTGTTTCTCACTTTTGACTAGCCTTATAAATGATAAATATATCAACTGATAAGATTTGTTACGTTCATCTTGATCTCCAATTCTAACACCGTCCCTATCTTCACTGTTCGATCCATCACTTTCAGATTCATTTATTCTGGATACTTTCTTTACATCTATTTTCAAAGGTGATACCTTCATTTCTTCTTCACTGAAGCTTGTCATGTTTATTTTTTCCCTTTTCTTCACTTTCTTAGCTTTCCCACTCTCCTGATTCTCAATTTGGTGTACAGTTTGCTCTTCTGATGTTGTTTCTTTACTGGCATTAGTACGGTTACTTACGTTATCTACTGGACTTCTGGCTGCTAATGTTGCATTTGCATATGACAGGTTAACCACAGCAAATTCCTGATTTTCACCAGTTTTATCTGGAAGAGGAGCTGCTGGTTCTTATCTGATTTATTCTGTTACCTGGCTTTTTTAATCAGTCTTTTTTATATGATCCGGATCAGCATAGATCATAGAGGTCTTCACTTGTCCGTCACAGTTTAGGTGTCTATTTTGAGGTTTTGCTAAGAAATTCACAGCCATCTTCGTAAGAAATTACATGATTTTAGTTGAATCTCGGTGGTTTAGGGGTAAGAACGTGTGCGTCTGAACCGAAGGGTACTGGGTTCGATCCCAGGGTACTCCTTTCACTTTTTCAGTACAAACTGTAACATTAACATCAACCGAGGTTCTGGCATTGTATTTGAGCAAGTTGAATCTCTGCACGTTCCGCCCTTCGGAGGGGGCGTAAATCCGTCGGTCCCGTGTCCATGCGATGTTGGGCACGTTAAAGATCCCTACCCTACCTACAGAAAGGCAGGGGTTCGGCAAAATTTCCAGGATGGTGAGGTGAAACTGCTCCCTGGCGCCGGTGATTGGCCATAGTCGCGGAAATAGGCCGACGTTAAAGAAAGAAAAAAACACACACACATTATTTTAGTCGATTAAACAAAAAAGAGTAGATAATTTAAACAGTTGAAGAGATAGGTATAGGGAAGCTCATATCGTTCGAAAGAGAATAAAATTTTGTATCAGAATATGGAATCAAGGCCACATGAGCAGCAAAGCAGCCTTATTATTTTATGATATATGTTTTATTGATTTCTTTTGTGAAAAACTGGTCTGATTGAGCTGATTAAATAACTCGTCCAAGAAGTTTAGAAAAGAAACATCAACTTTGATCCAAATCGGTTAATTACTTTTTTTAATTATCGCGCATATACACACACACAGCTATATATATATATATATATATATATATATATATATATATATATATATATATATATATATATATATATATATATATATATATATATATATATATATATATATATGTTGTTAAAATGTGATTTCGCATCGACTTCTATATCAAATCTCATGAAGGCCCCATATGTCAAAAATACGATGTTGTCAAGTTAAGAAAGAAAGATGTGTCAATTCAATTTTACTTGATATTTGACATTTTCGGTTATGTGGGACTAAGTATCACCAGATATTTGAACATCTGCAAGATAATATGAAGTGTGTGTGTGTGTTTTGTTTCTTTAACGTCGGCCTATTTCCGCGACTATGACCAATCACCGACGCCAGGGAGCAGTTTCACCTCACGATCCTGGAAATTTTGCCGAACCCATGTCTTTCTGTAAAGAGGGTAGAGATCTTTAACGTGCCCAACATCGCATGGACACGGGACCGACGTCTTTACGCCCCCTCCGAAGGGCGGAACGTGCAGACATTCAACTTGCTCAAATACAATGCCAGAACCTCGGTTGATGTTAATTTTACAGTTTGTACTAAAAAAGTGAAAGCAGTACCCTGGGATCGAACCCAGTACCCTTCGGTTCAGATGCACACGTTCTTACCCCTGAACCACCAGGGTTCTATAATATAAAGTAAAAATGAATATATCTCGGAAATGGTAAGAAGTAGGTATAAAAAAGTGAAGAAGTGTAGAAATTTCAAAGAGATTTTAATGTGCAATAAGACGGAGCAGAAAAATATAGGCTGTTTTATTTGAAATTATTTTATAGTTTTGAATGAAATAAATTGCTCCCGTTGGGTAGTATGGAACGGTCTGTATAAGTTACTGAAAACACTAGCTGCGTTTTACTTAGAGTCGAGCTTCCTCAGTCTCGAAACCGAGGCAGAATTTCCGACCTTGATTAATAGCGCTGATATGTATTATCAAACACAGTAGTGACATTTTGAAGCTTTTCGAAAAAATCGAATTACATAACTCGAAAACGTCGCATTTTTGACAATGTTGCCTTTATAAGATTTGATTTAGAATTCGATACGGAATCTGAAAGTTTAATAATACATAGTGGCGTGCGGTACATGGAAGCAAGGGAAGCATTGCTTCCCTTAAAATAACGACTACATACTTAAACCGCATTATTGAAAATCCCTTTTGTATTTTAAATATTAAATTTCAAACTCTGAAACTAATTTAATTATTACAATTTTTATTTCGCAAGCTCACACACATAATTATTTATTATGCATCATACTGTATTTGTATATACGCTCCTAGTAATGACGTCGTCCAAGTAAATGCGCCAGCGAACAGCATGAACCTGATACTACGAGTGGTTGCAACGACTTCGGTTAAATACACGTAGTCAGCAGGCAACTTTATAAGAAACCCTGGCTCGAGGGATGTACGCATATTTTTAGAACGTGCTGTACTAGGAAGACCCGGTGCACGTACAAAGTGAATGTCTCTAATTATTTCGTAGATATAAGCAGTTGACTAAGTTAAATACATTGGCATTTTATGATTATTAATATGGCTGCAAGTAGATCAGCTTTTAACAGCGGCGTCGGTGGGGGTGGGGATCTACAAACTTTACAAACAAGTGGTAATAATAACTGTGATTGTATTCTGAGTTTTTTGATAACCAAAGGATTTTCAGCTTTACTGTTTGCTTAAAAACTTGCTATTATTAATAAAGGTAGGCCGAAACCTGCTGTAAAAAACTTAAATCCAATAATTAGAACATGTACTCGACATTTCAACACGGAAAAACCTTATAAACAATATGAATGGTTAACGGGTTATGAAAACAGGAATAAACTGTTTTGTTGGTCTGGTAGTCTATTTGTGACTGAAAAGGGGATGTGGAATAAAAGTGGGTTTTCCGACTTGAATAATCTACATAAAGTAGTAAGTAGACATGTTATGTCTAAAGCGCATTTATAGACCATTTTAAAATTAAGTGTCTTTGGAAAAACGCGAATTGAATACGCCGTTCACAAGCAGATATAAATTAGTCATCGCCAACACAATGAACTGGTTGATAAAAACAGAAACATATTAAAATGACTTATTGATGTTGTGTTTTTTCTTGGTCAGCATGAATTGGGCTTCCGGGGTAATGACGAAACATACTACATCTGCAAATAGAGGAAACTTTCAAGACCTAGTTTCTTTAATAGCCAAATACGACATTTATTTAAAAAATCACTTGGAACAGTCTAAAGTTTTTCGCGGGACATAAAATCGCATTCAGAATGACTTAATTTCGGCTGCTGCCACTATTATTTTGAATTGAATTAAATCTGAAATTAAAGAGACTCGTTTCATTGCTATTGATCTAGATGAAACAACCGATGTAACTAATTTAAGTCAACTATCTGTAGTAATACGTTACGTAAAAATGGATGAGAGTGTACAAGAAAGATTTTTAGGCTTTAAAAATGTGACAGAAGATCGTACCGCAAACGCTCTATATAAAATTGTGCTTAATATTATGAAATATATTGAGGAGGCTGATAATAAATTAATTGCCCAAAGCTATGATAGGGCTGCTGTTATTGCCGGAAATTTAAGAGGTCTTCAAGCTAAAGTGCGGGAAACGTTCTCCAGTGCTCTATTTGTACACTGTTGTGCCCATAAATTAAATTTAATTTTATCCCAATCTATATATCATATTAAAGAATGTAAAGTGTTTTTTGCTACCTTAAGTAGAATTAATTTGATAAGTTCTGCGAAAAAACAATTGAATTAGGAGAAGTGGAGCCACGAAGAAAGCGTCTTCCCACTGATAATGTGGGACACCTTCAAACTTCTTACCGCCGTCTTTTCTACGAAATCATAGATCAAATTCAGCAGCAAATTAACTGCAGATTTGATCATCTAAGTGACCTGAAATTTTTTGAATTGTGTAATATGGGAGGATTTAAAGGGATACCTATCCCAGAAGATTAATTGAAATCATTATTTCACCACTATGGACATTCTTTTGACAAAGCCTTATTACGATCAGAACTTACAGTCATTTATGAAACCGATGTTATAGGCACAAAAACTAACGCGAGTGAACTTTTAACTTTCTTAAAACAATCAAAATTGGAAAATGCATATTAGAGTGTTCAAATTATGTGAATTAGTATTTACAATTCCTGCTACTAGTGCATCTTTAGAACGATTTTTTTTTGCATTGAAACGTATCAAGAGTTTTGTTAGGAATTCGACAGGGCAGGAAAGACTTTCCCAAATTTCAATTTTGTCAGTTGAAAATAAACTCCTCCAGTAAATGTCCCAGAATCCACAGTTTTATGACAACATTTTTAAAATTTGCCAAAAACGACAGAAGAATTGAGTTACACTACAAATAGGTAAGCTTCTGAGAATTGCTTCCCTTATTTTAAATGTCACCGCACGCCCCTGAATAATACATATGGTGTTCGATTTAAAATAACAATGTACATGGTACTTCCCATTTAACTAGAAGCACCATATGCTTGAAAGTCGTTTCTCTGGCTTCCGGATAACGGCTTATAGGCACACTCAAATTCTGTCCGTTGAATTCTGACTAGAAAGTCATAAACGTCTAATGAACGCGACACGCCAAACACCATTTTTTTTCCCTCAGGGCTCGTCCGCGGCCTTGCCGCCCCGATAGCACCGCAACCCTTGGTTGATTGTGCATATGCCAAACACCATGTATAGGCATTCAAATTTTAACCGGCACTTAATATGATTTCTAGGCGCTCCAATTCGCAACTCGTTTAAAGAAAGTTAATTTGCTTAATTAAAATTCACTAAAATAAAAGAAATCGGTATTTTTATAACTTTTTAGTGAATTTTTATTTAAAAAAATTCACTAATAGAGAGGTGTCGATGTGAGATTTTGCAAAATTTTTTTCAAATGAGCGCGAATTTGGGCCCCTAGAACCCATATCCGGGGTCAGTTTCGATTATATATATATATATATATATATATATATATATATATATATATATATATATATATATCTAACCGATAACTCAAAAAATAATTATCCGATTTTGATGAAACTCGGAAAGTGCCTTTATTTTATTGATAGCTTGGACGAGTTCGTTAGCCAGGAAAATGGGACAAGGCTTTCCCGAAAAATTTTGAGTTTTCTTTCGAAAAAAAATGTTTTACTCCGAAAATTACAGAGATATTTCGATAAAATTTGGTGTACATGTTGTTTTGGGAAAGACCTAACTATGTACCAAAATTCAGCTTTCTAGGGTTACAGAAAATTGAGCTATTCAAATTTGAAACATTTATTTTTAAATCACCGCGTTTTATTGACAATGTCTTATATGAGATCTAGTATGTTGTTGCCTTGGTAACGGAACATCTGATATTATGGCGCAGGTCTGTTAGACCCTGTAATTGACGTTTATCGTATGGTATGAGATTGTTTATATGTTTATCTGTTTCACTCGACAAATTATTTCTGTTATTTGGGAAATTTCTAGATACAAGTGCAAATTATTCCTTTATTAATATTAGCGGCTGGACTAAACAGTGTTTGTTATGTTTCATCAACACATATAAAGGATCGAAGTTTTACAAAAGGGGCTGATATGCAACAGGTTAGTTATTTTCTCTCTGATGCTTTGGCGGTAGTTTTAGTTAACTTTATGAATTAACGGTTCGTAATTTTTAGCTAATTTTCGTACAAAAAAATTCGTCAATGAGGAGACCGCGACTTTAGAATTTAAAAAAGATTTCTTCAAATGAGCGCAAACTAGGCCCCCTGGAATCCATATCCGGGTTTACGTTCAGTTTTGATCTTCTTACATATATACAGGGTGACGCGTTTCTACGGTAAAGCTCAATATAATAATTATTATACAAGAGACGAGAAAAAATGGTATAAGTTAATTATAGGGTATCTTGAGCTGCATCTTATAAAATTATTTTGACAATCACCGGCTGGCCCATAAGTCATTGGTGATCCCTACAATTCAGCATTATTTTATTGCATTTTTTATCGAAATATATTTAAAAGAAAAAAAAATCAAGACGCAGTAAGTGCGTTTTGGTAGCAAATTTTCATTAAATGCGTCAAATTTCAATAACTCAATTTGCTATTAACCTAAGGTTTGTTGGCTAGGAAACCAACGTTTAAAGTTTATTGTCGGAAAATTTTTGTACATTTTCAAACAATAAGTTATTTTGATAAAATATGGCACATTGTTTCTACTATATAGGTTATACTGGTAACCAAATTGATGACTGCTTGCATTAAAAAGACATATTTGATATTAAAAGCATTTTTATAAAAATTCACTGCCATAACGCACTTGCTGCGTCCAGACTTTTTTATAATTCTTTTTGAGTAATTTTAAGTGTACTGTTTATAAATAGGCACTAATAAAAACAAATATCTTGATAAAAGTAAATAATAGACAAGCGAATTTTAGCCAAATGCTGATTACCTTAGAATGTGACTAGATGATAAATGTTTGACTTTTTTGTTTCATGTGTCTGAAAAAAAAAGATTTTACATTGTTAAAACATATACCTACGTTATATGTATAAGACAGTAATGATTTGTTTCAACGAGTAACAGTGATTCGTGGTTGCTTATATCGTATCGCTTTCAAACATTTTTTCGATACAAAT
Source organism: Tillus elongatus (assembly GCA_964006375.1). NCBI lineage: Eukaryota > Metazoa > Arthropoda > Insecta > Coleoptera > Cleridae > Tillus > Tillus elongatus. The sequence goes on along the minus strand of OZ023262.1, from coordinate 255,729,231 downwards.
CAATTAAAATATCCTTTTATTTGCTGTAAAGACAGAAATCTAAGCCACAGGTTTTATCGGTAAATCACATTAAACACATGAACTATTATTATACTATGTAATATAAGCGAAAACGAATATTTTACCACCATTGAGTTAGACTGACAAAACTTAAGATTTTTAAGCATCGGTTCATATTGTCTAGGCATGTCATCTATAGTTTTCGCTATTGGAGCATCCCTAAATCTTTCAGTCGCATCATGAAAGAGTATATTTGACTTGCCATCAAATGGGCCAAACAAAGTGAAGGGTAAAGTTATGCTTCTGTAACTTTTTCCAAAAAGAATGTTGACCTGGACAAACACGTCCAATGTATCTCTCATCCAGAAGGTGGTTCTGTTATTCTTGACCATAGCTTGGCCAACTGGAGCCCAGCTTAAGTGACATGGATGTTCTGGACAAAGTATTTTAAAATCATCCGCCTTTATGGTGTTATGCTTATTTATTTCAGGATCTGGAAAATAATAATATATTAATAATCATAAAATAGATATAGCAAATAATTAGGGTATATCAAGAACGTGACTAATATAATGGATACACTGCTTGCCTAGTGGACAAATTAATTAACAAGAATATCTTAGCGGAAACAACGACCTTTAGAAAAGAGACAGCGGAAAAAACTTGGTTTGCTTACTATTTAAATAGCGCACCACTAGGGGTCTAGCTGGCATTTACAAGAAAACCAATGTTTAACTAACATCTTCGACAAAAAAACTTTAAAAAATTTGCTAGGTAACCCAAAAGACAAGGATAGTACCGCTAAGATGTCGGGGATCTATGAAATAAGCTGTAAAAATTGTGATCTTAAATATGACGGGCAAACAAAGAGATATATTGAAATTAGATTCAAAGAATATTTAGCACAACTGATAAATTATCAAAAATGTTAGACAACCAGGATTGCTTAACGTCTTCGAAAGTGTATATATATATATATATATATATATATATATATATATATATATATATATATATATATATATATATATATATATATATATCGCTAAATTTAATTATAATAAAAGTGTACTAATTGGGCCACGCCGCCTATGTGCTGTTTATCGATTGACCACTTTACGAGAATGATGGGAATGATGATAATGGAATTCAGGTAGTGGAAATTTTCGGTAAATGCGTAGTGAAAATTTGCTTGTCTGAACCACCCTCCAGCGTCTAGGGAGAGTACCTGCACAGAATACAAACACAATTATAGTCGTCAAACGTTTAGAAGTTTTCACCCCCTGATAACGCTAACTTGGTTAGTGAAACGATCGTCTAGTTTTGCAAATGTTTTGTGGAGATTTGGGTTCTCTAAGTGTACTTAAAAACAATTGAAATATCATTATTTTTCAATAGCCCCCCATTTCTGTTAAATTAAAGGATATATATATATATATATATATATATATATATATATATATATATATATATATATATATATATATATATGTATATATATATATATATATATATATATATATATATATATATATATATATATATGTGTGTGTGAGTATCCCACCAATAACTCAAAAAATAATGGGCCGATTGTGATTAAATTGGGTAAGTGAATCAGAAAACGCATTGTTTAAATAAAGGGTGTGTTCCTCTTGTTTCCTCAATGTTGTTCATAAATATTTCTGCTTATAAGGGACTGAGAGGGCTACTCATAATTAAATTGTTATTACGTAGGTAAATTTTATTGTTAAAAGTGAAATAATTTTGTTCCAAACAAGTTTCCAGAAGATTTAAGATATCTGAATGAATAATAATAAGGAATGGATAGGATCTTCAAAAACCGATCCACAAGGGAGAGCAGCGGAGGCCTTTGCAGTCACCAATTCTTTAACCAATATGGTTCAGCAACCTGCTTACTTTCCTCGCATACTAACACACAGCTCAAATCCCTTGGATCTCCTTCTTACTACAAAACCTGAACGCTATAAGACATCAGTCACCGCCCCCCTTGGTCGCTCAGACCACGGCATGGTCACTGCTTCCTGCGCAATGCAACCCGAGGTCACACAGTCATCACACCCACGTATTGTTTGGCACTACAACTCCGCGAACTGGGACGAAACGCGGGATTACTTTTCCTCATTTCCATGGTCGTCTGTCTGCCTCTCTCATCCTGACCTCTCTGATATCTCACAAAACGTCACCGGAATCATCCAAGCTGGCTTGGAATTATTTATTCCATGTACACAGAAAACCTCTTCAGTCACTCAAAAGCCATGGTTCTCTAAATCCTGTGACAAGGTCAGACCTGAAAAGGTCAAAGCTCACAAAACGCTTCTACACAATCCCAGTCAAGGAAACCGTCAAGCATTTAACGGTGTAAGAAACCGCTATGTCCGCATTCTTTCTGAGCCAAAAAACCCACATCAAAAACAAAGTCCTCTCAAGCTACAACGGCAGCAAACCCTTCTGTACTCTTGCTAAATCTATTGGGAATACTTTCTGCAAGAGCACGTTCCCACCTCTTGTTTCAGGGGATTAAATTGTTTCTACTGCCCTGGGCAAGGCTCAATTTTTGCCTCGTTGTACGCCGGCAATTCTACTCTCAACCCACCTCCAAATATTCAACCACCAACAGTCCCCAATGTCGCGAAAAAATGACGCATATTAATCCACAATACGGCTCTGGGCCATAGAAGAGTATTGTTGCTGCCCTTTTTGCAAGGCTATCTGTTTCCTCATTTTCTTCAATGCCTTGATGCCCTGGTAACCATATTAAAGGTATTTTGTAGTTCGTAGCCAGCTGATTCAAGGACTTTTTGCAGTCCCAGGTCAGTTTAGACTCGGTTTTCAAAGATTTCAGTGTCTTTAGTACTACCTGACCTACCTGACTGTCTTAGAGGACGTAGGTCTCTCTGTTTCTGCATCTTCTTTGTATGCACTCCTGTACACATAGATTTACCTAAGGCATTTCTGCTTAAAAGATGGTGGAAGTCTTCCTAGGGACTTAGCGAGTCTGAAGTTAGGTCCTCTTATTCTCAGTGTTCTGCTCCACCCATTTGTTTAGACCCGTCTGTATACCATACGGGTGAGTTGTTTGTCAACCTTTCACTGGGTGATGATGCTATAGCTCCTGTTATTCCAAGACAATGCAATTTTTGCAATGAACGATCATAATACGACATGTGTTTCCGTGTGTGCGGTGTGTGCCTCATTTAACTTGTTTTGATTTATCTACGAGTATTTGTGGCTGAAAATTGCATTTACTAAAGTGGCTTTAGTAGTGGAATATATTAAAGTAACTAGATTAGTTAGTAACTATTATGTGGTTAGTTATCCTTTGTCCTCAAAACGAACACCAAATTGTGGTGAAAAAGCTGAAGCGTATAAAATGCTGAGAAATTAAACGTTTGGTGTTATAAAGTGAGCTAAACGAACACAGTTGTGTATTTTTAGCTCTTGATTCCGATAGTGTAAATAGAAAAACTGTAAAGGCTGAGTTTAGCGTCTGCGAGATATTTGATTCAATTTTAAGACATTTTTAGAACCATTCACCATTGTGTTCCAATTGTAATTTTCTGTGGAAATGTAAGATAGATAAGTGAAAGTTACTTGCGAGTTATAATGGAAATCCTAGTTTATCATCAGATAATTGAACCTGCATCAAAAACCAAATTAAAAGCTATATTTTCTCCTCAAGTTGACAGTTATGATTCACGGTAACAACGTTAATAACGCCGTCAAAACCTTACTTATAACGTTCTCATGACGTCATTAAGTGGCGTTATTTAATGTTAATTATTGACATATTGTCTTCATTTTAGCGATTTTTTTTTTAAATTCGCTAATGAAGAGATCTGTGTGCAAAATCGGACCAGATTTTCCCGGAAAATTTTGTGTTTTCCTTCTAAAAAAATTCATATCTCCGGAAATAACAAAGTAAGGGCAACCAAATTTGATACGCGTGTTTGTATTATAAAGAGTGGACTTTGTCCCAAAACTTAAATCTCTAGCTTTGAAGACAAAATGTCAAACTTGCAATTTTAAACGTCAAAATTGGCAATGTTTAGGCAAAGAACGTGAAACAAATACGGATTTTGAAAAGAAGATGTTGCAAGAAGAGTGTTCTGAAAATCCTTAAGTTTCAGATTCAACCGTCATTGCCCTTCATTTTACTAAAATATTTACAGAAAATTCATTTCAAATAGACCCTTTCTCTGATGTTTTGGCTGTCGGTTTAGTTAAGTTGATGCTTTCGCTGTAGGTTTAGTGAAGTTTATGGTTTAACGGTCTATAATTTTTTTTAAGGTAATTTTCGTAGAACAAATTCGTTAATGCATTTTTGCATTTTTTTATCGAAATATGATGCGTTTGTAAGAAAAAATCTGGACGCAATAAGTGCGTTTTGGTAGCGAATTTTCGGTAAATTTGCAATTTAGTTCTCGAACGTTTTTCAAAAAACTATTTTCAGAAACCTGCCTAGGCCCCCCCCTGGATCCACAAACCCCAAGAAAAATTTCTTGTTCACACCCCCCAAGGAAGTTACGGGACCAGGAGTGAGTAGGGGTGCTGGGCGTGGTAGGTAGTAAAAAGGAAATATGAGCAGAAAATGCGAATAAAACAGGCTTGAATGCTGTCTTTTTCACGTCTTGAAGCCATATCCCCCTTAAACCCTGCCTACCCCGCACAGCACCCCTATCCCCCCAGGTGCCGTAACTTCCTTGGCGGGTAGGAACAAGACATTTTTCTTGTAGTTTGTGCAGCGAGGGTGGTTGTTTGCACGCGAGGGGGAAGGATAATCCCCACGACGAAGCAGCTACCCTCCAACCCCTGCTACAAGTCGAACCGGGGGGATCTGCTTCGTCGTAGGCATCCCCCCCCTCGTGTGCATACAACCACCCTCGTTGCATAAACCACAAGAAAACCTTCTTGTTCATACCCCCCAAGGAAGTTACGTGACCTGGGGGGATAGGGGTACTGTACGGGGTAGGCAGGGTTTAATAGGGATATGGCTTCAAATAGACAGCTTTCCAGCAGTTTTCTTCGCATTTTCTGCTCATATTTCCTTTTTACTACCTACCCCGCCCAGCACCCCTATTCACTCCCAGTCCCGTAACTTCCTTGGGGGGGTGTGAACAACAAATTTTTCTTGTGGTTTGTGCATCCAGGTGGGGTCCTAGTTATGTTTCTGAAAACAATTTTTTGGAAAGTTTTCGGGAGCTAATCTGCAAATTTACCGATTTTCATTAAATTCTTCAAATGTCAATAACTCAATTTGCTATTAACGTAAACTTTGTTGGTTAGGAAACCAACATTTAAGTTTATTTTCGGAAAATTCTTGTATATTTTCAAACCATATGTAATTTGATAAAATATAGTACATTGTTTCTACCACATAGGCTACACCGGTAATCAGATTGATGCCTGCTCGCATTTGCTATTAAAAACATTTTAATGGAAATTCACTTCCATAACACACTTGCTGCAGCTAGACTTTTGAAAAATGTTTTTATATTTTCAAACAATAAAGTTATTTCGATGAAATATGGTACATTGTTTTTACTATATAGGTAACCAAGTTTGATGCCTGCTTTTATCAAAGACATTTGCTATTAAAAATACTTTTAAAAAATTCGCTACCATAACGCACTTGCTGCGTCCAGACTTTTTTTGGGTATTGACGTCGCGGTTTATATAAAGTTTCAAAGAAACCCGTAAAAATGACGTCAGATTGTTGGCTGGGACGCACTTCCGACAACACACAACTCCTATATTCACTGTCTGGTGATCGAACACAAGGCACAATAGCGTATCATAGTTTTTGATGACATTCGACACAGGACCATTTAATTATTATTAGAGTTGTTAGGAAAAGAACGGAACGGTTCTTAAGAATATGTTCTGAGGTAGCCTGTTCCTGAACTGTTCTTTCTAAAATAAGTGAACAACTGTTCTTCCAGCCCGAACCGACTGACTCGGCGCACCGCGCGGCTGCGCTGGATCTACTTGTTCAGTGGTTCAGTGTTCGTGTTCACTGACGCTAACTCTCCAGTCTCCGCGGTTCCTTTGGAATGATCAAAATAAGGACTCGTAACTAAACTTCGTTAATTCGGTTCAAAATTGCCAGTATTATATATGCGTAACGGTATAATATTCCACAATCGATAAATTGTTAATTGCTGATTGCCAGATAATTAAATAAAATAGTAAAATCATGCAAGCACGTAAAAACATAAAAAAGTGCGGAATCGCACATCCACCACATTGTCAATGATACATTTCCATATATATATATATATATATATATATATATATATATATATATATATATATATATATATATATATATATATATATATATATATATATATCCACCACATTGTCAATGATACATTTCCATATATATATATATAAATATATATATATATATATATATATATATATATATATATATATATATATATAATTTAATTAATAGATTCGTGATAATATACTTATTTATCTTGAAAAAATGGCAAAAAGGTAAAATTTTAGCACTGGAAAAAAGGCTAAGAACCGAACTGTTCAAGCTTTTCAGAAATTTCACCTGTTCTTTAATAACCCTCATTATTATGAAGACGCTCCAAGCTGAGAAACCCCCTACTTCCCTTACGATGACGAATGTATAAACGAGAACAGAGTCGTGGATACACATTAAGCTCTAAGTGCATTTTTTGCGGGTACCAGAGTCCAGCCCATGCAGTTTTTTATTGTTTCTATTACTACTCTCAAAGATTAGCTAATGACATTATTAGGATTATTATTGTTACAGTTTTAAAACCATAAATCATGTTTTAGCAAAAACACCCTAACCAGTTAACTTACCGTCCAAGTATTTTTTTAATGAATTTTCTGACACAAAAGCAACGTCACCAGTTCCCCGCACAAGACATCCAATAGCTTCAAAATCCCCATGAGTCACATTCTTATCACACGCTTGTTTGAGACTCTGCGAGACATTTGATGGAAGTCCTGGTACACAACTGGGACCAAAGAACTCTGCCATAGCCGAACTAGATGGACAACCATTTAGTAATTTTTGGTCCTGAAAAGCCTTTATGACGGAATTCCAACCTATACCATCATACATTGGAAAACAGGCGCCTCTACCTCTAAGCTCTTCAAAAGTTTCTATACCTGAATTTTTCTTTACTATGGGTACAGTGACGTATTTATTTTTGTCGAGTACAGTTTCGTAGAACAGGGTCTGTAGGTTATATTGGCTGAAAAATAAAATAACAGATGAAAACATTTACTATTACCTTATCCGGTTATCAAACTAATAGCTCTTTCTAAAGCTATATTTACATTCGTTTAGAAAAATTAAGCTATAATTATTATTGCTTGTATTGTATTTTAAATTTCCCAATGTTGGCTTATTTCGGCGACTTTAGCCAATCACTGACTTTAATTTGAATTTAACTGCCTCAGAGAAAGCAGTACCATAAGTTGTGGTTACTTTGATTGCGCGGGGCGATTTTGATCTGCACCTCATTGTTGAAATCTTTTTATTGCGGCAACGTGTTCAAGTGATCTAAATATTCTATGTTGGCAGTGCTGATCGTATTAATGTTTGAGACGTTGAAACCGGTAGCTGGCTGCAGAGTCGTTAGGTAGTCGCTATGAAAGTACATGGAACCTTGCATTTTCAGTGACTTCCTCGGCACCGAAGAACTGTGTGTGTACCAAGGTATCTATAAAAGCTATCGATCTATTCTTTTAGAGCATGTAACATTGATGTTTTTAAAATGTTATAACCAAGACACTACGGTTTTTTGCTTTCCCGGAGCTTAAATAATTTGCAGTGTGCGGTGGGTGTAATTAATCAAAGTTGCGCGACTAACTTGATACTTGAAATTTAAAGTCGACCCCTGAATTACATTAATTGGCAACTATCTGAAAAAAACCTAAGACTCGTCAATACAGAAATTCTACTAAACAGCAATTAGATATATCTATCCATATAGATAGCCTGTTGAGTCCTAGGAAATTTATCGTTCTTGTTACAGAAACACCTAGAATCAATGCCTTTGAATAGGCCAATCTTTCTTCTGGCCAATGCTAAAACATTTTCTAGCCAGCTTGTTATCACCAAAATTTGAACGAGCGTACATCCAGACTAGAATCACCTTGTAACTTCATAACTGTGCTACATCAAGCTAGCAATTCCGTGTCATCTTGCAGTTACAACACAAGAATCTACGTATTTTGAGGAAAGCTAGGCTATCTGATAAGTATTTAAACTGATTTGTGCCTACAAAGCAGTTCTTGTAGCTTTTACTCACAATACTAATATCGTAAATTTCGTCTTGATCCACTGTGACATATTTTCCAAGGCTAGTTGATTGTTTAATTCCGGAATTGCTACAATATGCTGCGGCTTTGATTCCTAATGGTGTTTTGGCGTCTTATGTGCACCAGCATTAATCTGTTGTCAATAAGTGGATATAATTACGATTCGGTGCGTCTCCCCTCTCTAACTCTCTCTTGAAGAATAATGACTGGCGAAGAGCGGGTCGAAGTTACTAGCGGTTGGCATAATATCTGATAGCATACCCAGTGATGTATGATCTCCTGCAAAAGAGTGGTATGGTTCTTAGTAATATGCCTCAGCATGCTAATGGTCGCTTGTCTGATTCTATACGAAGCTCATATTCACTTTCTTCTTGAAAAGATGTGGAGCGGAAGGATGTTAAGAAATACTTCTAGAGCCCCGGATGGAGTGGTGCTAAGGAAGCCACTCGGTTAAAAACATACCATCCTGTGCAATTTTGCAAGATTAGTGCGCGCCGTAAGCTTTTGCTCACCAAACTATAGAGTCATACGCTATCATGTCCTCTGTGGGTCTGGGGACTAACTAAAAGAATAGGCCCAAGGTAACTCCTGCCTGTTGTAAGAGGCGACTAATCGGAGTCAAACACTGTCAAACAGGGAGGCGGATATCTCTGGGGAGTAATGTGCACCCTGATTTTGAGGCACTCTGGGCTTAGAAATAGACAATTGACCTCGCATGGTTGTTACTCGGGAACGGGGTTCCAGATGATACCGCCTCGGGTGTCGTGTGTCCAGACGACCTGGACATGTTTGAGATCTCTGATGAGTGGTATACGTGTATACCACTCATCAGCGATCTCAAACCCGTCCAGGTCGTCTGGACACACCACACCCGCTAGCACTGTATACTATACATCCGGAGTTTGAGGCCCCCATTGTTTGCTTCGAAACGGACGGACGGCCTCGCTTGGGTGATGCTCTGTAGCGGGACGCGATGGGATGTCGCCTTGAGTCTAGCACTAGTGGGTGTCGAGTCTAGACAAACCCGGGGAGAGCTGAGATATTTAGCGGTGGATTACAACTAGAGATTGAGGCCTCTTCTGTGAGCAAACGCTGGCGGGTATCGCGTCTAAACGAACCCGGAGGAGGGCTGAGATCTCTAGGGGTGTATTACACCTGGAGACTGAAGCCTGCTCTGTAAGCTTCAAAACTGACTAACGACCCCGCTTGGGTGCTGTTCGAGGGCGGGACTTCATGATACCGCCTCGATTTAATGAAGCATTGGCGGGGGTTTGGTACAGGTGAGCCTGGAGGGAGGCGGGTATCTCTGGAAAGTGATACACACCTGGATTTTGACGCCTCCATTGTGGGCTTAGAAATGGACAATTGGCCTCGCTTGGTTCATACTCGGGACCGGGTTTCAGATGATACCGCCCTGGGTTGAGTGCTGGCGGGTGTCGTGTGTCCAGACGACCCGGAGGGGCTTAGATATCTGATGAGTGGTATACACCCAGAGTTTGACGCCCTTACTGTGTGCTACGAAATATATGGACGGCCTCGCTTGGGTGATACTCGGGGACGGGACCCGATGTGATGTTGCCTTGAGTCTAGCACTGTTGGGTGTCGGGTTTAGACGAGCCCGGGGGAGCTGAGATCTCTAGGGGTGGATTACAACTGGAGATTGGATGCTGGACGAGAGTGGGACTTCATGATACCGCCTCGTGGCCAACACTGACGGATATCGGGTGCAGAAGAACTCGAAGAGAGGTTACCTCTCTTTGAGATTCGAAACGAGCTAGCGACTACACTCAGATGGCAGTACACCTGCCAAATTTTTATCCTAAAGAAAAAATCGACTCCTGTAGGGAGCTGGAATTGATGGGTGAAATTTTTAATAATTAGACGTAAGTCACAATAGACCTAAGGTCGCGGTGGAGGGACTGGAATAGCCCACTCACAATAAATATAAGGTAATCTCTAATACGCTATGATTGGTCTTATGACCGACACGTGAACCAGTAGATTTGTTGAGGTATAGTTCCGCAGGTTCCTCTCCACAAATTATGTGACAGCTCCTTAGATACCACCTCGATTTGTCGATTATTTTTCCAGCTGAAAATTCCAACTCAATTATTTATCCAGGGTAACACCAAGATATCTCACCTCATCCTCAAATGGTTTTTTATCTTACCCAAGGGAGAAAATGGTTTCAAATTTTCAGGCGTTTTCTTCTCGGTAAAAGGTACAATTTGGTTTGTCTCAGGGTTTACAAGCAGCTGATCTATTTGACGCCAGACGAAAACTATATTTAGTATTTCGTGATGAGTGCGTAAGTGCATCATTACAGATTTACCTCTGACCAAAATGATCAGATAACCAGCATATGCCCGAACCTCGAACTCTCATAGCGCGAAGATGGCCAGCAGGTCGTCCACGAAGAGAGACCAAAGGAGATGAGACAGAACAACTCCCTGCGCACAGCCTTTTTTCGCGCTAAATCTGACTCCTTTTGCATATATGTCGTGACGGTGGTTTAACACAGCATGCTTTGTATCCAGCCACAGATAATTAGTCTAAGTCCTCTCGCCGTGGAGAGAGCTGCAAGTACATTGTTAAATGCTTCTTAAATGTGGAGAAAATCTGTCCCGTTCTCTTTTTACTATTTAAATAGTTGGTGATTGTCTTGAAAAGGTAGTTTGGTACTAGCTCTGATGATTTCATTTCTTAATACGCATACTGGTGGGTATTAACGAGATTCGTTTTTAAAGTGTTTTCCCAAACCAGACTCTTTATCATCTACTGGAGACCATCATAATTCACTAAGTGAAGATTGGAACCTGTGATGAGGACTGATAAGTACACATGGAGAACCCAAATTACCACAACACATTAAAAAACCTGACGAACGTTTCTCTAGTCAAGTTAGAGCCATGAGAGGATGAAAGATAATTTGTCATCCGTTGATGGCTTTTGAGAGCGCACTCAATTGATGATCGCTTTCCGAGCCACCAGCCAATCATTTCGGTGAGGTTTTTTTAAAGTTCTCCACCGGTGGAGCCCGAAAGTCATACAAAATTGAGCTGCCTGGGAAATGCGTTTGTGCAAGAAGCACCAACGTTTTACTCGAAGTTTTAGTGAAGGAGCGGTCTAGTCGTTTTATTAAGTTTAACTCCTTAGTACGGCCTTTAGGGAAAGTCTTGTGGATTCTGGCGCTGCTAGATAGACAAGATTACTTTCGCAGAAGTTCCTCCTTGAGTCCCTTTTCCGTTAATGTTAGAATATTCTAAGTTTGCATTTGTAGGTTAAATTTACATATCACAAACTATTTAACACTTATTACGGTTAAAAGTTTTCGTTTTCCTGGGATAAGTAACACAAATTGTTGGCACCGTGTACTTTAGAAATCCTTATCCTCGGTACAAAAGGTAGAAGGATAGATAATATTTAGGTGACAAAATAAAAATGTGCTTTCCTCATAGTGGTAGGAATTAGTAATTGGTCATTGTGGTGGAAATATGCCCAAGTTAAAAATATTATAAATATAATAAAACATTGACCTTCCTTACCTTATGGCTGTATGTAACAAATCTGGATCTACCATAACAATATCAGCCACATCTTCGTTCACTGCCTCCATGCAGTGAGTCGTGTTATCAGCTTTGATGCAATCAAAGTCCGGTTCAATTCCATAAGCTGCAGCCGACTCTCTTAGCCAAACACATTTGTAGTTCTCCAAGATGGAAGTGGTGCATATTCTTATCGTTCTTGGAGGGTGACATCCTGAGAAACTGTTGGCGTTGAGGAATCCAGTAGCCCTATCTAGATAGCTCTCTATAGCTTCTAGAGGCTGAACCTTCACTATTGACATGGTATATGGCTCGATCAAATTAAGTAAAGTTCGTTTCCAAGTTTCTGTACTGTTAGGTAGAATTGACATCATTAGCTGTTGTATATCTTGAGCATCAGTCCTGAAAAAAAGCGCAACGCAATTTAGTAAAAAATGTATGTGTCTGACTTGTAATTTATGATAAGCACTGATAAGTGCCAATTGACCACAATATATTTCTTAGGCCTTAACGATTGTTCTCCTAAGAAAGTTTTTTCATCAAGGAGGCCCAAAAATGTGTTGTTATGAATTTGGCTTTCAAAACTATTTTTATGGATGCATTAAGACAAACAGGTTCATAATAGTCAATATATCTGTGCCATTATACAGAATGACCTATTGAAAACGAGCTGGCAGCCATAACGGCCAGGTAAAAATTGTGTCGAAAACTTGAAAAGTCAAGTTTGCTGGTGAGGTGGACAACTTTTGACGCAAAAAGTATAGCCCAACCTTTACCCTCCTACGCGGGGTGTCATCTCTCAAATTTGTTCAAATGGGAATAGGGGTCATGCAGTAGGTTGTTGAAAATACATTTTGATTCTCTATATACGGCTTTTTTAAAATTCGGTCTATTCGTTTCGATGATATGGAGTTTTGAAATATCCCTAATGCATTTCACGAGAAATTCTTAATGCTTGAGTTGGGCCTCACCGGCGTCCAATACAAGATAAAAATGTTGTGAAAAGTTTGCGTAGGTAATGCTTTTTTTGTTCTTTAACGTCAGCCTATTTCCGCGACTATGGCCAAACACCGACGCCAGGGAGCAGTTTCATCTCACTATCCTGGAAATTTTGCCGAACCTCTGCCTTTCTGTAAGGAGGGTAGGTATATTTAACGTGCGCAACATCCCATGGACACGGGACCGACTGCTTTACGCTCCCTCCGAAGAGCAGAACGTGCAGATATTCAACTTGCTCAAATACAATGTCACAACCTCGGTTGATGTTAATTTTACAAGCAGTATGTACTGAAAAACTGAAAGGGGAGCCCTAAAACCGAACCCAGTACCATTCGATTCAGAGGCACACGTTCTTACCTCTGGACCACCAAGGTAAGTAATAAAAAGTCATTTAGATTAAGCTCTACAAAAACCTCAGAAAATGTGTGAGTTATAATCCGTCATTATGGTGTATTCAATTGCCAAAAAGGTGAAATTGTGGGCATTTAAAAAAAATCATGGAAACGCAAGCGAAACGGCACGTGTATTCAGTAACCTGCACGCTGATAGGCGAGTTCATCATAAGTACGTGCTAGAGTTTCTACACAAGTTCCATAAAACTCGATCGGTGGATAATAAGAAACGAAATCCTGAACGTGAATTTCCTATGGTGAATGAAGCCACAAGCCTGGAAGCGATAGGTCAAGTTAGTGCAGATCCAACATAGACCGAGTACACGAAAATTAGTTTAGTTGAGATTACTGGTCTACCTAGAACGACAATTCAACGAATTCTGAAAAAAGTTTCATCCATATAAATTCCAGCTAGTTCAGAAATTAAATAAAGATGATTATGACCGACGCTTGGAATTTTGCGAAAATATTTCTCAAAGAATAATTGACAACAGGCAATTTCTTTTTAACACTTGTTTTTTCCGACGAAAGTTCTTTCTTTTTGAATGGCACTGTAAATCGTCATTATTGCCGATTTTGATCAGATGAAAACTCCCGTGTTTTCCATGAAGTCCACACTCGAATTCCATAAACAATCAATGTTGGACCAATCTTCATAGCCGACACAGGATAACGGTATTTGGAAATATTGCAAGACTTGGTTTACTCTATGCAAATTGACATTTCTGATAATGATAAGAGATACTCGGAACAACATTTATAATTCCAACAAGATGGGGCTCCACCGCATTATGCCGTTACTGTTAGGCAGTTCTTTCTCGATCAATGGATAGGTCGAAGAGGTGCTGTAGAATCGCCTGGCTGATCTCCCGACCTGTTCCCTTTAGACTTTTTTTGTGGGGTCTTTTAAAATCAAAAGCTATGGTACCGAGTGCGATTCATTGGAAGAGTTACGACAGCGCATTATTGATGAATGCCGGAGAATTACTCCTGAAATGCTGGCAAATGTTAGGCAAAAATTTGAACAAAATTCATACAATAGACAATTTGCAGGTTTTTTAGTGAGTAATCATTAAGAAAATTCACTAATAGAGAGGTATCGATGGTAAGACTTTCTGAAAATTTCTTCAAATTAGCGCAAATTAGGGCCTCTCGAACCCATTTCCATGGTCAGTTAAAATGTTTATATATATGTATATATATATATATATATATATATATATATATATATATATATATATATATATATATATATATATATATGTATGTATATGTATATGTATCCAACCGATAACTCAAAAAATACTCTACTGATTTAGACCAAATTTTGCTAATGGCTTGAATGAGTTCGTTCATCAAATTTTAACGGCCAATTTTTCTTAATAAAAAATAAAAAACTATTTTTTAAAACGCAATATTTCTCAAATTGTCTAAATAATTGAAACGAAAATTTACAACTTAAGAAAACATAGACAGACGTGGTCCGGTACTAATTTTCAAGTCGTTTGAAAGTTTGATCAAAGGAAAATAAAGTTATTCGAAATTAATAATAAAACAATACTCGACATCACTTCAGATTCTGTAATGCAATATCTACAATGTTGGACAAAGACAGATGACGTTATCTGCACTACTATGCTATTTAAAGAAGTCGTAGATAAAAATCTAAACAATGGAAGTTATTTCAATATGTCAGACTGCAGAACATTGTGAGTGATACGACAGGTATGCCGTCTCGGTGCAGGACCAGATAGTATGCTATAGATAGAGCTGTGCACAATGTACAACCAACTAACAATTTTGTAAATTGTCAGCCTTGAACCATTTCCCCCCTAATACCGAGACAAAGTTTGCGTCCAAAAGCGCTAAGTTTTAGCATGCGAATGTATACTAATAAATAAAAAATTTAATGAAAGTGATACAATTTGTTTAAAATCAATCTAGAACGACGTCTCATCATGTATAAATATTAAGCTTCCCATTCTTCACGTTCACGGCATTTAAAATTAAAAGCCATCTCTCTCTCCTACCCCCCCCTCTCTCTCTTTCCTAGTTTAATCTGACCACACGTAGCGATTTGTCACAGAGAAGCGTGTACGCTTTGCGCATCGCATTACCTCGAAATCGACTCCGCTGATGCTAATTGCTAATACCTTATTAGGATCTTATAATATAAAACAAGTAGGTACCTATATTCTAAGGTTAATACAAATAGTAGGTAAACAGTCACCCAACTTTTAATTTTAACTTAACTTTAAGAAAATGACTGTAGTAGTATATTATGATTGTAACATCCAATGAAACAAACATGAAAGTGATAGGTAAACTGCATGTAGATTGTAGATATTGTATATGTTACCTAGAGAACGTGCGTTATGGCATAAAAATATTTCAAATGGTGATAACCCAATCTCCCATTAAACTAGAATCTGCAGTTTTGATACAAAATAAAACCTATATGAAAGTAGCGTGGATACTAAATTTAAAAATAACACAATGAGCTTCACAGATAATTACAATGTTGCTTTTAAAAACTTTTTTGTTATTTTGTTTGCAGAAACTGGTTCGATTGAGTTGATTAAAACCGATCATTTAAGAGATTAATATGGAAAAACTCTTACCTGCCACCTATAATTTCATAGATGAATTCCGTTTGTAAATAAAAATTACATTTTCGGTCAATTTGCAGATTAGCACATGGGATGTGTTTAGAAAAACCTTTTCAGAAATATACATAGAACCCCTTCTGGACGCCCAAACCAGAAGAAGAATTTCTTGCAAATAGCCCACAAGAAAGTTACGGGACCAAGAGTGAATAGGGGGTACTGGGCGGTGGAAAATATAAAAAGGAAATGTGAGCGAAAAGTGCGAAAGAAACAGCTTAGTTGGACCTTTTAAAGCTGCCTTTATCCTATTTTGCAGCTATACCTCCTTAACATCCTATTCACCGCAGTTCCCTTAACTTTCCTAGGGGTTGTTCCAAAGGAACTTTTCTTGTTTATATTGTTCTTCTTTATGCATTGAGGGTGCTTGTAGGCATGCATAAGGGGAAGGAGAACCCCCGCGACGAAGCAGCGAACTGAGGTTTTCAATTTAGATTAAAATTCTTATCTCATTTCATTTTTTAAAATATTTTTCCAAAAATTATTTTGAAGTTGCCTTGGTTGTTAGTCTTACATAGTGAGCTGCAATATTTTATGATTTTTAAAAAGTATGGATACAACAAGCGTAAATAAGTGTTGGAAATGGTCTGGGTGCAGCAAGTATGTTATGGTAGAAAATTTTCGTAAAAATATTTCAAATTCGATAGCTCAATAAATTTCCCATTAAGCTAGAATCTTCAATCTTGAACCATAGGAACACCTATGTAAACGCACCGTGGGTACTAAATTAAAGAAAAATAACTTAATGAGCTTCGCGGATAACTACAAATTTGTTGTTAAAAACCTTTTTTGTTGTTTATCACATCTGATAGACATCCCACAAAGATTATTTTTAATATTTTTTAAAATTTTACAACAGAAATAACGATGCAAACAAATATTTGAAAATGCGAATTTCATAACTGATTTCAAACAACACTATTTTCCCGGTATGATCTGGACATCACTGGACGGTAATCTCAAGAATGACAATGAGATTGAGATCCCGATAAACGAATAAAATTCACCATGGTGTTGAAAAATAAGCGACCGTACTTATCATACCACAAGGCAAATGTAAGCACGTCATTTATTCACTGTCCAAGTACGTCACGACCAATAACAGAACGTTCGCAGTCACTTGATAATAATTCGAAATTTTTTGTTTTAAAATTATTTTTCTGTCCACTACATATGTTTTTGGGTATTTTCATGCATGTAATAATGTTCTATGTATTAGGTAAATGTTAAATTCTTTTAATGGAAAACCCATGCAAATTGTTTATTGTATGAAAGTTGGTGGTGCTCAATTTGAATATTTATTATATTAAAGTTTTATTCGTAGTATGTTGATTTGTTGGTTTAATAGTATGATTGGTGCTAATTATTTTCAACATTAACTTCAATATTATGTTATAAGTTTTTAAGTGAAACGATTTAGTTTTTTAATTTCTCGGGGAATTCATTAGTGATATCGCTAAACTCCGTATCTTCTAGAAGAATAAACCGAATTAAAGAAATAAAAAGCAATAGGTAGGAAACCACAATCACATGACCCATATTCCTATTTGAAAAAATTTGAGGGATGACACCCTTGCTTGGAAGGGTAATGTTTGGGTTATACTTTTTGCATCAAAAGTTGTCCCCTCACAAGCAAACTTGACGGTTTTTTTTTCGGCAAAATCTTTTCCTAGCAGTTATGGCTGCCAGCTCGTTTTCAATGGGCCATGCTATATATTCTACATATCCTAAAAGATAACATATTTGTAAAATTAATTTCTATTAATTTCCTGTTTTGGACGTTGTGGCAGCCTTGCATTCAGTTCATCAACAACTTAATCATTCTGGCGCTCTCGTAAGGTAGGTTGCAAGGCGTCAGCGACCAAAGCGAAATGTTTAAAGTTTGACTCCAGGGCGAGCCAAAGAGAGGTTAATTTGATATGAGCAATTGGAAAAACAAACAAATAAATCTGAAAAGATTGCGCTAATGGCCTGAGCAACCTGAATTTATCCAGCTACTGAGGAAAATATGATAGAACAGACAAAGCCTACGTGACGTAGGAACCCAAAAAGAGTTCACCGTGCCTTGAGTTGTTGAAACTGCGGGAAGGTGGGACACACAAGAAGTGCATGTTGGGCACAAGGTCTTCACTCTCCAGCATATAGGAAAAACTAAAACCACTACTCGGTAATGTTCTCGTGGTGGATGGGTACATAAGCGGTAGGAACACCTAGATCACTGTCGATACGGTGCACCTAGGATAATAATTAGCTGAGACATGGTATCAAGATAGCGAGTCATTGAGTCAGAGAGAGAGAGAGAGAGAGAGAGAGAGAGAGAGAGAGAGAGAGAGAGAGAGAGAGAGAGAGATAGGAAGGGAGAGAGAGAGCGAGTATGTACTGTGATCGCCGACTGAAGTATTTGGTAAAACTGATGTCGAGCTAGAGACATATACCTAGCCTCAACAAAGCCATATTGCTAAACTGGATCTTTGCAACAACATCCTAACAATAGTTGATAAAGAAGTAGTAACGTCGCCTGGTATTAACCTCGTAGTGAATACAGTCACGGTACAGGAAGATGACATTGTTAAGTTCCGCAATGAATGCCGCGAAGAGAGTCGAGAAAGTATTAGGATAACTAGGAAGCACAAATAAAAATGAGAACACCAAGTTATTCAACCAATTTTACCAAAACTAATAAGAAAAGAAGTCTTTGGGAAAATGAAAGGCGAAGCAAGTAATAGGGGCCATTTAGGTGTTAAGAAAACTTCGGAAAAAGTCAACGAACACATTTGTTGGTATCCATAGGTGCTAAGTTGATCGACGCTTGTTGTAGGATCTGTGAACATTACGCTTCCAATATGGGCGCCAAGATAAGAGAAGATGGGGCGAAAATACAAACATAGAGTAAGAACTCCGCCCGAAAAAGGCTACGATTCGGCGAAGACCATGAAAGCAATTTATTAAACTACAAAGACGTATATACGAGTGGAAGGGTACCGCGTGAAGGCCCGTTATGACGTGCACGCTAATTCGGCTGATTGTAAGGAAAAATATCTGGTATCAAAGTCCAGTGCGACGTGAGGAAAGGTCACTTAAAGTACGGAAACTATGGGAAGATCTGTACAAGGCAACCAAACGAATTAATGACGTAACCTATCGCATTCAAAGAGGCTCAAGGAGCCATGCCATGAAATATCAGGATTCCATTACGAAGGTCGAATCTGAGGAGAGAGCAGTGACACATCTGTAATAATTTTTTTCAAATGAAAAAATAAGTAGACAATTAACAGTCCACATACGCTAATACTTATATGATCACAGGCAGCTATATGTTGTGTTGGCAGCGGCGGAATAATCTAGAATGACGTTCGAGATACAATAAAAATCAAGAAAGGACGTGAAGTGATAGGTGGAAGAATGTTATGAGGTTTACAACCTTTCCTCAGCGTTATAAATAAGCTAGAGGCAAAAGTGTTAATCAGTCGAGTAACCGATTGTAGGCGAATAGCGTGAACTGATGATTAGTAAGTAGCACTCCATACATTTATCAATTGAGATATATATAATTTAGAGTGTTTTAGCGAAATTATACAACTTAGTAATTAACAAGAAACTACATTTATTCCGTTTGCAATGAAACAAGCTATATAATAATTACAAATATTTGTTGATATGTTTTTCCATTTTATTTCCGTGGTGATAGGCGAGAAGCGAGTGGTATTGAAAGGATAGTAGACCATGCAGAGTGTATGGCAGGGCCAGCGAGGGAAACGGGATAAAGTATGCTGGTCTACTAGGCGACGCTGAGACACAAGACAGCGCAAGTGCCGGGAGACGTGTCGGGTCGAAGGGGTCGGAATCTGCGAGCGGACCGGAGAATAATAGCAGAGATACAGTAAAATAATAGGTCTTCTGTTGTTACAGGTATCAGCAACGGGGAGATTGCAGCCGTTGATTTGTTTTTTTTTAGTTTCGTGTTAAGTTTTGCAAGTCGTCCGATGTGGCAGAGTCCAGTCAAGCAGAGCGTTATTTATCCGCAGGCGCACTAGGTCTCAGAGAATTAGCAGAATTTTCACTTGACACCGCCGTCAGATGGAGCTTTCATTCCTTTAGGTAGGTCGGCATTTCCGTAATTTCCGTAACGGCAACGTAGTGATGGGCCCGTATGAAAGAGTCTTCCATGGACAAGACATCTAATTCTGCCTGAGGATACCTTGGCGCGTATGGTAGCCTTCGTCAGAGTTGACGTTGGAAGTCCAGGTGTGGAAAATGTACGAGTATTGTTGTCTTTGCAAGTTGTATTCTAGAAGTGCAGCTGTTTCTGTGTTTAAGTCCACGGAGTATAGGAGCTAGGGGGGCGTCACCGTTAATCACTATCGGTGTCTGCGGGTCGATCTGGAGGAATCGAGGGTTGCATTCCAGAGCTTCGGTCTTCCGGAGAGGGGGGCTCTAGCGAAACGGGACAGCTATGCTCTAGCTTTTGTCAGATCTTACAAAGTAGTCTTCCGTGGACCCGTCCCCGTGGCCTTGGTGACAACCCGAAGCGAGGAATGCTTTGAACTCCGGTAGATTTTCATCGTAGCAGCCTAGTTGTTGGAGATCGCAATCCGGCGATACCCGGTCTCTTGATTGATCTGGAGGCAATATTTTGGCGGTGTTTGTGCGTCTTCCACTTCCTTGGGGGATGATTTCCTAGAGTTATGAATGCCGCCTTCATGGGATAATATCCTACAAGAGTCAGAATGCAGTATAATAGTGCTAGACCGTAGATAGACCATGATAATAATTGCCATAGTGTGCGGTGAGCTTATCTTGATGTTACACTCGATGTATTTTATTGTCCGAGTGTAGTTGGCTTTGCTTTATTATATATAGTCCGCAGAGGGGCAGCTGCGAGTAGATTCTTGTGATTAGGTCCACCATGGAGTATAGGAGGTGGAGGACGTCGCCGTTCATCACTATCGGTGCCTGCGGGTCGACCTCGAGGAATCGAGCGATGCATTCCAGAGCTTCTACCTTTTCGAGAGCGTGGGGGCACTAGCAAAGCGAGACAGCTACTGGCGGGTCTGTCATTAAAGCGGTCTAGCTATTTTTAGATCTTACAAATTAATTTTCCGTGGAGCCGCCACCGTGGTCTTGGTGACGGGCCGAAGTGAGGATACTTCGGACTGTTCCTACTATAAAGGTTATACTGGTAAGCAAATTTGAAGGCTTTTGTTAAAAAAAAGACATATTTGCTATTAAAAACATTTTTATGAAAATTCACTACCATAACGTACTTGCTGCGTCCAGAATTTTTTAAATACTATTTCGCCAACAATGTGGCCAACATACCTCGCAGGTTATTCGTAGTAGATAAGATACAATTCTGTGTCTTTGAACTATGGAATTTAAACAGGTTTGAAGAGCTTAAATTTGGTTTGCTCGCTTCCCATCGTTAGAAAGAATTAGAAAAGTCTTTGAGAGGGCCGATAACATTAACTGGAAATAATGATTATATATGTTTTAATGTTTATATATGTTTTAATAAAATTAGGAGATAATCTGTTGTTATCCAATATTTCAAAATCAGTTACCTTGCAGATGCAACGGCAGACCATGGCTTTACTACCCATACACAGGGATTAGTACTGTTAACAGGCATCTTTGAGCCATCTGGACATATCAGACTGTATCCGTTTGGTGTGGATTCCGTTCCACCTGGTGCCAACCCAAAGTGAACCTTGACGTCGTCAAGACGTGCCCAAGCAACGTCACCAGCTCCATCTGTCAGACAAAACAATGGACCTCTTCTTCCACCATACTTATCATCTTTAGAACATCTTATAGGGTTATCGCAAAGGCTACACAAGTTGGGGTACTTCCTTTCTGAAAATCAAATGTTGGCGTATTTTAAATTTTACATTGAATCTTTTAATTCGGTTTCTAAATAAAATAACCACGTTGAACCCCGCGGATAAAAACTAAAACAGAAAACAGAATCACTTAAAAACAAACACAAAACTAATAACAGAGAATTATGCGCTAGAATCGTATTTAATTTCGAAATACATAGTAAATTCTGAGTAAACTTAGAATGGCAAGAACTGATAGCTTAACAAAAATTCCAATTTCAAACATTTTTAAATAAAACTTACTAAGTTCAAGATCCAAATATGGATTGCTGACCCATGGACCTGATTTGCAAGCGCTTTCAAAATATTGCGAAGACGCCTTTATACGATTTTCAGTTATAGTAAGGCCAGGATTGCAAAGCTGTGGGACTACAGATGCTTCTAAGTACTAAAAAAGAAATGACAATCTGACAATTTATGTTAGATAACCGGATGGATAAAACTACTTACATTTGCCAGGATTCTGGTCCAATCCGTCTCATATCCATAACCTGGGTGGCAGAACTTCCTGTCTTTGAGATCATATCTTGTTTGAATGCCAGAATCGTCGCTAACGACTGCCACTACAGCGTATTCATACGGTTCTGTAAATATTGAAATGATTAGATATGCATAAAAGTCTGGATGCAGCAAGTGCGTTATGTTGGTGAATTTTCTTAAAATTGTTTTTCATACCAAATATGTCAAATTTGGTTACCAGTATAACCTATATAGTAGAAACAATGTGCCATGTTTCATCAAAATAACTTTATTGTTTGAAAATTTACAAAAATTTCTGAAAGTAAACTTAAAGTGTTCCAGGAAAAAAGAGTTTCTTGGTCAACCTTATAGGTTAATAGCAAATTAAGCTATTCAAATTTCAAGCATTTAATGAAAATTCGTTACCATAAAGCACTTGCTGCGTCCCGAATTTCTTTTCTTACAAACATGCGTTATATTTCGATGCAAAATGCAAAAATGCAATAACATAAGGCGTGTTCGATTAAAAATCAAGTTTTTAATAGCAAATACGAGTAGGCATCAATCTGATTACCGGTATAGCCTATGTATTAGAAACAATTTACTATATTTTATCAAAATTACTCATCGTTTGAAAACGTACAAAAATTTTCTGAAAATAAACTTAAATGTTGAGTTATTGAAATTTGAAGGATTTAACGAATATTCGCTACCAAAACGCACTTACTGCGTCCAGATTTTTTTCTTACAAACATGCATCATATTTCGATAAAAAATGCAAAAGTGCATTAACCAATTTTTTTCTACGAAAATTAGCTAAAAATTATAGACGATTAAACCATAAACTTAACTAAACCTACAGCGAAAGCATTAACTTAACTAAACCGACAGCCAAAGCATCAAAGAAAGGGTCTATTTGAAATGATTTTTCTGTAAATATTTTAGTAAAATGAAAGGCAAAGACGGTCGACGCCGAAGCTTAAGGGTTCACGGAACACTCTTCTTGCAACATTTTTTTTTCAGAATCCGTATTTGTTTCACTTCTTTGCCTAAACATTGCCAACTTTGACGTTCTAAATCGCGACTTTGACGTTTTGAGGAGAATTCCAATTTATTTTCCTTTAAATGCCTATAACTTTTTTATCTTTTAACATCAATATCATACAATACCTATCATAATATAAACCGGCGTAGCAAATTTGGTTGCCCTTGCTTTATTATTTCCGGAGATATAATTTTGTTTTCGAAAGAAAATACAACATTTTCCTGGAAAACCTGGGCCGATTTTCCTAGCTAACAAACTCATTCAAGCCACTTGCAAAAGGAAGGTATTCATCAAATTTAATCAAAATCGGCATATTATTTTTGAGTTATCGGTGTGATACACACACACACACACAGATATATTATATATATATATATATATATATATATATATATATATATATATATATAAATATATATATATATGTTCTAGGGGCATAATTAGCACACATTTGAAAAAAAGATTTCCAAAATTCAAAAGTCGGGATCTCTTTATTAGTGAATTTTTCTAAAGAAAATTCACTAAAACAGAAACTAGAGATGGGTAGTAGTTGTTAGCGAATGGAAACAGAACCAGTAATTACTATTTTATGTAGCTTGATTAACAAGAGATGATGTAGTCCGATCTATTCGGTTTTACAAGACGTAATTCGTTTATATTTTAAGCTGAGGTTCGGTAGGAATACTTAAAGGAGATGTGTTAGCAGTCGAAATGACCTCCTCTGGATCAAACATCACAATAATGAACATTTGAAGCGTCCAGTTCATCGATTATCGTATCTTCTCCTTAAAATTATCTACCAAAGCTATAGTAGTCAAACCGATCATGATTAAACTTGGTACCTACGTATATTTCTTTCGCCAGCTCATCAGACCGTTTCTATCAAAATATTCAGGTTTAAAAAAGATCTTTGAAAATAACAGTTATTTTGATCAACCTTGTACATATATGGCTCTTTTTAGACTGAGTCCGGTACTAAAATGAAAGTTCCTAGGTTAACAGAAAATTGAGGTATGACAAATTGAAATTCCCTTTTCTGAGATAAAAAAATCCGATATATATATATATATATATATATATATATATATATATATATATATATATATATATATATATATATATATATATATATATACATACGAGTATAAATATATGTATCACAGCGATAACTTAAAAAATAATAAGCCGATTTTGATGAAATTTAGCAAGTATCTTTATTTTGTAAGTGGCTTGGATAACTTCGGTAGCCAGGAAAATGGGTCCAGGTTTTCCGGGAAAATTTTGAGTTTTCCATCGGATTTTTTTATCCCAGAAAAGGGAATTTCAATTTGTCATAACTCAATTTTCTGTAACCTAGTAACTTTCATTTAAATATATATATATATATATATATATATATATATATATATATATATATATATATATATATATATATATATATATATATATATATATTACAAAAGTGGCTTACACCAATAACTTTTATATTTTCTGTGATAAGAAAATGAAATTTGGTGTGTTAGGATATGACATAAATCCAGATCGATTGAAGTATTGAGTTGTTTTCGGCCACTTCCGTTTTCACCGGAAATGTCTGCAAATTTTGATTTTTAAATCGGACCTCCAGTATTTTTCTGCTCTATTTGATAGAAAATGACATTATGAATACAATGACACCTCACGTGTCAACTTTTGACATTTCCGCTTAAAAAAATAATATTTTAAATTTCAATCTAGAGTGTAACGACTATGTTAAAACCATTATTTTTTAATCAAGGAGCCGTGGAAAATAGATTTGATCATCCAATGTTTTCTGTCTCTTTTGCTGGCTGGCTAAAAGGTCCCCAAATCGTATGTTTAATCATAACTCAATTTTTTCAAATGGAAAGAGGGTGACTCATTAACATATTCGGCAAAAGCATTTTTTATAAATAACTTAGTAGCATACACATGATATTTCGAGTTAAATTATTGTTATAAATCGCCTATTATAATTTCATATGATTACAACATTAGAATTTGCCATACGCGTATTGTCATTTGTAATAAGTAGGCCTGAAAATAACAATTTGTTGATATTTGGCAATGGAGTCCTATTGTAATTTCCAGGCCTATTTATTACAAAAGCCATTCGCTTAGGGAAAATTCCAATGTTGCAATCATATAATAGGCTGTTTATAACAACAATTTAACTCAAAACACCATGTATATAGTACCATATTATTCGTAAAAATTTTTTTTTGCAGAATATGCTAAAGAGCCAAGCTCGATCCATTTGAAAAAACTATGGACGCAGCAAGTGCGTTATGGTAGTGAATTTTCATAAAAATATTTTTTAATAGCAAATATGTGTGTTTTTTTAAGAAAGCAGGCATCAAATTTGGTTACCAGTATAACCTATATAGTAAAAACAATGTGCCATGTTTCATCAAAATAACTTTATTGTTTGAAAATGTACAAAAATTTCCGAAAGTAAACTTAAAGTGTTCCCGAAAAAACTCGTTTCTTGGTCAACCTTATAGGCTAATAGCAAATATGAAGCATTTGATCAAAATTCGCTACCATAACGCACTTACTGCGTCCAGAATTTCTTTTCTTACAAACATGCATTATATTTCGATGGAAAATGCAAAAATGCAATAACTTAAGGCGTGTTTAATTAAAAAAAAAGAAAATTTGTATCACCAACAACTTATGGGCCACCCTGTGATTGTAGAAATATTTTTTCAAGATGTAGCTCAAGACACCCTATAATTAATATATACAATTTTTTTTCATATGTTGTATAATAACAGATATATTGAGTTTTATTGATTTTTTACGAAAATTCTACAAAAATTATATACCATTAAACGATAAACTCTATAGCTAAGGCTACTGCTAAGCATCAGAGAAAGGGTCTATTTGAAATGAATTTTCTGGAAACATTTTATTAAAATGAAGGACAATGACGGTTGAAACTAAGCCTTCATGGTTTGTAAAACATTCTTCTTGAGATATTTAATTTACATATCCCGTATTATATTCAAGTTCTTTGCCTAAATGTTGCCAATTTTGACCTTTTAAATCGCAACTTTGACGTTTTGAGGAAAACCCCAATTTATTTTTCTTTAAATGCCTATAACTTTTTTGTCTTTTCACCTACAGCACTAAATTTTGGTAGGCAACTTACCTATAACGGCGTAAACCCGCGTACCAAATTTGGTTGCCCTTAATATGTTAGTTCCAGAGATATACATTTTTTTAGAAACACAAAATTTTTCGGGAAAACCTGGGCAGATTTTCTTGGCTAACGAACTTACCCAAGCCATTCGCAAAAGGAAGGTATTCACCAAATTTAATTAAAATCGGCCCATTATTTTTTGAGTTATCGGTGTGATATATATATATATATATATATATATATATATATATATATATATATATATATATATATATATATATATATATATATATATATATATATATATAAACATATGAAAATTGAAACTGACCCCGGATATGTGTTCCGGGGGGCCTAATTAGCGCTTATTTGAAGAAACTCTTTCAAAATTGAAAAGTCGAGATCTCCTCATTAGTGAATTTTTTTAAAGAAAATTCACTAAAACTGAGTTATGATTAAAAATTCGATTTGGGGATCTTTAAACCAGCCAGGGAAAGAGAGAAAAACATTAGATGATCAAATATATTTTTCCACGGCACCTTGATTAAAAAATAAATGGTTTTAACATAGTCGTGACACTCTAGATTGAAATTTAAAATATTATTTTTTTAAGTGAAAATGTCAACAGTTGACACATGAGGCGTCATTGTATATAGAATGTCATTTTCTATCAAATAAAAAAAATACCGGAGGTCCAATTTAAAAATCAAAAGTTACAGATATTTCCGGTGAAACCGGACGTGACCGAAAACAACTGAATACGTTAGTGAATCTGGATTTACGTCATGTACGTTTGTCAAAACCTTTATCTCAAAAACTAGAAAAAGTTATTGGGGTGAGCCACTTTTGAAAAACACCCGATATATATATATATATATATATATATATATATATATATATATATATATATATATATATATATATATATATATATATATATATAGCAGGATTTTTTAGCACGGCATTTCCGTATACTATACAAGGAGAAAGGTTAAGGGCAAAGCCGCAAGGAGACAACCGCATACACGTGTTTCAAGCTTATTAGCTATCATCAGTACGGTATAGCCAGGTGGTGATGGGAACACTCTGGATGAAGAAGCAAAAATACAAGGAGTCATAACAGGCAACCAGTGCACATTTGCAGTATCATTAGGAAGACCCTTAATTCTAGGGCAACAACCAAAATCGCCACGGAGGCAAAGAAATCACCTACGTGAGCATCCGGAGCCCAGGTGTCATACTATATATAACAGGCTTTTTTAACACGGATTTCTGTATACTATACAAGGAGAAAGGTGTGTTTGTGTGTGTGTATAAACATGAAAATTGAAACTGACCTAGATATGGGTTAATATTTTTTCAAAAATCAAAAGTCAGTATCTCCTCGTTGGTGAATTTTTTATACGAAAATTCACTAACAGTATTACTAACGCAAAAACCGGCAATCGCGCGAAAATGCAACTAGCACAGGACAATAAGTCACGAAGATTCTGGTAATCATATTTCAAAAATATGGAGACAGCAAGGCGTTATGGTAGTGAATTTTTATAAAAATATTTTTAACACCAAATATGTCTTTTTTCATGAAAGCAATAATACAATTTGGTTACCGGTATAACCTATATAGTGAAAACAATGTACCAGATTTCGTCAAAATAAATTTATTGTTTGAAAAAGTAAAAAAAATTTCGAAAATAAACTTTAAATGTTCCCGAAAAAACTATTCCGATTTTCCTGGCGAACCAACCCACCTACCTAGATATAATTATTAACAAAAAGCTTTTCGACAAAACATTCAAACAAATTTTTTTCATGAAAATTTGCAAACTATATTTTCACGTAAATCCAAAATCATTTTTTGTACGTTAACTTATTAAACATTTATTATTGAATACCAAAATTTAACAAAAATTTTACAAACAATGATTTCTACGGAAACAAACAAATTATATGGCACTTCAATTTTTTTCACGAATAATATAAACGAAAACCTCTCTGAATGCGCTATTTTCATGGGGCTTTACTATCTAGTGGTAAAACTGCGCTATGATAATTTTTGATATGTACCAAAAATGTAAAACAATTGAAATAACTCGAAAACGATAAAAAAAAACGATTTTTTAAAAGAAAATTCACTAAAAACTAGAATGAGAAGCAACATTGAGTGATGCTGGAAGGACAGGTTATAAAAAGCGAAGCTCAAAAGTCTTTAAGAAATAATGAACTTGATAGGTGTTTACTTGAATAGTTTGGGGTTATATGTCTTTAGAAATATGTCTCTCGGGAAGGTATCCCAAGTTTAGATGCGGTAGAAAATGATTCGTAACGAACTCTTTGACAAGTGAGTAATTTGGCATTGAAAACGTGCGGTTTTTTTTACACGAACGGGTTTGTCAAGACAGCAAGCAGATGTAGGTACTGAGTAGCAAAAAGTCTGGACGTAGCAAGTGCGTTATTGTAGTGAATTTTCATTAAAATGTTTTTAATTGCAAATATATGTTTTTTTAAGAAAGCAGGCATGAAATTTGGTTACCAGTGTAACCTATATAGTAAAACAATGTCCCATGTTTCACCAACGACTTATGAGCCACTCTGTGATTGTAGAAATATTTTTTAAGATGTGACTCCAGACACCCTATAATTAATGTATACAATTTTTTTTCGTATGTTATATAATAACGGATATATTGAGCTTCGTTAATTTTTTACGAAAATTAGCCAAAAATTATATACCATTAAACGATAAACTCTATAGCTAAAACTACTGCCAAAGCATCAGAGAAAGGGTCTATTTGAAATGAATTTTCTGAAAATATTTTAGTAAAATGAAGGACAATGACGGTTGAAGCTAAGACTTCAGGGTCTGTAAAACATTCTTCTTGCGACATTTTCTTTACATAAGCCGTATTAGTTTCAGGTTCTTTGCCTGAATGTTGCCAATTTTGACGTTTCAAATCGCGAATTTGATGTTTTTAGGAAAACCCCATTATTTTTTTCTTTAAATACCTTGAACTTTTTTTGTCTCCTAACTTATAAAGATAGATTTTCGCACGTAATTTACGTTTAATGATATAAATTCGTGTACCAAATTTGGTTGCCGTTACTGTGTTATTTCCGGAGATATACAAATTTTGCGAAAGAAAACACAAACTTTTCCAGGAAAAACCAGACAGATTTTCCTAGCTGACGAAGCTGTCCAAGCCACTTAAAAGAGGAAAGTGCTCACCAAATTTGATCAAAATGGGCCAATTACTTTTCGAGTTATCGGTATGACACACACACACACACACACAGATATATATATATATATATATATATATATATATATATATATATATATATATATATATATATATATATATATATATATATATATATATAAATTAAAACTGACCCCGGATATGGGTTCTAGGGGTCCTGGGTTGCGCTCATTTGAAGAAATTTTTTCAAAATTCAAAAGTCGCGATCTCGTCATTAGTGATTTTTTTTTAGAGAAAATTCACTAATATTGATAATAATACCGTTACAATATGATCTATGAAGCAGGCTATTATCACTGGGAATATAATTCGAAACTGGCTATAATTTTATAAAAATATATAGATTGTCGTATTTAAAATCAAAGAATATTATTCAGTAGCTTTTTAACCGCGACGCTTTTAAAAATTATAATAAACATTTAAACCATAACTAGTCACAGAAAAGTAAATAAAAAAATATGTCAATCTTTACAAGCAAGTTATGGAGAATTTAAAAAATGAAACATTTGAACTTTTACCCTATATCTTTGAATCAAAACAAAATTCTGAATTTGGATAATTAAGGTAAATACAAACCTGACTTAAAACGCAGTTCATTTGTAAGTAGTACTTCTACTTCAGAATTGGCAGCAGTGACTAAATCTTCAGCTGTAAAGACAGAAAAATCTGCAAAACCCTTTGATATCATCCGCAGACAATCTAACCTGAAACAAGGGTTGGTTCCAAATTCAATAATTTTTTTACATTAATTAAAAGAAAAATTGCAAAATTCGTCTATGACAAGCAATACACATCGACTGTATTTCTGGACATAGAGTGGGCCTTCAACTATGTTCAACTAAATCTATAAGATAAGCCTTAGAGTTATTGGCGGTAGAGCACATCGTTAAAGAATAGGTGATAAAAATGATAGAAAGCAGAAGTATCAGAACAGAGGTAGAGAACAGCTCCACTAATAAAATCGCAACCAAAGGCACGCCATTGGGAGGAATAATATCTCCACTACTCTGGCAGATCGTAATGAATAACGACCTTTCGAGAAAACGGGACCAAAGTGACAGTATATGTAGGCGATGTAGCTATTTTGATTACAGGAAAATACTTCTCTACAATAAGTGAATTCATGGAAGCTCCACTAAGAGAATTATCAAAATGGACAGGCAGTAGAAAACGGTCTAGACGTAAACCCTAACAACACCGAGCTAATCCTGTTTTTGAGAAAGTACAGGATACTCAAATTAAAACTTGGAAAAATGGAAGGGAAGACATTTGTACTGTCCAAAGAGATAAAGTATCTGGGAATTGTTCTGGACTCCAAATTTTCGAAGAGAAATGGGAAGGAAAGGATGAGGAAAGCAATAAATGCATACTATGCTTGCAAGGAAATGTTCGGAAACGGTAGTCCTAAGGCCTAGGGAGTCAAACTTGGGGAAATCGATCAACTACAGACTCTTAAGAATACTGGCAGAAATGTAATAAAAACTAAGTGGTAACAGAGGACTAGGCCTACTGATCCAACAACGGACTACAAGGTTAGCACAAAAAATTTTGGAGAAAGTGAAAAACACGCTGTGGTGATTTAGGTTCTTCAAGTGTACTTAATTTACAATATATGTACTGAAAAATAATTTCACGTAACCAGGAACTTTGTGTCCTGAGGCACACGTCGTTACAAGTGAACCATCGAGGCTGCTGTCTAAAAGTTATATAAATTGTGGTTATTTTGTTAATAAATATTAATTTCTAATCAGTAATGTGCATTTTAGCCATCCTTAAAAGAAATACAGTTACCAAAATTTAGAAGGTGTTATTTTCTTTACCTGTCAACTCCTACAACACATTCTACTTCACTATCATTTGTGTCGAGCAAAGGGCAATATTTTGCTGCCCTTTTAAAGCCGCCTCTTCCATCCACCACACAAAAACGATCTGCAAAAGAAAATAAAGATTTATAAACATCAAACACTTCTTTAAGAAAACGCGTATGAAAAGAGCAAACGCTAAAATGAATGCTGTTATCTTGTTAAAAATTTAAGTTTTACCGACGACGTGAGTTGAAGACATAAGTGGCTTTCAAGTTGTTCTGACAAGGTAAAATTTCCTCGTTGGATGGTTAAACGTTTTCTATCTAGATATACTTTCCAGTGTCAAGCAACACTTTTCTTCTCTAGTAATACATTTTTCTTATTGTATTTTCACTTTTTTTTCCTGGTGACATTGTGGTGACCAAACCTGTTCGTGAGCTTCATCCAAGCCTTCTTTGTTCATGCAATTTTGATTTTTTCACTATTTAATTGCGAATACACTTCTGTCGCTTCCCCACATTTTTTCTAATCATATTTTTAATTTCACTGCTGATTTTATATTTTCACGGCCGGTATTACTTGGATTAGCAAATGTTTCCAGGCTGTTTTGCCGTGGTCAAACTCACTCAGTAGGTGGCTAGATATTCTTCAGTAACTCGACTGAAACTAGATGACATCACTCTGGTGACCCTCCTTATACATGTTAATGATGCAATCGCTTGTAGTGGTCGATTGGCCATGGATAACGCACGCATACCAGGTAGTGACGTCATTGCAGATGACGTCATCATTATTGATTTTCGCAATGGTATGTACTGTGTCCTGTTTTCAGGGCCTGGAGTCCGTTCTGTCACTTATTGCAGATGACGGCACCATTACAGATTTTTCAAACGGTATGTACGGTATCATATTGTCAGAGTCTGTGGAATCCTTTATAAAGCTGGTTGCAGATGACGCAACCATTATTGATTTTTCAAATGGTATCTACGGTATCATAATGTCAGTGCCTTTAGTATCATTTCTTGTGCTAACTGAGGGAAGCCAGGTTCGACTTAAGTTGAAACCATAATCACTCTTGAGATTATTAGGATGTCTCTTTATTTAAAGCGCCTCCCTCCTGATTTTCTGGCGATATCCCTTTACTCTAGCAAGAATATCCATTTTGTTAAAAAGGATTATGTGATTTTTCGAAATATCATGTTCAGCCAACGCCGACTTTTCAGGTGGAAGTCACCGTAGATGTCCTTGATGCTCCAGTCCCCTTATTTTTATGCTCCTTGGTTTGCCCTGTGTATACTTTTCTCCATACGCATGGTATCTTATACATGGTTGGGGTAAATTATGGAACTAAGGAAAGAACATTAAAATAAAATGATGTTATTATTGAAACTTTGTAAGCAAGTGTAATAGTACATAATGCATCTGAAGTGATGTTTTTTGTTGTAAATGTACTTCCGGCTTAACTGAAAGTACCATCAATTTTATTTATTTAAATAGGACATCTGCATATTTTCTCAGATTAAAATACACCTTCCTTTGCAGAATTCGTCCATACTGGGCTTAGTATGAGTATCTGAATAAACAGTAAACGGGAAGCTCTTAACAACTAAACAATCAATTTTATTTATTGTAAATTAATAACAAATTGAGAATCATAAATCAAAATGCTCTCCGTTCACCACCTGGCAATATCCGAGCCTCCTAACAGATGTCTGAGTTATCTTTACTTCTCTACGGGTTAATTTACATTCAGCGACTATTCTTTCTCTCAAATCCTGCAAAGTAGTTTGTCGCCTAAGATGAAGACGTGATATTAAGGCAGACCTAAAGGAAAATAATCTAAGGGAGTAAGGTATGGGGAACAAGCAGGCCACTCTATAATATTAATATTCTACGTGCAATCCATCGATATAGAAAAGTAGCGTCCAAAAAATTCCTTACTCGTCAATTGGGAGGCGCACCATTCTGTTGAAACCAAAAATTTTGAGAAAACTGCCCACTGTGTCGAAGAGCAGAAATAATTTGGTTGATCAAGATATTTAAGTACTCTTCCCCATTCAAGTTTCCGTCTATAAAAATTGAGTTTTAGCTTGTTCTCTACAATTCCCATCTAAACGTGCGACTTTTGTAGATGTTGGGTATGAGCTTGGGTTTAAATTAAATTAAAATCCATTTAGGATTTTTATTTGCCCAGTACCTTGAATTATGGCGATTAAGGATTCCATTTAAACAAACAGTTGCCACGTCAGAAAATATCACATTAGTTGCAAAATGTTCGTGGATATTACATTTCCAACATTCTTTCGCAACATTTCAGCTGTCGGTCGAGATCATCATCTAACAATTATTGAACCAATTGTACCCTATGCAGATGGTATTTTTTTCAATATGTTTCTGATAGAACGATGATTTGTATCATGGTTTAATGCCAAGGTTGTGGTTAAGGTTTGAGGTTGTTTTTCTAAATCAATGGCGATGTTTTCTCTAATATCTTCATTAGTGGCGGTTCTGGTCTTCCAGTTTTTGGTAAAAGTTTGACCATCCTTGTTAAATTAAAACGTTGTTGTGTTTGAGTAACAGCTTAACGTGTTATAGGTCTTTTGGGATGCAAATCATTAAAAACCAGTTCTACATGACTTCTAACACTATTGCCGAAATCGATCATCATTTAAATTTATATTTTCTCTTTTTCAGTTAAATGCGTTATTTGAAAGCGTACAATTAGTATTGACGATAATTCGATAAACTTCAGAGTTTATTAACAATTATTTGCAGGTTGGTGCAAGTTTATGATCTCCATAATTTTTATTCTAATACGTAAAAACTAAACAGTAAATGTGGAGCCCTTTATCTTTCCGGTTTTTTTGGGACACTGATACTAATCTCAGTATGGGCAAATTCGGAGAGGGTCCCATTAAAATAAATAAAGTTGAGGTACTTCCGGTTTTTTACAACAAAAAACATCTTCTCGGATGCCTCATGCGCCGTTTCTTACAAAGATTTCTCAATATCACTGTTTGTGCTTTAAAGTTATTTGCTTGGTTCCATACCTTATTCCAACCTGTATATTCCTAACTTGTGGAGAGGGTCCATTGTTGTCTTTATTGATATAAGCATAGTGCCGATCTTTGTTGCTGGCAGAGAGACGGTGCTAATATTCTTCTTCAGTAATTTAGCTATTTTGTCTGTATTTTGTTGTATACAGGGTTTTTCGTTGGGAAAGGTGAATATTTTAACTTTTGATAGGGGTCACTGAGGTGATTATAAATAATAATGATATCTAATAATTAGTTAGTCTTTGGCCTCCTTATACATGAGATACAGGGTGGTTTATCAATTTATCCCGTTTCTTTATTGCCTCACAACTTTTCAATTACCCTGTATATTTTTTGATATTTGGTACACCTACTCACCCTGTCCGGTCAAATCGATTGAGGCATTCACAATAAAGAAAATCCAGGTCCGGCTTCACTAAAAATTTACAAATTCTTTCTGCTCAAAAACAAACCCCTCTATATTTGGATTTCTAGAATTTTTGCAATATTTAAAAATACCGTAAAAAGCTTAATTTGACGATGTACTTTTTATTTTTGCACAGACGATCTTACTACCCACATTTTAAATTCAAACTGTTATTTTTGAATACTTTGGGGCACCAAATCGGGTAATATATGGTTTATATAATTTTATTAAATTCTATTAAAGATCATTTACCCTAAATAACTACTATACCCAAAAGCTACGTTTTCTATTTGTCCTTGTATTCATCTAGATCACTATTTAATGTAGTTGCAGGTCCGTATTTGGAACAAAATATCACAATATACTTAGCTTTAGAAGACGCTGTACATTGTTTTTTTATAATTACCAAATACGGATTTATATTATAAAAATAAAACCATGTCCCAAAATTTGGATTTGTACGGGAAAAAAAGTTACCATATAAAAATATATAGTTTTGCTTCTTAAAACGTCAAAGTCGCGATTCGAAACGTTAAAATTAACACCTTCTAGATAAAATAATACGGGTTATGTAGAAGAAATGTCGTAAGAAATGTGTTCTGCAAAAGATTAAGTTTCAGGTTGAGCCGTCATTGTCCTTCATTTTATTTAAATATTTGCAGAAAATGAATTTCAAATAGACCCTTTCTCTGATGCTTTGGCAGTAGTTACAGTTATAGGGTTTATTCTATATATTAATAGATGAAGAAAAAACTTTGTACCCCCTTTTAAGTACATTGCGCGCATGGATCAGTGTGAGATTTGGCATAGTTAAAGTTCATATAAAGAAGGAGAGCAGAAAGATAAAATCTATGGATA
Source organism: Tillus elongatus (assembly GCA_964006375.1). Classification (NCBI taxonomy): domain Eukaryota; kingdom Metazoa; phylum Arthropoda; class Insecta; order Coleoptera; family Cleridae; genus Tillus; species Tillus elongatus. Next base: position 255,693,367 of record OZ023262.1, on the reverse strand, counting down.
ATATGTGTTACAAAAAGATTAAACAATACTTTCTTTTAATTAGACAGACGCATTCCCAATGCCAGGTATGAGCTGATGGTTAATATATTAATTAACAATGTAAAACACATATTACTCTATGGTCGAACAGATGTACATGGATGCGTTCATACGTTCATACTGCACATTAAACACATAAATGTCTGTGGTCAGATAGTCGCACTGAGATTATAGAGGCATACTATCTGACAAAAGAACATCAATAATGTTCAAACTTAAAAATTTAATGAAATATAAATAAGACACCGTCGAAAAAGATTTACACCAGCTCTAAAATGGTGCAGTACTTGACCCCTTTTGTCATTTAGGATTTTAGGAGTGGATTGCACCACAGCCTAAGGGTAAGTGTTGCGATGTTGAAAATAAGTCTAAAAGTCTTCTCTCTTGAAAGCAAAATTTACTTTTGTAAGCCATTTTCAACAAAATCACGATAAGCGCTTGTTTCGTTTTCAAGTGGCCATCCTGTATATAAACATACATATAAAAAATTTAACGGACACTAATTTAGCCACCATCGTGACCTCTCTAATATAGTTATGTTTTCTAATGAAAATTCACCTAAAGGTTTCCTAAACTTGGTCAATAATTATTTTCGTGAGGTCGTGCTTCCCATTGTGTAATGACGTAAAATAAGTCCCAATTAACGTACATGGCATGTCTACATTTTATAAGTTTTATAAATAATACAGGTTAAAAATTATATAATTTATTTCAAGTGTCTTCTTTCAAATCGTTGAAGCAAATTAGTTTTATTTTGTTTTGTCATAACTTGCAATCATTACATATATTTCCTAATGGTTGCTCACTGGTTATTATAATAAATGATTTTTGCACGTGCTTTACCTACGTCTATAATTCTTGTTAGTTATTTAAATGTCAGATAAATCATTATCCTCATTTACAAATATTTACAAAACGATATCTTATTCTGTATCAAATAGGCGACTCGTTGTACATTTTCAGTAATCAATTTTTAGTTAGATAAAGCAAAGTATATTATTTCTTCGTCGTATTTCGACGACTATGGCTAACTACCGACGCCAGGGAGCAATTTTACCTCACCAAATTGGAAATTTTGCAGAACCTTTTCTTTGGCAACCAGGGTGAGTATCTTTTATTGCCCAACATCCCATGGTTCACGAGACCGACGGCTTAATGCCTCCTCTGAAAGTGGAAAGTGTGGGCTTCAACTTTTTCGAATACAATAATAATAATAATAATAATAATAATAATAATAATAATAATAATAATAATAATAATAATAATAATAATAATAATAATAATAATAATAATAATAATAATAATAATAATAATAATAATAATAATAATAATAATAATAATAATAATAATAATAATAATAATATATGTTGAACATCAAACTCAACACTGCGAATATTACTGAAGCCATTAATACAGATGCCATACCGCTAGTGACATAGTCCTCTTGAATAATAAAAATTTCGGGACGCAGCAAGTGCGTTACGGAAGTGAATTTTCATAAAAATGTTTTTAATAGCAAATGCGACCAGGCATCAATCTGATTACCGGTATAGCCTATGTAGTAGAAATAATGTACCTACTATATTTTATCACAATTACTTATTGTTTGAAAATGTAGAAAAATTTTACGCAACTAAACTTAAATGTTGGTTTCCTAGCCAACAAACCGTTAATAGTAAATTGAGTTATGAAATTTGAAGGATTTAATGAAAATTCGCTACCAAAATGCACTTACTGCGTCCTGATTTTTTTCTTACAAACATGCATCATATTTCGATAAAAAATGCAAAAATGCTATAACGAATTTGTTCTACGAAAATTAGCTAAAAATTATAGACCGCTAAACCATAAACTTCACCAAACCTACAGCGAAAGCATCAACTTAACTAAACCGACAGCCAAACCATCAGAGAAAGGGTCTATTTTAAATAAATTTTCTGTAAACATTTTAGTAAAGTGAAGGGCAATGACGGTTGAAGCTGAAACTTAAGAGTTCGCAGAAAATTCTTCTTTCTTTTCACAATCCGTATTTGTTTCACGTTCTTTGCCTAAACGTTGCCAATTTGGACGTTTCAAATTGCGACTTTAACGTTTTGAGGAAAACTCCAATTTTTATTTCTTTAACTGCCCATAACTTTTTTATGTTTAAACTTAAGAGTAATATGTGTTTTACATTGACATGAATACATTACCCGTCACACTAGGAATCAATCCTACTGTCTGATTAGACGAGCGTCTCGCGACAGTAAAAACTTGGATGAATTTTTTGTTGTTTTAACGAAATAAAATACGTTCCTAACGTGATGCTACACAAAATCCTACCAATTGACTTTTCTGGCGTGCCATGACATCAGTTTGCCTAATTAAAAGCTAAAAGGAGGAGGAAAATCAACCGTGCCATATATCAAGGTTATGTGAGCATAATGAACTTTTCCTTCCCCCTTTAACTTCTTTCAGCTTTTGATTAGGCAAACTGATGTCAGGGCAGGTCAGGAAGGTCAGTTGCGAGGATTGTGTGTACACATCGCAGTAAGGGAGGTCTTTTATTTCGTTAAAACGACAAAAAACTCATCAAAGTTTTTACTGTCGCGGGCGGCTCGTCTAAGTAGAAGAAAGCAATGTTTAATCTATTAATCACATATTATACATTCATTTTATCTTTCTGGTCTTCTTGTTTATATACACTTTAACTATGCCAAATATCACGTTGCTTCGTGCGCGCAATGTGCTTAACAAGGGGTAGGTAAAAAGTTTTTCTTCATGTATTATAATCCTATAGTTGGAACCACCACTAAAGCATCAGAAAAAGGGTCTATTTGAAATTCATTTTCTGCAAATATTTCAGTAAAATGAAGGATAATGGTGGCTGAAGCTGAAACTGAAGGCTTTATAGAACACACTTCTAACAAAATTTCTGCTACATCGCCCGTAATGTTAGTTTCAAGTTTTTTATTTAGAATATGTCAATTTTGGCGTTTCGAATTGCGACTTTTTGACGTTTTAAGAAGAAAAACTATAGTGCTTATAAGTTCTTTTGCTTTTAGCGTAGGAATCCAAATTTTGGTACATGGCTTTTTTTATGGCATAAATCCGCGTACCCAATATGGTTGCCCTAACTTTGTTATTTCCGAAGATATAAAAAATTTCCGAAAAAAAAACGCAAAATTTTATGAGAAACACTAGTCAGATTTTCCTGGTTAACGAACTTATCCAAGCCACTTACGAAAGGAGGGTACTCACCAAGCTTTATTAAAATCGGTCTATTATTTTTTAAGTTAGCGGTGTGATACATAAATATATAAATATATAAACATATATATATATATATATATATATATATATATATATATATATATATATATATATATATATATATATATATATATATATATATATATATATTATATATATAAAGTCTGAAATTGAGTTGAGGGGTAGTTCCAGGGGACCTAAATAGCGCTCATTTAAAGAAATTTTTTTAAAATTCAAAAGTCTCCTCCTGATCTCCTCGTTAGTGATTTTTTTAAAAGAAAATTCACTAATACAAAGAACACAAACAGAACTTGGGCAGCTGCAAGAACCATCAGAACAAAAATGACGAGCTGTCATATACGACACATAATTGCAATCATAGAACGAATAAATCTAACCAAGGATGAAGGAGGGTAATATATATATATATATATACATATATATATATATATATATATATATATATATATATATATATATATATATATATATATATATATATATATATATATATATATATATATATATATATATATATATGCATTCTACACGCTACATAAGATGAAAGTTAATTTAATGAAAGAAAACAATCACTCGGCTCTACACATGTGATTTGACAAGCTAACAAAAAATAGTGCTGCAAAATGAATTATAACTTCCGCATAGCTGTGATAGTCTACTTTCCTCAGAAAGACATTCTCCTGAAATGAATTTAGGGTCCATGACTTGACCACAAAGAAAATATTCTTATTCCTGTAATCATAATCTTCTGAAACGTTATATTACTCGAGTTTTAACGAAAAAATGCTGATTTGCACCAAATCGCTCCTCATTTATCCCCTACACCTTAAATCGATCTTACCCAAAAACAATTCGAAGCGTTCCTTTGTCGGTTGCTGACTGGATACCAAATTTGAAGATGATATCTCAATTCGTTCAAAAGTTATTGTGCCTATTAACAGACAGACGTACAGGCCAACAGACCGACCCACAGACAAAAAAATGTTCATTCCAAAATCAAGTTTTCTATATGTATTGAAAGTTTTTACGCCGTTTTAGCAAATAGAAAATCTTAATTTCTGTCACCGACATTCCGCCCCCACACATTCAACCTCTTAATTTAATTTCAGCACAAAATGCCAGATGATTGATGAAATTAAAAGTTTTCTAACAAACAACCCCTAAATCGTTATATTACTCGAGTTCTAACGAAAAAATGTCAATTTTCTACAAATCATCACCCATTCATCCCCGACTCCCTGGAGCGATTTTACCTAAAAATAACGCGAACTTTTCGTTTGTCGGGTGCTAACTGTATACCAATGTGAGGACGATATCTCAATTCGACATACAGACCGACAGACACGAAACATTTTCGTTCCTAAATCATGTTTTTAATGTTTTGACACATTTTGCAAAGTTTAAGGGAAAAAAATATTGAAATTTTTGTTACCGAAGCCATACTTCGACACGTATTGACGATGTGGAAGTGATATATATCTCTGAATCTGCATAATATACTTCCACAACCACAAAAACCACTACAGAGAAGATCAATTATTGCAAAACTATAGCTCTGCACGGGAGACATAAATACGACCTCGATGGGCCTAAGGTCGCTGAAATAACATCAAATGCATGGCTTAAAAGAGGTGAGCTGTTTCCTGGAACTAGGGAGTTTATAATGGCCATACAACGAAGTCATCAATGCAAAAAACTATAAGAACTATATTTTGAAATATCCGACAACAAACGATATATGTAGTAGGAAAGTGTCACGCAAAGCCAGAAATCATGCATCATATCACAGGAGGATGCAGGTTCCTTACCCAAAATTATTACACCCATAGGGAAAACTAGGTAGCTAATATAATTTATCAAGCACTGGCTCAACCACGGTTTGCTGAAAGGGGTGAGGACTGCATTTGACCAATACCAAAGGCACTCATGAAGAACACACAATACAAACTCCACTATGATTGCACCATACAGATAACACTATAGAAATACACTCGACATTCTGAAATGGTTCTAAAACATAAATTCAGTCATAATGTATATATAAATATATATATATATATATATATATATATATATATATATATATATATATATATATATATATATATAATATACATCGCATTTCCCAACTTAAAGACTTACAATGCAAGAAAAATCCGAAAGTTTACCTAACTTAACTCTTCGTTAAGCGCGCGGTTTACTATGTCGTTGTTGTCTGATGGCCCACGTGACTGAGACCGAGGATACTCAGTTGATTTCCCTGAAACCTTTGTTTTGAAATGACGCTTGAATCACTATGTATAATCCACATGAAGTATTTGCTGCAATCAGTTCATTAATTAGACGATGCCGAAAATGTATTAAGGTGGCAAATCCTGTAACGTAAATTTCTATTTTACTTTGTTGACGTTAAATCTGTTGTTTTTTTCTGTTACAGTTTCATTAAATTATTATTCATAATTTTTGATTTTTTACTCTTTACTCAGAAACGGTACGTCTTACAGAAAAACCGAAAGAGAGCTTTTTTCTCACAAATTGAATGAGAAATCCAAAATTGATTTTTATTAAAAGAAAAAAAAAACAGTGGCGTAAAAAATTTTTCCTTAGAAATATCCAGTAACGTGCTAATTCGGACGCTACTGACGAAACAAAAAGAATATTTTTCCTTGCAGAACGCGCTACCTCGATGGGAGTTAACGCCTAGAAAATTTCATCCAAATATCTCCAGTCGTTGGAAACAATAAACAAATCTGTTTTTTTCAAACCAAAATTGAAAACCCCGTATTTTCTTAACGAAGCATTTCCGCAATATAGTTCATAGAGCAAACTTATGGGAAAAAGAATGGAAGCCCTATGTTCAAAAATCAAATAACAGATATAGCTTGCTCTACCCGCAATTGCATTGAGAAAATCAAATAAAAGATCTCAATTTACCAAGACAAATTTTAAATACCACAATTAGAATGAGATTTAACTACGGAAAATATAAATATCATCTGCATCGAATTGGCATGGAGGACTCACTTTACTGCAACTGCGATGGGACGTTTATCTGCGACTAGGACCATCTAGTATTTTCATGTCACCGATTCAACACGCAACGAACTGACCTTATCAATTAATTAAAAACAACAGTAAACATCAAATTTCCGACAAATGTATCATATCTGCTAAGTTCACTATTCCTGGTGACTTCAATGTCCATAATAAGGAATGGCTAGCATCTTCAAAAACCGATCCACAAGGGAGAGCAGCGGCGGCCTTTGCAGTAAGCAATTTTTTAGCCAATATGGTTCAGCAACCTACTTACTTTCCTCGCATCCCAACACACAGCTCAAACCCATTGGATCTCCTTCTTACTACGAAACCTGAATGCTATAAGATATCAGTCACCGCTCCCCTTGGTCACTCAGACCACGGCATGGACACTGCTTCCTGCGCAATGTAACCCGAGGTCACACAGTCATCACACCCACGTATCGTTTGCCACTACGCCTCCGCGAACTGGGACAAAATGCGGGATTACTTTTCTTCATTTCCATGGGCGTTCGTCAACTTCTCTCATCCTGACCCCTCTGATATCTCACAAAACGCAACGGAAACTATTCATGCTGGCATGGAATTATTTATTCCGCGTACACAGAAAACTTCTTCAGCCACTCAAAAGCCCAGACTCTCTAAATCCTGTGACATGGACAGAATTGAAAAGGTCAAAGCTCACAAAACGCTTCTACACAATCCCAGTCAAGAAAACCGTCAAGCATTTAACGACGCAAGAAACCGCTATGTCCGCATTCTTTCTGAGGTAAAAAACTCGTTTAATAGCCACATCAAAAACATAGTCTTCTCAAACTCCAACGGCAGCAAACCCTTCTGGACTCTTGCTAAATCTATTGGGAATACTTTCTGCAAGAGCACGTTCGTTGTTGATGAAATTGTTTCTACCGCCGTGGCAAGGCTGAACATTTTACCACGTTGTTCGCCGGAAATTCTACTCTCAAGCCACCTCCAAATGTTCAACCACCAACAGTCCCCAATGTCGCGCATAAAATGACGGATATCATTTTCAAAACTAAAAAGGTACGAAAGATGCTCTCTTCTCTTAATACCAGGAAAGCCTCTGGTCTTGACGAGATCTCACCAATTGTTCTCAAAAAATGCGCACCAGAACTTGCTCCAGTCCTGACTCGTCTGTTTCAGACATCTTACAATAGAGGCATATTCCCTGGTAACTGGAAAACTGCTCGAGTACAACCCGTCCCCAAGAAAGGATCCAAAGCGCTTCCTAGCAACTACGGGCCTATTTCTCTCCTTTCATTCGTCTCTAAAGTGATGGAAAAGTATATAAACACCGAATTACTAACATTTCTTGAAAAACACAGTCTAATCCACGACAGGCAGTATGGATTCCGTCAGCGCAGATCAACTGCCGACCTCCTTTCTTTTGTCCCCCATTCTTGGATCAAGTCTATGGAACTACACGGTGAATCCCAGATTGTCGCTCTATACATAAACAAAGCATTCGACTAGGTCTGGCTCGCAGCGCTGCTTAATAAATTTCCAGCCGATGGGCTACCACTAAAACTCTGTAGCTGGACAGACAATTTGCTCTCCAACCGGAGCATTTCTGTTGTCGTGCATGGCCATTCCTCTAAACTGTATCCAATTAATGCATGACTTCCCCAAGGTTCAGCTTTAGCCCCTACTTTGTTTCTCCTCCACATCAATGACCTCCTTTTTAGCACATACAACCCAGTTCACAGTTATGCGGATGAAAGCACCCTCCACTCAAATATACAATATTCTAAGCCTGTCTTTTTAGCCCAATTAGATGAGGATCGCAGACTCGTGGAGGGTTCTGTCACTGTGTATCTCCAAAAATATTAGACTGGGGAAGTAGAAATGTTGTACAATTCAACTCCACCAAATCTCAGTCTTGTTGTCTATCTCATAAGAGATACACCAGCCCTAGACCCATTACAATGAACCACCAAGTTATTCAAAGTAATATGTCCTTTTCACTTGTTGGCATTTCTGTGGATCGAAATCTCAATTGGCACCAACATATAACATCAATTGCAGAAGCGGCTGCTAGGAAATTAGGTTTCCTCTTCCGGGTTCGCAAATACTTTTCACCAGCTAATCTCTATACCTTATATACTTCACAAATAAGGCCAAAACTCGAATACTGCTCCCACATCTGGGGTGCTGCTGTCGCTTCTACACTCACTATCCTGGACTCCATTCAGAAGAGAGCTATACGTCTCATCGGTGACCCCACCCTTACCCAAAGGCTGCGATCCCTTGCACACCGACGTGCCAGACCTGACCTGACCTGACCTGACCTGACCTGACCTCTCTATCTCTCTCTCTCTCTTTTATAGTCATCTGCAGGGGCACTGCTCAGATGAGCTTTCTTCCATAGTTCCTCCACCTGCTGGCCCCAACAGATCTAACAGGGGAACAGAGCGAATGCACCCTTTTACTGCAGGTCACCAGATATAGAACATCTTGTTATGCCCGCTCTTTTGCCGAGGACTTTCAAGTTGTGGTATTCCTTGCCGGCACATATTTTTCCTTCTCCTCCGAACCTCCAAACCTTTAAGTCCAGAATTAACAAGTGGCCTCTTTTCTCCGTGTCGACACCCACGGTACGATAGTATTTAGGCTGTGAGCCCTCGTGGTGTGTTGTTGAAATAAAAAAATATGAGTTTGAACGTTGGGTGTGTCAGGCAAAGCATTTAAGAAAATTGAATGCTGTTGAAATGGACTACCTGAGACCAGTGACGGGTAAATCAAGGAAAGACAGAGTTAAAAATAAATTGGTTCTTCGCGAATGTAATATAGAAATTTCTATTGAAAGTAAGTATGACAGCAGCGTGCTTACATGGTTTAGATACATAGAACGAATGGCTAATGATGGAATGAAAAGGAGAATTTATAGAGAGCATATAAATGGTAAGAGAGGCCGTGGGAGACCCAGGAAAACTTGGTTGGATGCTGTGCGCGATATATCAAAGAAAGAGGTCACAAGTTTACGTAATAGGATAGTGTGTATGATGAGATGTGTGTATGTAGTAGAAACGAACATAGCTTGTCAGGACAGAAGTATGTGGAGAAACATTGTTAATAAATTGCATAGATTTTGTGGTGTGCCTACACCTTTATGGTAATGACGTGACTGGTGGAAGTAGTAGTAGTGTAATAAAACACAAATCAAATTTGTCAAAAGTATTTTAAAGCATTTGAACTAAATTATTTAACGTTCAACTTTGACTGTTTTGAAGTACGCCATTGGTATTGTCATTAGAAGAATGATTCATAACTACGAAGATTACATTCCTTAGCCGCTGGCTAGTGACCCTGACGTCTATAATATAACTGCTAATGAGTGTGAACTCATAACAAATAAAATAAAAATTACCCGTATTCGTATTACAAGAGGCTAGGAGGCTGAAAAAAAATCAAATATCAGTACCACAGCGGGATCCGCACATATATGTTTCTACGACAAGGTAAGCTGGTAGGTATATTAGCTGGAGCAATAACACAAACTAAGGTCATTTCATTAGCGAACTTTCATAAAAAATTAAATTGGGATAAGAATAGTGTAACTTCAACTGATCACGAATATATTATTTGCAAGCTTTTTTTTTATAATCACATCTGATGTACATCCCACAAAAAAATATATTTTTTTCATTTTGCATACTACAAAAATAACTATGCAAAAAATATTTGAAAATGCGAATTTCATAATTGATTTCAAACACCACTATTTTGTCGCCATGATCTGTGACATCACGGGATAGTACAATAGTCAACAATGAACCTACTTCTCCGAGTTTACATCATGTGTCACAAGTTATTGATTGATTGGTTTCTGCACGTGATTTTATTTAATAATATGTAAAATAAAGCTTATGTAAATACTTTATAGTACCTATGTGTAAAAATACGCCCACAAAAACTCCCGAGAAACAATTTTTTATTGTTCCAATTAGAAAGCAATTGTGCGAAATTATAAAGCGGGATGAAAGGAAAAATCCACAGTTATCTGAGAAAACCGCCTTATATTGTTGTGAAGACCATTTTAATATACGTACCTTTTCATTTTCACAATGAATATTAGTGATATAAGGTTAAAATTCTTATCAAACGTTATTAAGTTAGGTTGTAATTTCCATGTGGTCAAGGTATGTTTATCTGGACAAATTAAGTAATAACTTTACATGTTACTTTTGGTATTATCAAGAGATCACGATGATTAATTAACGAAATTAATGGTTTGCTTCCATTAATTATCTGTAATTAATTCAGACAACATTGTTCTATCAAAAAGAATGATGTCATCATAAATTAGGCAATTCTTGGCAAATTATTTAACTGCGCCTGTTGAAAACCACTCTCTCCCATTTTATTACGCACATTTATTACGTGTTAAATTCATGTAATGGAAAATCCATGCAAATTGTCTATTAGAGCCTATCTACATGTGGTCTAAAAGTAATAGTAACAGAGCAGCAGTATAATCTTAGAATGAAAATATTACGATTTAACCAAACCTACGTTAGTCCAAAAGTCAAAACTAAAAGTGATACAGGGTGTTGAAGTGAAAAATTGAATTTCCTTTATATCTATAAAAACTGTATTACGCTCGACTTTTGGGTCAGCTCACATTGTGATAACCTAAGCAAATGCTTTACCAACAGTTTGTATGTTTTTAATATACTATCATTTTTTTAATTGGAAATGGGCGAACTATTTTGAAATAAATATTCAGAATTATGAAAATTCGCTACATGGTAAACACCTCTCTGACTTCTTGTTAGAGGCTTTTAAGAGACGAATATTACTGCCCGAGAAAGAGTATTTAGGCACGAAGTATTTCAATACAAAGAACTTATTTAATTTTGAGATGAAATATCACACAAAGAAACCACTAAAAGTCTTTAAGGTATAAAAAAGCCAGAAAATACATTCTGTATAAGGTAGCTTCAGGCGAGGGAAATATTTATGGATTTTTTTAATAGAAAATCAGAGACCGATTCAACTGTTAAGGTTTGAAAATAACACATAGTTTTACTGCTAACAAAGCGAATATTGTATATCTTCAAAATCTTTATGTTAAGGCTTTTTATGCGTACCGGGTAACAGATAGTCGTTATAAGTGTCCTCAAATAAGTCCTAAAATCTTCCCCGGGAAGCAGCCAATCAGAATGAGGTATTTTAAAAGTGGAGACGCAGTCGATCTAGGAGAACATTCAGCTGGCACAAACAAGAGCGATAACGTCGTTATAAATTTAGGGTCCTCTGTTTCAGATCCTATAATAATTGTAGTTATTATTTTGGTTAAGTAGTGTCGCAAGCTTAGTGAATAAATTTGAGACTGTGACTCTGTTTAAAGCAAACCATATCTTAAGCGAAGGTAAGTCAATCAAAAAGTCCATTCTTTTCTATCTCCAATTTCACAATGTTTTGTTTGCTTTATTACAGAGGTTTTGGGTTTTTGGCTCTGTATTTTTAGATTTTGGTTTTGAGTTACAATTAAGTTATAACTTCTGGATGTTTAGTTCTGAATATAAAAATTTTGGTTTTCAATTAAGTTATAACTCTTGGATTGTAAAGTTTTGAGCTTAAGCTTAAGAGATTCTGGCTCTTGGTATGTGACTCTGGAATTTTGGTCTTGAATTGGAAGCACGAAATTTGAAAAAAACTGGTTTCACTGGTTACAAATAGCCACCAAAATACTTGCGTCCACACTTTTGAACTGAATTAGTTTCGTTGTATACTTTTCACCCTGTAAAACTGTTTTTGACAACCTGATCGAGTAAAGGCCAGTTAAGTTTCATTTTTTTTTTGCAGTGAAAGATACATAATTATATTTGAAATTATTTTTTACTTATTGGTCTATGGTAACTTACAAATCTGTAACGAAATTAATTTACTGTAATTCCGTAACTGAAATATTTTGAATGATCACATTAACAGTCTCAATCTAATTTAAATTTATCACTTTGATATTTATTTTAACAATTAACTTTTTAGTCTCTGATAAAAGGTTTTTCTCTTTAAAATTAAATCGTAAACAGTAAATGTCGAGCAATGAGCATTAGGCTCGAATTTATTGCTGAAGCATGGCATGCAGCACTTCTCACTAAATAACAAATCTTGACAGGTCATGAAAATAACAACATTTAATATACAAGTTATTTTAGAGCTCGATGGACAATAAAAAGAGCTGATTTTATTGTCGATATCATTGTATAATTGAATCAAGATTTTGATAATATATATGACCTAGTTATATTTATCCACCTAATAAAAACTATCGTTGTGTTTTACTCATGATTATTATAATAAACTTCCTTATAAGCGCCTTCTGAATTCATTAGCAGTGCAGTTAAGTTAAATAATTTGTTGTCAATACCTAGGTGTCGAACTAATACTGTTATCTAGAAAAAGTGTCAGAATTTTGTACTAAGGGTCTAATAAATATGAGTTTTGGTCAAAATAAAATCAAACCAAAAAGAGTAAGTATCCATTTTGATTAAAATTCTAATATTTACAGTTGGTCAACTCCATCTTTTTAGACAAATTAAAAAACAAAAACAAAGTAAATAACACCAGGAAAAACCTCTACTAAATCTTTGTTTAAAATTATTCAATTTTAACCTGCATATTGAACTATCAGCTTAATTATAACTTATAACACAAGAGCCCTAAGAGAAATTTTTTGAAAACAACTTCCAAGAGTGTTACGGAACTAGGGCGCTAGGCGGGGAAGAATAAAATGTAAATATTAGTGGAAAATGCAAAAAACAGCTTGGTAGGACCTCGAAATGCTACCTTTTTCCCATTTCGCAGTCATACCTCCTTTTAACCCTGTCTACCCTTCACAGCATCCCTATCCCCAAGGTCCCGTAAATTTCTTGGAAAGGAATTCTTCTTGTGGTTTATGCATTGAGGGTGGTTGTAGGCATGCAGTGGGGGAAGGAAAACCCCCATGACCAAGTAGCGGACCTAATCGCCTACCCGACCCCCTCAGTCAAAAACAAGGATGAGTGTAATCTGAGAAATATATAGTAATCGGTAACTGCAGGGAAAGGGTTGTACCGGGAAAGGAGCATGTAACATAGCAACCAAACAAATATATAAATTGCGAAAAAAAATATCATTTTTAATTTACTGCACCAGGCCAGCGAAGAAGTTTAAATATAAATAACTCGGAAAAGACAAGGAATCACCAGGTAAAGATATTGTCAACGTGCATGTAAGATGCCAAGCTTTATCTGTTAGCAGTCGATTTATCTAAAACTGTCCGTGGACTAAACTGCAAATTCACCTGAATTAAGTTTTCTTGTAACTTTAATAAATACAAGTTTCTTTTAAAGAGACTTACAGTACCTAGATATACCAAATTTTAATTTTCTACCTTCATAGGAAATTGAGTTATGGGCATTTAAAGTTTTTTCTCAAAAGGAGCCAAAACACAAGATTTAAATATTTTTTATGATAATAGATAGATATGGATGGTAACACTTTTGAAAAAATTCTTCAAACGAGCGTGTATTAGGACATCTAAACCCCATCTTTAAGGTCTGTTTAAATTACAAGTATTAATTTTAGTAATATGTCATACTAATAGTGTACAATTCTTATGAAAATTCACTACTATAACGCACTTGCTGCGTCCCGACATTTTTATCATATATGCAAACATCATGACTGTATTTTCTTTTATCTGTGTATGCGTGTGAAAATAGACATATGTGTAACCAATAGACATTTATTTAAGCAATTTTTGCTTACACTCAAAGACAACCTTTATGTGCTTGCGGCTAACTCAATTGCCTCTTAAGTTTTTACCACTATATAACCCCTGTCCTTATTCCCTAAAAAGCAAAAGGCACGAGGGGTACACAGTACTTCCAAATTATTAGTATAAACGACTTGCCATACGGAAGGGTACATCAGTTAATACACAGAAACAGTCCAGGTCTAAAAAGTTATGATAACCCGAAAAAGAAGACATAAAAAGTTATCAACATTCTTCATAGTTGCTCGCCTATTTCAAGAAAAACTCCCCAATTTGCAGAATAAATCCCAAGGGACATTTAGTAAAACTGAAAAGCAATTACGCGAACTTGGACATGTAAGGCAGATACAAAAAAAATTCGGGACGCACAAGTGCGTCATAGTAGCGAATTTTCATAAGAAATTTACACTATTGTTATACAGCATATTAGTAAACTTAATAAATTAAACTTACACAGACCCTGAAGATCGATTTTAGAGGTCCTAGTACGCGTACATTTGAAGAATTCTTTCGAAAGTGTTACCATCGATATCTCTCTATTATAAAAAAAATCTTGCGTTCTAACTTCTTTTGAGAAAAATGCCCAAAACTAAATATTCTATGAAGCTAAACAATTAAATTTTGCTCTATCTGTAGATAGTGTAAGTCTCTTTAAAATAAACTTGTATTACAACTTTCATTAAAGTTATACAAAAGATTTCCAGAAGGTAACTTAATTCATATTTAGAAAAGTAAAGTATCTGCCAAATTATGAACGTAGCAGTTATTTTTCCTTATTAATCGCCAGTATGGTTTCGTTTTAGTCAACCTAATCAAACCGGTTTTTTCAATATTAACAATAACAAAATTATAATTTCAGACTCAAAGGTGACAATTTTATTCAGGCGTTTTAAACAAAAATGAGATCTAGTTCAAGACGTATGAAATCTGTGCACTATTGTTTCTCCAAATGTCAAAATAAAACATTAAAAAACATACATCCATCGAGCTGGATTCGATCGCGTAACCATTGGCTTAGGTGGCAAGTGCGGTACCTCCTGCGCTATCTCGGCTCACGTCAACAAAAGTTTCATTTGCGTGATACTTTAGATCGGCTTCATGTCCGGGATATTATATTCAAAGTATACCTAATTAATTACAGAATTAGTAGAATTATCATTGAAATACATCCCACGACTGCTTCGGTCTTATATGACGTCTTATGTTTAAGTTTAAAGATAAAATAAACTATTTTAGAGTTATTTTTATAGAGACTTGGCTTGATTTTGTTTACATTTTTAGTATATTATACGACATCATAATATATCTATACTGTGCTAAAACTGTATTTGAGGCCGTTCGTAAAGCTACAAATATAGTGACTTTTAATAATTGATTAAATCCCCCAGTTAAATAACAATTACTTGGCAAATTTTTAATTTCATGTCGTCTGTCATTTTCCATAACTGCGGCCGAGATTTCACGATTGGCATATATTTAGTTTGGTTACCGTTGATGTATGGTTTATACCTGTTGTATGAATCAATCTACGTGTGGCAGTTAACTACTCTGTCTGTGATTGGACTTTAACCACTATGTCGTTTCAACGCATGTCTTTGGGATTTTGTTTTTAAATTAAGCTAATTTATAATATTGTGTACCAAATGACTTAAACTTCACAACATAGGTTTATTTGCACTATTTCTAGCCACATGTAAAGTCCCATTCCAGTTACTCCGATACTCACGAAAATATAGTGTTTTCAAAAAGTTTCCTTCGATTTTCCACCGAAAAAACTTGACTATAAAGGCTGATTAACGAACTCGACCTCGGCTTTCGCTCAAACAAGATTTTCGCCAAGTTTGATTGGAATCAGTTTAGTATTTTTTGTAAATAAATAATGAAAATGTTGGATAACAATGTTATCCAACTAGACCATGTTATCTTTTCTGGTGTGTGCAGTTTTACACTTCATGGCCATCCTAATCGTCAAAATTGTCACTACTGGTCTAAAGAAAAATTCACACTGGATGAGAGATGAATATACGCAATATCCTGAATTTTAGGTACTTACATACTTCTATTTTTGAGAAATTGTAAATGTAAACTTACCAAAATTAGGATTTGGGAATTCATTAAAAAAATTAGTTTATTTATTTATGTATTATGTGAGTTACCGGCATAATTAACATGGCTGGTAAGTCATGGGTTTTTTGCCGTTTTAACGAAATAAAAGACCTCTCTGACGTGCTGTTTACACACAATCCTCCTAGCTGACCTTCCTAACCTGCCCTGACATCAGTTTGCCAATTGGAGATGTATACTCACATGACCGTGATGTATAAAAGGGTGGGTTTTCTTTCTTTTAGCTGTTAATTAGGTATACGCCAGCGCAAAGTCAGTCAGGAAACGGCGTTGAGCAGGCAAAGGGTTGGCAAAATAATTAGAAAACACAAATTTCATCGCTATCATATCCAATCAAATCAAGGATTTTCAGATGCTGACATCAATCAAATCATCGACGACTTGATTTCTGTATGTGGGCATTAGAGCTGTTGGGTGAAGATGAACGCTTTTTCGATTATGTGCTGTTCACAGACAAATCGACTTTCCATAGTAACGGCTTGGTAAATAGACATAATTTTCATTACTAAGTTGACGAAAATCCACATTTTTACCGCAGTATTAACCGTAAGAATAGTTGGTCTATTAATATGTGGGGTGGAATAGTAGGGCCAAGAGTCATAGGTCCTTACTTTTTCAATAGACACGTAAATGGAGATATGTTTCATAGTTTTTTTCGTCAAAGTTTGCCTGAACTTTTGGAAGACGTGCCACTATCTATTATAAGGCAGATGTGGCTACAATTAGATGGTATAATTATATTGTTTAATTACATACTGTATAATTATATTAACTGGTCGTAAAAATGGGTTCTAGAATCCCTAAATCGCGCCTACATAATTTTTTTTCGAAAATTACGTTTTTTAAAAGACACCAACAAAAAAGAAAAGAAAATTTGTTATTCATTGTTTAATACTAAAAAAAGTTTAGGGGGGCACCGACAGGTTTATTCACAAAGGATTTTAAATATGTGATAAGTGTATGCAGTCTTTTTGTAAAGTATTTTATTTTAGTAAATATTGAAAATTAAAAGATTTACTTATTTTACATTCAGAAAACTAATCAAAAGTAATAGAGTAAAGCATGCAACTTGAAACTGTATTAGATTTTAGAAAATATTGGTTGAAAGTGATTTCTTCTTAGTAAACTCGGTACGGTTCTTAGGATGGTCAAGTTCAAAAGTACATATCCAACTGGATTCTAGTGTCGGAATCTCCAGATGAGTTATATGTTGATGGGTTTTCAAAACTGACCTTTACATCACATACAAAGATATGCCGTATTTCGTAATTAAAAAAGCAACAAATACAAAATTATAGCATGTTTACCTTTTAACATAAATTATAATTTAAATATAGTTAAATATGCAATTTTAAGACCTCTATTTGCATACAATGGTATAAGGATAGAACAAGTAACCTGTGAAATGGTTTAAAATGTTAAACATGATAATTAAAATCATCTTAGGAGAAGTCTATTTATATTAATATGCGAGAACAAATAACATATATTGTTACGTTCTTCGGGGTTCTGAATTTGTTGACTAAAAAAATATTATAACTCTCTATTACTAAATGTCCATAGAACTATATTTTACTATATACATACCTTCTATAATCGCTTATTATACACCAAAACTAACTGACTACTGACTGACTCGCTCTATCTTCGGTTCGCCTATTTATATTGTCCATTGAGTAGTTCTAAACCTTTCTACCAAAACTAACTGACTACTGACTGACTCCCTTTATCTTAGGCTCCCCTATTTATATTGCCCATAGAGTAGTTATTTACTTTTCTACATTGTTCAATATATGTCATTTCTAGTTCATTCTCGAAATATAACTCTACGAGTAATCGCTGTTACCAACATACTTTACAACCTGCCTGTGACCATATAAATAACAAAGTTCATAAGTTTAATTCTCATAGAGACGGATGTGACACTGCCCCCTTCTTACATTCGAGCGTCCTGGTCGAATGCTAACGTTTCTTGGTAGGGCGTAAGCCTGTGCATATGGACCACCTTCATCTTGCTCTTTGGGCTCCTCTAAATACAATAGACAACGTCACCAATCCTTTTGACCACCTTATACGGACCTTCCCATAATATCTGTAGCTTCGGTGACCGCCCTTGCGTCGTACTAGATTGTCAAACTACACCCGGTCTACTTCTTTAAAACCAACCGACTTAGCTCGCACGTCATAACGGGTCTTCATGTGGTCGCTCGCTACTCGTATATGCATTATGACAGCAGCATGGGTGTCTTCCCTTTTCATCACTATGTCGAAGCTCTCTTCAAGCAAAGTTCTTACGTTGCACTGATTCTTCCGCACAATTGCTCTTGTCCAGGTGTTTCTACTTGGACAAATCTTCCCGTCGACATCAGCTCTGTACCAAGAATTGTCTTCGTTAAACCTTTTCTGTGTTTGCTTTGCACCTAAATGGCATATACACGTTTCGTCCTGTATTTATCCTATAATTCCTTTTCCACCCTTTTCTGCACGCTTAGATAAGTGGGTTTTCTCAAATGCCACACCCTGTATGTTGTTCCATATTATGATACATAATTTTATTCCCTTTGGAACGATATACGGTTCCCTATACCTATCTCTTCAACTTTGAACTTATCTACTGTTTTTTGTGTAATCAACTAAAATTATGTAATTTCTTGCGAGTATGGCTGCGAAATGGTTAGCATGACTTCAGAACAAACAACTAAGCTGTCACCAGTTGTTTGTTCTTAGTTTCTCTGCAGTACAAGTGTAATGTGGTGATTATAAAAAATGGAACAGAATACATATTCAAATGCTGATATTTTAAATGTATTATTTACCCAGGGACTTTGTAATGGGATTATAAACAGAACATATACAGTTTGAAATGGCACATATCCCAATTTGCCACCAATGAACAGAAAAAAGTTAAGAAGAATTCTAAAAAATCAACTAGATTATGGTTGAAGTAGTGGAGAAAGAATTTTACGAAAGCCAATTACTTCAAATGAAGATAATCTGATAAATGTGCTAGCCTGTTTTAATGTTAATCCAGAATCCTCAACTCGTGCCGCATAATATGATTTAGGCATTTCACGAGCGCCCATTCATAGAATACTAAGGTACTAATGGTATGGACCCACACAAATTCAAGCTACTTTCTGCTTTTCATCCGGGTGACGCCGTCCCACGTGTACAATTTTGTGACGGACTTAATTAAAAATTAAATTTAAAAATACGATCGCAGTGAGTGGTAACGATATGTATATACAGGGTGGCTTATTTCTGCGGTAAAGCTAATTTTCTCCGTTATTATTCACAATACAACAACAACAACAATACAGTGTAATTACCAAAATTAGAGAAAATCACGTTCTTAAATTATTTTTGATTATCCAGGTGTCCCATATTTGGAGGACCAAGCAAACATACTTTTAGTGAATTTTTATTAAGAAAATTCACGAATAGAGAGGTATCGATGGTGAAACTTTCGGAAAATTTCTTTAAATGAGCGGAATTAGGGCCCCTATAACCCATTTCGATGGTGAGCTAAAATGTTTATATATATATTCATTGATTGTTGTTGCCCTTACTTGGTGAAACTTGTCCATACTGCATACAGACTTCTAGAATACTTCTCTGGCTTCACTGTTGGTTTTTAGTGGTGAAGGACGTAGCCAGCGCGTGAGCTAACTGGAGCAAGTGGCCCTTCGAATTCTGGAAGTTCTAGGATGTTCTTCAATGCTTCTGTGACTATAGTTTTGCTGCTTGAATCTGTCTGAAAATGCTGTCAAGCAGCGAAACTATAGTCACAGAAGCATTGAAGAACATCCTAGAACTTCCAGAATTCGAAGGGCCACTTGCTCCAGTTAGCTCACGCGCTGGCTACGTCCTTCACCACTAAAAACCAACAGTGAAGCCAGAGAAGTATTCTCCAAGTCTGTATGCAGTTTATATATATATATATATATATATATATATATATATATATATATATATATATATATATATATATATATATGTCTCCTATCGATAACTCAAAAAAGACTTCACTGATTTGGACCATATTTGGGAATACCCTTATTTTATTAATGGCTTGGATGAGTTCGTTCATCAGATCTCAACGCCCAATTGTTCTTAACAAAAAATAAAAAATAATTTTTTAAAACGCAATATCTCTCAAATTCTTTAAGTGATTGACACGAAAATTTACAACTTGAAAGAACATAGACAGACATGGTTGTGTACCAATTTTCAAACCTGTTGATCAAAGAAAAATAAAGTTATTCGAAATTAAAATCAAAATAATCCTCGACATCACTTCAAATTCTGTAATGCAATATCTACAACGTTGGACAAAG
Organism: Tillus elongatus; assembly: GCA_964006375.1. Taxonomy (NCBI): domain Eukaryota; kingdom Metazoa; phylum Arthropoda; class Insecta; order Coleoptera; family Cleridae; genus Tillus; species Tillus elongatus. The sequence goes on along the minus strand of OZ023262.1, from coordinate 255,672,775 downwards.
ACAGATGATGTTTCCTGTACTGCTATGCTATTTAAATAAATGGTGAATAAAAATGTAAACAATGAAAGTTACAAGTATTATTGAAACATGTCAGTAGGGAGACCATTGTGAAATGTACGACAGGGGCGCCATCTCGGTGCAGAACCAGGTAGTATGTTTCCACGATAGCTCTAGTTAACACAAAATGTTATAGATGGGCACATGGTGCAATCAACTAACAATTTTGTAGATTGTCAGACCTGGCCCATTTATTTTATAATACCGGGAAAATGTTTGCTTTCAAAAGCGCTAAATTTTATCATGCGACAATGTTCTTTGCAAGTATCAAAAGCTGCTCACAAAATGAGAACGATACTGATAGATAAGTTACTAGATCCATAATTTTTATTGTCGAAGGTTTCGCAGGTTGGTTTTTTAGTGAGTTTAGTAAATAGCACTTTAGAGCGTATTCATGTATTTCTCACATTGTACGTTTCAAACAGGTACAGTCTCGCACTTAAAATTAAACATACCTACGTTTGTAGAACGTCCAAGGCTATTGAGCTTAATTTAAAAGGTGCTTGCTTTCCGCGTCGACCGCATTTTAGTGTAGTTTTGGACAAAAGCTAGATTCATACACTTGCGAATTGTGAAATAGCCGCGAAACTTATTCCTATTGGTTTATTTAAAATAATATCGTAAAACTGTTGTTTTTTTATTAGATTTTATAAATTTATTTTACTAATTTTTGTGTGCACACAGACACGATCTAAATGTCTTCTCTACTTTTAAGTTCGTGTCGCCCCAATGTCAATTAAGGGACCCCCTTTATTATACTTACTTATCTTGTGCTTATATATGCAATATAAAAATAAAAAACTCGGGACGCAGCAAGTGCGTTATGGTAGTGAATTTTCATAAGATTAAGATGTTTGATTTATGAAAAGAAAGGTACTACCAAAGGGACAAATAAAATACAATATCTCTAGATGAATCTTTATAGTGGGTTAATTAAATAAAATAAATGACAATCAGGAATTTAATTTATCTAAACAGCACAAAATGAAATATATATATATATATATATATATATATATATATATATATATATATATATAAAATAAATTTGGTAAATTAGCAGTTTACCTCATGGAGGGTTTTGAGAATTGTTTTCCGAAACATGCTTAGGATTCTCCTAGGTGCATAACCCACAACAAACATTTTTTATAAACAACCTCTAAAAAAGTTACAGGACCAGGAGTTAATAAGGGTGTAGGGCGAGGAAAACAACTGTAAATATGAGTGGAAAAGCAAAAAAAATAGCTTAGTCGGATCTCTAACAGCTGCCTTTTTCAGATTTTGCAGTCGTACCTCCTTTAAATGTTTTTTAACTTATAGTAACAGATCATGAAGAAGTTCACATGTAAATAACTCAGTAAAGACAAGGAATGCAAAGGGAAAGAGTAGTGTCGACGTGCATTAGTGATGTCAAATTATATTTATCAGCAGTTGATTTATCTAAAAGTGTTGGATGTGGGAAATTCCCTAATAGTTCTCACAGAAAATAAACAATAAGTTAAAAGAAAGGAAGTTTAATACAATTTTAAAAGTGGAATACAAGGTATATTTAAGTAAGGGACAAATTCGCTTATTGTGACAATACAATCAAAGGCTGTTAATGAAAATCGTGTAAAATAATATATTTACTAACAGGTGTAAGATTTACATTTTATTATTATAATTACGTGGCAGCTGTTTCCCTCCGATATGGATAAATTATCTAAAAAAGACACATCGTTGGGAAAGAGCTGTCATGTAAAATCAATATAATATATAGGTCATATTAATAGTTTTAATATACATTTGAAAATGAATTTAGTTCTAGTGTTATCTACTATCGACTAATTAAAGAAGACTATGTATCACAATTCCAACAGTTTAGTAAATTTAAAATCACATGAAATATAATTCTTCAACAAAAAAAAAGAGGCAAAACAATACGCCTAGTTGGTTATAATTTAAACGTTTTTAATTAAATCAATTCTGATAGTGGTTTGAGATGGACAAATGAACTGTTTTAATTTATAATTAATTGTTTTCTACAAAAAATTTTGGTTTGTTTAAAAATACAGACGATACAATGTTTTTATATGTTGAAGCTTAAGGTTTCTCTGGTTGGCGTTTCAAGGAATTGTTACACATGTTGATTTCCTAGCAGTCCAATGTGACACCGTACATATCTCTTCTTGAACTCATTGTGACACTCCAGTAAATTATTGAGTCCTCGCGACTGAACGTTGCTTATAAAAGTCTATACACTAATAAACGGATTTGCGTAGTATGTACATATATACGAGGCCCACTCATTGTTGTTTGATGATCTTTCGCTACCTTACTTAAAACACATTCAAAGCAATCTCAATTGTCAATAAAAATTGGAATCTTCTGCCTGAGGTCCCAGAAGTGCACAGTCCATTTTTGTTACAATTTGTGCATTGTGTTGCTTGGAGTTTATGCAGGTACGTCAAAAACTTTTGTAGTTTCAAAGTTTCCATTTATTTTGATTGTCCAAATAACTAATACTGTCCCATACACAAATATAAAAAGCATGATTTGGAAACATTTTTTTTTGGTCTGTAACGAACGGTTCAGATTATTTTAAAATTACTCCAGGGGATAGGTGATAATTGATTTTGAGAAAATTGAATGTTTTTTTAAACCTTCAGTAATATTATGTGTGTTTGTTTATTACAAAACTTTGAATTTCATCAAACATCTGGTATTCTATGCTGAAATCAAATTTGGGGTTAAATGTGTAAGGGTGGAATATTGATGCCAAAAATTTCAATTTTTTTTAAGAAAAAAAAAAGACAAAACATCTGAAAACGTACACAACTTGATTCTGGAATGGGATTTGTTTTGTCTTTGGCAAAGGAACACTTCATATTGTCTTTGGGTTGGGTCACTTCAGGGGGTAGGGGATCAATGGGGGGTGATTTTATGAAAATTTAATTTTTTTTGTTAAAAGTCGAGTAATATAACCTTTCAGAAGTTTATCGGTAGAGGAATACGAATATTTTCTTTTTGTTCAAGTCATGGATCCTGAAATCATTTCATGAGATAGTATTTCTAACAAGAGTAGATTATCACAGCTATTTGGATGTAGTGATTTAATTTGCAATACTTTCTCGTTAGAAACGATTCTGACAATTGTAGTGGGGTTACCTTCCACTGCATTAAGAACTGACTCTTCAATCTGAGGAGGTCATTGGTATCTTTTGCATATAGAATTAGATTTTACAGATTTCAAGGCATCTATTTCCCTAAAACATCTGCAGATATGTTCAAAAATATTTCTGCTGCGTGCTATTCATCCGGGAAAACCTGTCATAATAAATTCTCACTGCTTCTTTTCCATTTTGTTTCGCTTCACCACAATGTAATAACAAATTAGCTAATTCACCCAAGGTATAATTGAAAAGTGCATTTTAAAAGCATATACAGCATCTATTACAAGGCTTGTTCAATTAAAACCCATCTTTGGTCAGGTTAGCCTTGAAAACAGTTGTAATCACTCAAATGACGTTTTGCAATGTTAGTTTTGTTTGTAAACATCACACTTATGAGTTCCTGTCATTTGTATTGAACAGCGATTTTAAGTATTGTGACTTTAAAATGGCGTTTGTTGTTAACAATCCATCTAAATATAATCAGTGTGCGGTCATTCAATTTTTGTGTGATAAAGGTTTGCAACCATTGCAAATTCAAACACGAATGCAAGCAGTGTATGGAAACACATGTTTTGCATATCCAACTGTCAAGGAATGGTTTCAAAAATTTAAAAGTGAAAGAGAGAAGATAAATGATAAGCCGCAACTAGGTGCATTGAGTACTGCATCAACAGACAGGAATGTGGCATGTGTAGAAGACCTGATTAGAGGAAATCGTCTATTGTCATTCAAAGCAATTTCAGAAGATGTTGGTGTGATTATATAATCTATCCGTAGTATCGTATACAAACTGGCTTACAGCAAAAGGTGTTAAAAGGTAATCGTTTTCAGTCGGATGAAGAAGTACTAAATGCCTTAAAAGAATTTTTCGGGCATTAGCCACAAGAATTCTTTAAGCAGGGTATACATCAGTAGGTGAAACAATGGGATATGTGCCCTAATAATAATAGTAATTATTTGTAAATATATTTGCCAATAAATTTGTTCTGAACCAAAAATGGGTTTCAATTGAACAAGCCTATTATTACCTTGATAAATAAATGACAATAACAGCGTAATTTTTTCATTCTTTCCAAAACACATTCGATCCACAACATAAGACAACATAATTGCATTTATCTCATAAGCGAGATGAAAATCGACAAAATATATAAAAAATTATCAGCACTAAATGACCTACATAACTGCTAAGAAAGAAACGTCAGTGACAGATTTTTTTTTTCTTAGAAAATTATTAGTAATGGCACCAATGTACCGCCCCTATAAAGGTAACCACACTCTTTTAGCAGTAAAATATGTACCAGTCTGAATATCTATCACCTTCCAAATTTAATGCAGCTTGCTGGTCATGATCTTCATTTTGATATTTTTGACACATCGATCCTTACTAGATACCAAGTTTGTTTTTTCAAATGAAACCTCCGGTATATATATATATATATATATATATATATATATATATATATATATATATATATATATATATATATATATATATATATATATATATATATATATATATATGTTTTAATATTAACTAATAAACCAGATTTTTTTTTCAGCTTTACTTGATAATATGACAGGTTGTTGAGCAATGATTGGTATTACTCCACGGAGTTTCGAAATTTTACTTGCAATATTTTGGTTTTTTGCTAATAAGTCGAAAACCGCTAATAATAGGTAGAACATTATATAGTACTTTAAGAAAGAAAATCAATTGATCTTGCTATTCCTATATAATACAGGATGTTCGATTTGAAAATCTCACATTACCTGCCATTATATGTTCTACCTAAAGACCATTTTTATTGCAGACAGCCTATATGCAATAATTGGATTTTCATGACTATATCAACCTATTAGCAAACAGCAACAAAAAACTCAAACCTCTATCTATGCTGGTTATGGAAAGACTCTTTTGTTGTTGTTAATAAATGGAGGTTGCGAACTTTCCTAACTAATAAGTTTTATTTTCTTAACGTCTTGAGATAGGTTAACAGATATATAAACACACACACACACACAAATATATATATATATATATATATATATATATATATATATATATATATATATATATATATATATATACTTTAAAAACATTACTGCAAACATAAGAGTGTCACAATACAGACATTTTTTTCATTTGAAAAAATAATGTTATGGGACGACGCCGCCATGTCATAAATATTTTCAAAATGAAGACCATAACCACTTAAGAACATAACCTAAATTCACATTTCTATCAATTTTGAAACACTATATACTTCTAATACTCCATCGAGTTTGGCCCACGCTTTACATATAATTTTGATACAAGTATATAAAGTGGTGATATTTGGTGGTTTTAAATTACAAATGCAAATTAAATTAGCTGCAATTTCTATGAAATCCTGTTTTTGGGATTGTCATTTTAGGACTAAGAGTACAACAATTATACTATTTAACTCATCTGTAAATATGTACAAAGTTTTCACATCACCAGACAGACGATCCTAAATTTGATATTTTATGTCTATGATAGACAAACCTTCCCTTTAAATCTTCATTCATGTCCATGAGGCGTTTCTGGTATGGTTGATAATCTGCAACACAATTATAAAAAAATTAGATGCATAAAAAATTCTAGATTCTACATCTAACATTCTATATGCGAGGTATATAATGAACCTCACCTACCCAACCAATAGCCCCAATAAGGATTCAGATGAAAACCCCACTATAGACAATACAGAACCACCAAAGGACAGTTTGATCTCTTTCAAGTCTATGGTTGAATACACCAAGGCTTTAGAGATGATATCCGGTGAGATTTCGAGAGTAGGAAGATTACGACTCCATAATTGAACTACAACCCAACCTACACCTAACCACCACTCTAAAGATTAGGCAGATTAAGGCCTAAAGAGTTATATTCCATTCATATTTTACTCAACCTCTTGAAAATGATAAATGGCTCCAAGCCAGAATGTCGAGGTTCAACAAATTCTAGAGAAAGTTCAACCAGACATATTAGTTAAGCGAATGATATGATATCTGTCCGCTTTACATAAGTCGTCACAAGTTATTTACTACCAGTTTCAATAATTTTCTGGGCATACTAGATCATTAAGTTTTCATAGCCAACTTAGAATGTTCTGATGACAGCCATATTTTTATGGGGCTGAATGGAGAATAAAACAAGCAGTATAAGTCACAAAAAATCAGAGATAGCATCACAAAAGGCTAAACTGGCTTCCACTTTTTGTAAGGAGTGTACATATGCTCATGCGCTATGTTTGTATAATAGAACATTTCTTCATGACAATGGCAATTTTTTCTTGTTTTAACTTTTTTTTTCACATACATGAAAAATAAACACTATTCCTTATCCACTTCGACTACTCTCTTATTTCAGCATGCACAACTTGACGAAACTGAGTCACCAGCGATGCCCACTTGTCATGTTACTTGATTCATTTAGATACCACTGCCATATTTTATTTGTCCACTTTTATATACCTACCAGCAATTTTTACATTCTACTAAATATAATATTACAAGATATCACCAATAATACAATTGGTCCACAAATTATCAAAGAGGTTTATGCACCAGCAGTACATATAGCATCACAACGGAAGAACTTCGGCATAGTGTTAAAATCTAAGTATATAATACAATCTGAGTGTAGCGTGACCAGCATTAACATTGCTTTCCATAATTATAATTATAAAATTTAACAATTTAAAGGAGCACCTATTATAATAACCAGTCTAGCTAATCATATAGAATCCTGTCTCATTGAATCAGACAGGATAGAAAGCTTGTCTGCTTATACTTTGTAATCAGTATGGAAAAGCTTTCTGATAATGTAACAAAATTAATCAATGACACCCACTAAGCATGGTAACTTACAAATGCTTACCACAACGTTAGATAATTTACCATTAGGCAAGTTAAGTTTGCAACATTTCTAAATGTTTGCAGGCAAAAAACCAATGCAAACTTACAAATGAAACTTTAACGTAACTTTCAAAAATAATATCTAGTTTGCCGTGTTGTGGTTTTTCTCCATTTGTAAGCTCACATAAAGTTACAATTGTAATGTTTCTCAAAGTTTGTTTCAAATTGTAAACATTTGAATTCCCTCCGTTTTCGGGTATGTTCGATCCTATGTCATCGTCGTCCAATAGCAACATAGCAACACCGACGCCAACAGCGAACTGACTGACAAATGACAAAGCGCCCGGCATTATTTAATGGCGGTTTGTTGTTTACTTTTTTTATAATTTCATCATCATAAGTTGTTATTTGATCTGTCTATTTATTTTCCTGGAAGTTTTAAAGATTGAACAATCGTATTGTAGCCTGAATTGTTTGAATTTTGTAATTCGTTGTCTGGAGAGTAGATAATGAAACATGGAGTATATCGACAAACATTTCAGGTAAGAATCTCTAAAACAGCTATATATTAAATACATGTGTGAATTCATTATTCTCTTTTCTGTAGCATGATTATTTTGGTATGTCGCTATTGGTGAATTATTATAAAATGGCTGCATTTATATTTTTGTTTCTTTTTATGAAATATTATATTATTTACATGAATTTTGTTATGTCCTTAGAAGCAGCCTGGAGATGTCATACCTGGTCAGACCAATTCATTTTAAAACGTTAAATATGATTCACCTATGGAAGCATGTGGCTTATACATAGCAATTGACATCATAATAACAGTGGAGCAGTACCCATCAAGCTACCAGGATTGCTTATTTTACACTTGTCGCAGTATTCTATGCTATGGAACATTCATATGGGTTAACTCGTCAGCAGCGGAACATGTGTTTATCATGCAAAAAAGAGCAATAAGGACATTGTGTGCGTAGGTCCAAGAAAAAGCTGCCTGATGTGTTCGAGGCCAATGGGATACTTAGGTACACTTCCAGCTATATCCTTCTTCAGTATATGTATTCAAAATATCCAGTGAATGATGAAGTTCGCAACATCAATACCAGGTACAGGCATGAATTAAAAATACAGTTCCACAAAAAGGAGAAAACAAAGCAGATGTTTGATTACTTGGGAATCAAATTCCTCAATTTTCTACCTAATGTTATTAAGATGCTTCCACTAACAAGATTACAGTAGGCACTAGTGGATGTTATAAAACAAAAACCAAGGTGAAGGAATTTATTAGTGCTCTAAACCAATGTGTATAATGTTACATACTACTTGTATTCATTCTTTGTAGTGTGTGTGTCTGTGTGTTAGGCAAAAGCTTTGGAAGGCAAGTTCGACTAGCCACAGACTTTTTTTATATATACGTAATTCATTGTAGTCATAATTTTGCTTTATTTTAACTCAATGTTTCTGACATTTTAGACATTGACGGTACTATACTTACTCGATAGGGATAGTTAAGACATGCGTGAACACTTTCAGAGACTGTCGTCATGTTTAAGCTATTTTCGCAGTGAAGTTGTATTCATTTACCTGTGCTTGATTTATCCATTGCATATTCTTACGTTTGCTTAATTAAACTTTCTCTAAAATCGAAATGAACGCACCATTTTAGATATTTCTTTTTCACAATAGTATTTGATATGTTGAATTTATTTTATGTAACATATGTCACCACATATTTTAGAAGCTAAAAAAAATCTTGCCTCTCAAAACAAGTAATGCTGCAGAAGGCTTCGTTTTTGTTATTGGTGTTTCACACGTTTTTCTAGACGACTAAAGAGTTATTTAGTAAAACAATATCAAAAACAATTAATTGGTATTTATTTAGAAAAAGGAATTTTTGAAATCCGTCAATTAATAACGATATCACGAGTTCAAGTTATCTATTTTGTCGCTGAGTTTTGACTAGAACTGCATTTTAGGCTAAACATGGACACGCTCGCTATATGTCTAACTATTTCTATCTAGTAACTATAGTCGGTACTTATAAAGACAGTGACTTACCATGTACATTTGATGGTCAATAAAGTCTATATCTATCTATCTATCAGCAGAAATGAAATTGTAAGTCTTTAATTTTTTTATGTAATAAAGATTTTATTCTAATTAACATTGTCTTGTCATTTTTTACAGTTTTACAAGAAATTTTATATTATGTATAAATACACCTATATACCTATATTCAGTATTAGTTTGTAACTTGAAATAAATTCAGTTAATCAAATACAGTTTCTTTTTTCAAAAATGCTTGGACACATTGGTTAGTATTTCGAGTTGCAGTCTTTTAAAAAAGCTATACAGTATATACCATATTTGAAAAATGACTTCATCGATAATTTCTTTGAATCAACCTTACGTTTTTGTTGACTATTTTTAAAGTTCTTACATGTGAAGTTGTAGAAAACCAGCAGATTTAAAATTTTTATTCATTGATAACTACACAATTTTTTTCGTGCTTTCAACTCAAGATTTATAATAAAAATTTGAAAGTTGGTGGTTTTGTATCGCTTGATGTGTACTTTAAAAAAAGTCAACAAAAAGCTAAGCTTGTCATTTACAAAAATTATCAATGGCATTTGATACAAATTGTATAATACATTTTTGAAAAGATTGTAACTGAGAATATTATTAGACTCCGAGCATTTTTGAAAAAAAAAGTTGAAGTAAATTAATTGGAATTATCACAGGTTACAAACTTGCACTGTATATATAATATATACAATTGCAGATAAGTTGCAAATGAAAGTTTTTTTTTTACAACTTTGCCAGGCCCTTTTAAAATTGAAGCTTGCTGTAAAGTAACATGTGTACGTATAAAGAAAGTTTGTAACAGCTCACTACAGTAAACTTGCAGTAAAGTTACAAAAGAAACACTTACATATGTAAAGTCACTGGGGGGAAGATTTGCCATTTGCAACGAACTTGCAGGAGGCTTTCTGCAAGTTATCTATCAAACTTACACTTGCTTTGGAAAAGATTCTGCAATGTTAATGCAATATTACCTTGCTCAGTGGGCATTAGCTTAAGGGAAATTACAAGTTTGACACTATTTAAAAAAATATTACCTGGACAGTACACTTCCTGTTTTCAATACTCCATACTACATATTTTAATTAGAAAGAAGCCACTGTAGCATCAAAGGTCATAGGTTATACCTCCTGCGTGACCCTCTTACTCTTTCTCATCTTTAAGAAAACTCACTACTGCTGATTTTGTGGAAACTACCATTGCTAAAAAAGGAAATAATTTTTAAAGTAAGTTCTACTTATGTCTCCATAAATGACAATAAATTATAACAAAAACTAATTCAAGCTCACAAAACACAACAGAAAAAATCTTAGGCTTTGGACATGTGCTAAATTATTTCACCTTGGGTAAATACTTCAAAGTATATAAGATTACCTCTAAAATGATAACATAAAAAATAGGAATACATACCTTTTATATATAGTAAACATCTTTCAACTTTAATTATATAAATTCATCTCTGTTTTGTTGTTTTCATAAAAGATTCGCAAATTTAAGGTTACTTTCTTAAAAACAATTAACGTAGATCCTAACTTGAATTTTGGTCTCACTTGCTCACTTTGCTCTCAATTCTGATAATTTTTGTAAGGTGTTTCTGCTAAAATAAATATAATATCACGATTACCTGAATCATGGTAGTGAAGGAAAGATTTCACCGTACTATTTGATATTTAGAAAAAAAAAAACATTAAAACATGATGTGGATATACAGTGTACGTGTAGCGCTTTCCACCCTAACGGCGTTTAAATTAAAATAAAAAAACAGATGACAGTAGACAGTACTACACTGCTGCATTGACATATAGTGCAAAAAGTTTTCAAGTATAAATAAGTTTTAATTTAAAATATCATACGGATTTGGTAATTCAAAATGTTTGGTTATTGTACCGCAATTATTGTTTGAATTATGTCATTAATAATTTAAAAATATGTTAGGTCCATATGTTTTCATCCTAAGAATCAAATTACATTTTAATATTTGTTAATTTTTATTATATCTGACAACCCTGCTTATTTATATTTACGAACTCTTGTGTCGCTTCGACGAATTTACATTTTTCGGGTCTAAAGTAATAACAAACACATTAATACTCTAACTATCCTTGTCAACGTTGAATGTGCGAAATGCCTATGCAATTCAAACTGATGTCGTAGATTATTTATTTCTTACATATTATTTATTTCTTATACATTTTTCATTTTCGAACAACTTCTTTCCTCGTGGACCATTTAAAATGAAATTTGGTTACCAACTTTATTTTGACATCTCCCTTATATGTGCAAATTTTCATTTGAATCACTGCAGTACTTCAAACAAAAAAAAATATTGCGTTTTAAAAATTTCCTTTACATTTTTTATACAAAAAATTAAACCTACGGTGCTCATCTTCGAACTCATCCAAGCCATTAACAAAATCAAGGTAATCTCCAAATTTAGTGAAGATCGGTCAAGTATTTTTTGAGTTATCAGTTGGATACATATATATATATATATATATATATATATATATATATATATATATATATATATATATATATATATATATATATATATATATATATATATATATATATAAGCATATAAAAATCAAAACCGACCTTGGATATGGGTTCTAGAGGTCCAAATTCGCGCTCATTTGAAGAAATTTTTCAAAAGTCTCACCATCGATACCCCTCTATTAGTGAATTTTCTTAATGAAAATTCACTAAAAAGGAGTGATACAGCAAGTGAATCTATTTACTTTAGTGTTGTATTTGATATTATCTTAAAAAGACATTATAGGCGACAATGTGGAATGTAATTTCGGTAAATTTACAGTTTACTGCAACGAGGGTTTTTAGATTTCTTTTTTCAGAAACATTGCCACAAGGCAAATTTGGTGCAAACAATCCCTAAGAAACTTAAGGGACCAATAATGAATAAGGTTGCTGGGCGGGGAAGAAATCTGAGCGGAAAATGCTAAAAAAAACCATTTAGTCCGACTTTGAAAAGATGCATTTTTCACATTTTGCAGCAATACTTCCTTTAAACCCTGTCTGCCCCGAACAACACCCATATTAGCCCAGGTCCAGTAACTTTCTTGGGGGTTGCTCCCAAGAAATGTTTCTTGTGCTTTATGCTTTGACGGCAGTTTTATGCATGGACAAGGGGAAGGAGAACCCCCCGTGTTTTTAGATGAGGGGGCAGAAACCCTTTTTGCTTTGGGGGTTCTTCTTCCCCATCTGCATGCAAACAATCACCCTCAATGCATGAACCACAGGAATGTTTTTGTTCCGCTTTCTAGTGTATTTTTTTATTGAGTATATTTCCTGTTTGTCAACTGTTTTGTGTATCCAAATAACTGTATAAATATTTATGTTAGAGGTCATGTTTCTGCTTGCCTCTTTACCTTATTTTTTACCGTTCCTAATTATATAAAGTAACGTTTTATAACTTTTAATATAAGGCTACATCACTATGATATATTATTCTTATAAAAATTCACTACAATAAAGCACTTGCTGCGTCTTGAACATTTTTTAAAATTAAAGATGTATTTCTTAATCTTTGGACTTCTTTTAGTGTATTTTCGTAGAAAAAATTCACTAATGGGGAGATCCCGACTTTTGAAATTTTTTTTGCAAATGAGCGCAAACTAGGACCCCTAGAACCCATATCCGGGGTCAGTTTCAATATATATATATATATATATATATATATATATATATATATATATATATATATATATATATATATATATATATATATATATATATATATATGTATCACACCGATAACTCAATAAATAATGGGCCGATTTTGATAAAATTTAGCACGTGCCTTCCTTTTGTAAGTGGCTTGGATAAGTTCATTAGTCAGCAAATCGGACGAGGTTTCCCGGGAAAATTTTGAGTTTTAATTCGAAAAAAATTTCTATCTCAAAAAATAAAAAGCTATGATAACCAAATTTGGTAGGCAGGTTTATGATATAAAAAGTAAACCGCACCAAAATCTAGCTTTCTATCTTACAAGAAAAAAAGTTATAATAAAATATTTGGTGGCAGATCATTTCTATGAAAATTCACTACCATAACGCACTTGCTGCGTCCAGGCTTTTTTAATTTTAAGTACATATATATATATATATATATATATATATATGTATGTATGTATGTATGTATATATATATATATATATATATATATATATATATATATATATATATATATATATATATATATATATATATATAAACATATAAAAATTGAAACTGACCCCGGATATGGGTTCTAGGGGTCCTAGATCGCGCTCATTTGAAGAAGTTTTTTCAAAATTCAAAAGTCGAGATCTCCTCATTAGTGAATTTTTTCTAAGAAAATTCACTAAAAGATGTTTACGAATTCACATGAGCAACTTGTTTTCGAATTGTCGTGAAAGATATTTGTTTAGTGAATGTTCGTGTAAACAACTCTTTAGCTAATTTTCGTAAAAAGCCTTATATACATTTCGTGTAATATTACTTAAGCCAATTTTTGTAAAAAATTGCTAATCTTCGTGAAAGAGATTGTTTGCAAATTTTTGTCAAAATCTTTTTGTGAATAATACCAGACCCGGACTAGTTTTTTCAGGGTAATTTTTTTTATTTTCGGAAAATGTTTATATTTTTTCAAACAACAAAAGTATTTTAATGAAACGTAGTATAAGGTTTCTACTATATATGTTTTACTATCTACCAAATTTAATGTCTTAAAGGACATATTTGAATTAAAAACATTTTTGTGAAAATTCACTACCATAACGCACTTGCTGCTTCTAGATTTTTGAACATAAATTTGACAACAGTGATCAATTATTATCTCACATTTTCAAAAAAAAAAATCGGTAATACTTATTTATTTCAAGTTTATTTAGTTACACCTGGCCCACTTTTAGTAAATTTTCGTAGAAAAAATTCACTAATAGGGAGATCCAGACTTTTGAATTTTGAAAATTTTTTTGCAAATGAGCGCGAACTAGAACCCATATTCGGGGTCAGTTTCAATTTTTGTATGTTTATATATATATATATATATATATATATATATATATATATATATATATATATATATATATATATATGTATATATATATATATATATATATATATATATATATATATATATATATATATATATATATATATATATATATATATATATATATATGTATCACACCGATAACTCAAAAAATAATGGGCCGATTTTGATAGAGTTTGGCATGTACCTTTCTTTTGTAAATGGCTTGGATAAGTTCGTTAGTCAGAAAAATTGGACGAGGTTTTCCGGGAAAATTTTGAGTTTTCATTCGAAAAAAATTCTTATCTCAAAAAATAATGGGCCGATTTAAATAAAATTTGGCATGTACCTTTCTTTTGTAAATGGCTTTGACAATTTTGTTAGTTAGGAAAATCGGACGAGGCTTTCCGGGAAAATTTTGAGTTTTCATTCTAAAAAAATTTTTATCTCAGAGAATAATAGGCCGATTTTGATAAAATTTGGCACATACCTTCCTTTTGTAAATAGATTTGACAAGTTTGTTCTCTTTCAAAATTTTTATAAAAATATCAGAATTTAGTTAAAGGCAATATGTGATAATATTTATAAGCTTCATGCTATGTTAAACAAGCTATTAACAGATTTACATATTTACATTACGTATACTTAAAAACTCATAAACAAATAAAAGCTATAATTAGCAAATAATATAATTTATGTAACACATTCAGTAATTATGAACACGAATACATTGTTCAATGTTTATTTAAAATAATGCCTAATAGAGTGATTTTTATGAATATGTTATGTCGTAATTGCAATCGAAGCATTTATTTCCTTTGATTGCATGCATTTCGGCAGCCGGCGTTCGAGGTGAACGGTAGTTAAGCGAATACGTAGTGAAAATCGTGTTAAAATACGAAGTGTTTTGGTGTTTTTAAGTGAAAATGTATACAAATAAAACAGGCGAACCGCCTGATCGCGGAAGATTAGAATCTAATCCTGCAAAAACAGATTGGTATGAAAAAACACAAGAAATGTCCCAGGATATAGAGATGAATTACGAAACTAATAAGGTAGGAACAGAAAATCAAAATAAAGCCATAGGCGAAAAAAAAGTTTCAAATAATATCAATAAGGATTTGGTAAGTGAAGTTTTTAATTCATTAGTAGAAACTTCAAATAAAAATGTAAATGAAAATATATGTAAAAATCCAATAAGCGATAAGCCGACTACAGTGGTCGATAAACAGTATAAAGTTGTGGATAATTTTTATGATAACAAGCATAGCGGTCCGTACATTGTATATATTCAAAATAACAATGGAAATATAGGTAAAAGTCATATCATAACGACTTCGAGAATTATACGTAATTCAGTACCTGAAATAGATCAAGACATTAAATCGATAGTTAGTGTAGGCCTGAACAAAATAAGATTAGAACTTAATAACGGAAAAAGTGCAAATAACCTAGTAAATTCAGAAATTCTTAAAAATAAAAATTATTACGCTTACATACCTCAGTATTTAACAAAAAGGCAGGGGGTAATTAAAAAAGTAGATTTAGATATCCAAGAAAGCGAATTATGCAACATAATAAAACCGCGCATAGGCGAAAATTTTCAGGTTTCTAGTGTTAGAAGAATGAACAGGCGTGTTCAAAATGGTGATCAGATTTTATACGTTCCAACACAGTCAATTCTAGTTACTTTTCAAGGTCAATATTTGCCAAAAAAAGTGTCGATAGAAAAAATCATTTTCGAGGTAGAACCTTACATTAGACGGGTCATACAATGCATGAAATGCTTACGCTATAACCACGTTAGCACACAATGTAGAGGAAAAGAAAGGTGCGGAAACTGTGGAGAAGAACATAGTAATAATCAGTGCACACATACAGGGACACCGGTATGTGTTATATGTCGGGGACCACATAAGGCCACTGACAGAAATAGTTGCCCAGAATTTCAAAAACAAAAATCCATCAAAAATATAATGAGCACGGAAAATAAATCGTATAAAGAAGCATCAACACAATACTCACAAAGTTACGCAAAAGTAACAAAATCACATGTAACTAACGTAGATAATTTTTCAGTCAACGGTGATGCCAAACTTCCCGCAACAAATTATACTTTTCCAAATTCTTTTACGCATTCACAAGCAAACTCTCAGTTTTATCCACAACCTGTAGTAAAACGCAAACGTACAGATATACTGCACGAAAATAAAATGGAAAACATACGACAACAACATCAAGAAATTGTGGCGCCAACAACATTCAGAACAACACCAATCATAAATCCCATACCCCCTAGATATAATCTACCAAAAGACGAAGATAAAACTGAAAAACTGGTATCTTTTTTTATAGAAACACTAAAAAACATTGGCACAGGTAACCCATTAGACAAAGAGCTGTTAGATAAACTTAGACTAGATATATCACGTATCGTACAAACCCAAAATACATATTCGCGCTGAAAATAATGCAATGGAATTGTAGGTCTTTAATGTCAAACAAGGGCAGCTTTGAAAGATATCTATTTGATAACTGTATTGATATTTCACTGCTTAGTGAAACATGGTTAAAATCTACATTCAATATTAAATTGTCAGGATATAGTATACTTAGAAAAGATAGGGCAGATGGATATGGTGGCGTAGCGCTACTAATATCAAATAAATTTGCCTTTACTCAAATTAACCAGTTTTATTTTGTGGATAACATAATGTGCGTAGGTGCAAAAATTAAACTACATCGTAACAAGATCGTTAATTTTTATTCAATATATATTAAACCTGGAAATAGAATTTCAGTTACTCAATGGGATACCTTTTTTAGAAGCTTAGAAAAACCATTTATTCTAGGGGGCGACTTCAATATCCACCATACAGCGTTGGGAAGTACCAGTACAGACTTAAATGGCCAAAACTTAATTTCAGCCATTGATGATAATCAACTTACTTATCTTAATACAGGTGCAGAAACGCGTATGACTAAGCCAAATAGTATTTCCAGGTCTGCAGTTGATATAACAATAACTTCAAACGCTTTAGCTCAAAATATTGAATGGAGTGTAAAAAATGAAACATTAGGGTCGGATCATTTTGTTATTGAGTATAAGTTTTTTATAGATAATACAAATAGTAGCGTAGATTCCTCGGAAAACAAAATAACAAACAAAAAATGGAATGTTAAAAAAGCTAATTGGGAACAATACAAACAAAAAACAGAGCAATTTGCAAAAAATGCCTTAGAAATAAATACAAACATAGGCTATGAAGAGTTTCTTCAAAATCTAAATCTAATAATTTCTGAAACTATTCCAGTGAATAAAGCTAAAAAAACAAAATTTAATAAAGCATGGTGGAACGAAAATTGTAAAATAGCAATTGATAAACGCAAAGTAGCATTACAATCGTATAAATTTAACCCTACAATGCAAAATTTTATAGAATATAAGAAATGTGCGGCAATAGCAAAACGAGTAATTTTAGATAATAAAAGAAAAACTTGGCAAAACTTTTGTAGTACACTTAATAGAAACACTAGAATAAAGGAAATCTGGAAAACAATAAAATGTATAAATGGCGTGCAAACAGACAACATACCCCGAAGTTTGAACAACGATTGGATGATAGAGTTTATGCAGCTACAAGCACCGGCTTGGGTGGAAGAAAACTCATTTGGAGGCGGTCCAATATCCAATATTAACATCGAAATATTCACCATACAAGAACTAAACCTTAGTCTTAAGAATAACAACAACACAGCTGCAGGGGCAGATAACATACATTACTCTATGTTGTACCAACTACCCCAAATAGCTAAGGATTTATTACTAAACGTAATAAATAAAATATGGCTATCAGAAGAATATCCAGAAAGCTGGAAAACATATCTGGTTATGGCATTTTTGAAACCATTTAGAGATCCCAACTTAGCCAAGTCATATAGGGGAATATCGTTAGCGTCCTGTGTACTAAAAACGTTGGAGAGAATGATCAAACGACGACTAGAGACTTGGCTGGAAAAAAACCATAAATTATCTCCAAATCAGTTTGGCTTTAGAAAGGGATATTCCACTGCAGAAAGTCTAACAAAGTTTACCACAGATATCAACATTTCATTCACCAACACAAAATCAACAGTGGCAGGATTTATCGACATAGAAAACGCTTATGATAATATAAACTTAAGCCTATTGTATGATAAGATGATATACTTGGGAATAGAACCAAACTTTGCCCGTAAAATTATAAAATTATATTTAAACAGAAAAATACATCTTCTAACAGCAAATGAAAATATCACTCCCAGAAGCACGTCAAGAGGAGTACCACAGGGCAGTATAATCAGTCCTCTCTTATATTTGATCTATACACATGACATAAGCAACAATATCAACATACAAGTATTACAATTTGCCGACGATATATGCATTTATGACACCAACTGCGAAATAGATAGGGGAATCCAAGAAGTTACAAAAGCTATAGAGCAACTACAACAATGGACGAACAACAACAACATGAACATATCAACCAAAAAAACTCAGCTATGTATATTTACGCGCAAGAGACAGCCACTGCCCACTACGGTCACTGTTAACAACACTGATTACCCCATTAAGGATAAGGTGTGCTTTTTAGGGGTGTTTTTGGATAAAAAACTGCTCTGGAGGGATCATCTTCAACATCTAACGACAAAAACTGAGAAAGCAATAAATATACTTCGTATGGTGTGTCACACAAGATGGGGCGCTGACACAAATGTAGCCTTAATGATATACAGATCATTTGTTAGAGCCATGTTAGATTACAGCTCATTCCTCTATGACCAAGCGGCGAAAACCCACCTCAATAAAATCAGTACCATCCAAAATAAATGCTTAAGGTTGGCATTAGGTGCACTAAAAAGCACTCCAGTTAATAATTTGCTAGCCGAATGTGGTGAGATGCCTCTTCAATTCAGAAGAAAAATGATAGCAATAAGATTTATATTAAAGTTACAAGCAAAAAACAGCCCAATCCTACTCAAATTGGACCAATTACACAAGCTCACAGCAAGACATCGTTATTGGAGTCAAAAAGCAATCCCACTTACAGTAGAAGCATATTTGTCTGCACTCAAAGTAAAGCCCGATATGTACACCTACGATACGCAGCCGTTTTACAATATAAAATATGAAGTATTGCAAAATGTACAAATTGACTACCTGCCAGATTACTCATACATAGCCCAGCCGTTAAGAAACAACATCTTCCAGGAAGACATTAGTAAATTAGTACCACCAAATAGCTGTCTGATATACACAGATGGATCAAAAACTGACGAAAAAACAGCATGTGCCTATTTTGCAGTCCAAGACGAAAATTCAAAAATTTTTAAATTGAACAAAAATATGTCTAACTACACAGCAGAATTGATAGCTATCATAGAAGCCCTGAAGTATGCCACCGACAGCAACGACAATTATATAGTAATAATTACAGACTGCAAAAGTGTACTACAAAAAATAGAAAACTTCAATAGTCATATTTGTAACAACTATTTATTTGGTGAACTTGCCAAGTGGTTACATATTCTAATGCTTAACAACAAAGTGGTGAGATTTATGTGGATTAAGGGCCACTGTGGCATTGTACCCAATGAAATTGTAGACAGGTTAGCAAAAAAAGCTTTGGAAGAGGGTCAGTCGACTGAGTATCTCTGTCCACTTGAAGATTTTTTGTCGAAAGGTCTCAAATATAGTAATAGATTATGGGCGGAGCAATACAGCAGAGAGACAAAAGGAAAGTTTTACAGAGATATTCAGCCCACGATACCTAGGGTACCATGGTTTAGAAATTGCTATTACGAAAAAAATTTTGTAACGATAATATGTAGGTTAAGGTTCAACCATGCTTTATTCCCAAGCCATAAATATAAAATAGGCCTTTCAGATGAGCCAACCTGTGCATGTGGGGAAGTAGGAAACGCGCAGCATGTTTTGTTGGAATGTACCAATAAATATAACATTATTGAAATTTTTATAGAATATATTAACAACTTAAATATAGTACAAAAACCATTTTGCATAACACAAATACTAGAGATGAAAAATATAGCATTATATAAAGTATTAATAGACCACGTGCACAGGTTGGCTTTAAAATTATGATAAATATATTTAGACGTAGGATAGAATTAAGGTAGTTTAGGTAGATATTCCCAGTGTTCAATCCCTTTATGTTCTCCTATTCTTATAGAGGTCTTCCTGTTTGTCTATAAAGTTGCCATGATAGACCCCTTGGCACGAAGACATGTGTCCCCTGTGCAATCCTGAATAAATAATAATGGAAAAAAAAAAAAAAAAAAAAAAAAAAAAAAAAAAAAAAAAAAAAAAAAAAAAAAAAAAAAAATGTGTGTATATATTTGTGTGTACATATGTCATATGTGTGTATGATTGTGTCTATATATGTGTATATATTATATATCAAACATTTATTGAGAAGTATGTTGTATGATAGGGTGTATGGATGGGAAAGATAAAAATGTATATATCATTACATAGAGTGATCCGACACTATTGTTTATTATCAATCGGTATCAGTTATCGGCTGGTCTGGAAATATTTGACTATACCTCCTAAACTGGAAAAATGAGCTAATGGCAAAAAGCCACAGCCATAATTCGAACAACAACAACAACATTTGATTGCATGAATATAACGGAGTTTCAACATAGTAATATTGACAATTTTACGATTAGGGATTTTCACAAAATTTTATGAATTTGTAAGTATTTCTAAAAAAGTCGGGACGCAGCAAGTGCGTTATGGTATTACATTTTTATAGAAATGATCTACATTATATATATATATATATATATATATATATATATATATAGGGTGGCGCATTGAAAACGAAACAGACCGATTTGCGTCCAGAGCAATATTTTTTTTAAGAAACGCTGAAACACACCAATTTTAATATTGAGGGGGACATGTTTTGACATAAAACTCAACTTTGTTACATCAGCCCTTAAGGGTGGTGATAACAACCCTTATATTTTAAATAGGGAATATGGGTCGAGTGTTACATCATTTGAAAGCTCTTTCTTTTCTAAATTCAGCACACTAATTTTTTTGGAAGTTTTATCAACTCGTTTAACAATTATTCACAGTTGAAGATGCAAGAACGCATTTCACTCATTCCAGTAATAAATGTGCTGATAGTCAATGTTTTGTTGGCTTGCAAACAAAAAATTGACTATCAAAACATTTCTTATCGGATTGAGAGAAATGCGGTTTATTATTTCAGTTTATCGGTTGATTTGATACTTGATCGTACCACCGAAAATTAATTTCACAATAGTGGATTCTGTAAAAGAAAGATTTGAAATAACTACTCTTTTTTTTCAAAAACGATGACTGTGCCAACCGTACCGCAAATTTGTTTAATGAACGACATCCGAACAGACATGTTAACAGAAAATACATTTTGGAGTTAGTTGCAAAGTTTCGACAAAGTGGTTCAGTAGCCAACAAATAAACAAAAATTTTAACAAAATGGAAAACCGACTTTACAAAAAAATATTTTAAAACAAAAAATGCACTAAAAAGTAAAAAATTATTGCGTATTCTTCTGCCTACAACTTACAATCAACTTATTTTTTCCACTCAATGTACGATCAATGCATTTACCACGCAAGAATGTAGGTACCCACTTAAACTTAATCTCTAACTCAACACATACCTATGACTAACAAACAATTATCAAAATATTTATTTAGAGTTCACCTAAGCAGAAAGTTTTAAATATATGTGTAGACTGCTTAAAAGACAATCAAATTATTAGGATCATATAATGTAAAATTATTGTTATTTTTGGAGTCGGTGTCAGCCAAGGAAATACGACAATATACCTTACATTAATAATACGAGAATACCTTATGAAATCTATTTCACAAATGAAATTTTATACAATATACTGTGACAATATCCTGGGACGTTGAAACGACAATATACCAATACCTAATTAAACCTTTTTACAAATGAATTTGCGTACGCGTTTGCCTCGCTCACTCGGCTATACCCCTCCAACCATTCTTCCGGGCGCGCGCGCGCAATCGACCTGCCCGCGCTGCCTTCTGCGTCTATGTGTGTAAAGTGTGTATGCCAATTGTTATATAGTAAGACATTTCAGGTTAAGTAGTTACAAACCCATCTTGGCTGACACCGACTCCAAAAATAACAATAATTTTACATTATATGATCCTAATAATTTGATTGTCTTTTAAGCAGTCTACACATATATTTAAAACTTTCTGCTTAGGTGAACTCTAAATAAATATTTTGATAATTGTCTGTTACTCATAGGTATGTGTTGAGTTAGAGATTAAGTTTAAGTGGGTACCTACATTCTTGCGTGGTAAATGCATTGATCGTACATTGAGTGGAAAAAATAAGTTGATTGTAAGTTGTAGACAGAAGAATACGCAATTATTTTTTACTTTTTAGTTCATTTTTTGTTTTAGAATATTTTTTTGTGAAGTCGGTTTTCCATTTTGTGAAAATCTTTGTTTATTTCTTTTTTTTTTTTGTGAATCTGAAGCTTTATATTTGATTTACTTAGACGGAAGCGCAACGGTGTGATCCACAATCATCATCAATGTAGTCGAAGTCAATTATATACGCATTATTAAGGATAACTTAAAAACAACTGGTTGGATCCTGATCACATTTATATGAGACCACACGAGAAGCATCAGCTTTCAAATAAAAAAAGAATCATCAAAATCGGTTCACCTAGAAAAAAGTTCTGAGGTAACACACAAGAACATCATCAATGTAGTCGAAGTCAATTAAATACGCATTATTAAGGATAACCCAAAAACTGCTGGTCAGATCCTGATCACATTTATATGGGACCACAAGAAAAGCACCAGCTTTCAAATAAATAAAAAAGAATCATCAAAATCGGTTCACCTAGAAAAAAGTTCTGAGGTAACACACATAAAAAAACATACAGTCGAATTGAGAACCTCCTCCTTTTTTTGAAGTCGTTTAAAAACGGGATCCTGAACGTTAATTTCCGGTTATAAATGCGACTACTCAGATTGAAGTTTTAGGACAAATTGCTGCAGACCCAACTTTTGGCACGAGAAAATTGGCCACTGTTTCAAACATCACAAGAAGAACTATTCAGCGAATATTGAAGCATCATAAATTTCATCAGTATAAAATTGATCTTGTACAACAATTGAATGAAGGTAATTTGAGTTTTGTAAAGTAATGACTGCACGAATAGCTGATAACGGGAACTTTCTGTTCAATATCTGTTTTTCAGACGAGTGTACGTTTTTATTAAAATCTACAGTCAATCGTCATAATTGTCGTTATTGGGCAGGTGATAATCCAAGAAATTTTCGCGAAGTCAACACTCAAACTCCACAGAAATTGAATGTCTGGACTGGCATTTTTGGAGACCGTTTAATCGGACCAATTTTTCTTGATGACAATTTGAGTGGCGAAACGTATTTGAAGTTACTAGAAGATATCGGTTACCCTCTACTAATTGACATTATTGAAAATGATGATCGTTATCAAGAAAATCAATTAGTGTTTCAACAAGATGGAGCTCCTCCGCATTTTTCACAACGTGTTAGGGAGTTTTTGAACAGAGAGTTTCCAGGACAATGGATTGCGCGTAGATGTGCTATTGAGTGGCCCCCCAGGTCACCGGCTTTAACTCCTTTTGACTTATTTCTATAGAGCCATTTAAAAAGTAGAATTTACGCAACAGAACCTGAGTTTCTGAAAGAATTACGACGACGCATTGTTAAAGAATGCCGTCTAATAACTCCACAAATGCTCCAAAATGTCAGAGCTCGTTTTGAACAAAATTTGTACTTTTATATGGAAGCTGGTGGCCAACAATTTGAACACTTACTTAACTGAATAAACATTTTTGAACGTTTGGTTTTGTTTTTTAGTTTTTTTAACGAAAAATTGACTAATCAGTGAATTTATTATCACAATGAATGAAATACGTTCTTGCAACTCCAACTGTGAATAATTTTTAAACGAGTTGATAACTTCAAAAAAAAATTATGTGCTGAATTTTGAAAAGAAAGAGCTTTCAAATGATGTAACACTCGACCCATGTTCCCTATTTAAAATATAAGGGTTTTTATCACCACCCTTAAGGGGTTGATGTGACAAAGTTGAGTTTTATGTTAAAACATGTCCCCCTCAATATTAAAATTGACTTGTTTCAGCGTTTCTTAAATTTTTTTTTCTCTGGACGCAATTCGGTCTTCTGTTTCGGTTTCAATGCGCCATCCTATATATATATATATATATATATATATATATATATATATATATATATATATATATATATATATATATATACAGGGTGCCCGATTTTCGAGGCTCACCATGGGGAACTTGCTTATCTGAAGAGATACGGGGTCGGTTAAATTAGAGCAAAGTTGCGTAATCCGGTGCTGAGCATTTTTGAAAAAAGAAATCTTGGATATCGTTTATGGTTTTCGAAATAAATTTTAAAAAATTCGGGACGCAGCAAGTGCGTTATGGTAGTGAATTTTCATAAAAATCTTTTTAATAACAAATATGTGTGTTTTTTCTTAAGAAAGCATGCATCAAATTTGGTTACCAATATAACCTATATAGTAAAAACAATGTGCCATGTTCCATTAAAATAACTTTATTGTGTGAAAATGTACAAAAATTTCCAAAAGTTAACTTAAAATGTTCCTGAACAAACACGTTTCTTGGTCAACCTTATAGGTTAATAGCAAATTGAGCTGTTCAAATATGAAACATTTGATCAAAATTCGCTACCATAACGCACTTGCTGCATCCAGTATTTCTTTTCGTACAAACATGCATTATATTTCGATGGAAAATGCAAAAATGCAATAACATAAGGCGTGTTTGATTTAAAAAAAAAGGAAATTTGTATCACCAAGGACTTATGGGCCACCCTGTGATTGTAGAAATATTATTTTAAGATGTAGCTCAAGACACCCTATAATTAATATATACAAATTTTCTTCATATCTTATATAATAACGGATATATTGAGCTTTATTGATTTTTTACGAAAATTCGACAAAAATTATATACCATTAAATGATAAACTATATAGCTAAGGCTACTGGCAAGCATCAGAGAAAGGGTCTATTTGAAATGAATTTTCTGCAAATATTTTAGTAAAATGAAGGACAGTGACGGTTGAAACTAAGACTTTAGGGTATGTAAAACATCCTTCTTGAGACATTTTATTTCTATAGCCCGTATTAGATTTAAGTTATTTGCCTAAATGTTGCCAATTTTGACATTTTAAATCGCCACTTTGACGTTTTGAGGAAAACCTCAAATTATTTTTCTTTAAATGCCTATAACTTTTTGTCTTTTGACCTACATAGCTAAATTTTGGTAGGTAACTTACCTATAAGGATGTAAACCTGCGTACCAAATTTGGTTGCCCTTACTTTGTTAATTCCGGAGATATAAATTTTTTTCAAAAGATAACACAAAATTTTCCGGGAAAACCTGGGTAGATTTTCCTGGATAACGAACTCATCCAAGCCATTTGCAAACGGAATTTTTTCACCAAATTTGATCAAAATCGGCCCATTATTTTTTGAGTTATCGGTGTGATACCTATATATATATATATATATATATATATATATATATATATATATATATATATATATATATATATATATATATATATATATATATATATATATATATATATATATATATATAAACATATAAAAATTGAAACTGACCCCGGATATGTTTTCTGGGGGGCCTAATTAGCGCTCATTTGAAGAAATTTTTTCAAAATTCAAAAGTCGGGATTTCCTCATTAGTGAATTTTTTTAAAGAAAATTCACTAAAAATACGAAATTTTCGATTTTCGTATTTTACAATTTTCTCTAAAACTATTGAAGCTATATATTTGAACAAGAAATCTAAAAATGTGAATTGTTTCAGTGTCGCACACACCACAGTCCTACAGCGATTGTTACCATTTTTTGCTTTAAGGCGCCATATTGGATTCTTATATTTTCGGAAACAGCTTTTTTTATTACAATGGCGTATCACATGACATAGTTTGCTCTAGTATATCGTTAAATAATATTAGATTTATTGTATTTGTAAGAGTGCTTTGGAGGAAATTCGGTACTGTCATCTGAAAACAAAATTATGACAGTTTGTTACTTTCAATAAGGGACCGTATTGTTATTTTCAATAAGAGAACGTTTCTTAATTTCGTCAAGAAAATGGTATTTTCCAGTGAAGAAAAAAGTCTGGACGCAGCAAATGCGTTATGGAAGTGAATTTTCATAAAAATGTTTTTAATAGCAAATATATCTCTCTAATGCAAGCAGACATCAATCAAGTTACCGGTATAGCCTATATAGTAGAAATAATGTACCATATTTTATCAAAATTACTTACTGTTTGAAAATGAACAAAGAATTTTCCGAAAATAAACTTTAAATGTTTCAGAGAAAACTGGTTTCGCAGCCAACAAACCTTAGGTTAATAGCAAATTGAGTTATTGACATTTGAAGGATTTAATGAAAATTCGATACGAAAACGCACTTACTCGTGTCGATTTTTTTTTCTTACCAACTTGCATCATATTACGATAAAAAAATGCAAAAATGCAACCATATAAGAGTGTTCGAAAAAACAATTGTAGGGATAACCAACGACTTATGGACCACTCTATGATTGTCAAAATATTTTTATAAGATATAGCTTAAGACATCCTATAATTAACGTATAAAATTTTTTGTCGTATCTTGTATAATAACAATTATATTGAGCTTTACCGTAGAAATTCGTCACCTTGTATAAATGCGAATAGATAAAAACCGAAAGTAAACTCGGACGTGGATTCTAGGGGGGCTAGTTTGCGCTTATTTGAAGGAATCTTTTTGAACATTCAAAAGTCGCGCTTCCCTCATTAACGAATTATTTCTACGAAAATTAGCTAAGAATTATAGACCGTAAAACCACAAGCTCAACTAAACTTGCAGCTAAAGCATCAACGTAACTAAACCTACAGCCAAAGCATCAGAGAAAGGGTCTATTTGAAATAAATTTTCTGTAAATATTTTAGGTAAATGGAGGATTGAAACTGAAACTTGAGGGTTTGTAGAATACTCTTCTCTCGACATTTTCTTTACATAATCCGTATTTGCTTCAGGTTCTTTGCCTAAATGTTGAGAATTTTGACGTTTCAAATCGCTACTTTGACGTTTTGAAGAAAACCCCAATTTTTTTATTTAAATGCCTATAACTTTTTTGTGTTTTCACCTACAAACTTAAATTTTAGTACATGGGCCACCATTTATAAAGCGAACTCGCGTGCCAAATTTGTTTGCCCTTACTTTGTTATCTCCGGAGATATGAATTTTTTCCGCAAGGAAACACAAAATTTTCCGGGAAAACCTGGGCCGATTTTCCTGGCTAATAAAGCCACTTGCAGAAGGAGGTACTCAAGATTTGATGAAAATCGACCTATTAGTTTTTGAGTTATCGGTGTCACATACACACACACCTATATATATATATATATATATATATATATATATATATATATATATATATATATATATATATATATATATATATATATATATAAATTGAAACTGACCCCGGATTTGGATTCTGGGGGGTCCTAGCCTGCGCCCATTTGAAGAAATTTTTTCAAAATTCAAAAGTAGAGATATTTTATTACGCTTCTCACAAAAATTTTCCAAAGGAAAACCGAAAATTTTCCAGGAAAAACGGGTCCGATTTTCCTGGATAACGAACTTATCCAAGCCACTATATATATATATATATATATATATATATATATATATATATATATATATATATATATATATATATATATATATATATATATATATATATATATATATATATATATATATATATATATATATACAAATCTCCCTATTAGTGAATTTTTGTTTGAATAAATTCACTAATTACCAGTAATAGTAGTTGCTAACATATTAGAAATGGTTGACAACAAAAAATATACATCAAAGACCCACAAAAACAGTTGCATGGCTCAATAATAGTTAATCAGGACTTAGCGCAGGGATCCATACTCAGTCCAATCCTGTTTTATATATCGCCAGCATTCATACCATAAATGGTGACCACCTCAAATAAATGGTGACCACGTCAAATTCAGATAATACGCCGATGATTTCTGTTTTTACACCAGTCAGAAGACATTTGAAAAATGTGTGGAAATGTTACAGGACAGCATGAAAAAAACTGGATGGACGAATATGCTTTTAAAATTAGCATGGAAAAACAGCAATTCTGTTTTTTTTCCAGGCGTAGGACATCTATTCCAAACACTATCCCTCTGAAAAATAATACCATTGTAGTTGTCAATCATTACAAATATCTTGGTATGGTACTGGACAAATGGCTTCTCTGGACAAAACATATAGAATATATCATAGGTAGATGTGAAAAGGGACTTAATTTATTAAAAGTAGTAACAAACACCAAATGGGGCGCAGATACCCAAACGTCATTGCTATTTTATATTATTAGAGTATGGTAGCATTCTTTATAGATTCGCATCCATCAACTTGCAAAAGATACATGTCAAATAAAAGACAGTATTAAAATATAAAATTGAAGTGATATGTACGACATTCCATGGGCACAAATTAAAGAAGAACGGGAAGAAGAATGGCAAGCATATGTGCAAACCACCAGAAATCATTATATAGACATACACCCCACTCTTCCAAAAAAATGTCGCATGTGGAGTATGGCTCAAGAGAACTACAAGTTGTCATAACAAGACCTAAAACCGAAACAGTCAGATTCACTCTGATCTGGAAATGCCTTCGATACTTGAGTTTATAACTCAAATATCCACAACTCAGTGCGCAAAAGCCACTTCTCACCCAACTCTTCTCCGTAGTGCCACCGACTACAACGAGCAGCTTCCACCTAAGCATAAGCGTCCAAAGCTTATACTTACCCGCTAACGCCCCCGTGGCAAAAACAGAATGGAAACATTCATACCCAAAAAGTCATTGTGTGAAATCTTCCCGACGGAGATATGGACTAAGGTCCGGTACTCTCGGGGGGGGGGGATAGGGGGTAGTGAGTACAGTCTCACAGTACTTCGATATCTCACGGCACCCACGGGGCCGTGAATGGGGTCTGCATGAGCATTACCACCTCCTGTATCCAAAAAAAAGACCCAAATTAAATCATGGTAGATTTCCAGCGTATCTCTGCAGAATAGGAATTCTTGATTCAACCATGTGTGATTACGATGAAAGATCAGTGACAGACTTGAACCACATATTTTTTGCATGTCCTCTGAATTATGACCAAACAATTGTCCTATTCCATAATCTTTTAAATTTCAAAATATAACTACCGACCTAAAGTACAGTCTTATTAAGTAGTAACGATAGAAAGGTTTTTAGACCTTTATCAGCTTTCTTATACTGTATAAAACTAGATATATGATATTCCTTAGGAGAGTAATTTGATTTAAAGATAAAAAAATCTTGCATTATTTATATTAGTGTGTGTGTAGACATATATTCGTACATGCTGCAAACATCAAACGAAACCAGTTTACTATTTGGAGTATAATTATGTAATTAAATATTTTTGTTAGTTGGTACAAATCTTTATCTGAACGTTTTGGAATATAATTGTGTATTTTCTAATAAGCGAATCTAAATTTATTTTACTGGATCTTCGTAGAAAAAAATCACTACTGAGGAGATCGCGACTATTGATTTTAAAAAAAACATGACATTTCTTTAAATGAACGCAAACTAGCCGCCTAAGAAACATATGCGGGGTTAGTGTTACACCGATAACGCAAAAAAAGATCCAATCTTGATTAAATTTCGTAAGTGCCTGCCTTTTGCTTGGACGTATTCGTTGGTAAGGAAAATCGCACTAGCTTTTTCATAACACAGCTATGGCAACGAAATTTTGGGGCCAGGTGTATACCATGACAAGTAAACTATCTACCAAAATTTAGATCTCTAAGTTGAGATAAAAAAAGTAATTCCATTTAAAAAGAAATTGGGTGTCACTGATGAACAGAGAAACGTAAAAAAATAACAAATCAGAATCTGTTATATATTACAGACAAATATTAAATCTTTTGGTGCAAAAATGCCAATAAATACAAGAAAAATTATTTTAAATGTTTTTATAATTTTTCTTCCTAAAACGTCAAAGTCGAGATTTAAAACGTCCAAATTAGCCAATTTGAAGGACCTGAAACGAATACGGGTTATGTAGACAAAATGTGACAAGACGTGTGCTTTACAAAACCTTAAGTTTCAGCTTCAACCGTCTTTGTTCTTCATTTTACCAAAACCTTTCCAGAAAATTCATTTCAAATAGACCCTTTCTCTGATGCTTTGGCAGTAGTTTTAGTTATAGAGTTAGTCTATAATTTTTAGCGAATTTTCCTGGAAAAAGTTCGCTAAGCAGGAGAACGCGACTTTTGAATTTTAAAAAGATTTCTTCAAATAAGCGTGAACTAGGTCCCCTAGAACGCATATCCGGGGTTAGTTTCAGTTTCTACCTGTTTACATACATACAGGGTGACGCATATCTACGGTAAAGCTCTATATATCTGTTATTAAACAAAATAGCAGGAAAAGTTTTATATGTTAATTATAGGTGTCTTGAGCTGGATCTTATAAAATTAATTTGACAATCACAGAGTGGCTCATAAGTCGTTGTTGATACAATTTTTTTTTTAATCGAACACATTATTGCAATTTTGCATTTTCCATCGAATTATAATGCATGTTTTGTAAGGAAAAAAAAACTTTGAAAGCGTTCATCGTTCTCAAGTTATTTTAATTGTTTTCCAACTTTTTACATTTTTGACACATTCCAAAAATTATGATACAGCGTTTTTATCAATAGATAGGTCAGTCCTATGAAATTGACGCATTCAAAGAGGTTTTCGTTTATATTATTCGTCGAAAAAATCGAGATGCTGTATACAGGGCGCTCTCAAATAGCGACTGAATTTGAAAAAATGCAAACTGCCGTAACTCAATGTTTTCAAATAGAGGTGCCTGTATTTTGTGTTTCAGAATTAAAGGGCATGACCTATGCTTCAAGTCTTGGATAACACTCCCTATACCTACAGACCCTAGTTTTGGATACATTTACATTTACAATATCATGATTCATGTAGGGATCGGTTTTAATTTTTTTTTATTTTTCTATTCAATTCTAATAACCGATCAGAGTGTCATTATTTAGCGAATTTTTGGAGAAAAATATTGGAATATTTAAATTACATTTACATAATACAGTTACAAGTAGTTGATAAAGTGTGTTTTCATAAATGTCAAATGAAATTTTGAAGTGACAATTTTAAGACATACGGACTTCCACTGGTTCAAATTTCCGTGAAAAGTAAAAGAAAATATTTTTTTTCCATTTTCTTTTTTTTTTAAATTTTAATTACAGATTAGGTATATATTTTAAATGTTATGTATTCTTTTAGCAAATTTTCGTGTCAAGAAATATTTAGTCAGGTTTCGCAGAAATATATTTGTGTTTCCGTTTTTTACCAATATATATCAGTCCCATGACGTTGAGGCATTCAGAGAGGATTTCGTTCATATTATTCTTCGAAAAAATCGAGATGGCGTATACACGGCGCTCTCAAATAGTGACTGAATTTGAAAAAAAATTAAGCTGTCCCAACTCAATTTTTTTAAATGTAAGAGCCTGCATTGGTGTTTCCAAAATGAAGGGCATGCCCTCTGCTTCAAGTTTTATATAACACTCCCTATACCTACAGACTTGGAAATATTTACATTATGATCGCATACCATTCTAATATCCAATCAGATTATGCGATTATTTAGCGAATTTTCGAAGAAAAATATTAAAATCTTTAAATTAACTTTGGTTCAAAAAAGGGAAGAAATAATAAATTTGATAGGATTATCTACTTTTACATTTTCATAATATATAAATACTCGGTAAGTTGATTTAAAAAACTCAAAGACGCAGCAGGTGCGTTATGGTAGTGAATTTTCATAGAAATGATCTGGCACCAAATATTTTATTATAACTTTTTTTTTCTTGTAACATAGAAATCTGAGTTTTTGTGTATAGTTTAATTTTTATATCGTAAACCTACCCACCAAATTTGGTTATCATACCTTTTGTATTTTTTGAGATAATTTTTTTTTTGAATGAAAACTCAAAATTTTCCCGGAAAACCTCGTCCGATTTTCTTGACTAACGAACTTATCCAAGCCACTTACAAAAGGAAGGTACATGCCAAATTTTATCAAATTCGGCCCATTATTTTTTGAGTTATCGGTGTGATACATACATACATATATATATATATATATATATATATATATATATATATATATATATATATATATATATATATATATATAAATTGAAACTGACACCGGATATGGGTTCTAGGGGTTCTAGTTCGCGCTCATTTGCAAAAAAATTTTCAAAATTGAAAAGTCGGGATCGCTCCGTTAGTGAATTTTTTCTACGAAAATTCACTAAAATGTCAAATGGACCTTTAAAGTGGCAGACTTAAGTAATGTTCTTATTCCTGACAGCTTGTGGCATGAAAATATGATTCTTTTCCGCTTATATTTTTCTTTACTTCCACTGGTTCAAATTGCCGTAAAAACTTTACTTTTTTTTTAAATAATAATTACTGATTAGATATATAATTTGAATTTTATGTATTCTTGTAGCACATCTTTGCGTAAAAAATAGTTAGTTAATTTTGCGTAGAATTCTTTTTTTTTTGCGTTTCCGTTGAAATAATTGTTTGTAAGATTTTTGTGAAAATTTTGTAATTGATAATAACTGTTAAATAAGTTATTAAAAAAAATATGTTTGCAAATTTTCATGAAAATTTGGTTTTTACAGTTTTTTCGAAAAGCTTTTCGTGAGTAATTATATCTTGGCAGGTGGACAATTAGCTTGAAGAGGTTCGTTGGCCAGGAAAGTCGGGCAAGTTTTTTCGGGAACATTCTAAGTTTATTTTCGGAAAAATTTGGTACTTTTTCAAACAATAAAGTTACTTCGATAAAGGTGGTACATTGTTCTAACTATCTAGGTTATACTGGTAACCAAATTTGATGCCCGCTGGCATGAAAAAAAAGACACATTTACTATTATTTTTTTAAAATAAAAATTGATTACCATCACGTACTTGCTACGTCTAGACTGTTTTTATTTGATGAATATAATATGGGTTATTAACAAAACTAGCCTAATATCTCAGGCTCACTTATAGATTCACTACTTATAAATCTAGAAGATCGTCTAGTTTGATAATTTTACTGTTATCCGTAGTAAAGCTGGTCAAAGATATAAATACATATAACCTAACTAACATTAACATAATTTGATATTTAGATAGAATTGTGTAAATTGTCTTGAATGTTTCGTTCACATTTTATGTTTTTTGATAAAATCAAGGTCTTAATTAAAAGACACGACCTTCTCAAGTTGGAAAATAGTGTTTAGAATTTCTTGCACAAGAAGCTTTTATTAGACACCGTAAACATGTATCTACGCATAATGTTTCAGCTGTATTAATTAGAAGGGGGCGTGTAGTAGGTACTCACATTTCTCTCCAGTAGCCACCGATAAACAAATGACTATCACAAGAAAACACGCGACGTACAATCTGTTGACCAACATGACGGACCTCTCCTTCTACGCGGTTTTCACACTACTGACACTAACAGAATATTCTGGCTATCATATGTGAATAAATTTATTATCTTACAGTTCTGTATTTTCACACATTCATTCTCAGAAGCAGTGTTTTTAACCGTCAGAATCATTTCGGTCTTTTCTCTGCGAAGGACGTGGACACGCTAAGTTAATTACTTACCTGATATTCATGTAAAATGGGTTTCCCATCCGTCTCAAGTTATTTCCATAAATAAGTACTTCTGGCTAGTATTTAATTATGTGTGTAATGCTTATATTATTCTGTTTAAAATTTTAGCCATAGCATATGCCTCTGCATACACACATCCCTATGTGTATAGGTAGGTGGGTCGATAATACAAGAACGAAACAGGTGGAGAAAGGTTAGGAACGAAAACAGAAAAAGTCTGGACACAGCAAGTGCGTTATGGTAGTGAATTTTCATTGAAATGTTCTGCCACAAAAATTTTATCATAACCTTTTTTTCTTGTAACATAAAAATATAAATTTTGGTGTATAATTTACTTTTTATATCGTAAACCTACCTGCCAAATTTTGTTATTATAGATTTCTTATTTTTTGTGATAAAATGTTTTTTCGAAAGGAAACTAATAATTTTTCCAGAAAACCCCTCCCGATTTTCCTGGCTAACGAACTTATTCAAGCCACTTGCAAAAAGAAACCACGTGCCAAATTTGATCAAAATCGCCCCATTATTTTTTGAGTTATCGGTGTGATATATATATATATATATATATATATATATATATATATATATATATATATATACATATATATATATATATATATATATATATATATATATATATATATATATATATATATATATATAAATTGAAACTGACCTCGGATATGGGTTCTAGGGGTCTTAGTTCGCGCTCGTTTGCAAAAATTTTTTCAAAATTCAAAGGTCGGGATCTCTCCATTTGTGAATTTTTTCTACGAAAATTCACTAATAGAAAGTTATTATTTGCTATATCTATGACGTCACTGACATTTGCAGAAGTAAAAAAGGTAGCACATTTTTAAATTAATCTTTCTCGTACTTTTTGACCTTTTTGCGTAAAGATAAGTTACTCTTTTCTGTAATATGTAATAGATTTTGTTCCCCATAAATATTTTGGTATTGCTTTGCTTCCCTGGTCGCCAGAGTGACATAAAAAAAAAGAAATAAAAATGTCTACAACTTTTTTCTTTCAACCTAGAGATCTAAATTTTGGTGAATATTATACTTTTAATAAAATTACCTAACAGAAACCGGCATATTATATTTAGTTGTCATACCTTTCTTACTTTAAGAATTTTTTTTTTAACGAAACCCAAAATTTTACCGGAAAAACTGGTCCCTTTATCCTGGCTAACGAACTTATCCAAGACACTTGCAAAAAGAAGATGGTTACCGAATTTGATAAAAATCAGCCTATATTTTTTGAATTATCGATGTGGTACATATATAATATATATACATACATACATACATATATATATATATATATATATATATATATATATATATATATATATATATATATATATATATATATATATATATATATATAAATTGAAACTGACCCCGGATATGGGTTCTAGGGGTCCTACTTCGTGCTCATTTGCAAAAAAAAATTCAAAACTCAAAAGTCGGAATCTCCCCATTAGTGAATTTATTCTACGAAAATTCACTAAAATTTAAACCGGTTGCAGAAAAAAAACTCTTCTGAAGTTACAAATCCCCATGTCCGTGTTAACTGTGGAACGGTTTTACCAACAAGAAGTCTTTCTCTTTCCATTAGTGTTTTTTCAACCAAATGCCACTGAACAAAAATTACTGAAATTAAACAATCTAATCATATAACGTTAAAATTGAAGACAAACAAAGGTAAAAAAAAGTTGAAAGAGAAATTCAATCATAACTGAGATTTAAACCAATACCCCTTTGCTCATGAGCTAGTTATGAAAGCCGCTGCGCTAACGAAGCTTGAGAAACAAAGTGTAATGACAGGCAGATAACGCATAATCGTCTCCAGTAATTTAGTCGTAATATGTGAGGGTATTTTAGAGACATTTTGCAACTATTTTAACAAATGAGAAGAGCAGCATAAATCAAGAACATTCTAATATACATTTCTTGCAATATTTATCAATGATAAACCGCATTATACCAATTCTCACGTTTCAAATCTCCAGTGTGATATTTACAGAAGAAAAATGATCTGGCACCAAATATTTTATTATAACTGTTTTTTCTTGTAACATAGAAATCTAAATTTTGGTGTATAGTTCACTTTTTATATCGTAAACCTACAAATTAAATTTGGTTACCATAGATTTCTTATTTTTTTAAATATGATTTTTTTTCGAAAAAAACTCAAAATGTTTCCGGAAAACCTAGTCCGATTTTCCTGGGTAACGAACTTATCCAAGACACTTACAAAAGGAAGGCACATACCAAACTTGATCAAAATCCGCCCATTATTTTTTGAGTTATCGTGACCTGACATGACCTGACCCCGGATATGGGTTCTAGGGGTCCTAGTTCGCGCTCATTTGCCAGAAATTTTTTAAAATTCAAAAGTCTGGATTTCCCCATTAGTCAATTTTTTCTACAAAAATTCACTAAAAGTTCGGGACGCAGCAAGTGCGTTATGGTAGCGAATTTTAAGTAGATGCTTCAAATTTGAATGACTCAATTTTCTGTTAACCCAGAAAGTTGAGTTTTGGTATGCAGTAAGGTCTTGCTTAATTATTAAGGTAACATATCCACCAAACTTCATCAATAAAGAGAGAGAGATAAACATAAAAAATAGAAACTGACGCCGGATATTTTTTTTTTAATTTCAACAACACACCACGAGGGCTTACAGCCTAAATACTATCGTACCGTTGGTGTCGACAAGGAGGAAAGAGGCAACTTGTTAATTCTGGACTTGAAGGTTTGGAGGTTCGGGGGAGAAGGAAAAACATGTGCCGGCAAGGGATTCCACAACTTGGAAGTCCTCGGGACAAAAGAGCGGGCATAAAAAGATGTTCTATGTCTGGTGACCTGGACAGTAAAAGGGTGCATTCGCTCTGTCCTGGTAGATTTGTTGGGGGCAGCAGGTAGAGGAACTATGGAAGAAAGTTCCTCTGAGCAGTGCCCGTGCAGATATCTATAAAGGAGAGAGACGTCACCAACGGCACGTAGGTGGGCAAGGGATGGCAGCCTTTGGGTGAGGGTAGGCTCACCGATGAGACGTATAGCTAATTGGAGTCCAGGATAGCGAGTGTAGAAGCGGCAGCAGCACCCGAGATGTGGGAGCAGTATTCGAGGTTTGGTCTTATTTGTGAAGTATATAAAGTATAGAGATTAGCTGGTGAAAAGTATTTCGAGCCCGGAAGAGGAAACATAATTTCTTAGCAGCCGCTTCGGCAATTGATGTGACATGTTGGTGCCAATTGAGACTTCGATCCACAGAGATGCCAACAAGTGAAAAGGACTCATTACTTTGAATAACTTGGTTGTTTATTATAGGGCTGGTTACTAGGGCTGGTGCATCTCTTATGAGAAAGAAAGCAAGACTGTGATTTGGTGGGGTTGAATTGTACAATATTTCCACTTCTCCAGTCTAATATTTTTTGAAGATCCACGGAGATAGAACCCTCCATGGGCCTGCGATCCTCATCTAGGTGGGCTAAAGAGACAGGCTTAGAATATTGTATATTGGAGTGGAGGGTGCTGTCGTCCGCGTAACTGAACTGGGTTGGATGTGCTAGAGAGGAGGTCATTGATGTGGAGAAGAAACAAAGTAGGGGCTAAAGCTGAACCTTGAGGAACTCCTGCATTAATTGGATACAGTTTAGAGGAATGGCCATCCACGACAACAGAAATGTTCTGGTTGGAACGGAAAATTGCTGTCCACGTACAGAGTTTTGGTGGTAGGCCATAGGCCGGTAGTTTATTAAGCAGCGCTGCGTGCCAGACCTGGTCGAATGCTTTGGATATGCCTAGAGCGACAATCTGGGATTCACCGTGTAGTTCCATAGACTTGTTCCAAGAATGGGTGATAAAGGAAAGGAGGTCGGCAGTTGATGTGCGCTGACGGAATCCATACTACTTGTCATGGATTAGACTGTGTTTTTCAAGAAATTTTAGTAATTCGGTGTTTATATACTTTTCCATCACTTTAGAGATGACTGAAAGGAGAGAAATAGGCCTGTAGTTGCTAGGAAGCGCTTTCGATCCTTTCTTGGCGACGGGTTGTACTCGAGCAGTTTTCCAGTTACTAGGGAATATGACTCTATTGTAAGATGTCTGAAACAGACGAGTCAGGACAGGAGCAAGT
Source organism: Tillus elongatus (assembly GCA_964006375.1). Classification (NCBI taxonomy): domain Eukaryota; kingdom Metazoa; phylum Arthropoda; class Insecta; order Coleoptera; family Cleridae; genus Tillus; species Tillus elongatus. The sequence goes on along the minus strand of OZ023262.1, from coordinate 255,634,439 downwards.
TCTGGTGCGCATTTTTTGAGAACAATTGCTGGGATCTCGTCAAGGCCAGAGGCTTTCCTGGTATTAAGAGAAGAGAGCATCTTTCGTAGGTTTTTAGTTTTGAAAATGGTATCCGTCATTTTATGCGCGACATTGGGGACTGTTGGTGGTTGAACATTTGGAGGTGGCTTGAGAGTAGAATTTCCGGCGAACAACGTGGTAAAATGTTCAGCCTTGCCCAGGGCGGTAGAAACAATTTCATCCCCTGAGACAAGAGGTGGGAACGTGCTCTTGCAGAAATTATTCCCAATAGATTTAGCAAGAGTCCAGAAGGGTTTGCTGCTGCTGGAGCTTAAGAGGACTTTGTTTTTGATGTGGTTATTAAACGAGTTTTTTGCCTCAGAAAGAATGCGGACATAGCGGTTTCTTGCGTCGTTAAATGCTTGACGGTTTTCTTGACTGGGATTGTGTAGAAGCTTTTAGTGAGCTTTGAACTTTTCAAGTCTGGCCTTGTCCTGCTTTGGAGCCATTTTCAAGAGGTAAAGGAAATATGTAAGGACATGAACGCTAAGTCCTCAGTCTACCTACTCCTTAGAGTGGTGGACAAAGGTGGGTTGGGTTGTTGTAGCTCGATTACATCGCCTCAATTTGCCTACTCCCCAAATATCGCCGTAGATCGTCTGTAACGTATCAGTGTGTTCAACCCTAGGCCTAAGAGAGATCTGGCTGTTCGTTGCAAGTCTTGTATTGTATGTACCGTTTCGTATACCTGCTTCGTTATCAGTGAAATTAGTCGGGTCACGGTCAATTAAGTCACGGGCTTTCGTCACGGTACTTAAAGGATTAAGAGGATTGCAGGTATTCGTTGAGTTAAGTAATGGGGAAATACAATCGTCTGTTGAATGTATTGTCTTTTTGTGTGTTTGTAATGAATATATAATAGGTTTCCAAGTAATCGAAAGACGAAGACCATCATCTCTCTTATTCAAACAATCAGGAGGTTTTTCGATCTCGATCGCTTCGCGGATAATTCTGGTTTTGAAGATGTATGCCTGGGCTGTTGTTTTGGCATTGTCAAAGTGTCTTTTTTGTCCTGTATGAATATGATGCATGGCCAGCGCCGATGAGGGGGCGGATTTCTAACTGCGAGGGTGTGTTCATATATTCTATTGTGGGTGCATCTATTTGTTTGTCCTACATAAGTTCGGGAACAGTCGGAGCAAGGAATTTCGTAAACTCCGTGGGCTTCGTTTGGAATCGTATCCTTGGGAGTTTTTATCAGATTTGACAGTTTTTGCTCTGTTGTGACTATGGTTTTGATATATTATGGGTTGTAAAAATTCGGCTGATTTTGTCGGTGAGACCTTCAATGTATGGTAAAAACGCCTTGTGTTGTTGTGTGGACTCTGTCTGTTCTTGTTGTGGTTTAGTGGTTTGTTGTTGTTCCTTTCTAATGTTTCGTAGTATGTGATTGTTGTCGTATCCGTTTTCTGGCAATGTCTGTCTTAAAAAGTTTAATTCTGCCTGTTTATTATTGTTGTTCGTTAGTCTAAGCGATCGTGTTACTAGTGTTCGTACCACGGAATTTAGTTGCGATGGGTGATGGTGAGATTGGGCGTTAAGGTAACGATTAGTGTGGCTTGCTTTTCGGTAAACAGTGTAAGAAAATCCTCTGACTGGGTTTTTAGTGATGTGTACATCTAAGAAAGACAAAGAAAAATTATTTTCTATTTCCATGGTGAACTGGATTTGGGGGTTGATGTTATTTAGGTAAGAAAGGAATTCGTCTAGAGATTCTTTACCGTGTGGCCAGACAGCAAAAATGTCGTCAATGTATTTTAACCAGCAGCTTGGTTGGTTTAAGTTGGGATGAATTGAGCGCTTGTGTTTCGAAGTTTACCATGAAAATGTTAGCCAATGCAGGAGATAGTGGTGAACCCATTGGAGCACATCGAACTTGCTTGTAAAATTTATTTTGAAAAAGGAAATAAGTGTTAGATGTGCAGTGTTCTAGAAAAGCTAAGGTATCGTGTAAAAAATTGTGTTTCTTTTTGAGAATATCAAGGGTTTCAGATAGAGGTATATTAGTAAATAAGGAAACTATATCAAAGCTAACTAAGATGTCGTTTTGAGAAATAGTGTTCTTTTGAAGAAGGTCAATAAAATGGGTGGAGTTTTTGATATAGTATGTAGCGTTTTCTGCTAATGGTTGGAGAGTTTTGACCAGACGTTTTGCAAGTTTTTGTGTGGGTGAACGGTGGGCAGTTACGATATGGCGAAGGTGAATATCGGGCTTATGGATTTTCGGGAGACCGTATTTTCTAGGGATGCGAGGTGTTTTTTCAGGGGGATTAAGTCATTTTTGAGGTCATGACTGAGTTGTGGTAGCTCGATTACGGGGCCTCAATCTGCCTACTCCCCAAATCTCGCCGGAGATCGTCTGTGAGGTCTCAGTGTGTTCAACCCTAGGCCTCAGAGAGATCTGACCACAACAATTATCCCGTTTAACTATTGAAAACATTAGTTACACCTGTGGTCTAAATAACGTGCGTAAGGAACGTCGTTGACATGTTTTAGATCGGTAGAACTCATAAGTATAGTTAGTGTTATTTTGGTTCTAGTTCGTTTTAGCGAAAACGAAAATATATGTCAAACTCACATTTTCTTTTAGATTTCGACCTCCTGAATCAATCTGTCTAAGTCTTTTGCGATGTAAATGTATCATTAACAAAATATTTGGCTTCAGGTTAAACCTAACCTCAAAATTGTTTCTTTTTGCTTCATACTTTCATATTTGATTTCAACTAATCACATATATTAGCTGCTTAGAATTATTGATCCTAATGTATACAACCATATAGATAATAGGCATTTATGACAGGTTATGTTGCATTATAATTAATGGCAGGAGTTTTGTTTCAGATTCCAACGAGATTGCTCAAATGGAATTATAGAGATCTATTTGAAGTTCCGTTTTGGAAGGATTCTATATGGATTTCCATGCTATTGTGAGAGAGTTTATGTGGAACTCCATATAAGCTAACATATTTGTCCTATTTAATTATGGGTTTCTATGGGGATTTCCATATGCAACTCCTGTATATTTATATGGAAAATCATATAGGATTCTTATGTGGTTTTTGTCGGAATTCCTGTTTCAAATACCCATGTTTAACCATATAGAAACCCATAAGTTTTTTAAATATGTTTCTATGTTTCTATATGGCATTTCTGGTAGAGCTTATATATATATATATATATATATATATATATATATATATATATATATATATATATATATATATATATATATATATATATATACATAAACATATAATAATTGAAACTGTCCCCGGATATGGGTTTTAGGGGTCCTAGTTTACGCTCATTTGAAGAAATTTTTCCAAAATTCAAAAGTCGGGATCTCCTCATTAGGGATTTTTTTAAAGAAAATTCACTAAAAGTACAGTTGCGTTGATTGCTAGTAATCGTATACTGCGTACTTATCCATTCTACAGGTCTGCAAACAATATATAAACTAAGATGGGAAAGGATTTCGTAACTCTTATGTACATTCTGCATAAATAAAACTATGTCTACGAGAGATAGTACAAAATACGTGAGTTATATATAAATAATCATCCATGGTTTCTACATATTCCATATTATGTCTAACTTAAGTAAAATGTCCGATGTCACAGCTAGATATGGAAATTGACGTATTTTATACGTATATTGTAGAGAAATGTACCTACCAATGTAAGATTATCTGAATCATATATAGAAAATACGTATAATTTACATAATGGTTATTTCGTAGTTCCGTCATAGTTCCATCCTTAAATACGCCCGGTAGAGATTTTTTAAATTGTATTTTGTTAAGTAGAAAATATATAACACATTTAAATTACAAACTCTATAATTTAAACTGAACGGACCAACTTCACATTAATTTTTTACGCACAATTTAGCCAAATAAAGAACAATAGCTACTGAAACAGAAATTTAATAAGACCTTGTAAAACACATTATATGTAATACTTTGTACTTTATAACCGGCATTCGTTCTTTGTTTAAACATCTCGAATTTTGACGATTTAGATCGTCACTTTGACATTTTTAGAAATAAAACTATAAAATGTTCAAAATAATGTTGTTCCTACCTACTTCTTGTCCAATTTATAGACCACAAATACAGTTAATTTTTCCTGTAGTATTTAGTAGATTTTGTTTACCACAGACAATAATATGGGCTTGTGCCCTCGTCTCAACTTCAGTGACTGTGGCGGTGGTTCCGACCGCAGTGTTTTCGTCAACACTACCCTATGTTTCTTTTGACAGCTAAACGTTGCGTTACGTTATTCGACAGCAAGCTGTCAAGAACTACTATATAAGAGACACCAGGGATCTCTCTCTCTCTCTCTCCTCGCTACCAACCGACACAGTGAAGATACGTGTCTCCACGCTCGGTCAGTTATCGGTTATGTACTGTCTGTGATTGTTTTATAGTTAAATGTATCATATAGTTTATTCAGTTAGTGAAATAATAAAGTATATTAAATGTTTACGTATGGATTTAATATCAACAAGTGCAATTAACTTCCATATTGGTGACCCCGTGCCGCAAGCCGAAGATGCCCAGCCTGATGTTCCAGCCGACGTCGCCTAACTTCCACGCACGTGCTCATGCCTACAGAAAACGAATATCTAAACAGGTCAGTCTTTTCTAATTTAAAATTATCTGATTTTTTTCACAATGGCCGAAGATTCTTCAAGCAGCAATATCATGGCAAGGGTTGCAATAAAATTACCTCCTATATGGAGACGTAACGTGAAAATCTGGCAAATGCAGGTTGACGCCCAGTTTGATATATCGCAGATCAGTTCTGAAAAGACAAAATTCAGTCATGTACTCGCTATACTCGATCCTGATGTCGCAGAGTCAATTTCAGATTTTTTAACCCAACCATTATCATCAACCCCCTATTCAGATCTAATGAAACGTCTTTTATTAGAATTTGAAGAGTCCGATAGTCGCAAACTAAATAAACTTTTAACAGAATTAGAATTAGGCGACAGAAAACCATCGCAACTTTTACGCGAAATGAAGTTTTTAGCCGGTAGTCAGATTGGAGAAAATTTCCTTAAAATTTTATTTCTACAACGTTTACCAGTCAACGTTCGTTCAATTTTGGCTTTGAGCAACGATTCTCTAGAAAATTTGTCGGTTACAGCAGACAAAATCGTGGAATTTTCCGGAGATAAATACAACGTGGCTGAAATTCAGTCACGCGAGCCCGACAAGCTAGCCAAGTTAGAAGCGCAATTAGAGAAGCTAACAGCATTAGTCAACGAATTGCGAACGCGTTCCCGATCTACCTCCCGAGAAAGACCCAAGCTTTCTCGAAATTCCATAACCGCAAATTCCTCAACCTTCACGTGTTGGTATCATGAACGATTTGGCAACAAGGCCAAACGTTGCATCCAACCTTGCAATTTCAAAGCAAAACATGTGTCGGAAAACTAATAAGGCACTCCCTCCACGCGGCAGGAGACGAGAGCCACCTAACACGCCGCCTTTTTATTTTTGATAGACGCTCCAATATGAAATTTCTAATCGACTCTGGAGCGGATATTTCAGTTATTCCACCCACTCACGACCAACGGAAATTTCAATCGAAACGTACCTTGTATGCTGCAAACGGGACCCCTATTCATACCTATGGCGAACAACTATTAGATTTGGATCTAGGTTTACGCCGTAGGTTCTGCTGGCCCTTCACACTTGCCGATATCAAGCAACCAATTATAGGCGCTGATTTTCTAGCAGAGTTTGCTTTACTTGTGGATATGAAACATAGACGTTTAATCGATACAAAGACAAACCTCTCTAAGACCGGTGCTAACCCACCACCAGGAATTATTTCTAAAATTCATCTTGTAGACCCGACACACCAGTACTTCAAATTGCTACAACAATTTCCTGACCTTTTTAAGGAATCTTCTTCTAGCAACCTTTCAGAGGTTGAGTTCTTCCATACTATAAGTACGGAAGGACCACCTGTCACTGCAAAAGCTAGAAGATTGCCCCCAGAAAAGCTAGCTCAAGCAAAGCTAGAATTCCAGCACATGATGGATTTGGGAATTTGTAGACCCTCCAAAAGTCCATGGTCAAGCCCCCTCCACATGGTGCAAAAAAAGGATGGCTCATGGAGACCATGTGGGGATTACCGAGCACTAAACGCTAAAACAATCCCAGACAAATATCCCATTCCAAATTTGCAGGATTTTAATGCCCAGTTAGAAGGCAAACGTATTTTTTCAAAATTAGATATCATTCGCGCTTTCCATCACATCCCAGTAGCACCTCAAGATATTCCCAAAACAGCAGTCATAACTCCATTTGGGTTATTCGAATTTGTTAAAACCCCATTTGGCCTTCGTAATTCAGCACAAACATTTCAGATATTTACATTCAATTTTAAGACATCTTGACTTTGCCTACTCCTATCTTGACGATATTCTCGTTGCATCAGCCTCTGAAAAAGAACATCAAAAGCATCTAGCAAAACTTTTTCAGACACTTCAAGACAACGGCATCCGTATCAATTCATCTAAATGTGAATTCGGAGTGGCCGAAATTTCATTTTTAGGTTTTCTTGTAAATAAATCTGGATTATTTCCACGTCCTGGACGCATCAAAGCTATTACCGACCTACCTCTTCCCTATACCATTAAAACTCAGAAGATTTCTAGGTCTCATAAATTTCTACCGTCGTTCTCTTCCACGTGCTGCGGAAATTCAGCAACCACTATTCAACCTCTGCCAGAATACCAAAAAACGCGACAAACGTAAAATCGAGTGGACTCCTCAGACTCGAGAAGCATTCGAACGTTTGAAAGAGGCACTAAAAAACGCTACACTAATAGCTCATCCGTCTTCTTCGCTACCACTGATTCTCCATGTCGATGCTTCTGATTATGCCGTAGGCGCTTCCCTCCAACAACTACGTGATCAAACACTAGAACCCCTAGGTTTCTACTCTAAAAAGCTTACTTCAGCCCAAAAATCTTACAGCACCTACGATCGCGAACTTCTAGCTGCTTATCAGGCAGTTAAATACTTTAGATATACCCTAGAAGGTCGCCATTTCACCATTTATACGGACCACAAACCTTTGACATACGCTTTTGAACAACGCGTCGATAAAGCATCTCCAAGGCAACTACGACATTTAGACTTCCTAGGTCAATTTACCACAGACATTCGCTACATACCAGGTCCTACAAACATTCCCGCAGACTATTATTCTCGCATTGAAACAATTTCACTTTCTTCCACTGTGTCACTCCAAGAAATTGCGCAAGCTCAGTCATCTTGTGAGGAACTCAAACATCTTCTGCAGTCTAAATCTTCCTCATACAAATTTCAAAACATGCCTCTTGACAACGGAATGAATCTTATTTGCGATTCTTCTTCAAAGAAACTTCGCCCATTCATTCCGCTCAAATTTCGCCGAAAGATTTTCGATTCTATCCACAATTTATCTCACCCAGGCATATCAGCTTCAGTCGATCTGGTCCAGGATAGATTTTGTTGGCCCAAATTGAAACGCGATGTATCTCTTTGGTCTAAAACTTGCATTCCCTGCCAGAAAGTCAAGATATGGAGACACACTTCCAGTGCCATTGGACAATACACCCCAGCCATGAGAAGATTCTCGCATATAAATGTTGACATTGTGGGACCATTACCAGCATCACCAGGTCAACGCTATCTGTTAACAATAATAGACAGATTTTCTCGATGGCCCGAAGCAATTCCATTGTCAGATATTACAGCAGAAACGGTAGCGAACACTATTTTATCATGCTGAATCTCTCGTTTCGGTGTTCCGCAATACATCACCACAGACAGAGGTAAACAATTCGATTGCCACCTTTTCACACAGCTCACTAAAACACTAGGTGCAGACCACATCAAGACCACAGCTTACCACCCAGCAGCAAATGGTGTAATCGAGAGATGGCATAGAGTTCTGAAACAGGCCTTGAAAGCTCATATGGACGAAAACTGGGTCGCTAAATTGCCCATTGTGTTACTAGGACTCAGATCGTACATAATTCCAGAATATCGCTCAACACCCGCTGAAATAGTCTACGGAGAATCAATCAAACTTCCCACCGACTTTTTCAACAGCATACAAGCTAATGATGTTCCACCACTTATATATCAGCTGAAAGAAGACATAAGGAAACTTCGACCAGTACCTTTTAAACATCATACTGCAAAAAAGGTAGTTGTCCATCCTAAGCTTATGGAAGCTCCTTTTGTTTTTGTTCGCATTGATATTCCGCGAAAAACCCTCGAACCAGCTTATGACGGCCCCTTTGAAGTGTTATCCCGAACTGACAAAGTCTCCAAAATCAAGAAATCACACGGAGAAGAGACAATTTCTGTTGATCGTCTTAAACCCGCATTCATTCTTTGTGATAACGAACAGACAACTTTCCAGCCTCAGAGACATCCTACTGAAAGTGACAGTGAAAGTCCAACACCTAGTGAAACTGAAAGTGACAGTGAAAGTCCAACACCTAGTGAAACTGAAAGTGACAGTGAAGTTCCCGTTCCCGATCAAACTACACGCCATGGACGTAGAGTTCGATTTCCACGAAGATACTTGAACTAATAGCGTTGCCACTGAGAGGGGAGTATGTGGCGGTGGTTCCGACCGCAGTGTTTTCGTCAACACTACCCTATGTTTCTCTTGACAGCTAAACGTTGCGTTACGTTATTCGACAGCAAGCTGTCAAGAACTACTATATAAGAGACACCAGGGATCTCTCTCTCTCTCTCTCTCCTCGCTACCAACCGACACAGTGAAGATACGTCTCTCCACGCTCGGTCAGTTATCGGTTATGTACTGTCTGTGATTGTTTTATAGTTAAATGTATCATATAGTTTATTCAGTTAGTGAAATAATAAAGTATATTAAATGTTTACGTATGGATTTAATATCAACAATTGCAATTAACTTCCATAGTGACAACATTTTTTTTTTAATAATTAAAGGCTATAACTTTATTATTTATTTTCGGAGATACTAAAATTTTCCGAAAGAAAGCCCAACATTTTCAGCAAAAATAGTCCGATTTTCCTGGCTAACGAACGAAAATGAAGATACTTACCAAATTTAATCAATATAAAAAAAACTCTCGACGCAGCAAGTGCGTTATGGTAGTGAATTTTCATTAAAATGTTTTTATTGCAAATATGTGTGTTTTCTTTATAAGAAAGCAGGCATCCATTTTGGTCACCAGTATAACCTATATAGTAAAAACAATGTGCCATGTTTCATAAAAATAATTTTATTGTGTGAAAATGTACAAAAATTTCCAAAAGTAAACTTAGTGTTCCCGGAAAAACTCGTTTCTTGGTCAACCTTATAGGTTAATAGCAAATTGAGCTTTTCAAATATGAAGCATTTAATCAAAATTTGCTACCATAACGCACTTGCTGCGTCCAGAAGTTCTTTACTTACAAACATGCATTATATTTCGATGGAAAATGTAAAAATGCAATAACATAAGGCGTGTTTGATTAAAAAAAAAGAAAATTTGTATTACCAGCGACTTATGGGCCACTCTGTGATTGTAGAAATATTTTTTTAAGATGTAGCTCAAGACACCCTATAATTAATATATACACATTTTTTTTCATATCTTGTATAATAACGGATATATTGAGCTTTATTGATTTTTTACGAAAATTCGACAAAAATTATATACCATTAAACGATAAACTCTATAGCTAAGACTACTGCCAAGCATCAGAGAAAGGGTCTATTTGAAATGAATTTTCTGGAAACATTTTAGTAAAATAAAGGGCAATGACGGTTGAAACTAAGACTTCAGGGTTTGTAAAACATCCTTCTTGAGACATTTGATTTCCATAGCCCGTATTAGATTCAAATTATTTGCCCAAATGTTGCCGATTTTGACGTTTTAAATCGCAACTTTGACGTTTTGAGGAAAACCCCATTTTTTTTTTCAAATGCCTATAACTTTTTTGTCTCTTGACCTACATAGCTAAATTTTGGTAGGTAACTTACCTAGAAGGATAAACCAGCGTACCAAATTTGGTTGCCATTACATTGTTAATTTCGGAGATATAATTTTTTTTCGAAAGAAAACACAAAATTTCCCGGAAAACCTGGGCAGATTTTCTTGGCTAACGAACTTATCGAAGCCATTTGCAAAAGAAATTTATTCACCAAATTTAATCAAAATCGGCCCATTATTTTTTGAGTTATCAGTGTAGTATATATATATATATATATATATATATATATATATATATATATATATATATATATATATATATATATATATATATATATATATATATATATATATATATATATATATAAATTGAAACTGACCCCGGATATGTGTTCTGGGGGGGGGGGGGGCTAATTAGCGATTATTTGAAGAAAAAGTCGGGATCTTCTCTTTGTGAATTTTTTTAAAGAAAATTCACTAATTAAAACAGATCTAGAATATGGGTTCTAGAAATCCTAGTTCCCATTAATTTAAAAAAAATTAAATTCAATAGTCACGTTCTTAATTGTGAATTTTTTTTACAAAAATTCATTCTAAAGTTTGGTAGTTATATATATATATATATATATATATATATATATATATATATATATATATATATATATATATATATATATATATATATATATATATATAAATTGAAACTGACCCCGGATATGTGTTCTGGTGGGGCCTATAATTAGCGATTATTTGAAGAAAAAGTCGGGATCTTCTCTTTGTGAATTTTTTTAAAGAAAATTCACTAATTAAAACAGATCTAGAATATGGGTTCTAGAAATCCTAGTTCCCATTAATTAAAAAAAAATTAAATTCAATAGTCACGTTCTTAATTGCGAATTTTTTTTACAAAAATTCATTCTAAAGTTTGGTAGTTATAAGCCAATTTTAGTAGATACTAAAATATGGTTAAATGTAAACACTCTTATACACACTTCAATACAATAGCTTGTATTTAGCGTTGCCTAACCTAGAGCTTCTCAGATTTCTTTAGTTAAAGTGCTTAGTGTTTTAGTGTCATAAATTTTATCCTACTATTGTATTAAACAAGCCCTATTATTTTTGGAACTATATTTTATATAGATTAAAGTCTGGCAAATATGTTATAGTATATAAGTTATGGGTTCTCCAAGTGTACATAGATTATTTGTAACTAAATTCTTACTTTTCTAATTTTCGTAAAAAGCGTGTCCAGACTGTTTCTTATATTTTATGCGTAAAAAATATGATTTACCAACAAATTTAAAATTAATTTATTCCTAGTATGATTCTGATTGAATAGGCTACACAAAAAACACACGCTTGTACAGAAATAATTATAGCAATGACATATATGTCATTGAATTAGAGTTTAATAATTTTCAAGACTATGTGGCAACATCATTCATGCCGCAGCAAATCCGTTATGGTAGCGAGTTTTCATAATAATGGGTTCTCTAGTTAAATAATTAATAAAAATGTTCGGGACGCAGCAAGTGCGTTATAGTAGTGAGTTTTCATAAGAATTGTACATACTATTAGTACGATATATTATTAAAACTAATTCTTTAAATTTAAATGGACTATGGAGATCGGTTATAGAGGCCCAGTTAGCGATTAAATATATATATATATATATATATATATATATATATATATATATATATATATATATATATATATATATATATATATATATATATATGAAGCTAAAAAATTAAAAGTTGGTCTTAGATATAATATGTAAGTACTGCAAGTGTCAAAAAAAAAGTGTTACAAATTTCATTAAAGTTACGAAAAGGTTTTCAGAAAAAGATAATTATTTACAAAGAGAATGTACCTGTCAGATTATAAATATGGCAGGTATTTTTCCTTATTAATTGCTTGGATGGTTTCCTTTAGTCAACCCATCCAGTTTTTGCAAACAATAAACAACAAAAAAGGTTTTTTAGAACAAATTTGTAGTTATCCGCGAAGCTCATTATATTATTTTTCTTTAGTTTAGTACCCACATGCGTTTACATAGGTGTTACTATGGTTCAAGATTGAAGATTCTGGCTTAAGGGAAAATTTATTGAGCTATCGGATTTGAAATATTTTTACGAAAATTTTCTACCACAATTTTTATATATATGTTATATATATATATATATATATATATATATATATATATATATATATATATATATATATATATATATATATATATATATATATATATATATATATATATATGTATCACTGCATCGATAACTCAAAAAATAATGGGCCGATTTTAATTAAATTTTCCTTCCTTTTGCAAGTGGCTTGGATAAGTTCGTTATCCAGAAAAATCCGCCCAGGTTTTCCCAGAAAATTTTGTGTTTTCTTTCGAAAAAAAAATTATATCTCCGGAAATAACAAAGCAAAGGCAGCCAAATTTGGTTCTCAGATTTATATTATTATAAGTAAATTACCTACCAAAATTTAGCTCTGTATATTGAAAGTCAAAAAAGTTATGTGCATTTAAAGAAAAACTAGGCAAAGAACCTGAAACTAATGAGGAGATCCCGTTTTGGATTTTCAAATGAGCGTAAACTAGGACCCCTAAAACCCATATCCGGGGACAGTTTCAATTATTATACGTTTATATATATATATATATATATATATATATATATATATATATATATATATATATATATATATATATATATATATATATATATATATATACAGAGTGTTACTTAATGGTATAAACATGTGTCCTGAAGAGTCTGGTTTTCAAGATATAGGGTGTCAAAGTTTAAAAAAAAAATTGGTTTTTTAATAATATCTTAATGAGTCTTTTGCTCATTTTGTGGAAATCTGGCAGAATTAGTCACTGTAATAAGACGCTAAGTTGGCACTAACTAAAAGATAATTATAAGTTCCAGTGGCGTCTCGAGGGACAGTCGCACGAATAGTATTGACTAAAAAAATGTACGCTACTCAGTTTTTTTTTAAATTTAAATTTTGTTCAGATTAAGCACCTAAACATACAACTTTTTTGCCTCCTAATATCTTTTTGTATATTACTTTCTTTTCGAGGAAAAAAATAAAAACGACTTCATTGCATGTCGAAAAATTGTTAAAATAAAATCAAGTTAATTGTGATCGTTCAGAATATTTATTTCTAAGCCATTTTTTAAAATCTAACAAATGAAAAGTAATAACTATTTACAAAAAATGTTGGAAATGACTACCTCCCGCTTCTATGCAGGCTTGTGCTCTCCTTCTCATCGAGCGACGAACTCTTTTGAAAATTCCATTAGGGTTACGTGTGGTTTCACATCCGTCAACAATTATATTCCTTAGTGGTTTTTCTGTCTCGATTGGTGTAACATAAACTAATGCTTTTAGGTGCCCCCATAAATAAAAATCTCGGCTGTTTAAATCAGGCGATCTGGGTGGCCAGAATTGTGGTCCTCCATGAGCTATCCAACGATTTTGGTAAGCTCCATTCAAATACTCATGAGCCAATATGCTAACGTGGGCAGGATCATCATGCATTAACCAAACCAATGTTGTTGACGTAAATATAAAGGAATATCTTCAAGAAGCAGAGGCAAATCAGTTTGTAGAAAATGACTGTAAGATTGTTAAGACGTCGTGGTAAAAAAAAAAGGTCCAATCAAATAGTCATCTATGATGCCGATCCAAACGTTGACAGAAAATGATTCCTGAAAATGTGTCTTTGTAATAGAATGAGGATTTTCTTGGGCCTAGTTATGATTATTTGGAAAATTAATTATTGCATTTCTGGAAAAATGGGCTTCGTCCGTAAACATAATGGAATCAAAGTGAGGATTTTCTGCAAGTCTTTGATGATACCATCTACAAAATTGCGTACGCGGTTCAAAATCTCTTGGCACAAGCGCCTGAACTCTTTGTACGTGATACGGATACAACAGGGAATCTCTTAAAATTTTCCATATCGTTTTATAGCAAATATTTAATTCCATACCTATTTTTCGGGTACTAGTTGCACGATTCTCTTCGACCGCATGTAGGACAGCCTCCTCAACTGCTGTAGTTCGAATTGTACGATGTCTTCCGTCAGAGGTATTATGTTTAAAACTGCCAGATTCAGTCAGACGACGGTGAATGTTTATGAATATTTGTCTACCTGGAAGGACACGATCAGGATACCTTTCTTGATAGAGCCGCCGAATTACCATTGGCAAGACCATAAAGGAAATGCATTTGTGTCATCTCCAAATTAGAATAGTTATTTACCATTTTTTAATAGCACAATTAACCTTTTGACCAGAGGGAAAATAATAACAAACTGTCACAGAAAGTCAAAAACATTATGTTCATAATGACAAAACAACGTTACGTAGCAACGATCACAATTAACTTGATTTTATATTAACAATTATTCGGCATGCAATCAAGCTGTTTTAATTTTTTTCCTCGAAAAGGAAGTAATATACGAAAAGATATTAAGAGGCAAAAAAGTTGTATTTTTAGGTGTTTAATCTGAAAAAAATTTTTTTTTTAAAACTCAGTAGCGTACATTTTTTTAGTCAATATCATCCGTGAGACTGCCACTCGAGACGCCACTGGAACTTATAATTATCTTTTAGTTAGTGCCAACTTAGCGTCTTATTACAGTGAATAACCCTGCCAGATTTGAACAAAATGGGCAACAGAATCATTAAGATATTAATAAAAAAAAACAATTATTTTTTTAAACTTTGACACCCTGTATCTTGAAAACCAGACTCTTCAGGACACATGTTTATATGAACTTTTCTACTTGAATTTGGTTCGGGAACGCTCCCTTCAAATTACGCTCTATCATTAAGTAACACCCTGTATATATATATATATATATATATATATATATATATATATATATATATATATATATATATATATATAATTGGTATATATTATACTACAGCTTTTTTTTCAAAAATGCTCGGAGGAGTCAGATAGTACTTTCAGTTATAATCTTTTAAAAAATATATTCTACAATTTGTGTCAAATGTCATCGATAATTTTTGTAAATGACAACCCTAGCTTTTGGTTGACTATTTTTAAAGTACATGCCAGGCTATACAAAACCACCAAATTTGAAATTTTCATTATAAATCTTGAGGAGTTAAAAGCACGAAAAAAAAAGTTTACACTAAAAGTTTTCCGAACTAATAGGAAATGTTCAAAATGTGTTTCAGTTATTCATTTTAAAATAATAAACTGTATTGTTTTTATTGTCAACGAATAAAAGTTTTAAATCTGCTGGCTTTCTACAACTTCATATCTAGGAACTTTAAAAAAGTTACTTATTCACATTTTTTTCCTGATTGTAAAATTTGACCTATACATAATTTTATTGGCAAATAAAAATTTTCTATGATTTTTAGTAAGCTTGATAAAATATGTTTCTTTAGTTATTCGTATTTTTCTTGAAAACAACACAGTTTTTTGAAAATAACAGGACTAATACAGTTTTAGAGTTAAATTCCTCATAAAATGAAATAATTTAATAAATCCACCAATATGTTAAAATATTGCGATATTTTAAGGGTGCATCACCAATAAACAACCTTTTCAAATGTCTCAATTGAACTCTACTTACCATTGATCAATGGTCTTGATACACTTAGAAAGGGTACTAAATTTGGTTTTCTAAGTTAAAGTATTACAGAGGTATTGATTTTTTTCGAAATTTGAAACCCCACTTTAAAGGTCTAACTTCTCAGGGGTGCAACTTAGTATATGAGTAAGTTAAGTTAAATCACAATGTTTTAGGTTTACCTACTTGCCCCTGCCCTGTGTCGGTTCTTATGGGAAACACTATGTATACATTTTTTGAATGATACAGAAATTAAGAAAATGCAAAGATATGAAATATTTGATTTATTTTTAAAATTTACTGATTTTCCACCATTTAACTGGCCTTTTATATATTTTCGTATAAGCAAGCCCAACATGCTATATATGCTAGAATTTGAACTTCAATCACTCACCCTTGTGTGGGTTACCATATTACTCTAGTGGCTACACACACCTGTAAGGTCACGTTCAGATTCTTAGTAAGTCAACATTTCGAGTATTGCACATTTATTCAGATTAAGTACGTACTTATAACAAATTGAAGGAAATGTCTGAATACAATATTAATAAAACAATTAAAATTTCAATAGCATAAAAATAAAATAAATAAATATACAGGTCTTGGAGTTGCCAGAAAATTTAATAGCCACATACAAAGTTTCCGAGATGAATATTCGAGGTTACCCCAGTGAAGTAACTTGAAATTTGGCTAGATTATTGATTCTACAGGCTTACAGTGTAGCATTAAAGGAATTTCATTACTCAATAGTACTTACACCTTTATCGAATACAACTAAATTGGACAGAATATGCCACGAAATCACACTCACTTGCACACTACAACTGATAGTCATCGATCAGACCTTTTGACCATTCCCTTGTATGGTTACTTTCTGCTATGCTCTCGCGGACTTGATTTTGACTTATAAAGCTATTTCCATATCCCGATACCAGCTGTTTGTCACCAACAACTTGGATATTCTGGTTGTGAAAGCATACTTTGGCAACGTAATTGTGTATCTTATAAATTGCAAGTTTTATTGTGCATCCAACTTCCTACCATACGTCCAGGTCCACATTTGGTGCACTTTATAGTGATACTTCTCACAGCATTAACGTCTTCCACAGGAGTAAATAGCCTAAGATGTTGCTTAGACAATTCTATAGATTTGCAGTATTCTTGCACTTTTGATAGCGTAATATCAGTTTCCCTAATAATCCTTGTTTGTACCTGCTTGTCGCAAAGGCCCAGAATTAATGTATCTTTGATCGTTCAATCTGCATATGGATTTTTCTAATTATACAGAGACATCCATAACTAGCAGGTTGCTTTTTAAGTTCCGTTACAAAAGAGTAAATGGTCTGGTTTTTGATATAAGTTATAAAATCGTAACCTTTCTATAGTAATATTTGTCTTCGACTTCATCAAAACAACCGAGAACATCTTCCAGCTTATTTGTCTTATCTACTGGAAAATTATTTAAGATACCTAACCCCGCTTCACTTATAATATGTAAAAGTAGGGCTATTTTCATATCATCATTTGAATTGTGTTTTCCTGAAGCTTTTAGACACATATAAAACTTTTGTTTTTATGTAAGCCCAAGTTCCAGCCCATATACCTACATCAAACGATGGTGGTGGTTTATATGGCATGACTTACTATTGAACAACACAATTGTTTAATTATATATTATACAATGTATGTGTACCTAATTTGTAAGATAATCAAGTCTCAAGCAAAATTGGCAAACCCTTCGTCGGTGTCAACCACAATAAATGCTTTAAAACTTGTTTCTTTACTGGATGAGTTTTAGTTATTGATAACCTGATACCATGTTTTAGTTGCTTCTGTACTCTGGATCTATGTTTGCAATTACACACTGCTCTCCGTGTTCACGTCACATTATTATTTTCAATTAATTATATTACAATATAACCTTATATATACAACATTGAACTCAGACCATTCATGTTGACATTAATTTACATTACGTCGATCGGCCAATCGGCCATCTTTCCTTTTCGGCGGTATGGACATGCGTTATATGCCTAAAGAAGGGATTGCCTAAATATACAATTTTCGGATGTGTTTAACATAGAACAGGTAACAGAATCAAACACGCAAAATAGTTACTATTATAATTCTCACCACTATACCGTAATCATCATCTAGCTTTTTCATTAAATTTTAAAGTTATATAATATTATAAGGATATCTCAAGTACATTCTGAGCGAATATTCTGAATAATGATCTGTTCAAATGTTCTCAGTACATTGATGAAGAATTTTCTTAGATTGCGATTGAATGAATGTACTCAAAATATACAAGATGCAGTTTGAGATTCCACAAATGTTATTAGAACATTCCGAAACAAATATTCTGAGAATATCTTGTGCTGTATGGGTATCAACACCAAATTTTATATATAAAAAATCGACATGTTTTGAGGTTCTCTACACGCATACATTGCGTTACGAATCACCCAGTGTGCCTTTATTTGTGTCACTTACTCGAAGTTATTTTTCTCATTTTCCAATTTCTCCCAATGAAAATATAGTAAAATATTTTTCAAGCTTCGAGAACTAAAAAACAATGATTTACATAAATGAACTATACGGTCTCAGCCTCAGGTCTCAGCGAATTATTTTGATACTCCCCAGACAGCACAGACACATTCTGAGAATATACAAGGAATGTTTTGAAAGAATATTCAAATATCCCCAGAAGATTCTCACAAGGTACAATATATATGCCTAGAACATTCTATGAACATGACAATTGGACAGATTCTGTCATACTAATAAGGTTCTCATAATGTTATTTAGAATATTTTTAGGAGCTCCCAGTATGTTCTGAAAATGTCCCACGAACATTCAGTGAATCTTCTCAAAATGTTCATACATATACTTATGGGAACATTGCTTTAAAAAAAAAGAGATACAGGGTATTTCGCATAAAAACCTATACAGAGCAGGGGCATGTAGGGGAACCTAAAATATGGTGATTTAGTGCAACATACCCCCACACTAAGTTGCACCCCTGAAAAGTTATAGGCCTTCAAAATGGGGTTTAAATTTCGAAAAAAATCAATACCTCAGTAACACTTCAACTTACAAAAACCAAATTTGGTACACGTTTTGGGTGTGCCAAGAGCATTAATCGATGGTGAGTAGATTTCAATTGAAGCATTTCAAAGGGTTCAATAGGGTGATGAACCCATAAAATATAACATAATTTTTTAACCTATTGGCGGATTTAAAAAATTATTATTTGGTTTTATATAGGGAAGTAAATTCTAAAACTTTTTTTGCTTATTATTGAAAAAATATTTGTCGTTTTCAAGAAAAACCCGAAGATCTGAGGACATTTTATCAATGTCATTTAAAATCATCAAAAATTCAATAGACCCCTGTAAAATTATCATTTTGAAGAATTTATATAACTTATCGGTAGCAATTTTTTTATTTCTATTGTTTGTTTTCTAATAAATTATACTTATTCATACTTTTTCCCTGATTATCAAATTTGACGTATACACAATTTTATTGTCAAATATTGAATTTTCTATGATTTTTAGTAACACTGATAAAATATGTTTCTTTAGTTCTTCGTGTTTTTTTTTTGAAACCAACAAAGCTTTTTGAAAATAACAGCAGTAACAAAAGTTTTAAAGTTAAATTCCTCATAAAATGAAATAATAATTTATTAAATCCACCAATATGTTAAAAAATTGTGACATTTTAAGGGTACATCACCCCTTTCAAATGCCTCAATTAAACTCTACTTACCATCGATTAATGCTCTTGGTATACTCAGAACGTGTATCAAATTTGATTTCTCTAAGTGAAAGTATTACGCAGATATTGATTTTTTTTTAAATTGAAAACCCCACTTTGGAGGCGTATAACTTCTCAGTGGTGCAACTTAGTATGAGGGTAAGTTGCATTAAATCACCATATTTTAGGTTTACCTACATGCCCCTGCTCTGTGTCGGTTCTTATGCGAGACACCCTTTGTGCATTTTTTAAATGATACAGAAATTAAGGAAATGCAACGCTATGAAATAATTGATTTATCTTCAAAATTTACTAATTTTCCTTCATTTAACTGTCTTTCTATATATTTTCATATGAGCAAGCCCAAATCGCCGCCATATATGTTGGAATTTGAACTTCTATCATTCATCCTTGTGTAGGTTACCATCATTCTAGTGGCTACAAACACTTGTAAACTCACATTCAGACACTTAATAAGTCAACAATTCGAGTATTGTACATTTATTCAGATTAATTAATATAACAAATGCCAAGAAATGTTTGTGAATAAAATATTAACTAACAATTAAAATTTCAATAACATAAAAATAAAATAAATATACAGTTCTTCGAGTTGCCAGAAAATTTATTAGCCAAACACAAAGTTTCCGAGATGAATATTCGAGGTTACCCCACTGAAGTAACTTTGAAATTTGGCTATACTATTGATCTTACAGGCTTTCAGTGTGGTATTAAAGGAATTATATTATATAATAGTACTTATATCTTTATATAACACAACTAAATTGGACAGAATATGGCACAAATTCACATTCACTTGCACTTACAGAAAACTACAACTGAAAGTCATCCATCAGACCTTTTGACCCTACCCTTGTATGGTTGCTCTCTGCTCTGCTTCCACGGACTTGATTTTGACTTCTAAAGCTATTTCCACATCCCGATGTCCGATGTTTGTCACCAACAGCTTGGATATTCTTGTTGCCAAAGCATATTTTGGCAAAGTGATTGTGTATCTTATAAATTGCCAGTTTTATTGTACACAGCTCATCTACCTACCATATGTTCAGGTCCAGATGTTCTGCTTTTCTTATACTTCTTACAGCATTCACTTCTACCTCAGTAAAAAGCCTCAGATGTTGCGTACACAATTCTATACATTTGCAGAGTATTCTTGCACTTATGATAGCGTAATATCAGTTTCCCTAATAATCCTTTGTTGTACTTGCTTGTTGTAGAGACCCAGAATTACTGTATCTTTGATCGTTCAACCTGTGTATGAATTTTTATAATTATACAGATACATCCATAACTAGCGGGTTGCTTCTTAAGTTCCGTTACAAAAGAGTAAATGATCTGGTTTTTTATATAAGTTATAAAATTTTAACGTTTCCATAGTAATATTTGTCTTTGGCTACATCAAAACAACCGAGAACATCTTCCAGCTTATTTGTCTTCTCTACTGGAAAAGTGTTAAGTGGTGGTTTATATGGCATAATTTACTATTACTATTGAAGAACACAATTATATATATATATATATATATATATATATATATATATATATATATATATATATATATATATATATATATATATATTGTACAATGTATGTGTACCTAAATCGTAAGATGATCGTCTCAGGCAAAATTGGCGAACTCTTCGTCGGTGTCAACTGTAAGAAATGCTTTAAAGCTTGTTTCTTTACTGGGACTGGGTGGCTCTTAGTTCTTGATAACCTGACACCATGTTTTAGTTGCTTCTGTACTCTGTGTTGTTTGTAAATACACATTGTTCTCGGTGTTTACGTCACATTATTATCGTTAATTAATTATGTTACAATATAACCTAACACCATTCAATATTCAAGTTGACATTAATTTACATTTACGTCTATCGGCATCGGCCATCTTCCCTTCGGTATGAACATGCGTTCTATGCCTAAATATTAAATATACAATTATCGGATTTGTTTACCACAGAACAGGTAACAGAATCAAACATGCAAAATAGTTCCTCTTATAATTCTAACCACTATATTTATACCGTAATCATCATCTATCTTCTTCATTAAATTTTATAGTTATATAATATTATAAGGATATCTCGAGCACATTCTCAGCGTATATTCCAAATAATGATCTATTCAAATATTCTCAGTATATTTGGTGAAGAATTTTCTTAAGATGTGACTGAATGAATGTACTCAGAATATTCAAGATGCAATTTGAAATTCCATAAATGTTATCAGAACATTACGAAACAAATATTCTGAAAAAAGAATGTTCTCACATTGTGAGAACATTCTGAAAATATATTGTGCTGTATGGGTCATGATCATGTTTGACCGAGTCGATTTTCAATATCTCAGATTTTATTTTAGATTAATACGGTCCTGGATGTAGGCATTAAAATGATATGATAATGAAGTTGAACAACCTGAGTTAAAAACAAGTCTATAAATACGCACAGTTACAGTCAGGCATTTCGCTTAACCAACAAAGATTTTTTTTTGTAAAAATGTTTATTTTTCTTGTTATCTGAATTAAGACCGCGAGGCAGATGTACCAGCGCAGCGATCTGTGTTCACGATACATGTGATGATTTTATTTATATTTAAACGGTTTGCGACTATCTGTGACAAAGTTCAACACCTCATTCCGTTTTGAGTAAATGATATGAAAAATGTTAGTGTTTAAAGCGCTTAATTTCAAACAAAATTCCTAAAGTGGTATCAACAGAAGGTTGCTTTATAGTGCGCGGTGTAAGCCTAAATTTGTGTGTGGCTAGGTACCTATTTACTTAAAACAATGTGATAAGAGAGCATATCAAATTGCTTTATTAGGTGAGTGTTTCCAATATTTTCACTAAGTTCACCTAGAAACGTAAGGTGAATTTAACAGTTTTTTAAGAAATGCAAATACGCATGGGCCTATTTCATTATGTTTCTGAGCAAAAAATTAAGCTTTTAAGGTTTCTAAGTCAAGGTTGGAAAGTTAATTACGCTTTCCAAGAGAGTTATGTTGACTATTAATCTACAGGCCCGCATTCTGAAAATTTATTTTGTATTAAAGGTGCGAAGTCTTTACGATAATTATAATAATAATAATTTGTTGCATTTTTTAGTGAATTTTCTTAAAAAAAATTCACTGATGAGGAGATCCCGACTTTTGAATTTTGAAAAAATTTCTTCAAATGAGCGCTAATTAGGCCCCCCAGAACACATATCCGGGGTCAGTTTCAATTTTTATATGTTTATATATATATATATATATATATATATATATATATATATATATATATATATATATATATATATATATATATATATATATATATATATATATGTATCACACCGATGACTCAAAAAATAATGGGCCGATTTTGATTAAATTTGGTGAATAATTTTTTTTTGCAAATGGCTTGGATAAGTTCGTTAGCCAGGAAAATCTGCCCAGGTTTTCCCGGAAAATTTTGTGTTTTCTTTCGAAAAAAATTTATTTTTCCGGAAATAACAAAGTAAGGGCAACAAAATTTGATAGGCGGGTTTATATCCTTATAGGTAAGTTACCTACCAAAATTTAGCTATGTAGGTCAAAAGACAAAAAAGTTATAGGCATTTAAAGAAAAATAAATTGGGGTTTTCCTCAAAACGTCAAAGTTGCGATTTAAAACGTCAAAATCGGCAACATTTAGGCAAATAACTTCAATCTAATACGGGCTATGGAAATCAAATGTCTCTAGAAGGATGTTTTACAAACCCTGAAGTCTTAGTTTCAACCGTCATTGTCCTTCATTTTACTAAAATGTTTCCAGATAATTCATTTCAAATAGATCCTTTCTCTGATGCTTGGCAGTAATCTTAACTATAGAGTTTATCGTTTAATGGTATATAATTTTGGTCGAATTTTCGTAAAAAATCAATAAAGCTCAATATATCCGTTATTATACAAGATATGAAAATTTTTTGTATATATTAATTATAGGGTGTCTTGAGCTACATCTTAAAAAATATTTCTACAATCACAGGGTTGCCCATAAGTCGTTGGTGATACAAATTTTCTTTTTTTTTTAATCAAACACGCCTTATGTTATTGCATTTTTGCATTTTCCATCGAAATATAATGCATGTTTGTAAGAAAAGAAATTCTGGATGCAGCAAGTGCGTTATGGTAGCGAATTTTGATCAAATGCTTCCATAACGCACTTGCTGCGTCCAGAGTTTTTTAAATTTTGTAGAAAAATTCTGGTAAGTTTGCAGTTTAGTTCAAGAAGGGTTTTTAGAAAAAAAATTAAGAAACCTCCTTAGAATCCCCTTGGATGCACAAACCATAAGACAAATTTCTTTTAAATAACCCCCAAGATTTTACGGGACCATAAGTGAATAGGGGTGCTAGGCTGGGAAGAATAAAAAGGAAATATGAGCGGAAAATGAAAAAAAACCCAGCTTAGTCGGATCTCGAACAGATGCCTTTTTTACACTTTGAAACCATACCTCCTTTAAACCTTATCTGCCTCGCACAGCTACATATTCGCCCCAGGTCCCGTAACTGTATTGAGAGTTGTTCTCAAGATATTTTTGTTGTTGTTTGTACATTGAGGGTGGTTGTAGGCATGCACATGAGGGAAGGAAAACACCACGATGAAGTATAGGCCCTAACTCCTTTCTCCCTTAGTCAGAAACATGACTGAGTCCAATCTGCGAAGTAGATAGTGATAGGTGACTGTAGGGGAAGAAGCAGCTCGATAGTAAGGAAGTTTAAATGTAAATAACTTTGCAAAAACTAAGAGGCAAAAGGTAAGAATAGTGTCAACTTTACATATGAGCAGTCGATTTATCTAAAGCTGCCCGTGGACTTAATTTCAAATTCATCAAACTTCGCCTTGGAGGAGATAGCGACTTGAATAGTTTGCAAACTTTCCTCCAATGAGCACGAATTAGGACTCAAAAACCGATGTCCACGGTCAGTTTAAATTTCATGTTTATATGTATCCCACAAAAAATTTGCATCCCCTAAAGTGTCTCATTTCGCCCAAGTGTGGAAAAAATGCGCCCAGAGCTACCCCTTCAAAAAAGTTAAATAACAAAAGCGGTCGCGTGACACATCATTTTAAAGCTGCTTTCATTCTCTATGCCATCATGTTTTTTCTTCAATTTTAAGCGATTGGTTTCTGAGAATCATGAGGGTGTCCCAGCAAAATTTGCGCCCCCTAAAAAGTCTGATTTCGTTCAAGCGTGGGGAAAATGCTAAAACAGGTGAATTCTAACTTGCAGGGGGACCAAATTTTTCTTGGTTTCGAAGATATTTCTGCATATCTCTAGTGACCAGAGCTACCCCTGCAAAAAAATTAAATGGCATGAGTGGTCGAGTGACAGCTCATTATGAAGCTGCTTTCATTCTCTAGGCAATTTCAATTTTGAGCAATTGGTTTTTAAGAATCACGAAATTGTTTTAGGATCATTGAAATTTGCAAGATTGTTAACCCGGTACACTCTCTTTCACATTGTAAACAATGTTTTTGGTAGGAACGAACTACAAAATGTTATCTTAACTGCGTGAATGTTTTTCATTTTGAAAATACCAAAATATTTTGGCCAAGTTTATTAAAATTACCATTTCTAAGTTTCTACTTATTTCATGAATTATGGTCGTTCAGTAACTAAGCTAAAAAGAAAAACCGTAGTTTTGAAAATTGTTTATAGCACCGAACAAATAATGGAACTAGTAAAACTATGTTATAGAAATAACAACTGTACCAGTGTTGCTGCTAGACTTTTCAACCAAAATCATGTGGAACAGTAGGTTAATCGTCAGTACGTTATTAATTTAATTGCAAACATTGAGGACATGAACTCTGTAACAAACAAAAACATAACCCTCAACACGCCATCTAAAATAATAGTGTTGAAGTGTCTGCTCTTGGTCATCTTTTAATGGCATCTTTTAACTGGTAATCTGTAGTCTGGAAGAATAATAAGGAATCAAATCGATTTTATTCTTGTTAAACATAGAAGCATCTCAGATAAGACCTACCCTGGAACAGACATCGGTTCAGATCATAACCTTGTAGTGGCCACACTGAAACCCAAACTCAGGAAAAAAAAACATAAAACAACTGGACCTAATGAGACTTGAAGAACAACAAATAAGAGAGAATACTACAAGAGGCATCAATCTTGAGACTGCAAGAGACTAGAATATCAAATGAAGCAACAACATAATCAACCAAAAGTGGACGAATATGAAACAGACAATAACAAAAGCATAAAAAGGAAACTTTGTACCAACAAGATCAAAACATAAAGAATGCATTACAGAGGAGATACTCCTACGAATGGAACAAAGAAGGTCATTCAGAACACGAGATGCAACCAATTACAAGTCCACATATATATTGATAAAGATATGGCAGGAAGGAGAATATCTAGACAATCGACACAACTAAGAGGCGCCAATGGTACACTAATAACTCTACTCTCAACCCACCTCCAAATGTTCAACCACCAACAGTCTCCAATGTCGCGCATAAAATGACGGATATCATTTTCAAAACTAGAAAGGTACGAAAGATGCTCTCTTCTCTTAATACCAGGAAAGCCTCTGATCTTGACGAGATCCCAGCAATTGTTCTCAAAAAATGCGCACCAGAACTTGCTTCTGTCCTGACTCGTCTGTTTCAGACATCTTACAATAGAGGCATATTCCCTAGTAACTGGAAAACTGCTCGAGTACAACCCGTCCTCAAGAAAGGATCGAAGGCGCTTCCTAGCAACTACAGGCCTATTTCTCTCCTTTCAGTCATCTCTAAAGTGATGGAAAAGTATATAAACACCGAATTACTAAAATTTCTTGAAAAACACAGTCTAATCCACGACAGGCAGTATGGATTCCGTCAGCGCAGATCAACTGCCGACCTCCTTTCCTTTGTCACCCATTCTTGGAACAAGTCTATGGAACTACACGGTGAATCCCAGATTGTCGCTCTAGACATATCCAAAGCATTCGACCAGGTCTGGCACGCAGCGCTGCTTAATAAACTACCGGCCTGTGGCCTACCCCCAAAACTCTGTACGTGGACAGCAAATTTCCTCTCCAACCGGAGCATTTCTGTTGTCGTGGATGGCCATTCCTCTAAACTGTATCCAATTAATGCAGGAGTTCCTCAAGGTTCAGCTTTAGCCCCTATTTTGTTTCTTCTCCACATCAATGACCTCCTCTCTAGCACATCCAACCCAGTTTACAGTTACGCGGACGACAGCACCTCTCACTCCAATATACAATATTCTAAGCCTGTCTCTTTAGCCCAACTAGATGAGGATCGCAGACTCATGGAGGGTTCTATCTCCGTGGATCTCCAAAAAATATTAGACTGGGGAAGTAGAAATCTTGTACAATTCAACCCCACCAAATCACAGTCTTGCTTTCTTTCTCATAAGAGATACACCAGCCGTAGACCCATCACAATAAACAACCAAGCTATTCAAGGCAATGAGTCCTTTTCACTTGTTGGCATCTCTGTGAATCGAAATATCAATTGGCACCAACATGTCACATCAATTGCAGAAGCGGCTGCTAAGAAATTAGGTTTCCTCTTCCGGGCTCGCAAATACTTTTCACCAGCTAATCTCTATACCTTATATACTTCACAAATAAGACCAAACCTCGAATACTGCTCCCACATCTGGGGTGCTGCTGCCGCTTCTACACTCGCTATCCTGGAATCCATTCAGAAGAGAGCTATACGTCTCATCGGTGACCCTACCCTCACCCAAAGGCTGCCATCCCTTGCCCACCGACGTGACGTTGGTGAGCTCTCTCTCTTTTCTAGATATCTGCACGGGCACTGCTCAGAGGAGCTTTCTTCCATAGTTCCTTCACCTGCTGCCGCCAACAGATCTACCAGGGGAACAAAGCGAATGCACCCTTTTACTGTCCAGGTGACCAGACATAGAACATCTTGTTATGCCCGCTCTTTTGTCCCGAGGACTTCCAAGTTGTGGAATTCCTTGCCGGCACATGTTTTTCCTTCTCCCCCTAACCTCCAAACCTTTAAGTCCAGAATTAACAAGTTGCCTCTTTCCTTCTTGTCGACACTCACGGTACGGTAGTATTTAGGCTGTAAGCCCTCGTGGTGTGTTGTTGAAAAAAAAAACAGATGTGATACATAAACTGTATAGATGGACAGAGTACGTAACAGAACTTTTAGAGGACAACAACAGGAGAGATAACCAAGACGAATACACAGAAGACACAGGACCTGAAATAATGATAGAAGAAATAGAATATGCGCTTAAACAGGCTAAAAATGAAAGGGCTAGTGGACACGACGAGATTCCTGTGGAGCTACTCAAATTGATGAACAGAGAATCTATCACAATCATGCTAGGGCTATTGAACAACATAGATAAAACTGGAATATTACCAGAAGATTAATAGCCCTGATGATTCACACGCTAAAGCTTTTTTTGGAGAAAATACATAACAGAGTTTCTAGGAAATTAGATGAGGAAACTGGTGATGTTCAAATGGAATTTAGACAAGAGATGGGTACTCGAGAGGCTTTGCTTGGAATGAACGTCAGATGTATTGATATGAATCAGGAAGTGTATGCTTGTTTTGTTGATTTTGAGAAGGCATTCGACAGGGTACAGCATGACCGCTTAAGACTAATTCTACTAAAGAAAAATATAGACAGTAGAGATATGAGAATAATATGTAATTTTTACTGTGATCGCTAGTTGAAAACAACTTAACACCAGAAATTGGAATATGAGTGTGTCAAGGTTGTCTCTCGCCTCTTCTGTTCAATTTGTATAGTGAAACCATTTGTCAAAAATCACCATCTGAAATGCCCGATGGTCTAGTGAGAAATGGAAAAACTCTCAATAATATTAAATATGCAGATGACACCGTTGTATTAGCATGGCACAATAGAAGAACTACAGTATCTAGTACAAAGACTTAAAATTGAATGCAATAATTGCGGCTTAAAATGAATCTCAAGAAAACCAAATCCATAGTAATTACAAAGAACCAGAACATTAGACCTAACTTTCTTATCGACGATACACGAATTGAAAAAATATAGTCCTATAAATACTTGGGTGCATGGATCACAGACAATACCGATCAAATGAAGGAGATCAAAAGCCGCATTGAAATGGCCAGAACAGTATTCAATAAAATGCGAAAGATATCCGTATGCTGAGACGCTACGTTTTCTCCAATCTCTTTTCCAGAATGGAAGCTTAGACATTAAAAAGCAGAAATATTAAAAAAATAGAAGTTTTTGAATTGTGATGCTACCGGCGAATTCTCAAAATCTCGGGGGTGGATTGTGTGACGTATGCAAGCGTACTGTAAAGAAACAAACAACAAGAACTACTAAAAACTATCAAAAAACGAAAGCTGGAGTACTTGGGTCATATCATGAGAGGAGCGAAGTATGCGTTACTTAGATATATCATGCAGGGAAAAATCAATGGTAAAAGGAGCGTAGGTTGGAGAAAAACGTCTTGGTTGTGCAATCTACGCGAATGATACGAATGCAACTCCACTGAACTTTTTAGACGCGCAACAAATAAGATAATATTGGCTATGATGATTTCCAATCTCCGATAGGAAGGGAACGAAAAGAAGAAGACGATCTGTAAGAAAAATAGTTTAAGAAAATGGTGTGGAAAAAATTGGTGTTCACCGGATTATTAAAAAAATTAAGTTTAATCCCTTCAAGATAACACTTGTCCAATAAATAAACGAAGATGATCCAGATCGACGTTCATAGTCTTGTAAAAATTTTACAGAAAATTTAGCGTTTGATGGTCTACTTTACAACATTTGTTTCTCTGATGAAAGTACGTTTATGTTGAACGGCAAAGTGATGCATAATTGTCGTTATTGGAGTAACAGAAACTCACATACCTTCAGTGAGAGTCACACCCAAGCTCTTCAAAAATAAAACGTGGGAGCATGCATTCTGGGCGACCACATTATCGAACCACTTTCTGTTGCAGGTAATTTGACCGGTGAAGGTTATTTAAAGTTGTAAGAAGACCTTATTGATTGTTTAATCAGCCAGACACTGTAAGAACACGTAAATCTCTAAGAAAACCAACTTTTCTTTCAACAGGATGGAGCGCCTCTCCATTATCATGTACGAGTACGTGGTTTCCTAGATGCTTATTTTCCCGGACAATGGATAGCTCGGAGAGGTCCCATCGAATGGCCAGCTGGATCGCCCGACCAAACCTCTTTTGGATTTCTTTTTGTGGGGCCTAAGGTTTATACTACCTCACCTGAATCTCCTTAAGTGCTTCGAAAACGAATCGTCGCAGAGTTCCGATTGATCACGTCAGAGCCCTCTTGCCATTAAATTTCTTTGAAGGGGTGGCTCTGGGCGTTTGAGGGATGCAGAAATAACTTCGAAGCCAAGAAAAAATTTGGTCCTTGAAGTTAAAATTGACCTATTTTAGCATTTTTCCGACGAAATCGGGCATTTTAGGGGGTGAAAATTTTAGTTGGGACACCTATATATATATATATATATATATATATATATATATATATATATATATATATATATATATATATATATATATATATATATATATATACAAGAGAAGGGTTAAGGGCAAAGCCGCAAGTAGACAACCGCATACACGTGTTTCAAGCTTATTAACCATCATCAGTACGGTATAGCCAGGTGAAGATGGGAACACTCTGGATGAAGATTCAAAAAAACACGGAGTTACAACAGGCAACCAGTGCACATTTGCAGCAACATTCGGAAGACCCTCAATCCGAGGGAAACAACCAAAAAAGCCACGGAGGCAAAGAAATCACCTGTGTGAGCATCCGAATGTTGCTGCAAATGTGCACTGATTGCCTGTTGTGACTCCGTGTTCTTTTGCATCTTCATCCAGAGTGTTCCCATCTTCACCTGGATATACCGTACTGATGCTGGCTAATAAGCTTGAAACACGTGTATGCGGTTGTCTCCTTGCGGTTTTGCCCTTAACGCTTCTCTTGTATAGTACAGAAATGCCGTGTTATAAATCCTGTTATAGTTAATGGGTTCCTGGGCTCCGGATGCTCACGCAGGTGATTTCTTTGCCTCCGTGGCTTTTTTGGTTGTTTCCCTCGGATTGAGGGTCTTCCGAATGTTGTTGCAAATGTACACTGGTTGCCTGTTGTGACTCCTTTTTTTTGCATCTTCAACCAGAGTGTTCCCATCTTCACCTGGCTATACCGTACTGATGATGGCTAATAAGCTTGAAACACACGTGTATGCGGTTATCCCCTTAACTCGTCTCTTGTATAGTACAGAAATGCCGTGTTATAAATCCTGTTATGGTTCATATATATATATATATATATATATATATATATATATATATATATATATATATATATATATATATATATATATATATATATAGAGAGAGAGAGAGAGAGAGAGAAATATTTTGCTGCTATTTTGATGCACAAATCGCTTATATGGAGAATATCTGTCAAATTTTAAATTTCCATCTATATGAAAAATGGAGTGAAGGGCATTGAATAAATTTCGGTTCTTTCAAAAGGCTAAAAAAGGCCATTAAATTAAAAGTTTCCGTAGATTAAAGATGAGTCCTATGGGGCTAGAGGACTGAAAAATGCCAAAACCATGTACTTCCAAATATGTGATCGATGAAACCTTGATGCGCTGCCATTTGTTTGTGCGTCTAACCCTCCCTAATCTTATTAAACCATTAAAAAAGTAAAGATTGTAAATTAATAATATTAACAGCCTTGAAAAATAAATGCTACAAAATACTTACGTAATTAAAAAATATATAGTGCAATAATTATAATTTACATTGTTAATTGCAATATATTTAAATCTTTCCAGATACTGCAATTATTAGTACAATTATCTATGATAAAATTATGTGAAACGACGTTCTAGGATAACCCAGTTTATTTTATTGAAATATGTTACCAAAACACTTCATTATACATCTTTTATATTAAAACATATATCTTCCACTTTATCTTTCTAGCATTGTAATCTCGGAAGGTATTGTGGTATAATCGCGAAACTCTGGGGCTTTGGTTCAATTCTCACCATAAGTATCATATCGTGGACATGTTATGTATTCCTCACTTTATTGGCCCATTTGTTCCACAATAAGATAGGGATTTAATTTTTCTTGAGTTCAGTATATATCATTCTAAGCTTATCGCTCTTGAAGCCTTCATTTGTCAGCCACTTTACTTCCGATATGCCAGGTATATCCGTATCCATTTTTTCGGTAATGTTCTTTGCTTCTTCCAGTTTTCTTAATTTCTTTTTTAGTTGCGTGTTTCCGAATATTTATTTATTTGTTTGTTTATTTATTTATTTATTTCCCTGCATTAATATTACTATACGCTATACATTAGCTTATATTTATATTAGAGCATAATGTAATATAACAAAATGGCAATATTTTGCACAGGCTGGTTTGGGGACAGGGTAACGGTCTGATGAGATGCTTATCCTGTACCACTTCTCCTACCGGGTCTTCTGTTCTAGAACTAGAACCCATATTTGGAACCAGTTTCATCTTTTAAATGTTTATATATATATATATATATATATATATATATATATATATATATATATATATATATATATATATATATATATATATATATATATATATATATATATATATATATATATATATATATATATATATATATATATATATATATACAGGGTGTGGCGCCAAGACCTTTAGTTAGCCGTTTCTCAATAACTACTCTGATTTGAAATTTGAAAATTTACACACATACGATCGAGACGAATTCCAGTTCAGTGAAAGTAGTTTACTTTATGTCAAACTTCCGTTTTTACCGGAAGTGACCACAAACTTGCTTATTTTAAATACAACATGGTAATTTTCATTATATTTTCGAATTCTACATTGAATTTGAGATAAATTATTACAAATACACCATATGTCAAAAATCAATCGTTTTCGAAATTTTTCGATTTTTTTGAAAATTCTCGCGAAAACCAAGGTGAACGTTGCACGCTCTCTCTCTCTGTGGAAATACAACTGAGAGGACTCAGTTTTTGTACAGATTAGCCTCAGATTGGCACCTAAACGACACGTTTGATAGCGTTTCTTCTAAGTATACAGGGTGATGAGAATTAGCCGTGCTATTTGGTAAAATTGAAATCACAATTACTCGCTTATTTCAAATAGAACACCCGAATTCGTCTCGATCGTATGTGTGTAAATTTTCAAATTTCAAATCGGAGTAGTTATTGAGAAACGGCTAACTTAAGATCTTGGCGCCAGACCCTGTATATATATCACACCGATAATTCAAAGAATATTTGGCCAATTTTAATGAAATTTGGCAGGTACCTTCCTTTTGTAAGTGACTTGGATAACAGCCAGGAACATCGGACTATGTTTCCCGGAACAAAACTGTGTTTCTCTCAAATAGTGGCTGAATTGAAAGCTGCCTTAACTTAATTTTTTCAATTAGAACAGGCCGTATTTTGTGTTTCAGAAGTGAAGGGCATGTAAGTTTTGCATAACATTTCATACGAGTATACCCGCAGACTCTAGTATTAGAAATATTTAGATTCAGAACGGCATACCATTATTGATGTATGGATCAGTTTCATTTTTTTTCAGTTTTTTTATTCAATTCTAATAACCGGCCAGATTGCGTGATTATTTAGTGAATTTTCAAAAAAAAAGTTTTTAAATCAACTTTGGTACAAAAACAGTGAGAAATAATTAATTTGATAGGCTTATCTACGTTTACATTTTCATAAAATATCAGTAGCTTACAAATTGTTGACACAAATGTTAAGTGACACTTTAATGTGAACCGCATGGTACTGGGTTCGATCCCAGGATACTCCTTTCACTTTTTCAGTACAAACTGTAACATTAACATCAACCGAGGTTCTGGCATTGTATCTGAGCAAGTTGAATGTCTGCGCGTTCCGCCCTTCGGAGGGGGCGTAAAGCCGTCGGTCCCGTGTCCATGCGATGTTAGGCACGTTAAAGATCCTACCCTCCTTACAGAAAGGCAGGGGTTCGGCAAAATTTCCAGAATAGTGAGGTAAAACTGCTCCCTGGCGGCGGTGATTGGCCATAGTCGCGGAAATAGGCCGACGTTAAAGAAACAAAACACACACTTTAATGCGACATACGTAAGTAATGTTCTAATTTCTGACAGCTTGTGACATGAAAATATTAGCATTTTTCTGCTTATATTTTTCTTTATTTTCACTGGTCAAAATTTCTGTCAAAAGTAAAAAAGATTACGTTTTTTTTTAAATTTTAATCACAGGTTAGGTATATAACTTAAATTGTATATTTTCTTTTAAGAAATCTTTTTGTAAAAAATATGTGGCTATTTTCGCAGCAATGTTTTTGTGTTTCCGTAAAAAATCATTTTTGTTAGATTTTTGGTAACTAACAATAAATGTTTAACAGGTTATTGATAAAAAACTTTTTGTAGGATTTTCGTGAAAAAAATTATTTGCAAAATTTCTTTTGTAAGTTTCGTCGAAAAGCTTTTTGTGAATAATTATATCTTGGTAGGTGGGTAAACAGCTTGACGACGTTTGTTGGCCAGGAAAATTGGACCAGTTTTTACGTTAACAAGTTTATTTTCGAAAAATATTTGTATTTTTCAAACACTAAAGTTATTTTGATGAAATATTGTACATTGTTTCTACTATTATAATAGATTAGTATTATATTAACCAATTTTGATGCTTAATTTCATTTTAAAAAAGCCTGGAGGCAGCAAGTGCGTTACGGTAGTAAATTTTCATAGAAATGATCTGGCATAAAATATTATATTACAACTTGTGACATAGAAATCTACATTTTGGTGTATAGTTTACTTTTTATATTGTAAACTTACCTATCAAATTTGGTTATCATAGCTTTTTTATTTTTTGAGATAAATTTTTTTTTCGAATGAAAACTCAAAATTTCCCTGGAAAACCTCGTCCGATTTTCCTGACTAACGAACTGATCCAAGCCATTTACAAAAGGAAGATACATGACAAATTTTATCAAAATCGGCGCATTATTTTTTGTGTTATCGGTGTGATACATACATATATATATATATATATATATATATATATATATATATATATATATATATATATATATATATATATATATATATATATATATATATATATATATATATATATATATATATATATAAACATATAAAAATTGAAACTGACCCCGGATATGGGTTCTAGCGGCCCTAGTTCGCGCTCATTTGCAAAAAAATTTTCAAAATTCATAAGTCGGGATCTTTCCATTAGTAAATTTGTTCTACGAAAATTCACAAAAAAGGAAAAAAGTTGAAAGAGAAATTCAAGAGTAACTGAGGTTTGAACCAATACCCCTTTGCTCATGAGCCAGTGATGGAACTCTCAACGCTACCGAAGCTTGGGAAACAAAGTATAATGACAGGCAGGTACAGAGTCACAACAGGCAACTAGTGCACATTTGCAGCAACATTTGGAAGACCCTCAATCCGAGGGAAACAACCAAAAAAGCCACGGAGGCAAAGAAATCACCTGCGTGAGGATCCGGAGCAAATGTGCACTGGTTGCCTGTTGTGACTCCGTGTATTTTTGCATCTTCATCCAGAGTGTTCCGATATTCACCTGGCTATACCGTACTGATGATGGCTAATAAACTTGAAACACGTGTATGCGGTTGTCTCCTTGCGGCTTTGCCCTCAACGCTTCTCCTTGTATAGTACAGAAATACCGTGTTATAAATCCTTTTATAGTTAGTATATATATATATATATATATATATATATATATATATATATATATATATATATATATATATATATATATATATATATAAACATATAAAAATTCTAGTGGTCCTAGTTCGCGCTCATTTGCAAAAAGGTTTTCGAAATTCAAAAGTCGGGATCTCCCCATTAGTGAATTTTTTCTACGAAAATTCACTAATGTGCTATTAAAACATTTTATGAAAATTCGCTGCGATAACACACTTGCTGCCGCCAGACATTTTTAATATCAGGCACAGTAAAAGTTTTTATAGGACTAGCTTATAAAATTAAGCAAGAACTGAATCTATTCGTTATTTACATGGAATCGCTGTTTTGGCATTAGAGGATTTAGTATTTTTGTGAATACTTTATTATATCTGATAAGGATGATAAAGACATGATGATTAGTTTATTACTGCATTTAGTGATGAAGTTTATCTAAAGATATGTACAATGTACAATGATAACAATGTAACACGATAGCACTAGTTTACAGCTGTTGTAGCAGTGTTAGTGATATGTTTCCTTAATTTTAAACTGTTATGTTCATGTACTAAAATAAAAGTAGTTTGCAGGACTGTGATTTTACTCCAAGATGAAGATAAACAGGAAGCTGTTGCCTATAAAGGCCCATTTCTTCTTTTTCATGGCAGGTAAGTGGAGACGAAGTGTATGCCAAGTTGTTGATTGAAAGTTGTGGTAAAATGCTTTTTTTGATCACACAAGAAAATATCTAATATTATTGATTGCTTTTAGTTTAAGAACGTTTGTTAGAGAAAAATAACCAAAAACCTAATATACAGGGTGGCGCATTGAAAACGAAACAGACCGATTTGCGTCCAGATAATTTTTTTTAAGAAACGCTGAAACATGTCAATTTTAATATTGAGGGGGACATGTTTTGACATAAAACTCAACTTTGTCACATCAACCCCTTAAGGGTGGTGATAACAACCCTTATATTTTAAATAGGGAACATGGGTCGAGTGTTACATTATTTGAAAGCTATTTCTTTTCTGAATTCATCACACTAATTTTCTTGGAAGTTTTATTAACTCGTTTAAAAATTATTCACAGTTGGAGTTGCAAGAACGTATTTCATTCATTGTGATAAGAAATGCACTAATTAGTCTATTTTTCGTAAAAACACTAAAAAACAAAACCAAACGTTCAAAAATGTTTATTCAGTTAAGTAAGTGTTCAAATTGTTGACCAGCAGCTTCCATACAAAAGTACAAATTGTATTCAAAACGAGCTCTGACATTCTGGAGCATTTGTAGTTATTAGTCGGCATTCTTCAACAATGCGTCGTCGTAATTCTTCCAGAGGCTCCGGTTCTGTTGCGTAAATTCTAGTCTTTAAATGGCCCAATAGAAAGAAGTCTAAAGGAGTTAAATCCGGTGATCTAGGGGGCCACTCAATAGCACCTCTACACCCAATCCATTGTCCTGGAAACTCTCTGTTCAAAAACTCCCTAACATGTTGTGAAAATGCGGAGGAGCTCCATCTTGTTGACACACTAATTGATTTTCTTGATAGCGATCATCATTTTCAGCAATGTCAGTTAGTATAGGGTCAACGATATCTTCTAGTAACTCCAAATACGTTTCGCCACTCAAATTGCCATCAAGAAAAATTGGTCCGATTAAACGGTCTCCAAAAATGCCAGTCCAGACATTCAATTTCTGTGGAGTTTGAGTGTGGACTTCCTGAAAATTTCTCGGATTATTATCTGCCCAATAACGACAATTATGACGATTGATTGTAGAGTATAATAAAAACGTACACTCGTCTGAAAAACAGATATTGAACAAAAAGTTCCCGTTATCAGCTATTCGTGCAGTCATAACTTCACAAATCTCCAGCCGCCGATCATCAGTTGTTGTACAAGATGACTTTTAAACGAGTGAAATTTATGATGCTTCAATATTCGCTGAATTCTTTTGATGTTTGAAACAGTGCCCGATTTTCTCGTGCAGCAATTTGTCCTAAAGCTTCAATGTCAGTAGTCTCATTTCTAACCGGAAATTCACGTTCAGGATCCCGTTTTTTGTTGGCTATTGAACCAGTTTGTCGAAACTTTGCAACTAACTCCAAAATGTATTTTCTGTTAACATGTCTGTTCTGATGTCGTTGATTAAACAAATTTGCGGTACGGTTGGCACAGTCATCGTTTTAAAAAAAAAGAGTAATTATTTCAACTCTTTCTTCTACATAATACACCATTGTGAAATTAATTTTCAGTAGTACTATCAAGTATCAAACCGACTGATAAACTGAAATAATAAACCGCATTCCTCTCATTCCGATAAGAAATGTTCTGATAGTAAAGTGTTTGTTTACAAACCAACAAAACATTGACTATCAGCACATTTCTTATCGGAATGAGTGAAATCCTTATTTTTTTCTTAACAAAAAAATTCTCTGGACGCAAATCGGTCTGTTTCGTTTTCAATGTGCCACCCTGTATATATATATATATATATATATATATATATATATATATATATATATATATATATATATATATATATATATATATATATATATATATATATATATATATATATATATATATATACAGTATGTCCCATTTAAAGAGATCTACACGGGGATAAATACAGGTGAATAGAGATACATATCTGGCCACCTTACAGATCCTCGATTACCAATCCAATTCCGATAACTATCATTTAGGTAATTAGTAATGACGTTCCCATTATGTGGTTGAGCTCTATCTTGCTGGAACCACATATGCGACACTGTATTGAGTTGTAAATTTTCTATTTGCTTCACATTCTGCTGCAGTAGATCAAAATACTTCTGTGACGTTAAAGTTCCATAAAAAATATTGGGCCTATCAAGTGACCATTGATAATGCAAAGCCACACATTAAATCCCCACCTAACCTATGCACTTGTCTATTTATTAACGGATTTGCATAGGCTCAATAGACATTGTTTTTTTCTATTAAACATACCACAATTAGTCAATCGTGTTTCGTCGTACCACAACGCTTTGAGTGGAAACTGACGATCTTCTTCGAATTTTCTTAAAAACCACCTACAAAATTTTGGCTGTCTCTCCTCATCGCCATCCCTAAGACCTTGACTAAAATGTTCTCGATACGGGTGAAACTTTTGTTTTTCAGAATACGTTGAGCAGTAGAATTGGGTATGTCGAAATTATTTTCAATTTAACGCAAACAGACACGGGGGTTCTCAATAACACTTCCTATAATGAGGTGTTCTACATTTTCATTACTGCTTCGTGTATTTTTCTAGCCTTAAATGATCAATGATTAATTATACTATTTTTTAGTATTTTAAAAGTGGACTTTTCAGCCTGTTGTCTCTGGATATCTTTGCAAATACATCTGTTGAGCTTGCGTATCATTTCTGTTGCAAGGAATGAAACATACCAGCATATTATACTTCTTTTGAATTAAATATCTTTCCATCTTACTTTACTACTATTAGTATTTAAATGAATACCAAAGTAAGTACTATTAAATTAATAGCTGTCTACAACAATATCTCTGCAATGAGTACCAATATTGATATATTGATAACAAGCAAACTCTTTGTTGACATGAAATAAAATATGACAGTTCATGCAACTTAATTATTTGCATTGCTTATATATATATATATATATATATATATATATATATATATATATATATATATATATATATATATATATATATATATTGAAGGGAGGATTAACAGTCGTTACACGTTAGCGTGCTAAAATTTGTATACTTTTAAGGGCAATTACGACCAAAAAACGAGGGCTATATTTTAAAGAAAGTCACTCTGTACTAAAACTCAATATATTTCGCTCGGGGTCCCGAGCACATTCAGGAGTACTAAAAATGAATAAAAATCAGCACATCTGGATTATGCACCAAAAAAAACACTTACAGCACTGTAACTAATTACAAAAGCAAGGCCAAAGCATCAAAAATAGGGAAAATCTGCCACAAAGACATGCAAAAACAACAATACAAAAAACATCTTTACATTACATGTAACTTCACGCGAACATTTCCACTTTCAAAACATTCAAAGCAAATTCATGACAAAG
This sequence comes from Tillus elongatus, assembly GCA_964006375.1. Lineage (NCBI taxonomy): Eukaryota > Metazoa > Arthropoda > Insecta > Coleoptera > Cleridae > Tillus > Tillus elongatus. Next base: position 255,595,068 of record OZ023262.1, on the reverse strand, counting down.
TATAAAAAATCTCGGGACGCAGCAAGTGCGTTATGGTAGTGAATTTTCATAAAAATGTTTTTATTGCAAATATGTGTGTTTTCTTTTTAAGAAAGCAGACATCAATTTTGGTTAACAGTATAACCTATATAGAAAAAGCAGGCATCAAATTTGATTACCAGTATAACATATATAATAAAAACAATGTGCCATGTTTCATCAAAATAACTTGATTGTTTGAAAAGGTACAGAAATTTCCAAAAGTAAACCAAAAGTGTTACTGAAAAAATCCGTTTCTTGGTCAACCTTATAGGTTAATAGCAAATTGAGCTTTTCAAATATGAAGCATTTAATCAAAATTCGCAACCACAACGCACTTGCTGCCTCCAGAATTTCTTAACTTACAAACATGCATTATATTTCGATGGAAAATGCAAAAAAATTAGGCGTTTTCGACAAAAAAAAATTATTTGTATCACCAACGACTTATGGGCCAGCCTGTGATTGTCGCAATAATTTTTTAAGATGTAGCTCAAAACACCGTATAATTAATGTATACAATATTTTTTCATATCTTGTATAATAACGCATATATTGAGCTATATTGATTTTTTACGAAAATTCGACAAAAATTATATAAAATTAAACAATAAACTCTATAGCTAAGGCTACTGCCAAGCATCAGAGAAAGGGTCTATTAGAAATGAATTTTCTGGAAACATTTTAGTAAAATGAAGGACAATGACGGTTGAAACTAAGAGTTCGGTGTATATAAAACATTCTTCTTGAGACATTTTCTTTCCATAGCCCGTATTAGATTCAAGTTATTTGCCTAAATGTTGCGAATTTTGACGTTTTCAATTGTCACTTTGACGTTTTGAGGAAACCCCCAATTTATTTTTCTTTAAATGCCCATAACTTTTTTGTCTTTTGACCTACAGAGCTAAATTTTGGTAGGTGGCACACCTATAACGATATAAACCAGCTTACCAAATTTGGTTGCCCTTACTTTGTTAATTTTGGAGATATAAATATTTTGCGAAAGAAAACACAAATTTTTCCGGGAAAACCTCGGAGGATTTTCCTGGCTAACAAAATTATCCAAGCGACTTGCGAAAGGAATGTACTCACCAATTTTGACGTTTAAAATCGCAATTTTGACGTTTTGAGGAAAATCCAAATTTATTTTTCTTTGAATGCCTGTAACTTTTTTATCCTTTAACCTACGGAGCTAAATTTTGGTAGGTAACTTGCCTATAATGATATAAATCCGCATATGAAATTTGGTTGCCCTTGCTTTGTTAATTCCGGAGATATATATTTTTTAGAAAGAAAACACAAAATTTTCCGGGAAAACCTGGACCGATTTTCCTGGCTAACGAACTTATCCAAGCCATTTGCAAAAGGAATTTAGTCACCAAATTTAATCAAAATCGGCCCATTATTTTTTGAGTTATCGGTGTGACACATATATATATATATATATATATATATATATATATATATATATATATATATATATATATATATATATATATATATATATATATATATATATATATATATATATATATATATATATATATATATATATATATATATATATATATATATATATATATATATATATATATATATATATATATATATATATATATATATATATATATATAAACATATAAAAATTTAAACCGACCCTGGATATGTGTTCTGGGGGGCCTAATTAGCGCTCATTTGAAGAAATTTTTTCAAAATTTAAAAGTCGGGATCTCCTCATTAGTGATTTTTTTTTAAAGAAAATTCACTAAAAAGTAAACTATACACAACAATTTAGATTTCTATGTTGCAAGAAAAAAAAGTTATAATAAAATATTTGGTGCCAGATCATTTCTATGAAAATTCACTACCATAACGCACTTGCTGCGTCTTTGAGTTTTTAAGTAGTCGCTTTTGCTTTTTCACTATAGTTTTTTATTTTTTAACAAAATTTGTTTGTGTAGCTTATATAGATTCAGGATAGAGCCCATTGATACTGTGTCTCGAGGAATAGCTAGCGGTATCAAAAATATTTTAAATTATAAGATTTTTTTTTAAAATGCATGTTATTCTGCTTTTCGGTTTTCTTCTACGTTTTTTTGTCAGTCCAGGGTTAGGTATGTGTTAGGTAAAAGGATATTGGTCAGGTCCGGATCAGGTCAGGTTAGGTCGTTCAGGTCTGCTTCGTAGAGTGTTTAGTGCATAAACATGAAAAATGGTGTCCCTTCAACCCCCAAAAAGCTGCGGGGGACTAGGAGCAAATATACGTGGTGCAGGGGAAAAACATGTTTAGGAGAAAGTGTTGATACAAAAAGTGAAAAGGCTGCTTATAGAGGTCGAACTAAGTTGTTTTTACTGATTTTTCCTTTATATTTCCTTCTCCGCCGAGCATCCCTATTCACTCCGGGTCTCGTAACTTTTGGAGGGGTTGATTCCACAACATATATCTTGTTGCTTATGCACACATTGAGTCTTTTAAGCATGTTTACTGAAATATTTTTCAAAACTCACGTATGCCGATCATCTGCATAATTACCGTTAAATATCTTTTACTTGCACAAAAGAAAGAAATTAGTTTTTATGAATTATATTCATTACTGCATCCATACGCACCAGCAAGATTAACCATTTTTTAAATATAAAAAAAGCAAAGGTCAAACCGTTTAAGTCGCGGAAGCAAAAAAAGTCTGAACGCAGCAAGTGCGTTATGGTAATCAATTTTCATTAAATGCAAGTATAACCTATATAGAAAAAGCAGGCATCAAATTTGATTACCAGTATAACATATATAATAAAAACAATGTGCCATGTTTCATCAAAATAACTTGATTGTTTGAAAAGGTACAGAAATTTCCAAAAGTAAACCAAAAGTGTTACTGAAAAAATCCGTTTCTTGGTCAACCTTATAGGTTAATAGCAAATTGAGCTTTTCAAATATGAAGCATTTAATCAAAATTCGCAACCACAACGCACTTGCTGCCTCCAGAATTTCTTAACTTACAAACATGCATTATATTTCGATGGAAAATGCAAAAAAATTAGGCGTTTTCGACAAAAAAAAATTATTTGTATCACCAACGACTTATGGGCCAGCCTGTGATTGTCGCAATAATTTTTTAAGATGTAGCTCAAAACACCGTATAATTAATGTATACAATATTTTTTCATATCTTGTATAATAACGCATATATTGAGCTATATTGATTTTTTACGAAAATTCGACAAAAATTATATAAAATTAAACAATAAACTCTATAGCTAAGGCTACTGCCAAGCATCAGAGAAAGGGTCTATTAGAAATGAATTTTCTGGAAACATTTTAGTAAAATGAAGGACAATGACGGTTGAAACTAAGAGTTCGGTGTATATAAAACATTCTTCTTGAGACATTTTCTTTCCATAGCCCGTATTAGATTCAAGTTATTTGCCTAAATGTTGCGAATTTTGACGTTTTCAATTGTCACTTTGACGTTTTGAGGAAACCCCCAATTTATTTTTCTTTAAATGCCCATAACTTTTTTGTCTTTTGACCTACAGAGCTAAATTTTGGTAGGTGGCACACCTATAACGATATAAACCAGCTTACCAAATTTGGTTGCCCTTACTTTGTTAATTTTGGAGATATAAATATTTTGCGAAAGAAAACACAAATTTTTCCGGGAAAACCTCGGAGGATTTTCCTGGCTAACAAAATTATCCAAGCGACTTGCGAAAGGAATGTACTCACCAATTTTGACGTTTAAAATCGCAATTTTGACGTTTTGAGGAAAATCCAAATTTATTTTTCTTTGAATGCCTGTAACTTTTTTATCCTTTAACCTACGGAGCTAAATTTTGGTAGGTAACTTGCCTATAATGATATAAATCCGCATATGAAATTTGGTTGCCCTTACTTTGTTAATTCCGGAGATATATATTTTTTAGAAAGAAAACACAAAATTTTCCGGGAAAACCTGGACCGATTTTCCTGGCTAACGAACTTATCCAAGCCATTTGCAAAAGGAATTTAGTCACCAAATTTAATCAAAATCGGCCCATTATTTTTTGAGTTATCGGTGTGACACATATATATATATATATATATATATATATATATATATATATATATATATATATATATATATATATATATATATATATATATATATATATATATATATATATATATATATAAATATATATATATATATATATATATATATATATATATATATATATATATATATATATATATATATATATATATATATATATATATATATATATATATATATATATAAACATATAAAAATTTAAACCGACCCTGGATATGTGTTCTGGGGGGCCTAATTAGCGCTCATTTGAAGAAATTTTTTCAAAATTTAAAAGTCGGGATCTCCTCATTAGTGATTTTTTTTTAAAGAAAATTCACTAAAAAGTAAACTATACACAACAATTTAGATTTCTATGTTGCAAGAAAAAAAAGTTATAATAAAATATTTGGTGCCAGATCATTTCTATGAAAATTCACTACCATAACGCACTTGCTGCGTCTTTGAGTTTTTAAGTAGTCGCTTTTGCTTTTTCACTATAGTTTTTTATTTTTTAACAAAATTTGTTTGTGTAGCTTATATAGATTCAGGATAGAGCCCATTGATACTGTGTCTCGAGGAATAGCTAGCGGTATCAAAAATATTTTAAATTATAAGATTTTTTTTTAAAATGCATGTTATTCTGCTTTTCGGTTTTCTTCTACGTTTTTTTGTCAGTCCAGGGTTAGGTATGTGTTAGGTAAAAGGATATTGGTCAGGTCCGGATCAGGTCAGGTTAGGTCGTTCAGGTCTGCTTCGTAGAGTGTTTAGTGCATAAACATGAAAAATGGTGTCCCTTCAACCCCCAAAAAGCTGCGGGGGACTAGGAGCAAATATACGTGGTGCAGGGGAAAAACATGTTTAGGAGAAAGTGTTGATACAAAAAGTGAAAAGGCTGCTTATAGAGGTCGAACTAAGTTGTTTTTACTGATTTTTCCTTTATATTTCCTTCTCCGCCGAGCATCCCTATTCACTCCGGGTCTCGTAACTTTTGGAGGGGTTGATTCCACAACATATATCTTGTTGCTTATGCACACATTGAGTCTTTTAAGCATGTTTACTGAAATATTTTTCAAAACTCACGTATGCCGATCATCTGCATAATTACCGTTAAATATCTTTTACTTGCACAAAAGAAAGAAATTAGTTTTTATGAATTATATTCATTACTGCATCCATACGCACCAGCAAGATTAACCATTTTTTAAATATAAAAAAAGCAAAGGTCAAACCGTTTAAGTCGCGGAAGCAAAAAAAGTCTGAACGCAGCAAGTGCGTTATGGTAATCAATTTTCATTAAATGCTTCAAATTTGAATAACTCAATTTTCTATAAACCTAGAAGGTTGAATTTTGGCACGTGGTAAGGCCTTTACCAAGACAACATATTCACATAAATTTCATCAAAATAGCTTTGTAATTTTCGGAGATAAACATTTTTTTCGAAAGAAAACTTAAAATTTTTATTTATATTATATTTATATAAACATATAAAAATTGAAACTGACCCAGGATATTTGTCCTATGGGTCCTATTTCGCAGTCATTTGAAAAAAAATGTTTGTCAAATCTCACCATAGATACCTCTCCATTTGAATTTAGTTAATTTTTCCCAATAAAAATTCACTAAATGGAGAAACGGACCGGGCCGGACTCGAACCAGCATCGTCCGCTTGACATACAAAGTTCAATTTCAATCAATTTCAATTTCAATTTCAAAATATTTATTCATAATTCATAGGTTAAAAATATTACAATATGTTAGGTAGAAAGTTTTAGTCTGTAAACAGAGAAAACTAGAGATCTAACAATATTATTTTACAATTTCCTTAGTATATACATGGCTCCTATCTTAAGATTAAGATTTATCCATGGTTTATGTTTACATATTTTGAATATAATAAAGAACATATATGTATTCTTAAGAAAAATGCTATCTATGGTTTTTATGTTGTTCCTACTGTGTTTTTAAGTTTGTTAATTTTAATTAGCAGGAAAATTAGGAAAAACCTGCCTTAACATTATATTGTTTTTGATTTTAAAATGACCAAATTAACTTATAATTATTTACACTACATACATATTTACATTATTTACATTTATACTATATCTTAGATACCTAGGTTTGGTTGGGCTGCGGTATTGCCTGTTGATTGTTGGGGTTCTTTAAGTTCCGAATTTTGTTCTTGAAAATGAGAGTTTATGCTTAAATGTTATATGGGGATTGTCTGTTCTGGTTGTAAGAATTCGTCTGGTTAGTTGGCTGTTTTTTGTTTGCCTCTCGTAGAAGTTTTCTGATAAAGACAGTACATATTCCTTGATTGGTGTGATGTTCGTTGTTCTTATCATGTCAGATATTTTTGAGTATCTGTTGCCCCCGGTGATTAGTCTTAAACACTTGTTCTCAAAGACGGTAAGTTTTCTGTATTTGGTATTTGATATGCTGCACCAAACAGGGGCCCCATATGTGATGATGGGTCTAATAATCATCTTGTAAATTAGTAATTTGTTAGTAGTGTTCAGTGATGCACTTTTTAGTAGGGGATAGACTGTTTTTAGGGCAGCGTGTCCTTTTTTGATCAGTTGGTTAATCTCGCTGTGAAAATTAAGCCTTCGGTCGAGGGTTATACCTAAGTATTTTACGTTATCTCTATTTGGGTCTATTTCGGCATTTTCTACCTTTAATTTCTTGAATATTTTGTTGTTTGTGAATTTTCTTGAAAAAATAATAGTTTCAGTTTTGTCTGCGTTTAAGGTTGTTCTCCAGGTGTTATAATATTTTTCTAACATATTTACGTGAATTTGGTTTTGGGTGTTAGCCACCGGTGCCCAGAATGAGTGGCTGTAGATTGCTGTGTCGTCAGCAAAGAGTGCCAAGTTTGTTTTCGGAAATTGTGGAATGTCGTTTATGTAGAGGCTGAAAAGTTTGGGTCCTAGGATTGAGCCTTGTGGGACGCCGGCATTTATGTTCTTGGTTCCTGATATGGCATTTTCTACCTTTACTGTCATGCTTCTGTTCTTGAGGTACGAATAGATGGTCTTAATTAGCGCATTGGGTATTTTGAGTTTGATAAGTTTATAGATAAGCCCATCGATCCATACAGTATCAAAAGCTTTTTTGATATCCAGTAGGGTCATGACTGTACATTTGTTTTTATTAAAATTTATGGTAATGTCGTTAACAATTCTGGCCACCTGCAAAACGGTGCTGTGTTTATTTCTGAATCCAAATTGTTGGTCGATAGTGATGCGCTTTTTTCGGTCAATGGTTTCAAGTCTTGCTAGGATGACTTTTTCTACTATTTTTCCAAGAGTGTTGAGAAGACTGATTGGTCGGTAGTTAGACGGATCTGTGTGATCTTTATGGGGTTTGGGTATTGGAATAACAAGAGCTCTTTTCCATTGATGCGGGAAGTATTGGTGGAGAAGGATGGCGTTTATTATGTACATGAGGTGGACAATACATTTTTTAGATAGGTTCTTTAATATTTTGTTCGGGATTCCATCAGGACCGGGAGATTTGTTATTCGCTAGCTGTTTAATTATGGTTTTGATTTCGGTGGGATTTGTTTTCAGGTTTGAAATTTGGGAGGATGGTTGTGGCGGGAGTTCTGTGTTAAGAAAATTTTGTACGTGTGCTGATATTTCCCTATGTTCTTCTTTTTCATTGTTTAAAGTAGTGTTGTGCACAGCAGAAAACGTATCGGCGAGAAGTTCTGATTTTTCGTTTGTTGAGTAAACTGTACCATTATCTGTTTTTAAGGGGGGCAAAGTTTCGAATTTGTTTTTAAATCTTTTTAGGAATTTCCAAATTGAATTATTTCGAGTGTCGAGGTTAGAGAGAGTATTTGTCCAAGAGTTATTACGATACTCGGCGATTTTTTGATTAATAATACGGTTTAACTCATTACAATGTTGCTTGGTTGATTGGTCTGCCGTTCGTTGCCATCGTTTTCGTAGCAAGTTCTTCTGTTTTATTAGGTCAATTACGTCCGCAGGGAGGTTTTCGTTGAACGGGTTGATATCTTTTGTATCGGTGAAAAGTTCTATTGCTCTTTTAATTATTTTTGTAAATTTTTCGACTTCTGCATCTATTTGTTCACTTGATGAAATTGATGTGTTTATAGTAACTTGGCTGTCTAAGTAAGCTCTGAAGTTGTTCCAGTTAGTGTTAGCATATGAAATAATTTTTACAGCTTGTCTTTCTATGGGTGTGTTATGGTCTAAGTGAAAAATAACGGGATTATGGTCTGAGCTTAGTTCAGAAAGCGTGTGTACATTGGTGATATTGGTGACATTTTTGTTAACAACAATGTCAATTACAGACGGGTTATTGTTGTTATCTGGGTAGTGTGTTGGTTCGTTTGAATAGTGAATTGTTACGTCGTTTGAACAGGTAAAGTTGTACAACACGTTTCCGTTCCTATTATTTCTAAGACAGTTCCAGGTATAATGTTTGGCGTTCAAATCTCCTACTATCAGAACCTTTTGAGAAATGTTAAAGATTTGCTGCAGTTCGTCACAGCTGAAGTTGTTGCTTGGTTTATTATAAGCGGCTACAATATGTATTCCACTACTTAATTTACAACAAAGGGTCTCTATTGTAGTAAATGGAATGTTTACCTGTTGATAAGGAATATTATTCTTTATGGCAATTGCCACTCCGCCCGAGGCATGTTCACTCGGACGGTCGTACCTAATAACTTTATAACCCCTGATAGAGATTTTCTCCGAAGGTTTGAGTTTTGTTTCGTTTATCAACAATATGTCCACGTTGTGTCGGCTTAGAAAGTTAATTAGTTCCCCTAGCTTATTTTTTATGCTATTTGCATTCCAGGTACACATTTTGAGTTTATAAACCATAAATGTTTAGATTTGTAATAAAACTATAAAATATGCTAAATCTGTCTATTTTACTGTTAGTACTTTCAAGCTGGATGTTAAGATTTTTTATAGCTAAAAGTGTTTGATTTACATTAATTAGTGAATCAAGTTTATTAAATTCGCTACTTAATTCTTCAATATTCTGAATACCTGTTGGAGGGGTGGGGTTCTGTATATTATTTCTCTGAGGTTGGCTTGTTGTCCAGGGGTTTCTCGTCGGGAGGGGAGCCGGGGTGAGGTTCGGAAAGTCCTTGGAGTTATTAATATTGTACTTGTTGGGCCGTATATGAGGTTGTTTTTTACTCCTTAATTGAGTAAAGTCTTCGATTTTTCTCAAGTACACGGCGCATTGAGTGCTGTTAGCTGGGTGGTCACCATCACAGTTGCAACACTTTGCTGCTTCGTCTTTGGGTTTGTTGCACTGAAATGTGAGATGGGGCTTCGCACATTTAAGGCACTTTGGATTGGCATTGCAATTTGTTGTAGCGTGGCCCCAAGTCTGACATCTGTGACACTGCGAGATAAGTTTGTTGTTACGGTGGCGGTCCCATATTATGACGGTGTCTGATATATATTTGACCTTGGTTTGTAAATGGCGGATAGTTATACTATTATCTGTTATAACTAGATATAGGGGCCTTTTTGTGTTCTTCATTTTGAAACATCTGTTTGCTACGATGTTATATTTTTGTTTGAGCTCGTCTATAATGCTCTGAGGCTCCGGATTATGATCGAGTCCGTGTAGAACGAAAGCATGTGGCTTTTCCTCTTTAAGGGTATATGTGTGAAATGGTATATCACCTTGTTGCTTAAGTGCATCTCTGCAGCGTTTCCATTCGACTGGGTCTTTAATATAAATGTTTGTGTTATTTAAGGTGTACTTAATGTAAAAACCTTTTTTAATAAATTGTTTTATGTAGTCAATTTTGATACTATGTTGACTAGGGTTCTTGCCGTGAAGTATAATTGGCGGCGGTCTGGCTATTTTTGATGACATTGGCTGCTTTTGTGAATTCGCACTGCTTATAGCTGGGGTCGGTACATCTGATGTATCCATATCTTCTTCATCTGACAGACACTCGTATCTATTGCTTGTAGAGACTGTATAAGTCGATTGTTTTTTACTGGGGTTGGGGTTGAATGTAATTGGATCCTCTAGTTTTCTTTTGCTTTGATGCTTTTGCGTGATGCTGGGAAATTTTAGAAACTTGGTATTTCTTTCGATTTCAGAATTTGCTGGATTTTCCATGACATTTAGCTGACTTTTTACTATGCTGCCTTTTTTTGTATTGTCTGGGATATTTATCATATCTTCAAAGTTGTTGATTGGCTGGCTTTGTGCCATAATTATATATCACTGCACTACAAAGTTTAATATTCGCACAACAGTACACTTTTACACTACCCGCAGGTCGTGGTGAACAGAGTTCCGACTCTGTTCACTAACACCACTAATTTATATTAGACTTCTGCTCTCACTAGCGCGTCCGAACACCGCAAGAGCTCCGGCTGCCACATACAAAGTACTCTTCCAATGAGCTACCGACGCTTCGAAATAAACGAATTCTTTACATTGTATTTACACATACAGCACCTTACCGTCAGGAATTTGGTATCGGAAATTAAATGTAAGTGGCTAGCTAAATAGCAAATTGCAGAATTGATTGATTTATTTCGCCGATCGCTGAAACATATTCGAGTGTAGACTGTTTCGGTCTTAAATAACATTCAAATGTTACTAATGGCATGTAACCTTAAAGATGATTTGACATATTATGAATGAAAATTAAATGCGTTCGTGGAATCACAATTTTAGTGCGCCATCTTTTAGAAAATAGCTGGTCTACGGATGGTGCCGAAACGCGCTAGTTTGACAACACATATTGACTAAATAATTAAGGTATGTCATATTTTACATTTCACTTTGCATTACGTTTTTATTTGGAATCCAAAAGACCTGAAATTTAAGAAACTTATTCTTGGATACCTAATCTAGGCAAAGAGTGATTTTGAGCTAATTCTGTGATAAAAAATTGTCAAATCATGGTTTGGCAAAAACGTTGTATTTTCGTTATAAACGGGATATTTGCTTACAAAAATCTTTATTGCCTTCCTCAAACCTCAATCTATCTATTGTATATTATATTTTCAGTCTAAGGCTTTAATTGGGACAGTTCAACAAGCTACAAATATAGTGTATTTTAAGCATTTTATTGAACCCCCCTCTTAACGATAAACTCTATAACTAAGACTACTGCCAAGTGTCAGAGAAAGGGTCTATTTGAAATAAATTTTCTGGAAACATTTTATTAAAATGAAGGACAATGACGGTTGAAGCTAAGACTTCAGGGTTTGTAAAACATTCTTCTTGAGACATTTTATTTCCATAGCCGGTATTAGATTCACGTTCTTTTCCTAAATGTTGCCAATTTTGACGTTTAAATCGCAACTTTGACGTTTTGTGAAAAACCCCAATTTATTTTTGTTTAAATGCCTATAACTTTTTTGTCTTTTGACCTACAGAGCTAAATTTTGGTAGGTAACTTCCTTATAATGATATAAACCCGCGTTTAAAATTTGGTTGCCCTTACTTTGTTAATTTTGGAGATATAAATTTTTTTCGAAAGAAAACACAAAATTTTCCGGGAAAACCACGTCGGATTTTCCTAAATAACGAACATATCCAAGCCACTTGCAAAAGGAAGGTACTCACCAATTTTGACGTTTAAAATCGCGATTTTGACGTTTTGAGGAGAACCCAAATTTATTTTTCTTTGAATGCCTGTAACTTTTTTGTCATTTAACCTACGGGGTTAAATTTTGGTAGGTGACTTTCCCTTAATGATATAAACCCGCGTATGAAATTTGGTTGCCCTTACTTTGTTAATTTTGGAAATATAAATTTTTTTCGATTTTTTTCGAAAGAAAACACAAAATTTTCCGGGAAAACCTCGGCGGATTTTCCTGGATAACGAACTTATCCAAGCGACTTGCGAAAGGAAGGTATGTGCCAAATTTTATCAAAATCGGCCCATTATTTTTTAAGTTATAGGTGTGACACATAAATATATATATATATATATATATATATATATATATATATATATATATATATATATATATATATATATATATATATATATATATATATATATATATATATATATATATATATATATATAAACATATAAAGTCTGAAACTGACCTCGGATTTGGGTTCCGGGGGTCCTATATAGCGCTCATTTGAAGAAATTTTTTCAAAATTCGAAAGTCGAGATCTCCTTATTAGTGAATTTTTTTTTAAGAAAATTCACTAAAAAGTGTCATTAGGGCTTAAAAAACTAAAAAACCTTTGAAAAAATGTCCATTTTGTTACACGCGAATATTTAAAGCTTTTTTATTTTTAAACCTTAATGGCACTTTTTTATACTTTTTTATGACTTGCTTTGAATGTTTTGAAAGTGGTAATGTTTGCGTGAAGTTACATGTAATGTAAAGATATTTTTTTCATTGTTGTTTTTTGCATGTCTTTGTGGCAGATTTTACCTGTTTTTGATGCTTTGGCCTTGCTTTTGTAATTAGTTACAGTGCTGTAACTGTTTTTTTTTTGTGCATAATCTAGATGTTATGCTGATTTTTATTCATTTTTAGTACTCCTGAAGATGCTCGGGAACCCGAGCGAAATATATCGAGTTTTAGTACAGAGTTACTTTTTTTAAAAACATAGCTCTCATTTTTTGGTCGTAATTGCCCTTAAAAGTATATATATATATATATATATATATATATATATATATATATATATATATATATATATATATATATATATATATATATCTACATGTGTCGCAGTTAAAATTTGCACGCCCTAAAATGTGCAATTTCGTCCAAGTGTGTTAACTTCAAAGGGAACAATTTTTTTTTATTGATTTCGAAGTTATTTATGCACCCTCTAGCGCTCAGATCCACTCCTTCACAAAATTTAAATTGCAAGAGGGGTCGAGTGATACACCATTTTGAATCTGCTTTCATTCTCTATGCAATCATATATTTTTTTCAATTTTGAGCTATTGGTTTTTGAGAACCAGGAAATTGTTTTAGGCTCATTGAAATTTGCAAGATTGTTAACCCGGTACTCTCTCGTTCACACTGTAAGCAGTTTTTTCGCTAGGAACTGACTATGAAATGTTATCTTATCGGCACGAATGTTTTTAGTTTTTGAAGGAACAAAAAATGTTGGCTAAATGTATTTAAATTATAATTTTTTAGTTTCTACTTGATTTCAAGAATTATCGTGGTTCAGTTACTAAGTTAAAAGGAAAAACTGTAATTTTTGAAATGGTTTCTAGCACCGAACAAATAATTGAACTGGTGAAACTGCTATTGAAATAAAAATTGTGCCAGTTTTGCTGCTAGACTTTTCCACCAAAACCATGTGGAACAGCATGTTAGTCGTCAGTACATCACTAATTTAATTGCAAAATTTGAGGAAGTGGGCTCTGTTACAAACAAAAAACATAACCTTCAACATCCTATTAAAATGATGGTGTTGAAGTGGCTGATCTTGGTCATCTTGTAACGGATAACAGGCAATCTGTAATAAAACAGAGTCAAGAAAGTGGTATGACAAAAAGTGGTTTTCATCGTATTATCAAAAAACATAAGTGTCATCCAGATCGATGTTGTGAAAATTTAACTGAGCGTTTGATGAATGACCCAGGTTTGTTTCACAACATTTGCTTCTCCGATGAAAGTACGTTTATGATGAACGGTGAAGTGAACAGGAATAATTGCCGTTACCGGGGTAACACAAACCCACACACCTTCAGTGAAAATCACACCCAAACGCCACAACAATTAAATGGGTGGGCAGGCATTCTAGGACACCACATTATCGGACCACTTTGTTTTGAAGGTGATTTGACTGGTGTCAGTTATTGGAAGTTGTTAGAAGTCCTTATTGACCCTTTAATCACCCAAGCACTGTAAGAAGACGTAAATACTCAAGAAAATCAACTTTTCTTTCAACATGATAGAGCGCCACTTCATTATCATATACGAGTATGTGGTTTCTTAGATGTTTATTTGCGCGGACAATGAATAGTTCGGAAAGGTGCCATCTAATGGCCAGCTATGTCGGCCGACCTACTCCCTTTGGATTTATTTTTGTGGGGCCACTTAAAGTCTAAGGTGTATGCTACACCACCTGAATCTCTTCAAATGCTTCGAGAAAGAATCGTCACAGAGTGCCCTTTGATCACGTTAGAAATGTTGAAAATTGATTGTACTATTATACAGAAGTTTGGGGTGGACATTTTGAGCAATACATTCGTTAAATTGAATTGTTTTTTTAATAACACTTGTGTTTCCTTTCACAGTAATCTAGACAGGGTTTTCCGAAACCAATCGCTCAAAATTGAACAAAAAAACATCCTTGGATAGAAAATGAAAACAGCTTCAAGAAGAACTCGACCTTTCTTGCAATTTAATTTTTTGAAATGCTGGCTTTGGGCGCTAGAGGGATGCAGAAATAACTTTGAAACCGACAAAAGTTTGGCCCTTCTTCAACGCAAGTCCTTCACAATCTCTGCTACCGAGTCGTTCCACGTCTTCCTTAGTTTTCCTCTTTTATTCTCACAAAATATGTCACCCACTTCAGTCGTTGCGTTTCTATATTTGATATCACCGCGTCTATTTTCAGTTCTTGTCTGATTCTATGATTTCTCATCCTATCTCTTCTTGTAATTCTTTTTACTGCTCTCAGATACTTCATCTCCACTGTCCATTCTGCTCTTCGCTTGTTTTGAGAGAAGCCAAATTTCGCACCCGTATATGTCAGAATTGGCTTAAATACTGTTTTGTATACTGTCATTTTTGTTTGTTTGTTGATATGTCTTTTCTATACATGTGTTACTCACTGTGTGGTAAAGCTTTATTGTGTTTTCCATTCTTTCATTTAATTCTGCATTCCACTTTCCATCATCCTGTATGTTCACTTCTGTCCCCTGTGGGTCCGGGGACTAATTAAAAGAATAGGCCCAAGGTAACTCATGCCTGTCGTAAAAGGCGACTAATTGGAATTAAACATTGGCGGGGGTTTTGTCCAGGTGGGCCTGGAGGGAGGCGGATATCTCTGGGGAGTGATGTACACCCGGATTTTGAGGCCTTCACTCTGGGCCTAGAAATGGACAATTGACCTCGCACGGTTGCTACTCGAGAGCGGGGTTCCGGATGGGTGCCGCCTTGGGTTGAGTGCTGGCGTGTGACTAGACGACCCGGAGGGGGTTGACTACGCTGATGAGTGGTAAACACCCGGAGTTTGAGGCCCCCATTGTGTGCTTCGGAACGGACGGACGGCCTCGCTTGTGCGATGCTCGGGAGCGGGGCTCGATGGGATGTCGCCTTGAGTCTAGCACTGGTGGGTGTCCCGTCTAGACAAACCCGGAGGAGAGCTGAGATCTTTAGGGGTGGAATTAAACTAAGGGTTGAGGCCTCTTCTGTGAGCTTCGAAACGGGCAAACGCCTTCACTTGTTCATGATACTGCCCCGAGTCAAACACTGACGGATGTCTGGTCCAGACGAACTCAGAGAGAGGTTATCTCTCTTTGAGCTTTGAGACGGGCAAGTGACTTCGCTCAGATAGTAGTACATCTGTCAAACAAAGTTTCACCTCGCAGGTGTCGTCTCCTGCCAGAAGCTCGATTTGTTGGGTGAAATTCAAGCTACCGCTGGCGGGTGTTGGGCCTGGATGAACCCGGAGGTGGCTGGGGTCTCTAGGAGTGGATTGCACCTGGAGACTTGGGCCTACTCTGTGAGCATCGATACAGGCTAACGACCCCGCCTGGATGCTGCTCGAGGGCGGGACTTGATGATACCGCCTCGAGTCAGTGAAACACTGGCGGGGGTCTGGTGCAGGTGAGGCTAGGGGGAGGCGGATATATCTGGGGAGTGATATGCACCCGGAGTTTGACGCCTCCACTGTGGCCTCAGAGACTGACAGTTGGCCTCGCTTGGTTGTTGCTCGGGAGCGGGGTTCCAGATGATACCGCCCTGGATTGAGCCCTGGCGTGTGTCGTGTGTCCAGACGTCCCGGGGGGCTCTGATCTCTGATGAATGGTAGACACCCGGAGTTTGAGTCCCTACTGTGTGCTACGAAACGGAGGGACGGCCTCGCTGGGGTGATGCTCGGGAGCGGGACTCGGTGGGATGTTGCCTTGAGTCTAACACTGTTAGGTGTCAGGTTTAGACGAGCCTGAGGGGAGCTGTGATCTCTAGGGGTGGATTATAACTAAAGATTGGATGCTGCTTGAGAACGGGACTTCATGATACCGCCTCGGGGCAAACACTGACGGATGTCGGGTCCAGACGAACTCTGAGAGAGGTTATCTCTCTTTGAGCTTCGAAACGGGCAACGAACCCGGAGGAGAGCGGAGATCTTTGGGGGTGGAATACAACTAAGGGTTGAGGCCTCTTCTGTGAGCTTCGAAACGGACAAACGACCTCACTTGGATGCTGCTCCGATGCAGGACTTCATGATACTGCCCCAAGTGAAACACTGACGGATGTCTGGTCCAGACGAACTCGGAGAGAGGTTATCTCTCTTTGAGCTTTGAGACGGGCAAGTGACTTCACTCAGATGGCAGTACACCTGCCAAACAAACTTTCACCCTCAAGAAAAGATCGACTCCCTCAGGGATCTGGAATTGATGGGTGAATTCTAAATAATTAGTCGTGAGCCACAATAGACCTTAGGTGGCGGTGGAGGGACTGGAATAGCCCACTCACAATAAAATCTAATCTAATCTAATCTAATGTTCACTTCTGCACTTACAAATATACTAACTTCATATGTTGTTTTACATATGAATAATTTAATAAATATATGTGTTGTTTTTATATTTTTCCTTATATACAGCAATGGGTCCTATACTACCACAACTGTCAGTTTATGGAAAGGAACTTGGAATCTCATCTATGGTTATGGGCAGTATAACAGGCATCCTTCCTTTTGCTTTCCTAATAGCCAAACCTGCATTTGGAATGCTGGTTGATGTATATAGGGACTACAGGAAGGCTATATTTATGGTGCTGATAGTAACCATGACCAGCTCCTATGCCTTGATGAATTTTATTCCAGGAAGGCCAATGATGAAGTTTCATTACAATTATACAGATCCTAAGTATGTGGAAATGTGCAACCAAAAAGTTAGTAGTAGCTATTTGTTTAGTTCAGTTATAACTAAGAGAAACATTTTGGCTTTATTCCAAAACAGAACACTAATATTAGATGATAAGTTTACCGTTACAATAAACAAATACAAAGAAAGCTTGTCTTGTAGTAATACTGAGAATGTGATTCAGAATGTTTATTTTTTTTATCTTAAAGATGTGTCGTAAATATTATATACAGGTGGCCACTTGAAAACGAAACAAGTGCGTTTTAGTGTACCAAACGTGATTTTGTTGAAAATCGCTTGAGGGAATGGTAAATTAGGCTCATTTTCAACATCGCACAGCAACTCTTAAGCAGTGGTGAGACCCACCCCTAAAAGCTTAGAAGACAAGGGGGGTCAAGTAGTATGTCATTTTAGAGCTGGTGTTTTTAACGGTGTCTTCCGTTTAGCGAATTTTTACTTTAAAAATTCGCTAAGAGAGAGGTATCGATGGTGAGACTTTTAAAAATTGGCTTCAAATGATCGACAATTTCGGCCCCTGAAACCCAAAACCAAGGTCCGTTTGAATTTATATATATATATATATATATATATATATATATATATATATATATATATATATATATATATATATATATATATACTATCATCAGAAAAGAAGAATTATTAACTATTTCAGAGAAGTTTTTTGTGTGACCATTCTAATAATAAAACACCCCTGTAAATTTTGTATTTATAACGCGATTTTTTTAACGAGATCGCAAAAGATAGGAAATGAAGAAGTCTATGGATCGTAAGAAAATTGATTCCTATGCCATTCGATCACGTCGTACTAAACGTAAGTACACTTGGAGAACACCCAAATCACCACAATACATATTTCAAAGAGCTTACGATCGTTTCGTTGACAATGTCAACATCTTCAGAGGAAGAAAATTTTATATGTGTTGTGGTGATTTGGGTGTTCTCCAAGTGTACTTATTAGTGCTCATCACAGGTTCCACTTTTCACAGTGGGTACTAAACGTATTTTCATATGTAAAAAATTATAAAAAAGTTTGAGGGTTTGTTTTAGGGAAAAAAAAAGACCTACGCCATTCTTCAAAACTGTTACCTACCAAATTTCATCCATAAATAACTATTATGACGAACTCTAAAAGTCACCACAACATCTAAAAATTTGAGGAAAAAGTTTATAAATGCTGTGACATATGAGACTAGTTTTAGTAGGCCGTGATCGAATGGCATAGGAAACAATTTTCACACGATCCATAGACTTCTTCATATTCTATCTTTTGAGATCTCGTTACAAAAATCGCGTTGTAAATACAAAAGGTACAGGGTTGTTTCAACATTACAAGGGTCTCACAAAAAATATCTTTGAAGCTGTCAATAATTGCTGTTTTTTTATGAAATTTGGTATATATCTATTCCAAAGGATGCCAAATGCAGGATCATGCTTATGTTCTTCCTAAAAAGAGTTCTAACCCATTTCCCCACATTTTGACGTAGAAAAAACTGTATAAGTAGGCATTGGTCGGGTGACATAAAGAGCAATTTTCACAGCTTATATCTTTGACTTTTGTTCATCAAAATCTAATTATAAAAATACAAAAGTTACAGTGGTGCTTCCTTGTAGACTGGGCCGCACTATATATATATATATATATATATATATATATATATATATATATATATATATATATATATATGAATTTGGGCCACTAGAACGCGAAACCACCTAGGTCCATTTGAATTTTTTATGTTTATACACACACACACACATACACACACACATATATATATATATATATATATATATATATATATATATATATATATATATATATATATATGTTGGGAAATATTTCCGCGGTCTTTAATGTGAGACATACTTGGTTCTCGGGTTGAACCGCGTGGAGAATTTATTGAAACTCGACGTTTCGGCTCCTGTTTTGGAGCCATTTTCAAGAGGTAAAGAAAATATGTAAGGACATGAACTCTAAGGCCTTAATCTGCCTACACCTCAGAGCGGTGGACAAAGGTGGATTGGCTTGTTGTAGCTCGATTACGGGGCTTCAATCTGCCTACTCCCTAAAGCTTGCCGGATATAGTTTCTAAGGTCTCAGTGCGTTTAATCCTAGGCCTATCTTAGGGTTGAACACACTGAGATCTTAGAGATGATCTCCGGAGATATTCGTGGAGTAGGTAGATTGAAGCCCCGTAATCGAGCTACAACAATCAGATCTCTCTTAGGCCTAGGTTCGAACACACTGAGACCTTAGAGACAATCTCCGGCGAGATTTGGTGAGTAGGCAGATTGAGGTGTCGTAATCGAGCTACAACAACCCAACCCACCTTTGTCCACCGCTCTAAGGAGTAGGCAGATTGAGGCCTTAGAGTTCATGTCCTTACATACTTCCTTTACCTTTTGTAAATGGCTCCAAAACAGGAGCCGAAACGTCGAGTGTTAATACATTCTGGACGCGGTTCAAGTTTAACCCGAGAACCAAGTATGTCTTATATATATATATATATATATATATATATATATATATATATATATATATATATATATATATATATATATATATATATATATATATATATATATGTATATATGTAAGTATCCAAACGATAACTCAAAAAGTAATTAACCGATTTTGATGAAACTCGGCACGTACCTTTATTTTCTTAATAGATTGAATGTGTTCGTTAGCACCCTGATCCGACTATAAAAAAAAATGCTTGGAAAAATATTGTATCTCAAAAAATAACAAAGTTACTTTGATTATAATTCGTAGCTCTGTCCTCTGTCCTTACCGTACACACAAATTTAGCTCTCTAGGATTATAGCAAATTGAGTTATTCAAATCTGAGGCATTTAATGAAAATTTTCTTCCATAACGCAGTTGCTCAGGCGCGAACCTTTATATTTAGCAGTAGGTTCTATGAAATTGACTACTAAAAATAAGAAAGGGTTTTCTTTAATTTGCTACAAATTTCGTCGAGTTTTGTTGATTGTTTTGTCTGATTGTCACTTACGAAAAAGTAAGAGTTGATAATTACTTCCAGATCCTCACAACGTGTGAACTACTTCCACATCGTCACAATGTGTGGAAGTATCGCATCGGCAACAAACACTTTTTTTAACGCTTAAACGTCGGAAAAAAGGTCAAAACCTATAGAAGACATCATTTGGGAACGAATTTTTTTTGTCTGTCGGTCTGTCTATCGGTCTGTCGGTCTCTAGGTCTGTAGGTATGTCGGTCTGTTGGTCTATCGGTCTGTCGGTTTGTCTGTGTGTATGTCTGTCTGTTTTTAGCCACGATAACTTTAGAACGAATTGAGATATCGTCTTTAAATGTGGTATCCAGTTAGCACCCACCGAACGAAAGGTTTGGATTGTTTTAGGGTAAAATCGCTTCAGGGAGTAGGGGACGAATTGGGGACGATTTGGTGAAAATTGACAGTTTTTCGTTAAAACTCGAGTATTATAACGTTTTAGGGTTTGTTTATTAGAAAACTTTCAAGTTCATCAAACATCTGGTATTCTGTGCTGAAATTAAATTAGGGGTTGAATGTGCAGGGGTGGAATATCAGTGACAAAAATTTCGAATTTCTTTTGTTAAAACGGCGAAAAAAATCTCAGAACATATAGAAAACTTGATTCTGTAACGAAAATTTTTTGTCTGTTGGGCGGTTTGTACGTCTGTCTGTTAGTAGGCGCAATAACTTTCCAACGAATTGAGATATCATCTTCAAATATGCTTATAAGTTAGCATTCGAAAAAAGAACGCATCGCATAATTTTTGGGTAAGATCGTTTCAATGGGTGGGAGATAAATGAGGGGTAATTTGGTGAAAATGGATATTTTTTCGTTAAAACTCGAATAATATATATATATATATATATATATATATATATATATATATATATATATATATATATATATATATATATATATATATATATATATATATATATATATATTATATATCCCCCTCATCTGAAGAAACTTTTTCAAAAGCTTTTCATCGTGATCTCTCTATTAGCGAATTTTTCTTAACGAATATTCGCGAAAAGGAAATGTGAGCGGAAAGTGCGAAAGAAGTAGCTTAGTTGTACCTCTATAAGCTCCCTTCATCTAATTTTGCAGCTGTACCTCCTTAAAATCCTCTTTAGCGCGCGCAGAACCTCTATAATCACTGCAAGTCCCATAATTTGCTTAGGGGGTGTTCCCAAGGAATTTTTCTCGTTTACATTGTTCTTGTTTATGCATTGAGGGTGATTGTAGGCATGCAGAAGGGGAAGGAGAACCTTCGCGACGAAGCAGCGAACCAATATTTTCAATTTATGTTTAAATTGAAATCTCATTTAATTTTTAAAAATATTTTTCCACAAATGATTTTGAGGTTGCCTTGTTTGTCATTCTTACATAGTAAGCTACAATATTTTATTATTTTCAAAAAGTATAGATATAGCAACCGTAAATAAGTGTTGTAAATGGTCTGGGTACAACAAGTATGTTATGGGAGAAAATTTTCGTAAAAATATTTCAAATCCGATAGCTCAATAAATTTCCCATTAAGCTAAAATCTTTAATCTTGAACCATAGTAACACCTATGTAAACGCACCGTGGGTAGTAAATTAAAGATAAATAACATAATGAGCTTCGCGGAGAACTACAAATTTGTTTTAAAAAACCTTTTTTGTTCTTTATTGTTTGCAAAAACTAACAAAAACCATCCAAGTAATTAATAAGGAAAAATCCCAGCCATATTTACAATTTGGCAGGTACATTCCCTTTGCAAATAATTAATTTATTTCTGAAAAACTTTTGTAACTTTAATGAAATTTGTAACACAATTTTTTAAAGAGACTTGCAGTACTTACATATTACATCTAAGACCAAATTTGATTTTTTTAGCTCCATATAAAATACATTTATTTTAAATAATTGCTAACTGGGACTCTAAAACCGATCTCCAAGGTCCATTTAAATTTAGAGAATTAGTTTTAATAATACATCTTACTAGTAATGCACAGTTCTTATGAAAATTCACGACTATAGCGCACTTGCTGCGTCCCGAACTTCTTTTCTTTACTTCCACTGGTTCAAATTTCGGTAAATACTTTTCTTTTTTTTTTAATCTTAATTACAGGTTAGGTATATAATTTGAATTTTAGTCAATTTTCTTCAAATGAGCGCTATTTAGGACCGCCGTAACCAAAATCCGAGGTCAGTTTCAGACTTTATATGTTTATATATATATATATATATATATATATATATATATATATATATATATATATATATATATATATATATATATATATATATATATATATATATATATATATATATTTATGTGTCACACCTATAACTTAAAAAATAATGGACCGATTTTGATAAAACTTGGCGAGTACCTTCCTTTTGCAAGTGGCTTGGATAAGTTCGTTAGCCAGGAAAATCCGCCAAGGTTTTCCCGAAAAATTTTGTGTTTTCTTTCGAAAAAAAGTGAAAAAAAATTATATCTCCAAAATTAACAAAGTAAGGGCAACCAAATTCCATACGCGGGTTAACATCATTATAGGCAAGTTACCTACCAAATTTTAGCTCCGTAGATTAAAGCACAAACAATTTACGGGCATTCAAAGAAAAATACATTTGGGTTTTCCTCAAAACGTCAAAATCGCGATTTTAAACGTCAAAATTGGTGAGTACCTTCCTTTTGCAAGTGGCTTAGATAAGTTCGTTATCCAGGAAAATCCGACTAGGTTTTCCCGGAAAATTTTGTGTTTTCTTTCAAAAAAAAAAATTATATCTCCAAAATTAACAAAGTAAGGGCAACCAAATTTGGTAAGCTGGTTTATATCGTTATAGGTGTGCTACTCACCAAAATTTAGCTCTATAGATCAAAAGACAAAAAAGTTATGGGCACTTAAAGAAAAATAAATTGGGGTGTTCCTCAAAACGTCAAAGTGACAATTTAAAACGTCAAAATTCGCAACATTTAGGCAAAGAACTTGAATCTAATACGGGCTGTGGAAAGAAAATGTCTCAAGAAGAATGTTTTACAAACACCGAAGTCTTAGTTTCAACCGTCATTGTCCTTCATTTTACTAAAATATTTCCAGAAAATTCATTTTAAATAGACCCTTTTCTCTGATGTTTGGCAGTAGCCCTGGCTATAGAGTTTATTGTTTAATGGTATATAATTTTTGTCGAATTTTCGTAAAAAATCAATAAAGCTCAATATATCCGTTATTATACAAGATATGAAAAAATATTGTATACATTGATTATACGGTGTTTTGAGCTACATCTTAAAAAATTATTGCGACAATTACAGGGTGGCCCATAAGTCGTTGGTGATACAAATAATTTTTTTTTAGTCGAAAACGCCTTATGTTTTTGCATTTTCCATCGAAATATAGTGCATGTTTGTAAGTTAAGAAATTCTGGAGGCAGCAAGTGCGTTATGATTACGAATTTTGATTAAATGCTTCATATTTAAAAAGCTCAATTTGCTATTAACCTATAAGGTTGACCAAGAAACGGATTTTTTCGGTTACACTTTAAGTTTACTTTTGGAAATTTCTGTACGTTTTGAAACAATCAAGTTATTTTGATGAAACATGGCACATTGTTTTTACTATATATGTTATACTGGTAATCAAATTTGATGCCTGCTTTCTGAAAAAAAAAACACACACATATTTGCTATTAAAAACATTTTAATAAAAATTCACTACCATAACGCACTTGCTGCGTCCCGAACTTTTATGTATTCTTTTAGCAAATGTTTGTGTAAAAAATAGTCAGTTTTCGTAAAAAAAAATTTGCATTTCCGTTTGCATGATGTTAGTGAAATTTCATTATATTATATAGAATTAATAACTGCTAAATAATTTGTTGAAAAATGTTTGCAAATTTTCATACAAATTTGGTTATTAAAGTTTCTTCGAAAAGCTTTTTCAGAATAATTATATCTTGGCAGGTCGGTAAATAGCTTGAGAGGTTCGTTGGCCAGGAAAGTCGGGACAGTTTTTTCAGGAACATTTAAAGAGTATTTTAGGAATTTTTTTGTATTTTTACAAAGAATCAAGTTATTTCGATCAATTATGGTATTGTTTCTACCATATAGGTTATACCAAATTTCATTTTTTTTCAGGAACATTTTAGGTTTATTCGGGGAAAATGTTGTACTTTTTCAAACAATAAAAATATTTTGATCAAATATCGTACACTGTTTTTACTATAATATAGGTTATATTGGTAACTAATTTTGATGCCTGCTTTCATTAAAAAAGGCACATTTGTTATTAATTTCTTTATGAAGATTTACTACCATGCCTCACTTCCTGCGTCCAGACTTTTTCATATAAATAACTACATTTTCAGGATATTCAAGAGGAGCTAAAATGTGATAACCAAACTACAAAAGTGGTATGTTCATCAAAATGTTTAAGAAAAGCATTATTCTTGGCGCAAATAGATGAAAAGGACCTAAGTTCTGTTGTCAGGATTTGCACACTGGGTAATATTACTGTACCTAGAAATTGTACTCAAGCTTTAAATTGTATTCAAGACGCTGAGTTAGATAATGGGTGTTTGTATCAAACACTGACATTCTGGAGTTTTGTTATACTTATGGCAGTAGGAACTATTGGTTTCAATGTGATTAATTCCATTAGTGATGCGATTTGCTTTGATGTGATAGGTAAGTACTTATATCTATTCATTTAATTTACTGTTAAAAACTTTTTAGTTTTTGTATATATTAGCTAAACCAAAAAGTAGAATTACTAAAAAAACACAAAAATAATAACGGAAAGTTATGCGTATTTCGACAGCGATGGTGTTTTCATCAGTAGCTGTCGGAAACTAACTGTATGGGCCAAATTATCCCATTTATATACCTAAACCATAGACTAAAATGATGCAGTCTCGATGATGCAATACGGTATGATGATGCAATACCGGATGATGCAATACCAGGTGGTGCAATATCGTGTAATGTAATACCGGATGATGCAATACCAGTGATGAAATACCGGATGATGTAACAGCGCATATTGCAATATCGGATGCGCCAGTACCTGATAATGCAACATCGGATGACGTAACACTGGGTGACGTAATTCAAGGACTATTGTTGTGTCAGTAGATACGAACAACCGGTCGTTGTGTCGATGTTGAAAGCAACCATGGATTATTTCGTGCTGTTTCAAAAAGTACAGAATTGACTGGACCTATGCCTGAATTCATCAAATTTTGTGGATTCACATTGCGGATTTCTAAACTTTCCAAAGCATCTAACTTTCGATAACCCGTGGCTGCTTTCAACAACTTGCGGTTACTATTGCCCAGATTGTAACGAAATATGAGTGTTTCGAAGGTATTGAAAAAATTTGAATTATTTAGACACCTTCAAAACACTTGGAAAGCGAAGCAGAGAACAAGACTTACAAAATAAAATGAAGGCGTGTGTTGTTGACATTACTTTGGCATATGTTATCAAGGAAGACAATTAAAAAGAGAAACTCAGTATATATATATATATATATATATATATATATATATATATATATATATATATATATATATATATATATATATATATATATATATATATATATATATATATATACAGGGTGATTCATAAGTGGTGACCAAAAATGAAACCCCATGTTCTTTGAACAATTTTAGAGAGGGTGTGTGATATAAAAAAAATTCCTATAATCCTTCATTAAAAAGATACAGGGTGTTGAAGTTGAATTTCAAACAATAAAATTTCCCAATTTTTTAAAAAGTAGTACATATATTTTGCTAAAACTTCGCATGTGTAGGCTGTTATGGAAGGCGCGTATTCTACCATAACAATTGAATCGGCTAATCCAGCAGTGGCGCGCGAACCCACATGTCATTGTTTATCCCTCAAGAAAAAAACGGGTAAGCCAATGATATTTTTTTATTTTTCATTTTTTGAATCTTACTTTCTTTCGTGAACAAAATGACTCTCTTGATAATTTTCTGTACGACGCTTATTTTACGAGTAAGCAATGAATCAGGTAAGTGTTTTAGAGCACAGTTCATGATTTTTAACCAGTCGTTGTTTGGTAGAAAATCGCAATGATACACTTTTATCAGGCTTATAGTAATTTATTTATTACAATAAATGTTCAAAAATGCCCCCATTGGCCTGAATACACGCATGACATCTTTTTAATATGGAAAATTTAATGTCTTGAGGATTCATTGTTGCTTGAATATGACGAAAAGCATTATTTATCAGTTGTTGTAGATGCTCTGGTGTATTTATTTGTTCACTGTAGACCAGTCGCTTAAAGTCACCCCAAAGATAGAAGTCAAGTGGGTTTAAGTCCGGTGATCTTGCAGGCCAATGTATTGGTCCAGGTCTGCCAATCCATCTTTCAGTATAATGTTCATGTAGCCATGTAACAACGTTTCGACTATGATGCGCTGGTGCACCGTCATGCTGGTACCACATTATACCTCTTGTTGCTAGTGGAAAGTCATCTAGAATGTTTTCTACACGGTTTTCTAGGAGCGCTAAGTACGAAGATCCATTTAAACGTTGTGGCAGGACTTCCATGAACAGTGAGCCGTTAAAAATACCACACCATAAATTAATGGAAAATCTATGTTTGTGCGAGTCCTTGTTGCATGTGGATTTTCCAATGACCAGACATGCTCATTATGAGAACTATAAATACCATTTCTTGTAAATGTTGATTCGTCAGACCAGAAGATTAGATTAGGGAATAAGATATTTTGATTGTTCATTTCCAACATCCATTCACAAAAGACTCGTCGATGCACATTATCCCCAGGTAGAAGGCAATGAAGATTCTGTCGATGATATGGATGTAAGGCTTCTAGATGTAAAGAACTCCAAACAAAGCTTTGAGGATATTGTAACTGCGTGGAAATCCTCCGAGTACTTGTAGGAGGTTGATCCATCACTGCATCCACCACTCTCTCTTCGTCTTCAAGTTGATGTTGTCTTCTACCATTAGCTCTAGCGCCAGGACGTTGTCTGATACCGAACTGCCGAAGTCTTGAAAACGATCGAGAAAAAACCCTTGGTGTAGGTTGACGGCGAGTGGGAAACCTACGTTGATATTCCCGACAAGCAGCTAGAGCATTTCCATTAGCATATCCGTAGATAGAAATTATATCTGCATACTCTTCTGAGGTGTACTCCATTATAAGAAGTAAAAGAGTAGAAAATTTTGCAATTTTATAAAGTTTACCACTTACACCTATTCAAAATAATAACTTGTTAACCTAAACGTCAAGTGACACTTAATGACAACTTTGGCAAACCAGACTACTACTTACTAAAATACAACAAAGATAATCGTCGTACAAAAAATTATCAAGACATTAAATTTTCCATATTAAAAAAATGTCGTGCGTGTATTCAGGCCAATGGAGGCATAAAAGTGTATTATTGCGATTTTCTACCAAACAACGACTGGTTAAAAATCATGGACTGTGCTCTAAAAGACTTACCTGATTCACTACTTACTCGACAAATAAGCGTCGTACAGAAAATTATCAGAAGAGTCATTTTGTTCACGAATGAAAGTAAGATTCAAAAAATAAAAAATAAAAAAAATATCATTGGCGTACCCGTTTTTTTCTTGAGGGATAACCAATGACATGTGAATACGCGCGCCACTGCTGGATTAGCCGATTCAATTGTTATGGTAGAATACGCGCCTTCCATAACAGCCTACACATGTGAAGTTTCAGCAAAATATATGTACTACTTTTTAAAAAATTGTGAAATTTTATTTTTAGAAATTCAACTTCAACACCCTGTATCTTTTTAATGAAGCATTATAGGAATTTTTTTATAGGACATACCTTCTCTAAAATTGTTCAAAGAACATGGGGTTTCATTTTTGGTCACCACTTATGAATCACCCTGTATATAATTAAAAGCATTAAAAATGTTTAACAATAAAGAAACAATGACATCTTCTATAGTAAGGTTAATTGAACCCTCATGGATGATGTAAACCTAAATCTAAAACAGTTATAAACTCAACACAGATATATAAACCACACACGCCAAACCTAAGTTTTCAACCCGGGTTGTAAACAGAAATATTTAACAAAGTTCTCAATTTATGTCCCAAACTTAGAACAAATCAATGCCCTAAATATAGGTACAAATTTAGCTTCCAGACCTGAGTTCTAAATCTAGATCAAAGATGTAGATCTTCGAATCACTTAGTCTCAAAAATAAGTTTTTTAAGCTGAGTACCGAATCACTCGCAATTTTAATTCTAAATTCAAGTCAATAATCGAGTCCAAAATTTTAGTTAATCCGGAACTTGTCTCAAAATAAAATTAGAGTTCTCATTATCAAATGTTAGTCCTAAATCAGCATCCAAAATTTGAAATCTAAATTTCAGTTCTAAGTCTCAATTCAAAATCTGAATATCATATCACAGTCCCAGATCTGAAAAGAAAATCTCAGTCGCAAATTTAGGTCCTAGATTTGACGCTCAAATCTTAGCCTCAAATGTAAGCCTCAATTTTCATACCTAAATCTGGGTTTCAAGATTAACTCATACCTAAGTCCCGAGCTTGAGCCCCAAACTTGGGTCCAAATTTTAAAGTCTCAAATTTTAGACATAAAGTCCTAAATCTGAGTTTTAAATTTTGGCTTCAAATCGGGGTGTGTAATCTAAATTCAAAATTATAGTCTAACTGAAAACTTAAGTTTAAGACTCAACTTTGAGACATATTTATTAGCCTTTGGCAGACATTTTGAACTTAGATTCGGTAGTAAAATTGTTTACCTAGATCTGGGACTTTGAAATTTATATTTAGGGTATTGATCTAGGGGTCAACTTTAACTCGAATTTGAAATTTATGTTTGCAGACTCCAACATTTAGAAAATTAAAATTAGGACTCAAACTTGAGACTGAATATAGGGATCCAGTTTATGTAGTGATTTAGGTTGAGCATTAGATCTGAGACTTACTTTAGAACTTAATTTTATCACTCAAATTCGAGCCTGTCCCTTTGAGCTGTAAAATTTTAGAATGGTACTTCCTGGAAAACGATACAGGGAGCGACTCTGAAACTGGTGCCGGAAATATGGACCGGCAGTTCTAGAAACAGGAACTAAACCGAAACGAAAAGCTCTGGGCATCAACGGCTTTCCGATAGTGGGACTACTTATTTGCCGGAGGCAGCAGGCAAACATTTGCAGAGAAGTTTTAAAGCTTGCCTCAGAGAGAGAACATTCCCTTTTTCTAAAAACAGGCACAGGCTGCATGGTTATCGAAGACAGCAAGCGAAGCGCAAAGACCAGTGTGCCTGCTATTCCTCATCGGAATGGTGTATGACAAACTCCTGGCGACAAGAATGTCGTACCACCTGAAAGGTAACAAAGCGCCTACACAAGGGCAACCGGTGATCAAGACAGGAGATGTAACAATCAAGTCCGATGTCAAGATGAAATCCCTGGGAGTAATATTGGACTCGGATTTAATTTGGGTGGACCATATAACAGATAGTGGTGGGCAAAATATCAAGCGCGGCGGATAGCATACGAGCAATAGCAAGAACGACTTGAAGAACGGAAGCGAAGACCCTCAAGGTCATATACGAAGGCGCAGTGAAGTCTGCTCTCTTGTACACGGCCGAAATATTCAATCAGCCCAGATATAGTTTGTATTAGGCATAACAAAAGCCTACACATATCAACATCCAACACAGCATTGGAGTCCTAGCAGGACTACCTCCTTGTACCTACTTTTGTGGCTAGAAGCACAAGATGTAACGCCTAACACAATGGACTATTAAGAAATATGCACTAATAATTAAAAAGTTTACTGTGTTAACGAAAAAGTTAGCTCATACGAGAAACATCAAAGATGGGAATACTTGTAGGCGGCAAAAGAAAACAAACTGATTTTCTCCAACGACTACGCCCAGAGGGGTTGCACACTTGTTTGCGGAAGACAACGCGGTGATCAGACCCAGTGTACACGGCGGAATCGTACGCGCTGGGTACGGCAGAGGTAAAGAATGGCACCACTGAGACTGGAACAGTCAAGATCGCCTAAATATACTGACCAGAAGAAATGGGGGAACGGCCGACAGCATCCACAGAAGGCCTCAAGAAATGGAGCGCTCATTAAAGGCAAATAAACCTGTGGTAGATGTAGGTGGTACATACCAGATCGAAGTTATCTCAAAAGCTGCCAAAAAATTTGGGACTAAGATTTGGTATTTTTATTTGGGACTGAAATTGCTGGTTAAATTTGAAAATGAGCATTGTGATTTCGGCCTGGGGCTAAGATATAGTTTGATGATTTAGGACACGCGCTTAAGACTGGGATTTAGGACTTAAATTTGGTACTTGGCTTTGGCACTGATATTTAATTTTAAAATCCGGAATTAAACGTTAAAACTTGAATGAGCTGAATAAAATATAGTTGAAATTTATACTATTATGTGTTTTTTTACCACCGTAAGCGGTGATACCTTTCCCTGTTATGATATAAGCTATTTTTCAGGTGAAGAGTATGATTATGGAAAACAAAGAGTGTGGGGTACGATAGGTTTTGGCGTAACAGCTCTTATTGCAGGGTACATTGTAGACCTGGTTTCTGGAATTACAATTTCATACACACCAGCTTTTATTATAATGTTGATATGTGCCATTTTTGACTTAACAGCGTGTATAAAATTAAAGGTAAAACTTCATTTTCTTTAATTAATTGTAGTTGCCCTTACGTTGTAAAATCTGGACCACTTATATAGTGAAAATTTCTTCCTTATGTATGTTTATTTATATGTATATGCGAGGGTGGATCAAGGTATAAACCGGAATTTTATTATATTTATATTATTTTAACACTTGTTAGATGAAGTGAGTGGCACGAAGTCTTGGTATATATTATATGGAGATGTCTCAAGGAGGTAGTTCCAATGGCGCTGTTCGCTAAGGCTGATTAACTGTGAGTAACATCATGTTTGAGTAAGAGGTATACACGGCCATTGAGCAACGCATTATTATTAGTTATTTAGCGTAGGAGATCCTAAAATCCGGCCAAATGTTGCGTCGGTTCACTGCACAGTTTCGCAACAAAATCCTTTCAAAGGCCCAAGTCTATGACTGGCATAACAAATTATCAGTGACAAACGAGAGCCATGCACGCCCAACTCGCACCAGCATCGGGGAAGGCGAACAATCGTGCAGTTCGTCATCTGATTGAAGCTGACCGAACGTGCGCAATTGATCTTTTCGAAAGACTTGGGTGACAGAAAACTGCCAGCAAGATCGATCCTGAGCTTTCTTACAGAATATCAGAAAGCAAACCCTTTTGCAGTTTGTGAAAGGCTTTTGGCAAGATATTGAGCAGATGGGGGTAATTATCACCCGCGACGAGACGCGGGTGCATTATTACACCCCGAAATCTAAACAAACCAGCACGTACTTCCGAAAACCTGAAGAAGCCTCAACTCGAAAAGGCATAACTTCTCTTTCTGCAGGAGACGGTTTGGCCACTGTTTTTTTCCAAGCAGAAGCGTACTGCTCATTGATTTTCTTCATGAGCAGCGTACAGCAGCTTTTCGACGAACCAAAACTGACCTTTGCAGTTTGTTTATTCCCCCCGGTCACATACAGCTCTTTGACCCAGGAAAAACTCGAACCAATCCGTTGGGAAACATTTGAATATCCTCCAAACAGCCCGACTTTGTCACCATGTGACTATCACATGTTCGGATCACTCAAAGAAGAACTTCGAAGACGCCGTATTGATGAAGACCAAGACGTGGATGCCTCTGTGCTAAATTGGCCAGAGACACATTTAAATTCATTTTTAATAACGGCATTAAAACACTTCCAATCTGTTAGAGAACATGTATTGATAAAAGGAGAGACTACATAGAAAAATAAGATGTATTCAAAAACATTATTACTTTGCCAATAATTTTATTTAAAAAAGAATTACGGTTTATATTTGGTCTACTCTTACATCCTTGGAAATTCTACTCAATTCTCCATTCAATTGTGAGCTCAGTTTTGAAGCTACTTGAATTAAATGTGGTATCGCCAATCTCATTCTTCGGACAAAGCGTTATTTCTAGATATGTTTTAAATTACTGACATTATTTTTACTTAGTAAATGAGTATTCAACACTATTTAAGGCATGGATCATGTTTAAGGAACTAGGAGGCTACAAGGAACACACGGTATAACATTAACATAACGGAAAACTACACAATGAACGATAAGCATTTTTATTCTAATTGATTAATTAGTAATTATTATTTCTAACAAGTAACATCGACTAGACCTCACCTCTATAGCTCACTTTTCTGAAAATTGTCCGAACCCCGGTCTTTGTGAAAGGAGGGTAGGGATCTCTAACGTGTCCAAGATTGCATGGACACCGGGACCGATGGCTTTACGTCCCTTCCGAAGGGCGGAACGTATAGATATTCAACTTGCTCAAATACAATGCCAGAACCTCTTTGATGTTAATGTTGTACAGTATGTACTGAAAAAGTGAACGGAGAACCCTGGGATCGAACCTAGTACCCTTCGGTTCAGCTTCTAGCAATGTGAAATTATTCACTGTTTTCGCTACGACATATTATTTAGAATTGGCAGCCTATGATATGATGTAAAATAACGTTTCCTTCGGTTTTCACTACTTTGTAACATAATGGTACGTCAGAGGCCCAAATACTGCTTTGATGGATTCGCAATAAAATGATCTATCCGACAAAAACATAAAATGTAGGGTATTTAATTTAAGATAACAAGCTATCACATCATAACTTATAAAATATGACAGATGACAGATGACAGAAATCTCTAAACATAATTGAATAGGTTTCAAAATATACGGAAACTTTTATCTCAGTCGATTTTTAATACACTTGAAACTGATGCCAGGAATAGGACGTTCCCAACATTTTGCCGTTATATATATATATATATATATATATATATATATATATATATATATATATATATATATATATATATATATATATATACTCAGGGTGTGCCAATCAAAACTTCGCACCTGGAAAATATCGGAATTAGAAAAAACCCGAGACACGTTGACTTGGTTTCCAAGAGGCACACATGGTGGCGTAAGTTTTGGTGTCATGAAACCTACCCCTTAGATAGGGGCGTAGATTACGCTTAAATTTTAAATAGCACCATATATTGAGTTACACCTCATTTTAAAGTTTTCTCAATTTGCTCAAGACAACATACGATTTTAAAATTTTTTGTTTGGATAAGGCAATAAAATTATCAATTAAAGAAGAAGTCAAAATATCAGTAAATGAAATAATGTTATTTAATAAAAGTGTGGACGCAGCAAGTGCGTTATGGAAGTGAATTTTCATTAAAATGTTTTTAATAGCAAATATGTCTTTGTAAATTACATTTGGTAACCAGTATCACCTTAGAAACAATGTACCTTTTCCATTAAAATAAATTTATTGTTTAAAAATGTACAAAAATTTTCCGAAAATAAACTTAAAATGTTCCCGAAAAAACTGGCTTCCTGGATAACGAACCTTAATAGCTAATTAAGCTATTGAAATTTGACACATTTATTGAAAATTTGCTACCATAACCCTACTATAATGCATTATATTTCGATGCAAAATACAAAAATGTAAGAACATAAGACGTGGTCAATTAAGAAATTGAATCGAATTTATGAAAACTCGACGTTTCAGCTCCTGTTTTGGAGCCATTTTCAGGAGGTAAAGGAAATATGTAAGGACATTAAATCTAAGGCCCCAATCTGCCTACTCCTTAGAGCGGTGGAGAAAGGTGGATTGGGGTGTTGTAGCTCGATTACGGGCCTCAATCTGCCTACTCCCCAAATCTCGTCGGAGATTTTCTCTAAGGTCTCAGTGTTCAACGCTAGGCCTAAGAGAGATCTGGCAGTTTTGTGTTGTATGTACCGTCTCGTCTACCTGCTTCGTTAGAAGTGAAATTAGTTGGGACACGGTCAATTAAGTCAGGGGCTTTCGTCACGGTACTTAAATTATTACGAGAAATGCAGGTATTCGTTGAGTCACCTAATGGGACAATAAAATTGTCTATTGAATTTATTGTCTTTTTGTGCGTTCGCAACTAAGATATAATAGGTTTCCAAGTAATCGGAAGACGAAGACCATCATGTGTCTTATCTAAACAACCGGGACGTTTTTCAATCTCGATCGCTTCGCGGGTAATTCTGGTTTTGCAGTTGTAAACCGGGGCTATTGTTTTGGCATTGTTGAAGTCTATTTTGTGCCCTGAATATGAAAATGATGCATGCCAGTGCCGATAAGGGGTCGGATTTTCTAACTGCGAGGGTGTGCTCATATATTCTATTGTGGATGCGTCAATTTGTTTGTCCTACATAAGTTCGGGAACAGTCGGAACACAGAATTTGTAAACTCTGTGGGATTCGTTTGGAATCGTATCCTTGGGAGTTTTTATCAGATTTGACAGTTTCTGCTCTGTTGTGAATATGGTTTTGATATTATGGGTTCTGAAAATTTGGCTGATTTTGTCGGTGACACCTTTAATTTATGGTAAAAAAGCTGTGTGTTGTTGTGTGTACTCTGTCTGTTCTTGTTGTGGTGTAGTGGTTAGTTGTTATGCGTTTCTAAGGTTTCCTACTATGTGATTGTTGTCGTATCCGTTCTAGCAATGCCTGTCTTAAAAAGTTTAATCCTGTCCGTTGATTGTTGTTGTCTGTTGGTCCAAGGGACCGTATTACTAGTGTTCGAACCACGGAATTTAATTGCGATGGGTGATTGGGCGTTAAGAAAGCGATTAGGATGGGTTGGTTTTCGCTACACAGTATAAGAAAATCCTCTGACTGGGTTTTTAGTGATGCGTACATCTAAGAAAGGAAAAGAGAAATTATTTTCTATTTCCATGGTGAACTGGATTTGGGGGTTGATGTTATTTAGGTAGGAAAGGAGTTCGTCTAGAGATTCTTTACCGTGTGGCCAGACAGCAAAAATGTCGTCAACGTATCTTAACCAGCAGCTTGGTTTAAGTTGGGATGAATTGAGAGCTTGTGTCTTGAAGTTTTCCATGAAAATGTTAGCCAATGCAGGAGATAGTGGTGAACCTATTGGAGCCCCTCGAACTTGCTTGTCAAATTTGTTTTGAAAAGGGAAATAAGTGTTAGATGTGCGGTGTTCTAGAAAAGCTAAGGTATCGTGTAAAAAATTGTGTTTATTTTTGAGAATGTCAAGGGTTTCAGATAGGGGTATACTAGTGAATAAGGAAACTATATCCAAGCTAGCTAAGATGTCTTGAGAAATGGTGTCGTTTTGAAGAAGGTTAATGAAATGGGTGGAGTTTTTGACATGGGATGTAGCGCTTTCTACTAATGGCTAGACAGTTTTGGCTAGATGTTTTGGAAGTTTTTGTGTGGGTGAACGGTGGGCACTTACGATAGGGCGAAGTGGAATATCAGGCTTATGGATTTTCGGGAGACCATATTTTCTAGAGATGCGAGATGATTTTTCGCTGAGGATTAGTTCTTTTTTGAGGTCAGTACTAAGCTGGGAGTGTTTGACGATAGTTTTGGTTTTCTTTTCAAAAGGAGTTGTAGGGTTGTTAAGGATTTGTTTGTAGTCTGTTCTGTTTAGTATATTGTCTCTCTTTTGTATATAGTCTGTTTTGTCCAGTATGACTGTAGCGTTGCCTTTGTCTGCTGGTAGGATTATAATTTCTGTATTTCGGTTTAGGTCTCTGATTGACTTCGTTCGTAAAAAGAAAGGTTGGAAGGTGGAGGTTTGGTAGAATGTAATATCCTGGAAATGTCCTGTGTCGTAATTTCAGCTTGGTCAGCCGGTAAGTGTGTTATAGCATCTTCTGATTGAGAAGTTATCTTTTCTATTGGGATTAATTTAGGGGTTGGTGCAAAATTAAAACCTTTGGACAGAACTTTGATGGCGACGTCACTTATGTTGCAATTTAAAAGGTTGTGAACTACTGTAGTAGGATTGGCATTATGTAAGTGTTGTTTGAGATTTTTTTTGTCTAGAACATGCGGTAATTTTCCTTCCTGTACGTCCGTCTTTTGTTGTGTTTCATAAATTCTGGACGCGGTTCAACCCGAGAACATTAAAGGTGCGGGAAACTTTCCGAATACATATATATATATATATATATATATATATATATATATATATATATATATATATATATATATATATATATATATATATATATATATATAAACATATAAAAATTAAAACCGACCCCGGATATGTATTCTAAGGGGCCTATTTCGCGCTCGTTTAAAAAAACTTTTTGGAAGATCACTTCATAGGGTCTTTTTTCCAACCGGGAAATCTGGATGGAAACATGTATCGACTGAAAACGCATATCTAACCGATGATTTTGGAAGTATTGGAAAATGACAACGCTTTGGCAGAAGATGTCAGATTTAACACCCTTATACTTTTTTCTACGGAGAAAATGTATGCAACATGACCAAACCCATTTGAGGAGTTTCGTCGGCGAATTATTGAAGAAGGTCGTCAGATAACGCCCGAAATGCTTCGAAATGTTTATTCGGAAGTGGAGCAAACATTTTATCATTGTATAGAAGTAGAGGGAAAACAATTTGATCATTTAATCTTTCATTCATTGATATTTTGTCTTATTCTTTAATTGTGGATTTGATTGCCATATCCACACCAGAATTTAAAAAATCGTGTGAATTGAGAAAGCTTTAAAATGAGGTGTCATCATCAATCAACATAGGGCGCCATTTAAAATTTAAGGGTACTTTACGCCCCTGCCTAAGGAGTAGTTCCAAAACACCAAAACTTACGCTAGCATGTGACCTCCTTGAAAACAAAGTCGACGTATCTCGGCTTTTTTTCAGTGGAAAACGACTGGCTGCTACACGGAGTATCCAGGTTCGATTCCCGATGGTGGCAGTTTCTGTCCCTGTGTGTTGTGTGTGTCTGTTGTCTTTCCTATGTAACCTCCCCCCGATATATTTTCTAAGTGTTATATATATATATATATATATATATATATATATATATATATATATATATATATATATATATATATATATATATATATATATATATATATATTTACATGCATTTATGTAGTGTTTAGTTTTTTCTTTCTTTTGGACTTGTATAAATAATTGGCGCATTATATCTTTAGTTTGCTGCAAAATTTGCATTTAGGTCTGAAGAAGATTTTTATACTTGTGTTATCATTATTCGTTATGTTTTATTTATGTAACGTAATAAATTGTTATATTTTAGCTGCCTGTGATTGAAGCCCCAAAAAATATTCTAAAGGACATACGTCATCTTCTCAATAATCGACATGTGGTGACATTTATAATATTTGCAGTTTTTGCTGGAATAGTAGATAGTATGATTATCTACTTCTTGTTTTGGTAAGTGGTTTTCACAATACGTATACAGTGTGGGACAAATCGGATATATTTAGTATCTCAATTATTGCACATATTTATAGAAAATCCCGAAACAGTTCAATTTTAGATGAAAAAAATAATGAGATACTGCAACGCGAAAACTTCACCCCTCCATCAAGCCCCCTTCGAGTGACATTTGCAACCCCCACAGCTTTAAATAGGGCGTCGGGATTTGTGATCCCTCATATGTAAAATCTCTTCATTTTCGGTTCAGAAATGCTATGATTTTAAAATTTATTGCAAAAATTATTGGTAAAAAAAAGAAATCTCTCTAATTGACGGGAGTAGAGTATATAGGTATGTTCTGAGCCAGTTGTAGCTGTGATTCTACTCGGTTAGAGCACTAACGTATAATCTGTCAGATCTCAACTGTCAACTGCCAATCTGTCATATGTGATCAGTAAAATGTCAATTACCAACTGTAAATCTGTGATCTGTCATTAAAATGTAATTCTGATTATTATATGAACGCATAAAGCAAAGTTTGTGTTTATGATGCAATGTTTAATTGATGTTAGTGGGGGTGTTGGTCTTCGCTATAGCGGAGTAGTGGGCGGGAGTCTGGAATAGAATAAATTTATGAAGTCTTTAAATTTTACTGAAAACAATTGTCTCTCAAAAATAACAAAGTTATTTTAATGAAATTTATAGTGTTTATTGCCCTGCTAAAGGCCTAACTATGTACCAAAATTCAACTTTCTAGACTTATAGCAAATTGAGTTATTCAAATTTGAAGCATTTACTGAAAATTTGTTACCATAACGCACTTGCTGGCTCCCAAATTTTTTATAATATCTCTTACTACTAGCTTATTCATTATTACCTATTGTGTAAGCGTTAAACTTTTAGATTTAATAGAGCTTAACAGCTTTCGATCAATTTTCCTACACAGCTTATTAGATCTCGAGCAGCTCTCCAAACAGCTCTCTGTCAGCTTTACAACAGATCAACAGCCGTCCAACAGATCAACACTCTCGATCGACTCTCCGAAACAGTTTATCAGCTCTCGATCAGTTCTCCAAACAGCTCTCTATCAGCTTTACAATAACTCAACAGATCAACAACTCCTAGTTCTCTTTCTTAATTAGAGATATAATGGAGCTTAACAGCTCTCGATCAACTCTCCAATAACAGCACTCGATCAACTCTCCAAAACAGCTTATCAACTCTCGGTCAGCTCTCTCAACAGCTCTTTATCAGCTACCCAAGCAACTTTCGAGTATAATCTAATCGCAGACTGATGTATGAACTCTACTGAATTAATTAGAATTAATATAGCAACGTTCATTCGCAACACGATTCAACTATAAATACAGCTCAAATCCTAACCCTCATCTAAAGTCCCCGCTCCGGCCTCCCGCCCAGTTGTCCGCCACAGACCGCACTAAAACCCCCACTACCATCAACATTCAATCATAAACATAAACTTTACTCTATGCGTAGATAATAATAATCATAATTACATTTTTATGGCATATGACAGATTTACAGTTGGTAGTAGACATTTAACTGATGACATATAACAGATTGGCAGTTGACAGCTGACAGCTGACAGATCATACGTCAGTGCTCTATCCGGGTAGAACCACAACCACAATTGGCCCATAACATACCTATAATCTCTACTGACGGGTTTCGCTACAACAGGCTAAAAATTAACAACTAATCGCGTTTCATTCTTGATAGTGAGAAAGCAAGCAAAAACTATTTCAGTGTCCATTTTGAACGGTATCAGCTTATAAGAAGACATAAATGAAATAGCGAAATTCTTTTTATTTGATTGAAATAAAATAAATTGTATGGGTGTAAATGTCCCCTGTGGGTCCGGGGACTAACTAAAAGAATAGGCCCAAGGTAACTCCTGCCTGTCGTAAAAGGCGACTAATTGGAATCAAACACTGGCGGGGGTCTTGTCCATGTGGGCCTGGAGGGAGGCGGATATCTCTGGGGAGTGATGTACACCCGGATTTTGAGGCCTCCACTCTGGGCTTAGAAATGGATGGTTGCCCGCGCTTGGTTGTTACTCGGGAGCGGGGTTCCGGATGGGTGCCGCCTTGGGTTGTCGTGTGTCTAGACGACCCGGAGGGGGTTGACAACTCTGATGAGTGGTAAACACCCGGAGTTTGGGCCCCCCACTGTGTGCTTCGGAACGGACGGACGGCCTCGCTCGTGCGATGCCCGGGAGCAGGGCTCGATGGGATGTCGCCTTGAGTCTAGCACTGGTGGGTGTCGGGTCTAGACGAACCCGGAGGAGAGCTGAGATCTTTAGGGGTGGAATAAAAGTAAGGGTTGAGGCCTCTTATGTGAGCTGCGAAACGGACAAACGACCTCACTTGAATGCAGGATTTCATGATGCTGCACCGAGTCAAACACTGACAGATGTCTGGTCCAGACGAACTCGGAGAGAGGTTAGCTCTCTTTGAGCTTTGAGACGGGCAAGCGACTTCGCTCAGATGCCAGTTGTCAAACAAATTTTCACCTCGCAGGTGTCGTCTCATGTCGGAAGCTCGATTTGTTGGGTGAAATTTAAGCTAACACTGGCAGGTGTTGGACCTGGACGAACCCGGAGGTGGCTGGGGTCTCTATGGGTGGATTACATCTGGAGACTTGGGCCTACTCTGTGAGCATCGATACAGGCTAACGACCCTGCCTGGGTGCTGCTCGAGGGCGGGACTTCATGATACCGCCTCGAGTCAATGAAACACTGGCGGGGGTCTGGTGCAGGTTAGGCTTTAGGGAGGCAGACATCTCTGGGGAGTGATATGCACCCGGGCGCCTCCACTGTGGCGTCAGAGACTGACAATTGGCCTCGCTTGTTTGTTACTCGGGAGCGGGGTTCCAGATGATACCGCCCTGGATTGAGCCCTGGCGTGTGTCGTGTGTCCAGACGTCCCGGGGGCTCTGATCCCTGATGAGTGGTAAACACCTGGAGTTTGGAGCCCATACTGTGTGCTACGAAACGGACGGACGGCCTTGCTGGGGTGATGCTCGGGAGCAGGACTCGATGGGATGTTGCCTTGAGTCTTAACACTGTTAAGTGTCAGGTTTGGAAGAGCCTGAGGGGAGCTGAGATCTCTATGGGTGGATTACAACTGGAGATTAGATGCTGCTCGAGAGCGGGTCTTCATGATACCGCCTCGAGGCAAACACTGACGGATATCGGGTCCAGACGAACTCGGAAAGAGGTTATCTCTCTTTGAGCTTCGAAACGGGCAAGCGACTTTACTCAGATGGCAGTACACCTGCCAAACACACTCTCACCCTCAAGAAAAGATCGACTCCATCAGGGAGCTGGAATTGATCGGTGAAATCTAAATAATTAGACGTGAGCCACAATAGACCTTAGGTCGTGGTGGAGGGACTGAAATAGCCCACTCACAATAAAATCTAATCTAATCTAATCTAATGGATGTAAATGGATTATTAGACTAATTGTTTCATCACAGACAACTAAACTTTTAGGTATTTGGAAGATTTGGCAATCGCTACAAAGACAAGCAACGTCAAGGTTTTAGAGGGCCTGATAGTTGCTGCTGAGACTTTAGGAGGTGAAGTTATCTTCTTTTCAGTGTCTGGTATGTTTTTCGTTAAATATTTTGATAACCGTTTCAAGCTAAAATAAAGTGTTTTTTTTCAGGCAAGATTTTAGAAAGATTTGGCCATGTTAAATGTTTCAGCATGTGTTTTATCTTTTATGCATTGAGGTTAGGCCTAATCTCTATAGTGCCATCACCTTGGTGGATTCTTCCAATAGAATTCGTACTGCAGGGACCCACTTACGCACTTACTTACACAACGATTGTAGCGTATGCCAATGAACTAGCACCACCTGGTGCTTCTGCTACCATGCAGGGAATAGCAGCAGGAATGGATGATGGTGTTGGTAAGTAATGAAGACTTCACAAAAATGTAATATTACTAAGTTAACCAATGTCACATTATACGATTAAAAAAAAGATTGTCATAGTAACACCACTACTTCTTGTCTAGTAGTTTACATAGACTATCTTAATTCCTAACAATATCAGTAGATGTAGATGGGCGGGTCTGCGTATATGAGGGTCATGTGAGCACAATGTACTTTTCCTTCCCCTTTTAGCTTTTATTTAGGCAAACTGATATCAGGGCAGGTCAGGAAGGTCAGTTGGGAGGATTGTAAATAGCACGCCAGGGAGATTTTTTATTTCGTTTTATATTACAATTTCTATTTTAGTGTTCAATGCGCATGATCAATGCAATCAAGCTTTTACTGTCGCGAGACGCTCGTGATCTATCCTGTTGAAATACGAGGATGCCCCATTTTGATTTCACATATAATGACGTATGTAAATATGGCGGTTAACGCATGCGCAAACCAACTTTTTTAGTTTTCGGTTTAGAGAGCAAGTGTTTGCTGTCATTTTACTTGTCTTGTTAAGTAGAATTCAAATATTGTAAAGAGGCGCATGCGCAGGTCCTATTTTTTTTTTTTTGGTTGAGACCCTAAGTGTGAAGTGTCATTTTACTCGTCTTAGCGAGTGCTATTCAAACAGATCAGGTCAGGTCCGGTCAGGTCAGATTCAGATTCAGATTCAGATTCAGGTTCAGATTCAGATTCAGATTCAGATTCAGATTCAGATTCAGATTTAGATTTAGATTTAGATCCAGATCAGGTCAGGTCTTAGGAAACCTAGAGGTTACCTGTTGGTAAGCTAGATTTTAGCAGTAAGATGCTAGCTGTAACGAGCTGGTTGCACGCAGCTGTTTCGCTATCTGAATTGCTAATAGAGCCTGAATGTGTCTTGGTTAGAGTGACATTATCAATTCTCATTTCCTGTCAGCATCCTTTCGAGCTGATAAAATATTGTTAAAGGTTAGAAATATAACACCTGATTTAAATACAATTAAGTTAGTAGGATTAATTCACAAGACTTACAAATTAAATTATTACACAATGGCTCTTACGATGCCAGTTAGAAGTTGCAATTCAAATACACAACTATGAATAACTAAACAGTAAGTTCTGGTTCTATTTGGAAAATTGTCTTTACTCCTAAACTATACTTTGTGTCCACCGTTGAAGACTTTATTGACTCATCCTGGTGCTGACAGTCAATTACAAATAGAGCCCGGTCTTTAAATTCAGCATAATTGAAAAGAGGCTCTGACATGTTGTAACAAAAACTTTTTTGAAAATCTATGTACATCTGGTAGGCGTCAGCATATTTAGGTTTTTCGAAATCCATATTAATAGACTCATAAGGGTAGCATTCTGAACTTAGGAACACTCGTGGATCTATCCTACCGATGTTATCGAAAAAGTCGCCTTTCTTGCTTACGTTGTCAGTTTGAAATGGTATAATCACGTATGTAGGTCTTTCTAAGTTGGTTGCAGTTTTAACATACCACACATCTTTATTAATATCTCTGAGCGATGGTAGCTCATATAGGTCCCATTTGGTGCGAGAAATATAGATGTGCCTTTTGGAATTTTATCAATCAGTTCCAACTTCATTTTATCATATTTATTCATATTATTGTTTAGTTTCCAATTTTAAAATCATATACAATCATTTGCTTAACCTCAAAACTGAACTGTCAGACCATAATAGATAAACAAAATACACTATCCCATATTGTTTTTAGTAGCTGATATAGAACTCCTCTGTTTCGCCTCCCACTTTCAGATTACGATATTTTTGAACATTTTACAAATCTGCGCATCCGAATATACCCGAAGGCGGTCATTAAGGTGGGATCGCCACAGTTTGGGTGTGAACGTTCGTTGCACATTAGGATATTTTGGCGCTCCCGCCTTATGCCTTACCTGTGTTATTTTGTTTAGTTATCGCTGCATTATGCTATAGGAAATGTATCAATTTACGCGTGGCAGGTGACTACTCTGCCTTTGTCTGGTATCATACTTTAACCACTTAATTTGTTTCAGTTTATGTCTTTCAGATTTTATTTTCGCCATCTAGGCGACCATGTCGTACATTGTAACAGTTATGAGTAGTCTAAAGTACTTTTTTTTTGACGAGAGGTGGTATTGTTTCACGTTTCGAAAACGAAATCCCTTGTTCGCTTTGTAGTTGTCTGTCTCTATAGACTTTAACGGCCACACCAAAACTCGCGGTCATATGCGCCAGTACCTGATTGGTGGAAACCTAACAGCGCAGCTCATACGGCCACGTCACTAGAAACTTATATTATTCAAAATTAACCGTCGCAACTTAACTGAAAACTGTTGCAACTTATTACCTCTTCAAGGAAATCATCCAACTTGAAGGACAAGGATAGAGAATGCGAAAGGTCACCTCTGCTAGTTAAAGTATTGATTTTTCTTCTGTTATGCATTGAAATCATAACCTCGCTGTTAAAAGAAGTATGTGATATTTTTAAATCGACCTTACTGTCTATTTGGGTCCAGAGTCCCTTGATAACGCCACTGAACATTATTTTTGAGAATATAGAGACCCGCAGATCAAACA
Organism: Tillus elongatus; assembly: GCA_964006375.1. Lineage (NCBI taxonomy): Eukaryota > Metazoa > Arthropoda > Insecta > Coleoptera > Cleridae > Tillus > Tillus elongatus. The sequence goes on along the minus strand of OZ023262.1, from coordinate 255,550,939 downwards.
AACCTTTGCTGTGTTTGATGTACACTCGGTTAAACCTTTGATGCTCACTAGATACGTTTCCTTTGAAAGAATATTCTAGAGAAGTCAGAAGTGTGTTACGATGGTAAAACAATGACGAATCTCCATATAATTCTTTTATTTTGGTAGTTAATTTACCGTTCAATATTTAAAGACTGCAATGAGCATTGTAATTTTGTCAGATATTCCTTAGAGTCAGCAGAATGATACGGTAGCTGAAAAGTCGACCGTAACAAGATCTAACACGGTCGCCTAGATGGCGACCCTGTCGTACATCTCACAATGTTCTAGGATGCTGGCTACCATAGCCTGTTATTCGCACTCATTTGAAGAAATGTTCCGAAAGTGACCTCTTAACTTGTGAATTTTGTTTCACTAAAAACCTAATTGGAGTTCAGAAGAATGAAATTGTTTTATTTAACGATGAAAAGTTATCTACTGATTATATTCTTATTCAAGGGAATTTTAAGTTACAGTTAAATTTTCTGAAAATGGCAGAACCATGCTTTGCCTAAATTTATGTTTGTTTTCAGGATATGCCCTTGGAAGCATACTCGGAGGCATTTTATACAGATATATTGGTGGACGTTACGCAATGCAAGTTTACAGTGGTATTGCGTTATTATGCAGTATTGTACATCTCTTACTACACAACACATTCTTAAGAAAACCAAAGTGTCGCCCACCTGAACATGGTAAACCAGAATACCAGAGTCCAGTTGAGGCAAACAAAAAGCTACTTACACCATAATAGATGTACATAATATAAGTAATAGATTTAAAGTTATTTCTTATAATAAGATTATTCTCTGTGATCTGTTTATTTTGATAGAATTTTTCACAATAAAGCTTTCTTGTATGATTTGTTTTTTATGCTAAATCGTGACCAGTAGAATTTGGATAACTTAAGTCATCAAAATACATTTTTGAGACCTGACGATCGTTTTGATAAGAAATTCATAGAGGGATGAATAAACTATGCGTTATCTATAAAAGAGAGAGAGTTCACCAATGGCACGTCCGTGGGCATGAGATGGCAGCTTTTGGGTTAGGGTAGGGTCACCGATGAGAATGGAGTCCAGGATAGCGAGTGTAGAAGCGGCAGCAGCACACCAGATGTGGGAGCAGTATTCGAGGATTGGCTTTATTTTGAAGTTATAAGTTATTGAGATGAGCTGGCGAAAAGTATTTGCGAGCCTGGAAGATAAAACCTAATTTCTTAGCCGCCGCTTCTGCAATTGATGTGACATGTTGGTGCTAATTGAGATTTCGATCCACAGAAATGCCAACTGGTGAAAAGGACTCATTACTTTGAATAACTTGGTTGTTCATTGTGATGGGTCTAGGGCTGGTGTATCTCTTATGAGATAGAAAGCAAGACTGAGATTTGGTAGAGTTGAATTGTACGAGATTTCTACTTCCCCAGTCTAATATTTTTTGGAGATCCACAGAGACAGAACCCTCCATTAGTCTGCGATCCTCATCTAATTGGACTAAAGTGACAGGTTTAGAATATTGTATATTTGAGTGGATGGTGCTGTGGCCCGCGTAACTGTGAACTGGGTTGGATGTGCTAGGGAGGAGGTCATTGATGTGGAGAAGAAACAAAGTAGGGGCTAAAGCTGAACCTTGAGGAACTCCTGCATTAATTGGATACAGTTTAGAGGAATGGCCATCCACGACAACAGAATGCACCGGTTGGAGAGGAAATTTGCTGTCCAGGTACAGAGTTTTGGTGGTAGGCCATAGGCCGGAAGTTTATTAGGCAGCGCTGCGTGCCAGACCTGGTCGAATGCTTTGGATATGTCTAAAGCGACAATCTTTGATCCACCGTGTAGTTACATAGACTTGTTCCAAGAATGAGTGACAAAGAAAAGGAGGTCGGCAGTTGATCTGCGCTGACGGAATCCATACTGTCTGTCGTGGATTAGACTGTGTTTTTCAAGAAATTTTAGTAGTTCGGTGTTTATGTACTTTTCCATCACTTTAGAGACGACTGAAAGGAAAGAAATAGGCCTGTAGTTGCTAGGAAGCGCTTGGGATTTGAGCTGTGTGTTGGGATTCAAGGAAAGTAAATAGGTTGTGGAATCATATTGGCTAAAGAATTGCTGACTGCAAAGGCACCCGCTGCTCTCCCTCGTGGATCCGTTTTTGAAGATCCTAGCCATTCCTTATTATGTACATTGAAGTCACCGAGAATATTGTCTTCGGAGGAAGGATATTCAGAAATCAGATGGTCGGCTTTTTCAAAAAGGTAGTCGAAGAGCTGGACAATGTTGTTTTCAGAAGGTGACCGGTACTTGCAACAGATGAATTTAGTTGCAGCCTTAAGGGAGATGAAGAGAGAGAGAGTCTCATCCAAAGTATGTCTTTTTTCCAGCTTCTAAATTGGGGAGTCTGGTGCAGGGTAGATTGCTACGGACTTATGCGCACACAACTCTACGCAATCTAAAGGAAGCAAGGAGCTCATACCCCGGGAAATTAAGGTGATCCACCCTTTTCTCGGAGATCCGAATGGAGGGGTATTTTATCTCCGGAATCTTTTGTACAAGGAGGAGCCATCATCATTTTTGTTTATAAGGGAAACCGACTCATACAACAGAATCGGAAACGTCCGTTGGGACTTCACCGGCCCGGCCCCTTGATGTAATAGGTGTTACCTCTTCGGGCGTGAAAAAACTCCTTTACTATCACGTAAAGGAAAAGTCAACTACCACCTGCTGACTTTTGTCTTCACCTAATCAATTCACTAAACTCTATGAATGGTGATACCATGGGAAATTTATATACATGACTTTGTGGTAAGAAATTGTTTCTGAATTTCCATACAATGAATCTTATGTTTTTAACACCGTATAAAACAGTCTCCTATGATCAAGAAGTAATAGTCCAAAATATCGCAATCCAGAAAAAAAGAGGATTAGGTTTTAGGGAATCCATTTTGCAGAGACCCTGAAGTGGAATGCACATTGTGATGGACTAGCAGCTAGACTAATTGTGTCTATATGCAAATTAAGATAACTCAAACCCAATCTCAATTTATCAGGTTAAAAATGTGTGTGTTTTTCGGAATTTGTGCCTTCTCTCGATTTATGGTCTCCCCCTTTGGGGGATCATCTTCCATAGTTGAGCGCATAGTTATGCTACGAAACAGAATGATAAGGGTGTATGCTTTCGGTATTCATGCAGATATCTATTTAAAAGTTTCAGCATACTTACTATCTATCTATAACTTATATACCTTAGCAACTGCGACATATATCCATGATAAGAGAGATTTTTTCGACCGTCATTCTGATCTCCATGCACATAATACTATTGACAAAAAAGTAAAATAATATTACCACAACATCGCCTAGAACCCAGACACATTTTGAGAATATACCAAGAATGTTTCGAAAGAATATTTAAATATCCCCAGAACATTCTCACAAGATACAATGTTCATAGAACATTCTATGAACATGAGAATGGAACAGATTCTGTCATACTAATAAGTTTCGTAGAATGTTATTTATACTATTCTTAGGAGCTCCTAGTATCTTCTGAAAATGATCCACGAACATTCAATGAATCTTCTCAAAATGTTCATACATATACTCATAGGAACATTGCGTTTTTTAAAAAGATATACACGGTGTTTCGCATAAGAAACGACAGAGATCAGCGGCATGTAGGGGAACCTAAAATATGGTGATTTAACGCAACTTAACCCTATACTAAGGTGCATGGCTGAGAGGTTATAGGCCTTCACGTGTGGTTTTAAATTTCGAAAAAAAAATCAATATCTCAGTAATATTTCAACTTGGAAAAATCAAATTTGGTACACGTTTTGGGTTACCAAGAGCATTAATCGTTGGTGAATAGAGTTCAATTGAAGCATTTAAAAGGGTTGAATAGGAGTGATGCACCCATAAAATGTGACAGTATTTTTCAACTTATTGGCGGATCTAAAAAATTATGATATCATTTTATGGGGAAGTAAATTATAAAACTTTTTTACTTTTATTATTTCTAAAAAAACGTTTGTTGTTTTTAAGAAAAACCCGAATAACTAAAGACACATATAATAATAATAATAATAATAATAATAATAATAATAATAATAATAATAATAATAATAATAATAATAATAATAATAATAATAATAATGATAATACTAATAATAATAATAATAATAATAATAATAATAATAATAATAATAAAAAAATAGTCTTTATTTACATAGGAAAAGGAAAAAGACACAACATTTTAATCCCAGAAATATATAAAATAAATAAATTAAAACTAAAAATATGAATTAATGCTATCATTAACCTGTGCAACTAAGAGCGAAGTTCAGATGAATGGTATAACATTCCCTGCTCTTCCACTTGGCCCAAAATACATAAAGCACCGATTTGCTTAAAATATTGCGTGAGCAAGGCAAGCGAAGCATCACACAACACAAAACAAAAAACAAAAAAATCCACAAGAATTCTCACAAGCAAAGCACATCAATTCTATTGGACGCATTTCCCAACTGACTATTTAGTAGGACCCAAGATGATAGATCTCTACGGTTGGCGTTGAAAGAGTACGAGAAATAATGTTCGCTTGAAAGTGGACACGGCACTCGTTTTGAGGGCATCATCGACAGCGTTGTAAACAGTGTATATCTGGTACGTAAATGACCTTCTGAACAAGGTTAGTCTGTGTTTTGGTGGTGATATCAGTCCTTCCCTTGTAACATTCACATTATGTACATCAGTCCTATAAGTGATCCTTCTGGATAAGTAAGGAGGGCAGTTTGTCTTGATGACAGTATGATAGAGTGCCGCCGCCCTGAGTGTAAATCTACTTTGCATATTTAGCCACCCCGACTCCATGAGCTTACACGAAATGCGCTGATACTTCCGAACACCATAGGCAAATCTCAAACACGTATTCTGTAACCGCTGAATTCTTCCAGCATCATAACTATCTACACACACATATTAAAGCTCTGAGCAGTATGTAAACTGCGAGAGTACCAAAGCATTTCCCAGCATCACTTTGGTCTCCACAGGAAGATAGGATCGAAGTGGAAAGAGCAACCGCAGACTCTTATATGCCTTTTGCAAACACGAGCTAATGTGCTGCCTGTACCTAAATGTATTATCCATTATTATGCCCAAATTTTTAACTTCATCCACAAGCTTAAGGCACACTCCACCAATCTCCACTCTCACGTCACTCTTAACCCTCTCGCAATGCACTTGGTTACCAAAGAGAATCACCGACGACTTACGGGGATTCAGCCGCAGTGAATGCCGCTCTGCCAGCTGACGGAAATCGTCCAATTCACTATTAATCTTTGCCACGGCATCTGCAACGTCACAAACATCAAAAGACATGTAAACCTGAGTGTCATCCGCGTACATCTGTATGCTTGAATATCTCAACGCATCGCATATGTTATTAATGTTACTTAAAATCATCAAAAATTCAATAGATGCCTGTGAAATTATCACGTTAAAGAATTTCTATACCTTATCGATGGCAATTTTTTTATTTCTGTTGTTTGAGTTGTCTGTTTTCTAATAAATTATACTTATTTACACTTTTTTACTGATTGTCAAATTTGACCTATATATACGTTTATTAGCAAATATTTCATTTTCGATGATTTTTAGTAAGACTGATAATATATGTATCTTTACTTAATCGTGTTTTGCTTGAAAACAAAAAGTTTTTTGAAAATAAAAAGAGGAAGAAAGTTTTAGAGTTAAATTCCTCATAAAATGAAATATTTTCTTAAATCTACCAATCTGTTAAAAAATTGTGACATTTTAAGGGTGCATCGCCCCTAATCAACCCTTTCAAATGCATTAATGAACTCTACTTACCATTGATTAATGGTCTTGGTACACTCAAAACGGGTACTAAATTTGGTTTTTCTAAGTTAAAGTGTTACAGAGATATAAATTTTCTTCGAAATTTGAAACCCCACTTGAAGGCCTATAACTTCTCAGGGGTGCAACTTAATATTGGGGTAAGCTGCGATAAATCACCATATTTTACGTTTACCTACATGCCCCTGCCCTGTGTCGGTTCTTATGCGAAACACCCAGTATACATTTTTCGAATGATACAGAAACTAAGAACGTTCAAAGATGTGAAATACTGGATTTCTCTTCAAAATTTACTGATTTTCCACCATTTAACTGGCCTTTTATATATTTTCGTATAAGCAACCCAACAGGCTAGAATTTGAACTTCAATCACTCACCCTTGTGTAGGTTACCATATTGTTCCAGTGGCTACACACACACCTGTAAACTCAAGTGCAGATACGTAATAAGTCAACAAACAATTCGAGTATTGCATATTTATTCAGATTAAGTATGTACTTATAACAAACACAAATGTCTGAATAAAATATTAATAAAACAATTAAAATTTCAATAACATAAAAATCAAATAAATAAAGATACAGTTCTTGGAGTTGCCAGAAAATGTAATAGCCAAATACAAAGTTTTCGAGATAAATAATCACGGTTACCCCCCCTGAAGTAACTTGAAATTTGGCTAGACTATTGATCCTACAGGCTTTCAGTGTGGCATTAAAGGAATTGCATTACGCAATAGTACTTCCACTTTTATAGAATACAACTAATTGGACAGAACATGCCACAAAATCACACTCATTTGCACTTACACAAAACTACAACTGAAGGTCATCAGTCAGATCTTTTGACCCTTCCCTTGTCACCAACAGCTTGGATATTATGGTTGTAAAGGCATACTTTGGAAAAGTGATTCCATATCTGATAATTTGCAAGTTTTATTGTACATTCATCTTCCCACCATATGTTCAGGTCCACATTTTCTGCACCTTATAGTGATACTTCTCACAGCATTAACTTCTTCCACAGGAGTAAAAGCCGGGGATGTTGCTTAGACAATTTTATAGATGTGCAGTATTCGTATTCCAGTCCATCAGTCCATCCACATAAAACGGTGGTGGTGGTTTATATTGCATAACTTAGGTACTATTGAAAATAACACAATTTTAATTATATATTATACAATGTAGGTGTACCTAATTCGTAAGATGATCCAGTCTCAAGCAACATTGGCGAACCGATCGTTAGTATCAACTACAGGAGATGCTTTAAAACTTGTTTCTTTACTGGCTGCGTTTTAGTTAACCTGACACCAAGTTTTAGATGCTTCTGTACTCTGGATCTATGTTTGCAATACAACACTGTTCTCTGTGTTCACGTCACATTATTATTTTTAATTAATTATGTTAGAATAAAACCTTATACAACATTGATCACACACCATTAATTTTGACATTAATTTTCATTTACGTCTAGCGGCCATCTTGCCATTTGCCATCTACCCTTCCCGGTGGCGCTCTATGCCTCAAGAAGGGATTGCCTAAATATACAATATGTTTACCATAGACAGGTAACAGAATCAAACATGTAAAATAGTTACTATACCGCAATCATCATCTAACTTTTTAACAGCTCCAAATAACACAAAGTGTTAAAAAAATAGAGACTGGATACAGCTAACTAACAATTTAGAAAATTGTCAGCCCTGGCCCATTTCTACCCCAAGACTCGATGCATTTTCGCAACAATTAGAACCGTAGACCGGTTTCGCTCTCATTAGAGATCTTCAGTACGGCATACTAATTGTAGCAAAAATGCACCAAAAGTAATACGGCTATCGTATAGCCAGACTTAAAATACTCAGTAAGTGGTGGACGTGCCGCCACCTAATTGCGGAACCAAGTAGTATGCTGCAATTGTTGCGAAAATGCATCGAGTCTTACATACTTTGTCCCTATATTGGGGTAGAAATGGACCAGGCCTGACAATTTTCTAAATTGTTAGTTAGCTGTATCCAGTCTCTATTTTTTTAACACTTTGTGTTATTTGGAGCTGGCGTGACAGCATACTACTTGGTTCCGCAACTAGGTGGCAGCACGTCCACCACTTACTGAGTATTTTAAGACTGGCTATACGATAGCCGTATTACTTTTGGTGCATTTTTGCTACAATTAGTATGCCGTACTGAAGAGCTCTAATGAGAGCGAAACCGGTCTACGGTTCTAATTGTTGCGAAAATACATCCAGTCTTAGAACGGAATACATTTAAGAGAAAACTAAGACAGTCATTCTACAATATGCCTTTTTATTTTCTGCAGGATTTTTTTGATCTGGAATTGGTAATGATTTCAAATTAATTTAATTTTAAATTCTTATATGTATTTGTTTTCCTTTTCTTGTGACTATCCTAATATCCACGATTATATTTTGTATACATGGATCACAGCAATAAATGTTATTATTATTATTATTGTTATATTATTTTTCCAGTACTCTGTGCAGAAAACATTCCATTGATATAAATGTTAAATAACTGTTAAAGTTTTATATTTTGTTGTATTATTTTATTAACATTCTCAGTGGAAAAGTTGGCAACATAGCTTACTGTTTTGTTTTTATCTACTTTCAACGGCATCTGATACTTTGGTTGTTGCCTACGGCAGTGGAATTCCCGGTCCGAAGATTAAAAGAAAACACGTAGTAAACAGTTACATGCTTAGATTATTATCGTTTTAATTCGTAACGTACACATTTTTAATTCAAATTTTATGTATTAAACGAATGTCCTACTTTTTATTAAGTTCCAGAGAAAATACCAATATAAAGACTTAAAAAATGGTCACCAAAAAATGGTTCCACACTTTTCCATATTCTCTATTTTCAATTATTTGCTATCATTCACCATACTTAGCACAAAACCGCTTGATTGAAATCAGTTTGCATATACAGTTAAAAGAAATTGTATTTTATCGAATTTTCGTAGAAAAAATTCGCTATTGAGATCGCGACTTTAAAATTTTGAAAAATTTGTTTAAATGAGCGCGAATCAGAAGCCATATTCCGGATCATTTTCAGTTCGTATGTGTTTTGCAACCAAATTAGGTACACACGTTGTATCTACATATACACTGTGTCTATAAAGTAACGCATAAATTTAATAAAATCGAGAGTGACCTTTATTAAGGAAAATACAAAAATCAAAAACCTTTCAATATTCAAATCACTTTTCTACTTATGACTATAACAGGCTCCGGGCCACAGAACGGTCGCTGGAAACAATGCATTGCAAGGTTATTCGCCACTTCATTCCCTTCGCGGCACAGTGTCCCGGAATCCACATAAATTCTACCTCCTTTTTCCTGGACAGTCCCGCAAGAGCGTCAACGCACTCTTGAACTAGCATTGACCTAACTCTGGACGCGCGGACTTTCCGGAGGGCCACTGACTATCCGAGCAAATGTATACACATTTCTGAGGGCTCATCCTTACATCAGGTCGAGTAGCTACAGACAGAATACCGTACACCTCCGTTTCGAATGCGCCCAGAGCATAACTCTCGCGCACCCCCTGGCTACCGATGTATATTCCCGCACTGAAAGAGTGCTGCTCCTCCAGCCGTCATCCCTCGGTATAACATACCAGGCTAGCAGGATGGAAAGCAAGCTCATTTTCCCTCATTGATCCTTGCTGGGGATTCTGGGGGTATATGTCCTAGTCAGCCTAATATAATTATCTGCATTTCGTACCTTGATAGTGGAAATTAGAATTTCCTTTTCAGCCTCCTTGGCAAGTTCTGCATGTCCTGTTATTGCTCTCTCACCGCAGCAGTTTCCAGAGTCTCGCATTCTGAGATGGGTAGCCTCCCTTTTGATATAGATCAGAATCGGTGGCAGCACCAGCAAGACCTCTAGCGCGGCTGAGGGTATTGTCTTCATAGCGCTGGTGATACCCAGACTTGGCAAACTTTGCAGTTTGGCCAGCTTCCGGGTAACAGCTTGGTTCAGACCACCCCACCAGATTATTGTCCCGGTAAATGACTGTGATTTGTAAAGCTATACAGGTTACACATAATCATATTCTTGAATCTTTAACGTATTTATTTAATAAAATTTATGAAACTGACGATTTGCCAACACAGTTCAAAGAATCAGTTGTTATTCGAATATATAAGAAAGCTGATAAACTTGATTTTTCAAATTACAGCCCAATAAGTTTAATAAATAATTTTTGTCAAATTCTGGAAAAAAGTGTAAAAAATCGGTGGACTCATTTCTTGGGGGAGCATGACATATTATATAGTAAAAAGTTTCGATTCTGCGAGGGTAAATCTCCTGAAACAGCACTGCATGAGCTAATTTCGGAAATGTCAAATTTCAAGATTCTTGGAGTATTTCTAGATATGCGTAAAGCATTTGATACTGGTAATCATAACAAATTGATTATGAAGATAGAGAATATGGTATAAGGGGAGTTGTTCTTAAACTGTTTGAAAACTGCTTCACAGGCAGAATACAGCGAGTAAGGGTGGCTGATGTGTTAAGTGACCCTAGTACCGCAGGTTATGGAGTACCACAAGGTACAATGCTTGTTCCGATCTTGTTTCTTATTTACATGAATGATATACTGTGGGAAATACTAAATATTGTACATCTTACGCTGATGACACGCCATTCTGGTTAGGGATTCTTCTTGGAATTGTACACATGATAAAGTAACTGATATGAAGAACCTGTGTAATGCATTGGAAAATGATTCCCTTTATACTATTACTGAAAAAATTAAATATATGCATTTTACCCCTACAGTTGCGGTTTTGCCTCCTTCCCAGAGAAACATCGGTATTAATGATAATGAAACTATGGGTAATGCTAAGAGCTTAAGGTATTTGTGAATAGAGCTTGACCAGCACCTAAATTGGCGGTGTCAAATAGAAAAATTTAACTTAAAAATAAAAAGATTAATTAGAACTTCTGATGAAATGAGACATACCTTAAATTATACTTTACTTACAGTATATAGGGCACTTGTCGAGTTGACTTTGAGATATGGTATCACGTGTTGGGCTTCTGGTTACGGTTAACTTTGTTGCCTCTTCAAATTACGCATAATTTTATTCTAAGAATTATGCTTACATTTTTCTTATTTTCCACAGAGTTGCTTTACGGGAAAGAGACGTTAGACATCAAGGGGCTGTATATTCTAACCACCATTCACCTTATGCACAGAAATAAAAAAGTACCTTGTGCAGGACAACATTTTTATTTTACTAAAGCTATATGTAACAAACCTGTTTCGTATTCTTATCACAGAAAAACGGTATCTCGGCGATATATATATATATATATATATATATATATATATATATATATATATATATATATATAATAGTTAAGTAAGAACGAAACCCTTTGGCCTAGTCGACCACAAGCAGTGGTTATATGGAAAGCGCAATGAACAGCTTAGTCAACTTCTCAACTTACTTTGCATGTGATAGTGTTCTTACACAGCACGGAGTGTGTGATCTTCCTAGGGGCGTTATAATCATTATTACGAAAATATTAGTCGTGTTCACTGTAATCTTCACCACTCCTGTAATTTATACAACACTTGTAAATTGCAAAGCGTTTATATTATGATAAATAATTAGTTTTATTCAATGTAGTTTGCCTATCTGTTTATATCTTAAATAACACTTTTTAAAAAGATTCCAATAATTTTGTAATAAGTTATTGGCGCTGCGAACGGGATACCAGACGAATTTAATGAGCACATAAAAGTTCAATTTAAGCATCGGATTGTTTCAACAATTTGCTGGTATAGAAAGAACCTCACTCATTCGCATAAGAAGTGGTCCAAAAGTAAGAAGACTTCTTCAGACAGTATGCTGAAATTCCTGTAAGTACTCCTTCCTTAATTTTTGATTGATTTACTGGTGTCCTTTTATAATATTATTATTTAAGGAATTTTTAACAGTCAATCAAATACATTTAATTTATTTTTAAGCCTGGTTAATCGAATAATCATTATTTAAAGCGATCAATTCAGAAATTATAGCTGAAAATATTTTAATAACTTATCTCATATTGGAAAAAAAATGCGTCTTATTTTATTTTATGGTTGAAAGAGATAGATCTGCTATTAATTTTACAGTGACTCAACCAACCAATTCAATTCGCTCACAAAATGAACTTACGCAGATAGTGCAAGCGTCAGTTATGGTCCCACCCTATGCAGGGGGTAGGAGACATTTAAATTATTTTTTAAACCAATGTGAACTATTCATAAAAACCTATGGACAGGACAGTTCTTCTAATGCTTCGCACATTAATTGACTGATTTTAGAATCTATAAAATCAAAAATTATAGGCGCTGCTAGAGATGACCTGAACAGTCCTGGAGATCTCTTAAAAAAGTCTCAAGGCAAAGTTTGCGGATGCTAGATTCGGATCTAGATTACATTTTCGTAAACGACTTAACTACTTGCTTCATGCAAAAAACACATTAGTTTATTGATTACTATAATTTAATTAAAACTAAATTACAGTCTTTAATAAAACATATCAATTTACAGAATTTACCTACAGCAATTATTTTGCATAAAAAACAATATTTTGAGAATATGGCACTAAATACTTTCAAAGCAAGTATCATAGAGCCATAGTGTGGTTATTTAAGATTTGCACATATAACTTCTTTAGAAGTAGCTTCACTAGAATACCATAAATATGATAATGAGCAAATGCAAGCGAATTTTTAAAATTCTTTAAGACAAAAAGCACAATCATCAAATAAGTATGTTCCAAACCCTACTAGAACCCCATATAAAAATAAAAAATCAATATATATATATATATATATATATATATATATATATATATATATATATATATATATATATATATATATATATATATATATATATATATATATATTTTTTGGCGCAAAGTTGTACAACAAACTTCCAGATTCTATTAAGACTATTAGAAGCAAATACAAATTTGAGAAAGCGCTAAGAACTTATGTTGCTGATAATTGCTTTACCTTAAAGAATATTATAAGGTGATGTAGAGTGGGGTCTATGACACCAGGAATGATATATGATAGTAAATATTTGCACTGACATAGCAGATACATTATTTAGGTTGAGTGGTTGATTTTGGAGGTTTGAAATGTTTTCAAAACTGTAGACAAAGATAGAGGGAGAAAACAAGAGAAAGGCAGGGTAACTGAACAGAGGGGGAGTGGTGACAGTGTGGAGTGAGAGTGTGTAAGTAAAAGTGAAAGTGAGAGAAGGGTCGTTAGATGCGAATGTGTTGGTAAACTGGTGGAAAACTAGTGATGTGAAGTGGGGCTATGGTAAAGGCATACGGGTTTTCGACTGGCGTGTTTTAATTTGGTATCCTTTGTTATTATTTGTGACTATTGGACAGCATCGGTAGGGGGTCATATTTACTTTGATGTAAAACACATATTTTCATTTTTGATCTTCCTGATTAAGTCGAGGATCCTATCAGACAATTTTCAATACTGTATTTGTTGTATCTTAAATCAATATTAACAAGTTAGGTAAGAGTAACTCTATATCGAGTAGTAAATAGGTTAGAATGTCACGGATAAGTGTATACTTATGTGACATAGATGTATATATGTACTTTGTAAACCTTGTTTAATATTTGTGTGTTGATTAAAATAAATGAAAATAATATATATATATATATATATATATATATATATATATATATATATATATATATATATATATATATATATATATATACAGGGTGTTTAAAATTCGAGCCTCACCATGGGGATCTCGCTTATTATCAAAGATAGAGGGTAGATTTTAGTTCGGCAAAGTTGCTGAATTTTGTGCTCTTTAGTGTGCGTAAAAAACAATTTCGTGCAACTGTGAACAAGAAATTGTCAAAAAACTAAAAAATGCGATTTTCGATTTCGCCTCTATCTCATTTATTTGAACTCTTATAAAGAAACGAAAAGAACGTTCTCAGAGCCATCTCCAGTTTTCTATCTGATAGTAGACTCAAAATATTTCTGCAAAGTTTTCAAAAAACTGGAAAAAAGAGGTATCGATGGTGATATTTTGCAACAAATTTCAATAAACGAGCGCGAATTTGGGCCCCTAGAACCCGAATATATATATTGTTGGGAAGGATTTCCGCGGTTTTTAATGTGAGACGAACTTGGTTCTCGGGTTTCAGAATTTATTAAAACTCGACGTTTCGGCTCCAGGTTTGGAGCCATTTTCAACAGGTAAAAGAAATATATAAGGATATGAACTCTAAGGGCTCAATTTGCCTACTCCTTAGAGTGGCGGACAAAGGTGGGTTTGCTTGTTGTAGCTCGATTACGGGGCCTCAATCTGCCTACTCCCCAAATCTCGCCAGAGATTGTCTCTAAGGTTTCAGTTTGTTCAACCCTAGGCTTAGATCTCTCTTAGGCCTAGATCTCTCCTAGGCCTAGGGTTGAGCACACACATTCATTTTTTGTTGTTGTTCATGTTATTAAAATTTGTCATTTGTATAACTCAACTTTTTTTTTTCAACTGTTGCAATACAATGTTCTTGATAAATGTTTTTACGCGTTGACCTGCGAATCTAATTAGCCTACAATATAAACGCTCACTGTAATCAAGGCTCACTTGATGATGAAAGGTGACTACGTTTATCACTGAAAACAAACAAATCTAAATATCTCTAAAACTGTTTGAGTTAGGTACAAGGGCCCTGGTATCAATTGAAAGGTAAAAAAATGTTGTAGAAGAATATGCCATTTTATACAGGTGTGCTATTTGAAATGAGGGAGTTTTTTGCAATATTATGCGTCAAATATCACTAGTAGGTTACTGACCATCCTGTATAACTTTACATTAAATTCTTTTTCTGTTCCATGCAACAATCCTACTAAATACTGATATAAGTTAGATTTTTTCTGCGTTGCTGAGGGTAAGAAAAAAATTGCGTTGAGGCTTCCATTTTCAAAAATTGCTGTATTTCTCAAAAACGGTACATTTTAGGTATAGGGAACCCTATTGTAACTTACCTTTATTTATCTCTAGATAACGAAAACCGAATAATATACTGGGTGTGTCATTTAAAAGAATATAACGTTGAGATGTATCTTTTTTTGTTAACATATTGTATTTTCGACAATATTTTCAGAAGATGCCCCTAAAGACCCTGCATATGCTAGAAAAAAAACAACAGAATTTGTACATGCGAACACGTTCCATTAGAGAGACCGACGCGTATACGGTGCCCCATCCTGTACATATATATATATATATATATATATATATATATATATATATATATATATATATATATATATATATATATATATACGTATTATGTATCCAATCGATTTCAGCTATTTTAATTAAATTTAAGAGGCAAATTGTCCTAGTAGAGACTTTACTGCACGCCAAAATGTAAGTTTCCTTAACAGAAAATTGAGTTATTACATTTTAATAACTTAATTAAAATTCGCTACCATAACGCATTGGATACGTTTTGATTTTTATTTCATAGTCATAGAGTTGAAGCTATATATTTGACAACTGTATTGTTTTCGTTGCCAAACAACAACATACTTTAAAGCAATCTGATCAGACTCCCTCGTAGCATAATTTCTCATAATTCTTCCAATTTTAAGAAAATCTTCGCTGAAACTTACTGAAAACTCATGTGTTAGACATTAGATTTCACATTACGTACCTATAAGTATACAAAAACAAAATTTAAATTGGTTCATCACAGTGCTACTTAATAGGTACTACTTTCGTTAGTCAAAATGGTTAAATACAGAATGATGTCGGCTTAAACGTTAATGTTTGGATTGTGTTTGCGGCATGATCATCGTCTTTACCTTATAACATGTGCTTCTGTAGTTTTAATGCTGTGATGAATTAATATATATATATATATATATATATATATATATATATATATATATATATATATATATATATATATATATATATATATATATATATATATATCTTAATAATGCAGTGATAAGTGGCGATAATAATTAACATTTCTTTGTGTTGCCTTTGTGGCCCACGCGGCGAAGTGTAGTTATTCACTATTTGAAGATTTTAGTAACACGACATGACATAAGAAGTATCTACAAAGAAAATGTAAGCTATATGTAAAATATTATTGGTCAAATTAGTAATATTAAGTTGTTACTTAACACAAAGATTGTTAAATTGTAATTAGTTATTCTCAAAGCGTCATCTAGTATTACTTTTATTGATACATACATGTGTATATAAGTAGGTAGGTTAATAAGAATTATTATACGATTGAATCAACATAATTAAAACAAACTGTATGGATGCGAATGTGTTTCGTCAGATTGCATTTGCTGCGGTATGGTTACCATTCGCACATTTTAAATACTGTATGGATAATGGATAGCGATGATAACAATTATCATAAAGATGGTGATTCAGCAGCGTTGCCTACATGTAAACTTTTTCGCTAGATTTTACAAAATACATATTCTTATTTTTTATAATACTTTTTCTCTAACGTTCTCTGCCTTCTAGAGATTCTTGTGAAAAAAAAATTCTGGTGAATTTGCAGAAAACCTCCCGAACAGTTTTAGATAAAAGGACTTTTTTTTGCCGGGTGAGAAAACGGATGTTCTTTTCTCTGCGCTCGGCCTCCATCGCGACAGAGAGTGTGGGACTCAGAGTACTATAGGTGCAAGCCTCTGCCTACCCACCAAACCTCACCTCATTTCTTCACCATACCTACTGTAACCACTTTTCGTAAATCATCAGTAAGTAGGCTGTCTTTCCAATTTGTCTCTTTTCAATCCGCTCTTTGCCTCTCCTCTACTTCTTTAGTTCTTCGGACATTTCGGACGTAGCTGTGAAATTTTTCCCATTTTTCAGGATCTTTTATCACGATGTCAAGGATGTTGTACATGGTCAGGTCAGTCTTCATACCCTGCCTTAGGGTTTCTCGCTCGTTCTCCCATCTTGCGCAGTCAAATATGGTGTGTGTTACCGTTTCTGCCATCCCACAGTACAAGCAAGCGTCGGTTTCTGCTCTTCCTATCCGGCTTAGATATTCCCTGAAGGAGCCATGGCCTGTGAGCATTTGCGTCAGGAAATAATCTGTTCTTCTATGCTTGCATTCCACCTATTTCTTCAGATCTGGAATTAACTGCTTGGTCTACTGAGCGACATGTGTTGTATTATCCCACATCTCCTGCCATTTTTGAAGAGTGCTGGCCCTCTCCTCTGCTTTTGCTTTCAGTGTTTCCGTCTCTTCTGTGATATAGCCTTGATCTCTCTTCTACGGCAAGCTCGATTGGTACAATTCCTGCGACCACCTGTACCGCCCTTGCTGACACAGTGCGGTATGCGCTAGTAACTCTTAGCAACATTCTACGTTGGACTTTTGTAGCTTGTCTGTTATACGTATCTTTTTTCACATGTTCGGACCAAATAGGTGATCTATATAAAAGAATTGATTGGACCACGTTATATAGCATCTCCCTCTTTTTGGATCCGGGGCCTTTTATGTTTGACGTTATTCTGATCAATGCTGCCACCTTTTCTTCTGCTTTTTGTATTGCTGTTTTTATGTGTCGTCCAAAGTTTAGATTTACCTCTATGGTTATACACAAATATACAAGACTTTGTTTGGGTGCTATCTCTACCCCCCACACATAAACCTGACTTCGGTCTTTGCTCTTCCTCCTCTAAGTATAACTGCTTCTGTTTTCTGTGGGGCTAACTCTAATTCACTGTTGTTCAGCCACTTGTGGATCTGCAGTAGTGCTTCATTCCCTTTCCATTCCAGATCTTCCTTTGTTTTCGCCGTGATGATAACTGCCAGGTCATCTGCATAGGCCAGCGTGGTCACTCCTTCTGGTGTTAGTACGTTAAGCACTCCATCATATAATATATTCCACAGGCTGGGTCCCAGGACCGACCCTTGTGGCACACCCGTTGTAATTTCCTGGCAGACATTTTTATCTATCTGCAGGGATCTTCTAAGTAGTTATCAATGGTCTCTAACAGATAATCTTCTATACCTCTTGTTTCGAGATTTAGCATTATTTTATCCCATGACGCGGTGTTAAATGCATTTTTTATATCAAGAGTTACGAGAGCTGCCCACTTGTCGTTTGTTTGTTCTCTAACTATATTTACCACTCTTTCCACTGCCTGGATGTTTGATTTGCCTTTACGGAATCTGACTTGGCGATCTGAGAGGCTTCCTTTTTCTTCTATGTCTTTCTCAAGCCTGTCTCTTAGTAAGCCCTCATAAACTTTACTAATTGAGTTCAATAAACATACTTCATTTCCTCAATTTTGCCTTTCGGTATTAAAATTAATTTATCTTTTTTCTATTATTTAGGAAACTTTCTTTCTCTAAGAAGGCCGTTTAGTGGATCCAGTATCACCTCTGGCTTAATTTCGCTAAACACTTTGATGACTTCCATTGGGATGCCGTCTAGGCCAGGTGCCTTTCTGTTCTTCATTTTCGCTAATACATTCTCTAACTCCTTTCTTGTAAACGGTTTAACTTCATTAGATAGAGAGGTTTTTTCCAGGCCTTTTCTTTCATAGGGAACAAATCCTTTGCTATTTTAATTTTCTGCTCCATAGCCAGTCTGAAGGGTGTACGCCCAACCAGCCTCTTTGTCACTATCATATTCCCCTTTCCCCAGATATCATCCTCGAGTTCTTTACATACGCTATCCCAGTGATGTCTTTCTATTTTATTTATTAGGACTTGTAGCTCCTTTTTACAATTTTTTAAAGCAACGAGAGTTTGGTCTGCCTCCATGTCACTTTTTGGAATTCTCCTACCTACTCTGTACTACTGTAGCTATTCTTCGTAGTCTAAGGCATTCGCTTCTCTTTCTCGCAATTTCATCGGTCCACCAGAAAGGTTTTCGGGGTTTTTCAGCTTTTGTCCTTAGGCTTATGTCGTTTCATTATTATATCAAAACTGATGTATCTATGATCAGTAAGAGTCTCATCGTCCACCACCTCCCAATTTCTAATTTCCCTTTGTATGTTACCTGTGGAACATGTGACGTCGATGAAGGATTCAGTTTGCCCTCTGACAAAAGTCGCTTTCCTGCCATCCTTCAAAACATTTATGTTCAGAGCGGCTAACCACTCTGACCAATACTCCCTCCTTTTATCCTGAAATGGGGGATTTGGCATTTACATTGCCTATGATTATTTTTTTCCTGATTTTCTTCTGACATCATTCATAATGGCATCTACTCGCCTTCTGTATTCTTCGAATTGTATATTCGTGGATATATACGCAATAGAGACGGAAGCCGTTCAACCTGACCCGTATAAAGCCATCCTCTGGACTTACTTCTGCTACTTCTTCCTCCCTATTTATTAGTAGGATAGCCACATCTACTCTTTTGTCGTTGATCCATTGTTGGTTTTCTACGATTTTTCTATTTGGCTCGCCCACTACGATATATAAAAGAACTGCTGACAGATAAAGTTTGTTATCTTACATGCACGTGACACTATTATTACCTTTAGTCTGTTGCCTCTGCCGAGTGATTAACATTTAAAGTTTGTACACATTATATACTTTTTATACAATTTCCGAGTACGGTTCTGTTTCGGGACACCATTTCCTCTTTAAAAATTAATTTGACATAAAGACACATTGACTTTGGGAATCCCTGGAATATTCTAAACACTTGGACTATTGGCTTCTACTGCCAATTTATCAGTTCGCTTTTAGTGCTCCGCTAGTACGCGTACCCGTCTAGACGGTTTCTTATATGTTCATGTGTTCACGGACGTTATATTTGAAATTGTGCGTTGCTTAGCTTGTTCTCTTATCTTAATGACCATTAGTGTCGTAGTGGTACATGTATCCCGAGTTCTTAGTCTGTGATATGTTATTTGTTTTCTACATTATGTTTGCAATGAGGAAAATGCCGGGTCGAAGGCTGTTTGTATCCGAGGGCCGGGACATACCTCATTTGCTTGAAATTCAAAAGATAAGTGTTTTGTACATTTATTATTCTTTTCTAAATTTCGATCGTTTGACAATATTTGCTATGGTATGTTCTCTTTTAGCCTAAAAAGTAGGGTACTTAAATTGTAACATGGGTTTTCCTTCCTCTAGCGTGGTCGTGGGGATTTTCCTTCCCCTATTGAATTTATACAACCACCCTCGTGGCATAAACCATAAGACAAATTTCCTGCAGCCCTCAAGATAATTACGGGACCTGGGGATAATAGAGGTGCTATACCGTAGGCAGGGTTTAAGGGGGATATTGCTTAAAAATGTGAAAGAGGCACCTCTTAAGATATTTTCTTCGCATTTTCTGCTCGTATTTCCTTTTTACTACCTACCCCGCCCAGCACCTCTATTCTCTCCTGTTCACGTAATTTCCTTGCGGGTTGTGAACAAGAATTGTTTCTTGTAGTTTGTGCATCCAGGGGGTTCTAAGCATGTTCATGGAAAACAATTCAAAAAAGCCGTTAGTAGGTTGTCTGCAAATTTACCAAATTGCTGATAGGAGGGTTACAACATTCAAAATTCCATGACCTTTTTTAAATGTGAGAAAACCACCTTGAACCCATCTCCAAGGTCAGTTAAAATTAATGCGTGCAATATCTTAATAAAATTTCGCTACCAGAACACACTTGCTGTATTATAGTTTTTAATGCATTTCCGCAATTTCTTTTAGCAAGCACCTTTTTTCTCTTACCTCTTCTATCACACTTTTATTCGTCTTTCTATCGGTGTAACTTGTCTTTGTAATTTTAGTGAATTTTCGTAGAAAGATTTACTAATAAGGAGATTGCGACTTTTGAATTTTGAAAAATTTCTTTAATTGAGCATGAACTAGGACTCATTGTAGATTTGTAGATTTTTTACTGAGCCATATAGGCGTTTGACCTCTCAGCGCTCCGACACCAATGGTTCTTTTGTGCATGTTTCTTTTTTTTTTCTAATACTTGCCCAAAATGTTCATACTTTTTACGTAGCCTACTATCTTTTTACCTACTTCCTGATGTGTTAAAGTCACCCCTTCAAGGTATTTGAGCTTTTTGCTGAACTAAGTTATGCAGACCTATAACTTCAGTGCGGTATCTGTAGTTTTCACTGTCCGCCGTACCCATCTTTATCATATGTGCCCTGTTAAAATCCTACAACTATTCTCAAGTCGTTGGTGTTGGATTTAAGGAACAGTTTAGACTTATCTGTTGATATGGTTTTGCCTGCCTTACGCCTGGCGTTTTTCTCCAGTAGGAAATCAGTTGGTTCTTCTCCTAAATATCAAGTTCATTTCTTACATGACTTTGTGTTAATCCATAAAAGGGGTCTGAACCATATAATGGTATTGCTGCTGCCTTTTTTCAAGGCAACCTACTTCTTCATTTCCTTTAATACCTTGATTTTCTGGCACCCAGATCAAAGCTACATTGTTGCTCGTAGCCAGTTGCTTCAACGATTTTTTGCAGTTTCCGGTTAGCCTGGACTCGGTTTCAAAAGATTTCAGGGTTTTAGTACTGCCTGACTTTCTGAGAGGATGTAGATTTCTCTAATTTTAAGCCTTCTTTGTGTGCACTCCTATACGCAGAGATTGATAGTAAGCATTTCTGCTTGGAAGATGGTGAAAGTGTTTCATAGGGACTTATAGCCAGTCTGAAGTTAGGCCTTCTTATTCCCAGTCCTGCTCCCTCCATTTTATAAACCCGTATGTATACCATACGGATGGGTTGTTAGTCAGCCTTTCACTTTCCCTGTATCATTGCTGACGGTCACTTATGGCCACGTCAAATGGGACTATGAAGTCCAGTTTAGCTGGAATTTGATCTGCTGGCTTGGCAAGTGACTCCAATGGATTAATCTCCAGGATATTCAAGTGGACAACCAAGTCTCCTGGCTTGAATTCGTAGGCTTGAAATAGTTTCGAGGCACCCCCCAGGCAGAACAGATACATTCTGAGAATATACCAGGAATGTTTCGAAAGAATATTGAAACCTCCACAGAAGATTCTCACAGGACACAAATATATTCATAGAACATTCTATACACATTACAATTGGACAGATTCTGTCATACTAATAATGTTCTTAGAATGATATTTATAATATTCTTAGGAGCTTCCAGTATGTTCTGAAAATCTTCTACGAACAATTCAATGAATCTTCTCAAAATACCCATATATATCCTCATGGAAACATTGCTTTTTTTATAGATATACAGGGTGTTTCGTATAAGAACAGACACAGAGCAGGCGCTTGTATTAGGGGAACCTCAAATATACTGATTTAACGCAACTTAATCCTATACAATAAGTTGCACCCCTGAGAAATTATAGCCATTTAAGTGGGTTCCGCCTATTCAACCTTTTAAAAAGGCCTCAATTAAACTCTAATTACTATCTATTAATTCTCTCGGCATACTCATAATGTGTACCAAATTTGATTTTTCTAAGTTAAAGTATTAAGTAGATATTGATTTTTTCGAAATTTGAAACCCCACTTTGAAGGCTTGTAACTTCTCAGTGGTGCAACTTAGTATAGGGGTAAGTTGCGTCAAATCACCATATTTTAGGTTTACGTACATACCACTGCTCTGTGTCGGTTCTTATACGAAACACCCTGTGTACATTTTTTGAATGATGAAGAAATTAAGGAAATGCAAAGCTTTGAAATGTTTAATTTATCTTCAAAATTTACAAATTTTCCTCCATTTAAACGGACTATACTATATATATATATATATATATATATATATATATATATATATATATATATATATATATATATATATATATATATATATATATATTCGTATAAGCAAGCCCAACTCGCCATATATGTTAGAATTTGAACGTCAATCACTCACCCTTGTGTAGGTTACCACATTTCAGTGGCTACACAGACCTGTAAACTCACGTTCATATGCTTAAATAAGTCAACAATTCCATTCGGTGTCCGTACGTTGAAGTGGAAACACGTCTTTCGAGTGCGGGCTGTGGATATTAAATACAGTGAACTATAAATCGCGATGGCTGAAAGACCCGAGCCCCCTGATAAAGGGGGAACGGGGGACAGGAATGAAACAGAAGACGACGAGGCAATGATCATGGATGACGCAACGGAATACGAACAGGAACAAGCCATAGATGGAAGATATAAATATAAACAATACAAGAAATGGAAAGGAAAAGGTGACGAGAAATTTAAGGTAACTGGGGTAGGTAGTAAAAAACCCATTAAAATAACAATTTCAAAAGCAGTACTTGAAGGTATGGAGAAAAATAATGTAAGTAAACAAATTAATTCTTCTCATATTATAAATCAGAATATAGAATCGAATTTATTTAATTTAAAGTGTGGAAGTACCGATAAAGATAAGCAAACAAAAAAGGACGTAAACACAGAGAATATTCCGGTAAATTTTAATGATTCTTTATCAAGAATATATGAAGAACAGAGAGGGAGAGAAAACATTAATGTAAATAAACAAATTATAACTTATAGTAAATTTAATAAGGGACCATTTTTTGTGTTTCTACAATCTAACGATAGAAATATAGGGAATGCTCATAAAATAACAACCGTAAGATTTATTAATAGAATATTACCTGAAATTAGTGATCATATTTTAAGTATTGTAAGTACGGGTAGAAACAGAATTAAAATACAGTTCGACTCTCCCGAAAGCGCTAATAAATTAGTAACTTGCAAAGAAATTGAAGAAAAAGGGTACACAACATTTATACCGCGATATCTAACAATTAGACAGGGTGTTTTAAGATCAGTCGACAAGGAAATTCCAGAACAAGAATTAAGAGAAATCATTAAACCAATAACGGGTGACAATTTTGAAATTGAAAGTGTTAAACGACTTAACCGCAGAGTAGAGGACGCGGGAACAATAAAATATGTTCCCACGTTTTCGGTACTCGTTAACTTTAGGGGTAATAATCTGCCTAGTAAGGTCTGTATAGAAAAAATTATGTATGAAGTGGAGCCATACGTAAAACGTGTGGTCCAGTGTCTCAAATGTCTACGTTACAATCATATCAGTAGTCAGTGTAGGGGTAAGGAAAGATGCAAGAAATGCGGCGGTAGTCATGAAAATACAAATTGTGACAACAATTCTACGCCAACCTGTGTGCTTTGCGAAGGAACACACATGGCAACAGAAAGAGAAGCGTGTCCTGAATACACAAAACAAAAAAAGATCAAGCAATTAATGGCTGTCGAAAATATACCATATCGTGAAGCATTTAACAAATATAAAAATAGCTATTCCACGGTACTAAAAAATCCATCAATTGAAAAAAACGTAAATAGGTATACCATAACGAAACACAAAGCGGACAAACTGACCAAATACGAAAAAGCACACACTTGAGGCAAATCAATTTAAGTAACAAACCCAAACTAAATACACCAAGATTAAATTGGCCAACAAGTCCAAGGCCAAACTCACCCCTCTCCCCTATAAATAACCCCTACCCTCCTTCTTATAGTAGTTATTTTAAAGACCCGAATAATGACTTTGTAGAGGCAATATGTCAAAAAATATTAAAGGCACTTTCAGAGATGTTGAATATTACAAATAGAGTTAACAATGATGACCATAGAGCGACAACACACCAACTTTTAGATCTTAATGGCTAACAAAATAAAATTTTTGCAATGGAATTGTAGATCAATTATCAGTAATAAGGGGATGCTAGAGAGATACTTATTTGAAAACCAGGTAAACATAGCTCTACTCAGTGAAACATGGCTAAACAAAAAGAACCAGGTACGTTTTAGTGGATTTAAGATAGAGAGAAAAGACAGGGATGACGGATACGGAGGTGTGGCGATACTAATTGATACAAAATTAAATTATCAACGTTTAAATTTAAACATTAATATCAATAACTTCATGTACACCGCGATAACGCTCTTTTCAGAAAACAAAGAAAAAATAAATGTAGTTTCAGTTTATGTAAGACCAGGTATAGCGATTTCCAGTCATCAATGGAACACTTTCTTTAATAATATTCCTAAACCGTTTATAGTTGGGGGGGACGTAAATGCCCATAATTTGGCTTGGGGATGCAGCAACACCGATGTTCAGGGCAATAATTTGTTAATTTCTTTAGAGGACTGTAACCTAAATTTATTGAACGATGGTAATCCAACGTTGTTACTTAGACCAGATAGTAGTGCCAGATCGGCTATAGATCTGACGATTGTCATTCCTGATATAGTTCACAGACTAGACTGGAAAGTAGAAGATACAACCTTGGGATCTGATCACTTCGTGGTAGCATATGAGCTCACGGTAAGAACTGGAGGGCAAAATAATGTAATTATAGACAGAAGCGCTGGGGAAGAGGCATGGAATATAGCGCAGGCAGATTGGGAGCTCTTTTCTGATACCATCAATAATAAGATCGCGCACGAAAATATTTCATATGACGAATTTTTAATAAGTGTGTCGTTTGCAGCAGATATGGCAATTCCTAAGAAGAAAAGATCTCTCAATCTGTCATTTAATAAATGCTGGTGGAACGAAGATTGTAAAAGGGCAATCGATAAACAAAGATTAGCACTAAGGCAATTGAAAACAAGGCCAACTACAGAAAACTTTATCAACTACAAAAGAGAAGTTGCCTTAACTAAGAGAGTTATATTAGATAGCAAGCGTAAGAGCTGGAAAAACTTCTGCAACAGTCTTAACAAAAACACCCCAATTAAAGAAATATGGGGAAAAATTAAAAGGATAAATAATACTATGACATGCAAATGTAATCCAATTATGGAAATCAATAACCTGGACAAAATAATAGACAACTTGGTTCCCAAGCAAGCAAACGAAAAAACTGAGTTCAACGAAGCAAACGCGCAACATGCATTGACGGAAGAATTTTCGTTACTGGAATTTGAGATTGCAGTTAAAAACAAAAACAGCACAGCGCCTGGTGTGGACAAGGTTTACTACATAATGTTAGAAAAACTTCCAGAGCGAGTTAAATACATCCTACTCAAGGTCATAAATAATATATGGAATTCTGAACATATACCAAAAGACTGGAAGACCTATATAACAGCAATCTTTCTCAAACCAAATCGAGATAGTCAAAATCCAAAATCCTACAGAGTAATTATGCTTGCTTCATGCATATTCAAAACATTAGAACGTATGATTAAAAATCGTTTGGAACCATGGTTAGAAAACAACCATAAACTCTCAAATTCGCAGTTTGGTTTCAGGAAGGATTGCTCCACAGTAGAAAATATTGCCCACCTTGTAACAGACACATATATTTCCTTTTCAAATGGGAAATCAACAGTGGCAATTTTCACAGATTTGGAAAGCGCTTACGACAAAGTCAACTTAAAAATTCTTTACAAGAAAATGTCATCACTCGGTATACCAGAAAATTTCTCAAGAAAGGTGGTTAAATTGTACCAAGACCGAATTATTTTGATCAGGGTTAATGGAAATATAGTAACTAGTAGATGTACCAGCCAAGGAATTCCGCAAGGAGGAATCCTCTCTCCTCTCCTTTTTCTTGTGTACACAGCCGACCTAAATCAAAAACTAACTAAAGCGAATATTCTTCAATTCGCCGACGATATATGCATATATGTAAACAACTGTGATATCGGACAAGGCATCAACATACTCGAGAAAACATTTGAAGAGTTTCAAACATGGTCGCAAGAAAACGGCATGGAAATATCTGCGGCGAAAACTAAAATTTGCACGTTCACCAGAAAAAGACGAACAGAAATCAACAGTGTTACTCTACAAGAGATCGTCTATCCAGTAGAAAAAACAATTAAATATTTGGGTGTCCTGCTAGATAGTAAACTACTATGGAAGGAACACATAGAATATGTGGCCACAAAAGCAGAGAAAGCTTTAAACGTATTGAGAATGGTAAGTTACACCAACTGGGGTGCAGATGCAGAGACTAGTTTGCTAATATACAAAAGTTATGTTAGATCTGTGGTAGAATATGGGGCAGTATTTTACGACCAGGCCGGCAAAACACAAATTAATAAAATTAGTGTTATTCAAAATAAATGCATTAGGCTGTGTCTGGGGGCTCTTAGGAGCACACCGATTCACATCTTGCTAGCAGAAGCAAGTGAAATGCCTCTTTCTATAAGACGAAAAATGCTAGCGTCAAGATTTTTAACAAAAATGTTTGCCAAGAATAGCAGTATATGCAATAAATTACATTTATTCTTTACGCTGGATTTGTCAAGCAAATTTTGGTCGAAAAAGAAAACTCCAATATTAATTGATTCGTACGAAGAAAACTATAACAATAAACAAAACATGGTTACAAAATCTATAAATCCTATTTTCGAAATTGATTGGCAAAACTTAAAAGAGATTAAGGTAAAATACATGGTCGACTATTCCAAATTCCCACTTCGGATTAGAAATAATATGCTACAAGCGGATTTAAAAGACATTTACCCAAATAACTATCAAATTTACACAGATGGTTCCAAAGCATGTAATTTAACAGGCTGTGCGTATTACGATCCGCAAGCAAATTTCAACAATGTAATAAAATTAAAAGCAGACATGTCAACATATACGGCAGAAGGAATAGCAATGTTAGAGGCCCTTAAATATATATCTAGCTTGCCAAAACAAAACTTTGTTATTATATCCGATAACAAAAGCATCATTCAAGCCACAGAAAACTTAGTATTCAATAAAAAATACCCAAACTATATAATTGTAGAGAAACAACTACAAAATCTTTACAATAAAGGTATAAACGTTGTCCTAGTTTGGGTAAAAGGACACTGTGGATTAGTTGGAAACGACGAAGCAGACAAAATTGCAAAACGGGCCACCGTACATGGCCAAGAAACTCAACTATTAACACCATTCCAAGACCGAATAACTTTATCCAATAGGAAATATAGGGAAACCTGGGAAAATGAATACAGGAACAATAACAAAGGAAAAGCATATATGGCACTGCAAGAACATATACCTCACAAGCCATGGTTTTACGATTGTCCTTATAAAAATAAAAAAATTGTTAAAACTATATGTAGATTGCGCTTTAACCACGCTTTAACCCCAGAATATTTATTTAAAATTAACTTAAGGGAAAACCCGAATTGTGATTGCGGAGAGTTGGGTGACTTGGAACATATAATCTTGAATTGCCCTCTTAAACAAGCGGAAATAAATACATTCATGGACAAAATATATAAAGATTATTGTATCGAAAAGCCACTCAACTTGCCACAAATTTTAAGGACCCAAAATGTGGAAATATTATACGCATTATTTTTATATGTAGCTAAATCACAAAAAAAAATTAAAAAAAAAAAATATTAACCTTATGTAATTTACACCAATTGTAATAGATTTAGAAAAACCCATTGTTGCGCACCTTTGTTTAAGAACCCTTTCCGTTAGTGGCCTACCTGTGTTTGTCATAAAGTTGCTCTGAACGGCCCCAGCAGCACGAAGTTCTGTGTCCCAGTCTACATCCCATTAATATTAAATAATTAGTCATAGGAAAACACACAAAAACAATAATTAGATGAACCATTAGTAATAAATAATTAGTCATAGGAACACACAAAAAACAATAATTAGATGAAATGTAAACAGGCGGTGATCAGATTCTGGGATTAGTAGTAGATATCTATCAGAAACAGTCTAGTGGCGATCTGGTGCTACATGTTTATATAAGAAGGGGAAACTAGGCGAATGGACACTGCATCCGAAGCCAATAAATCCGATACCAAAAAAAAAAAAAAAAGGTCAACAATTCGAGTACTGCACATTTATTCAGATTAATTAATATAACAAATGCAAAGAACTGTTTGTGAATAAAATATTAATAAAGCAATTAAAATTTCAATAACATATAAATAAAATAAATAAAGATACAGTTCTTGGAGTGGCCAGAAAATTTAATAGCCAAATACAAATTTTCCAAGATGAATATTCGAGGTTACCCACTGAAGTAACTTGAAATTTGGCTAGAATATTGATCCTACAAGCTTTCGGTATAGTATTAAAATAATTGCATTACATAATAGTACTTATACCTTTACAGAATACAACTAAATTGGACATAAAATGCCACAAAATCACACCCACTTGCACTTACAAAAAATACAACTGAAAGTCATTGGTCAGACCTGTTGACCCTTCCCTTGTATGGTTGCTCTCTGCTCTGCTCCCACGGACTTGATTTTCACTTCTAAAGCTATTTCCATATCCCGACGCCCAATGTTTGTCACCAACAACTTGGATATTCTGGTTGTGAAAGCATACTTTGGCAGTGATTGCGTATCTGATAAATTGCAGGTTTTATTGTTAACAGCGCATGTTCCTACCATATGTTCAGGACCACATTTTCTGCACTTCTTAGTTGTACTTCTCACAGCATTAACTTCTTTCACAGAGTAAAAAGCCTGAGATTTTGCTTAGACAATTCTATAGAATTGCAGTATTCTTGCACTTTTGATACCCTAATATCAGTTTCCCTAATAATCCTTTGTTGTACTTGCTTGTCGTAAGTACCCGGAATAAATTTATCTGTGATCGTTCAACCTGCGTATGGATTTTTATAACTATGCAGATACATCCATAACTAGCAGTCTGCTTCTTAAGTTCCGCTACAAAAGAGTAAATGGTCTGGTTTTGTTTTCGATAGAAGTTATAAAATTTTAACGTTTCCATAGTAATATTGTCTTTGGCTTCATCAAAACAACCGATAACATCTTTTAGCGTCTTTGTCTTATCTGCTGGAAAAGTATTAAAGATATCTAACCCTGCTTCACTTATAATATGTAAAAGTAGGGCTATTTACATATCATCATTTAAATCGTGTTTTCCTGAAGCTTTTATAAATATATTAAAATTTGTTTCCATTTAGGGCCAAGTTCCAGTCCATCCACATAAAACGGTGGTGGTGGTTTATAGTGCAAGCCTTACTATTGAACAACACAATGTTTTTATATACTATACAATGTGTGTGTACCTAATTCGTAAGATGATCCAGTCTCAAGCAAAATTGGCGAACCCTTCGTCGGTCTCAACTACAAGAGATGCTTTAAAACTTGTTTCTTTACTGAGTGCGCTTTAATTCTTGATGACGTGACACTATGTTTGAGTTGCTTCTGTACTATGTATCTATGTTTGTAATTACACACTATTCCCTGTGTTCACGTCACATTATTATCTTTAATTTATTATGTTACAATATAACCTTATACAACATTGACCTCGCATCATTCATGTTGACATTAATTTACTTTTACGTCTATCGGCCATCTTCCCTTCGGTATGGACATGCGCCCTATGCCCAAAGAAGGGAGGTGCCTAAATATACAATTTTCGGATGTGTTTAACATGAAACAGATAACATAATCAAACATGCAAAATAGTTCCTATTATAATTCTCACCACTATGCCGTAATCATCATCTACCTTTTTCACTAAATTTTAAAATTATATAATATTATAAGGACACCTCAAGTACATTCTAAGCGAATACTCTGAATAATGATCTATTTAAATATTCTCCGTATATTGACGAAGAATTTTCTTAGGATGTGATTGAATAAATGTACTGAGAATATCCAAGGTGTAGTTTGAAATTCCATAAATGTTATTAGAACATTCCGAAATAAATATTCTGAAAAACGACTGTTCTCACATTGTGAGAAATATGATGCATGTTTGTAAGAACAAAATAAAGACCCAGTAAGTGCGTTTTTGTAGCGAATTTTCATTAAACGCTTAAAATTTCAATAACTTAATTTGCTATTAACTCAAGGTTTGTTGGCTACGCAACCAGTTTTCTTGGAAACATTTTAAGTTTATTTGCTGAAATTTTTCGTTACATTTTCTAACAATAAGTGATTTTGATAAAATATGGTACATTGTTTCTACTATATAGGTTACACCGGTAACCAGATTGATGCCTGCTTGCATTAGAGAGACATATTATTAAAAAGATTTTTCTGAAAATAAAAACTTCCATAACGCACTTGCTGTGTCCAGACTTTAAATATATATATATATATATATATATATATATATATATATATATATATATATATATATATATATATATATATATATATATATATATATACTTGTTCTATATTATAAACATTATAAATTTATTTGATTTATTTGTATGATTGCAGAAAGTAAAGCCAGTTTATACATCTATAATAGAACACTATGAGGATTAATAAAAAGATATTGCCTCTGAAGGCCCACTTCTTTTTCTTCATGGCAAGTAAGTACTGCTATTACAATTAAGAAATCATAAAAAATATAATCCTTATTCTTAAGTACTTGTAAAAAATTGAGTTACGTATCATATACAGGTGTTTGTCAATTCAACTGACAAATTAAAACCACATATACTACAGCTACGTTTGATAAATCCAAGCATTAAGAATGCCGCATGTGTCATGTTTGAACATGTTTTTAAAAGACGACTTATCAAACAATACACCTAAAAAAGGTAAAGGTAAGATGCTTACTGGCAATTAGGCCATTGCTGACCCTTTTTGCTCATCTAAACTAACCTACCCTCCACCTTGAGCTCGATCTCAACGACGACAGTGATTTTGAAAAATCATCCGCCGCCGGTGAGGATCGAACCGTCGACCCCCGAGTCCGTATTGGTAAGTCTGAATCGACTTTCCCGCACGGCCACGGAGGCGCTAAACAATACACCTAAGTCCTTCTGTTTATTGCTACGCTGGACATCACCAAGATAATACATGCATTTTAAAGAAATCGTTTTCAAAGTATATGAAATGATCGTACATTTAGCAGCATTCGGTTCAAGATTGTATAACAACAGCACCCAGAGAGAGAGAGAGAGAGAGAGAGAGAGAGAGAGAGAGAGAGAGAGAGAGAGAGAGTCATAATTTGTCTTTCCAACTATAGGCATTTTTTTAGAAAATTAACCCTAGTTAATTACTAAGTGAAGATTGGAACATGTGATGAGCACCTAGAAAACCCAAATCACCGCCACACATTTAAAAAAACCTGACGGTCGTTTCAGTAACCAAGTTAGCGTCTTCAGAGAATGAATAATTCTAAATATCTTACATCTACAACTTTCCTTATAGTCCTGTGCAAGTAGTCGGTCCATAAAAATTGGCGGTGGTCCAACATCACAAAAATGAACATATTTCGTTTGCCGAAAATACCTGATTTTTTTAAATCTATCGGTGTGCCTCTGTCGGTCTTTCTTAAGTGATCTATTAATAGACTCCTCATAGACGGCGAAGCCAAATACATACACTTTTTATTGTTACTATATTTAGAAATATATATATATATATATATATATATATATATATATATATATATATATATATATATATATAGAGAGAGAGAGAGCTCTCCTGGTTGTTTAATATTTTTTATCAATTTTATATTCTCCTTATCCACGTGGTGAGTATTAACCCAGATATGCCGCGTAACGGAAAATGTATCGATAGCACTGTATCTTAGTTGTTAGAGGCCTTCTTTGGCGTATAGCAACTTTTAAATATTCAATTGTTTCTTAGTAGACGTCTTCGGTAATCGTAGCCCCTTCGCATATACACAAACCAAAGAATGCAAGTAGGTATAGATGATTTCTTCTGGAGGAGTATGAGGTCTCAATACACTAACCTGTGACGTCACTATGACAAAACAAATAAGGCATTAGGGGTCTAACCTGGGTGACGTAATCCTAAATGGCCTCCAAGATGACCAATTTTAAGAAGATAAAATTTAAAAAGGTAGTGCTTAATGTTCAATAAATCTAATTTTAATAGATCTTTTTGTCTGTCCGACGTATTTAAGATAACAATCTTTACAACTTATTTCTTAAATTCCAGACATTTTTCTCTTTCGGGTAAATTATAATCACAGCAGCTTCTGACGTTGTATAAGACACGTATACTTTCACAGTCCAACTAGCACAATTGGTCGCTGAAATTTAGTAGTGACTATCGTGATAACTTGTGTTTTTCCGCTCGTCAGTGACCCGTTATAGGAATGTATCTATTACGGAGCAACCATCAAAATGGGAAATGGTTGCAACGTTACGGCGTAGTATCGTACAATTTTCGGCTACGTTCCAACACCGTAGCCTTCATGTAGCGAGGATATGGCGAAACAGTCACTATTACGGCACTTATCAGCTTATCACTACCTACTATATATTGTGGTTGCTTTCTTTGTCTTGAAAGTTATTCCACGGAATAATATATCTCTCCCATTCTGATATTCTAAAACTATCTTTGTATTTTATTCCAACACTATACTAAAATATTAGTGAGACTACAAGTCAACATTAATAATTAACTTTAGTCGCTTTATGTTTTGATGTCCTGAGTGTTTAAACCTAAACGGATTCAAGCTTACTGTTAAAATATAATGATTTGTGCATCCAGAAATAACGCGCCTTCAAAATGTGTAGTTTTAGATAAAAATTATATATGACATTCCATATGATTAACATCAAAGTGGCTGCAACATGTATTCTAATTTACTTTTCGATGTATGAAACTAATAATTTTGTAAAAATTTGCTTCAATAACTGCAAAAGTGAACATAAATTAATTTGTACATATTTATCCTAACAGCAAGAGTAATAATGGTGCCGTAAATCTCCATCTACAAAAATGGCGCATTTCAGAACAAATACTCTGAAGTAACATTCAATATATAGTTTGAAACTTGTAAGTAGATACTACTTATATGTATATAGTAGATAAACTTCTCTTTGGTAGTGAATACTAAAAAGCCAGAACTTGAAAGCTACTTTCACTAAAAGTTACTAAGCGGGACTAAGACTCAATATTGTATAGATACTTCGCAGTAACGGCTACATCGTAATCTATCAAATGGGTGTTTATAGTTCTCCTTGCTACTCTATGGTGCCGAAAACAGAAGATACTTTTGAAATATGTGGTTTTCCTGTAATTTTAACCTAGCAAAGTTTTAGGTTATGGTTGTTGCTGTTTACATGCGTTATGTTTTGTGTTTTGCACCATCCACCTAAAAACCAGTGGTAGTGTTATGGATATGTCAAGCCGAAAAAATGCTGGGTACAAAGACTTTTTAATGCCATCGTATCCACACCCTCCATTTCCATTCTTACGATATCAACATCTAAGCTCTGGAATGATACATATAATTTCCAACTTTTCATGATTTATTTCATAAAAATTATCATCGCCTTACAATCGATTACGTCTAATAACACAGGTCTTTTTTTATTTAACGCTGGTCCATTTTCGCGACTATGGCCAATCAGCGACGCCAGGGAGTAGTTTCACTTCACTATTCTGGAAGTTTTGCCGATCCCCCGCTTTTCTGTAAGAAGGGTAGGGATCTTTAACGTGCCTAATATCGCATGGTACACTGGACCGACGACGTTACGCCCCCTCCGATGGACGGGGCGTGCAGATATTCAAATTGCTCAAATTCAATGCCACCTCCTCGCTTGATATTAATTTTACAGTATGTACTAAAAAAGTGAAAGAGGATCCCTGGGAATCGAACACAGACCCCCGTGTTACACTAGAAGGAATATATAAATACCCAGATATGTAACTTTTATACAGGGTGATTCTGCTCTAAATGTATATAGCGTGACCATAAGTTCAGCAAGTAGACGTAGGTTATCACAAAAAAATTGGAAATTTGGTGCCCGATGACCTTCGTTGCCGAGATACAGGGTGATCAGTTAATTTTCATCAAACTTTTGTTTTGACATAACTTATAAATCACTGTGTATATTAACTTTAACATTGGTAGTTACTGATATCGTAGAGGAAAATTTGTGAACAACTTCTTTCCAAAAATAAATATTCACAAACCGTTTACTTGTAAAACTTTAAAAAAAACTGTTTACATGAAAATCTTAGAACTAACTCTTTCACGAAAATACGCCATTTTTTTTAAGTTGGCTTAAGTAATGCTACACAAAAATTATATAGAAATATGTTTACGGATATTTCCCAAAAAGTTTTTTTCAGTAAAAGCTAATCAATTTTTTTACTAAAAATCTAAAACAGATTTTAGATGAATTTCACAGAAATTTGATAAAACATTACTTCTACGGAAACATTAGAAAAAATTTCTACACAAACGGACTACATATTTTTTAGACGATAACTTGCTGTCTATAAATAATCCAGAATGGATTACCAACTGTAGAAGTCAGTACTCGCAAAAAGTTAACGTGTAGTGCGGTATTTTGAACTACACTATGATTAATAAAAGTTATTGTTGTGTTTTACTTTTGCTCGTTATTGAAACAAATTCCTACCCATGTTTTTCTTTTTAATCTCGATGACACTATAAATTGTATCGTTATCTAGATATGTAATTAATAACTTTCGATAGCAAATACCAGAATTCTGAAAAAATTAAGCTTTTGGTCAAAATTAGCCTAGAAATAGTAAGTATCCCCTTGAATTGACCTTCGTTTTTATTAATTGTAACACCATTCTCTTTAACCACTCGAATTACCGTGGAAACGTCAGAAAAAGTCGCTATAAAAATCTATGTTCAAAAATTCACTATATTGACGTAAATTGTCAAAATTTCAATCTAATAATTAGCGGGCTTCAATTCAGGTAATTAAGGTGGGAACTAAACATTGAAGAGGAGTGTGAGTTGTTTCACCTTGACGAAACCGTTCTATAATAAATACAGATGTAGAGGCTTCCCTAGATTCACTGAGAAGACGTCTTTACATCTGTATTTATTGTGACTTTGGTTTGCTTGATATTCCAGGTACCGCTCCAGTGACAACTCCAGTGACAACTCAACTATCAGTTTATGGCAAGGAACTGGGTATTTCAGCAACAATAATGGGAACTGTAATAGGATTAATCCCATTCGGAGTGTTCGTAGCTAGAATGGTGTTTGGATTGCTGGTTGATGTATACAGGGATTATCGAAAAGCTATTTTTATGATCCTCATTGTTATTATGACTTTGGCACATACGCTAATGGTCTTAATTCCCAGGAAAGACCTCGTTACATTCAAACTTAATTATACAGATATGTATGATTTGGATACATGTACCAGTGAAGTAAGTATGAATCAACATATTATGTAATTTTTCTACCAGTATCATGTCTTACTTAACGTTAAAAATGATTTCTTTGTAAATGTATTCAACGACGAGTTTGGCAACCAACCCACTCAGCAGAATTTTTCGCAAAAAACATTAAAAAAAAAAAATGTTGTGTCTGTAAATAATGAATATATTTGAATGAAATTTGGTACACATGTTTCCACAATAAGTTAGATTTAGTTGTTTTGTTCATCTTTAACTATGATATAGACATTCTTTGTGTCAGTGAACACTGGGTGACTTTCTAGCCAGCTTAAGCTTTTGACTTGTTTCTCAGTTTTGCAGGAGCAACGGCAGTCACGGTGGGTGGCGATTTTGGTGCGGATTTCCTTAGGCATTTTAGAGGTCGAAGATATTTTGAAGGTTGGCCGATTTGTGTCTGAGGGCAGTGTGGAGCTGTGTTCGGTCACGCTGCGGGCGGAAGGACTGATGCTGGCAATCCTGACGGTTTACAGACCGCCCTGCAATGACCTAGATGAGTTTTTCTTGAATTTCTCCTCATGTCTGACTTACCTATATAACAAGCATAGCTATATAATCTGCTGTGGTGATATGAATATGAATAGAATGTCGAACAGTATTCAGAAAACTATTTTGTTTGACATCTTTGATTCTTTTAATTTCTCTGTGCCACTTCAGGGCCCAACTAGAGTATTTGCCGACAAAAATGGTAAAACCAGTATATCCTATCTTGATTATCTCATAACCGACATTCCTCGAGGCCGTTATCATGCTCAACTTGTTGACTCTTCGATTGCTGACCACTATGCACAAGTTATATTCTTTGATGTTTGTTCCGTTGGCAGCGTAGATCCTCTTACGCGATCCGTCCCTGAGTGCTGATAATTTAGAAAAATTTTGCTTCTCCTCTGACAAATTGCGATTATTCTGCTGTTTATCGCGCTGATGTCAATGGTTCCTTTAATAGCTTTGTACAGATTATTGTCGTCTGGACCAAGCATGTCCCATTGTAACGCGTTCTGTCACTTGTAGCAATAACAGCTCTTCTAAAAAAATGGCTTACCGCAGAGATTGTCACTGAAAGCAACGACCTAAAAATATTTTTTGGTTAGCTAGGAACGTTAACGATCCCAAATTTCTTGAAGTATATAAAATAAAAAAGAAAGGGTTAAGCAAAAACATCCGCCTTGCAAAGAAGAACTACTATGGTCGACAGATTGCTAACGTGAATAATTCGAGTAAGGAAATCTGGCGTGTGGTCAATTCTAACTGGAATCCCACTAATAAAATGGTAAGTCCTACAATATTGGAAATCGATGGTCGGTTCTACAGCGAGGAACGGGAGATCGCAGAGAGGTGTGGTGAGTATCTTTCTTCTGTGGCTAAGCATTGTGTGGGTAGACACTATGGTACATTACCTGATAGATGCCTGGGTTAGACTTGTATTAGATCTATGTTCGTAGAGCCGATAACTGCCGAAGTAGTTTTGCAATGCGTTGGAGAACTAAAAAATTATAATTCACGTGGCACTGATAACATTTCAATGTTAACAAAACAGTAGCTTCTTATATTATTGTTACCTTGGTGCATGTAATAAATCTGTCAATAGATAGTGGCTGCTTTCCTACTCTTCCTAAGATTGCTCTTGTTATTTTACTGTACAAGAAGGGCGATATGCAGTAGACAGATAGTTATAGGCCCATTGCTATTCTTAGTGTTTTCGCTAAGATATTCGAAAAACTTGTATTTAAGAGAATAGTTGCCTTTTATACGGCTAATGTTTTACTGTCAGATTGCCAGCATGGCTTTCGTCAGCGATTTTACACTGAGACCGCTGTTTACCAGCTCGTGCAGAATATAAATCGGCACCTGGATAGCGGTAAGTGGGTAATAGGAATGTTTTTCGATTTGAGTTGTGCCTTTAATACCATTAGCCACGATTTTCTGTGCAGGAAACTTGAAACAATGGGTGTGAGGGGTCAAATTTTGGGATGCTGTAGGTCCTACCTATCACCATTGTTGTGTCTGGTTTCTACTATAGAGGAAAACCTTCACATACGTTATATGAGTTTGCTCCGATGGTTAGAGAGTCTAAAAATCTAATTTTTATGCCAGTGAATAAACGAAATATTTTAAATATAACCATCGACATCATCGACCAGGATTCAATTTGTGTAAACGTTTTATGTGAAGAGGTAGCTGTTCGTTTGGAACTTACAATAAGAGCCTGCCATGTTAATGTTTAAAAACATAAATACAAGTCGACCCAGCAAGACAAATTCAGTACAGTCCAGCACTTAGAAGCGTAAACTTCGTTCAGATAATATTGAGTTCCTTCAAAGTCTTGGATACCATGTTGTCAAAACTAGAAATATTCAACGACCCTGAGTTCGACGATGTCATCGATCGAGAATGACTTCGCTCTTGCTATTCTGCAACTAAAACTTTCGGTAACAGTGATGCAATAGAGATAACCATCGATCAACAAATCCATTTGTATGTGTCGCGGTGTCAGCTCTAATCATCGAAGGTACGCTTGAACTTCAAGTAGTACAAAAGGTAATGGTGAGTGTTATATGTCAAACAGTGTAGAAGCAGCGCTATTTCAATCAGTCGTCTATGAACCTAATAACAAGGAAGTGGAGCGAGTACTAGATTCATACATCACCACAACCACCAAAACCCTGCTTTTATTTAGTAACAATGAAGCCAAATGTTTTAGCAACGCTGGGCTGAACGTCTCAGCAGATGACATCATCTTCAACGACAAGTTTTATGTGCCTATTTGGTTTCTCTTCAGTGTGTTCCACCATTTTAAGCATGGTTTTCGATTTACTAGAGCTAGAAATGATGCTTACTGCTATTACTGCACTGGTATTGCAAGAGCATAAATTAATATAAGCAACATGTTTTTAAAAGCAAAACATATATTTCCCAGTGATAAAATGAAATTGGACTTGTATGAACTACCACTACTCAGAGATATTATTAAAGATGTGTGGTCTGTTAAAACTTCTTCCGACTTAGACCTAGATGTGTGATTGTAGCAACGTGTAAATGTTGGACTTCGTTAGCTTAAATGTTCAGGTCAGTTACCTTTTTAAATTTTATCTTCTTAAAATTGGTCATCTTGGAGGCCATTTAGGATTACGTCACCCAGGTTAGACCCCTAATGCCTTATTTGTTTTGTCATAGTGACGTCACAGGTTAGTGTATTGAGACCTCATACTCCTCCAGAAGAAATCATCTATACCTACTTGCATTCTTTGGTTTGTGTATATGCGAAGGGGCTACTATTACCGAAGACGTCTACTAAGAAACAATTGAATATTTAAAAGTTGCTATACGCCAAAGAAGGCCTC
The DNA here is from genome assembly GCA_964006375.1 of Tillus elongatus. Classification (NCBI taxonomy): domain Eukaryota; kingdom Metazoa; phylum Arthropoda; class Insecta; order Coleoptera; family Cleridae; genus Tillus; species Tillus elongatus. The sequence continues at coordinate 255,511,556 of OZ023262.1, read as the reverse complement.
TAATTTTACGCAAAAGCATTATTGCTGCACGACACGTATCGAGTGCATCAGACTCAAAATGTTCAGCAAGAAAGTGAGATGAGTGAAGATTAGAACCTGTGATGAGCACTGATGAGAACAATTTGGAGAACCCAATTCATCACAATAAAGTTTTTAGACCTGACGATCGTTTCGCTAATAAAGTTAACGTGATCCGTGGAATGAATACATTTCATATTCATCCCTCTGATGACGCTGACTTTGTTAGCGAAACGATCGCCAGGTCTAAAAACTGTATTGTGATAAATTGTGTTCTCCAAATTGTATTTATAAGAAAGCAAGGACTATTTGTTTGTTGAGTTGACCCCTCCCCCATTTGGAAGCTTGGCCTAACTTTAACGGAATATTATCCCTTTTTAAGTTCAAGAAAAACTAGGACGTCGATATTAATAAGGTCATTTCTGATTTTTTTGTGAATTTACTGTAATGATAGCGGGTATCGCCTTATTAGAAAAGCCTAAGAAAAAGTTTGTAACTGCTATTACAGAGAATTTTTTTAAGAAACGCTGAAACACATCAATTTTAATATTGAGCAGGACATGTTTTGACATAAAACTCAACTTTGTCACATCAACCCCTTAAGGGTGATGATAACAACACTTACATTTTAAACAAGGAACATGGGTCGAGTGTTACATCATTTGAAAGCTCTTTCTTTTCTGAATTCAGCAAACTAATTTTTTTGGAAGTTTTGTTAACGCGTTTAAAAATTATTCACAGTTGCGGTTGCAAGAACGTATTTCATTCATTGTGATAAGAAATGCACTAATTTGTCAATTTTTCGTTAAAAAAACTAAAAAGCAAAACCAAACGTTCAAAAATGTTTATTCAGTTTAGTAAGTGTTCAAATTGTTGACCAACAGCTTTCATACAAAAGTACAAATTTTGTTTAAAACGAGCTCTGACATTCTAGAGCATTTGTGGAGTTATTAGAGGGCATTCTTCAACAATGTGTCGTCGTAATTCTTCCAGAGACTCCGGTTCTGTTGTGAAAATTCTACTTTTTAAATGACCCCATAGAAATAAGTCTAACGGAGTTCAATCCGGCGATCTAGGGGGCCACTCAATAGCACCTCTACGCCCAATCCATTGCTCTGAAAACTCTCTGTTCAAAAACTCCCTAACACGTTGTGAAGAATGCAGAGCAGCTTCATCTTGTTGAAACACTAATTGATTTTCTTGATAGCGATCATCATTTTCAACAATGTCAATTAGTAGAGGGTAACCGATATCTTCTAGTAACTCCAAATACTTTTCTCCACTCAAATTGCCATCAATAAAAATTGGTCCGATTAAACGGTCTCCAAAAATGCCAGTCCAGACATTTAATTTCTGTGGAGTTTGAGTGTGGACTTCGTGAAAATTTCTTGGATTATTATCTGCGCAATAACGACAATTATGACGATTGACTGTAGAGTTAAAAACGTACACTCGTGTGAAAAACAGATATTTAACAGAAAGTTCCCGTTATCAGCTATTCGTGCAGTCATAACTTCACAAAACTCCAGCCGCCAATCAAAATCATCTTCATTCAGTTGTACAAGATGAATTTTATACGGGTGAAATTTATGTTGCTTCAATATTCGCTGAATAGTTCTTCTTTTGATGTTTGAAACAGTGGCCAATTTTCTCGTGCTCAAAGTTGGGTCTGCAGCAATTTGCCCTAAAACTTCAATCTCAGCAGTCTCATTTCTAACCGGAAATTTACGTTCAGATCCCGTTTTTTGTTGGCTACGGAACCACTTTGTCGAAACTTTGCAACTAACTCCAAAATGTATTTTCTGTTAACATGTCTGTTCGGATGTCGTTCATTAAACAAATTTGCGGTACGGTTGGCACAGTCATCGTTTAAAAAAAAAAGAGTAATTATTTCAACTCTTTCTTCTACAGAATACACCATTGTGGAATTAATTTTCGGTAGTACTATCAAGTATCAAACCGACCGATAAACTGAAATAATAAACCGCATTTCTCTCATTCCGATAAAAAATGTTCTGATAGTCAATTTTTTGTTTACAAACCAACAAAACATTGACTATCAGCACATTTCTTATCGGAATGAGTGAAAAGCGTTTTTGCATCTTCAACTGTAAATAATTTTTAAACGAGTTGATAAAACTTCCAAAAAAATTAGTGTGCTGAATTCAGAAAGATCTTTCAAACGATGTAACACTCGACCCATGTTCCCTATTTAAAATATAAGGGTTGTGATCACCACCCTTAAGGGGTTGATGTGACAAAGTTGACTTGTATGTCAAAACATAATATTAAAATTGACGTGTTTCAGCGTTTCTTAAAACAAATTCTCTGGCCGCAAATCGGTCTGTTTCGTTTTCAATGCGCCACCCTATATATCGCTAAATATTTTTTAATCTAAATCCTTTTTCTTGATCAGGTAGATTTCATTTTAATCTTTCCTATATTTTAATTACCATTTCTCCAATGGTTAAATGAATATATTTAAGTGAAAATTTTGTTAGTAAGGCAAAATAAATCTGCGAAAAACATGCACTTTTATAATAAAATTTTAGGATCTTCAAAATATGTCAAAATGCCACTCAAGGTCTCTGCAAGTCTCATGTACATCTGAACACGAAAAAGCAAATTCATTTATGGGAATTAATCTTGAAAATCAATCACTAGAAAATAGGACATGTAAAGTAAAAAAAGACAGTACAGCTGAAAATATTACTGGCATTTTAAATTGCATTCAAAACACTGAAAGTGAACAAGATTGTTTATATCAAACTTTTACATTCTGGGCTTTCATTTTACTTCTATCTGCTGGAACAATAGGCTACTATGTAATATATTCAATGACGGATGCTATTTGCTATGATATTATAGATGGTGAGTTATATTTTTATTTTTTATTTTGTTAGCCCTTTAGCGAATTGTATTGTAAAAAAATCACTAATATAAAGATCATGACTGTCAAACTTTAAAATTCCTTCAAATGAACGCACGTTAGAGTCGCTAAAGCCTCTAGAGCTCCTCGAACCCATATTGAACAGTTGAAATTTGTATATATGTGTGTGTTTGTGTCTCAATTAATAGCTTCAGGGATGGGACCCACTAGCCACAAACTTCTAAAATGTGTATATGCTTATATATGAAGGGGTTTATACAGGCTGGCGCATTGAAAACGAAAAAGACCGATTTGCGTCTAGAGAAATTTTTTTTAAGAAACGCTGAAACACGTCAAGTTTAATGTTGAGGGGGGCATGTTTTGACATATAACTCAACTTTGTCACATCAACCCCTTAAGGGTGGTGATAACAACCCTTATATATAAAATAGGGAACATCGGTCCAGTGTTACATCATTTGAAAGCCCTTTGTTTTCTGAATTCAGGACACTATTTTTTTTGAAGTTTTATTAACTCGTTTTAAAATTATTCACAGTTGGAGTTGCAAGAACGTATTTCATTCATTGTGATAAGAAATGCACTAGTTAGTAATTTTTTCGTTAAAAAAACTAAAAAACAAACCCAAACGTTCAAAAATGTTTATTCAGTTCAGTAAGTGTTCAAATTGTTGATCACCAGCTTCCATACAAAAGTACAAATTTTGTTCAAAACGAGCTCTGACATTCTGGAGCATTTGTGGAGTTATTAGACGGCATTCTTCAACAATGCGTGGTCGTAATTCTTCCAGAGACTCCGGTTCTCTTGCGAAAATCCTACTCTTTAAATGGCCCTATAGAAAAAAGTCTAAAGGAGTTAAATATGGTGATCTAGGGGACCACTCAATAGCACCTCTACGCTCAATCCATTGCTCTGGAAACTCTATGTTCAAAAACTCCCTAACACGCTGTGTGTGTGTCAATTAGTAGAGGGTAAACGATATCTTCTAGTAACTCCAAATACGTTACGTCACTCAAATTGCCATCAAGAAAAATTGGTTCGTTTAAACGGTCTCCAAAAATGCCAAACCAGACATTCAATTTCTGTGGAGCTTGAGTGTGGACTTCGTGAAAATTTCTTGGTTATTATCTGCCCAAAAACGACAATTATGACGATTGGCTGTAGAGTTTAATAAAAACGTACACTCGTCTGAAAAACAGATATTGAACAGAAAGTTCCCGTTATCAACTATTCGTGCAGTCATAAGTTCACAAAACTCCAGCCGCCGATCAAAATCATCTTCGTTCAGTTGTTGTACAAGATGAATTTTATACGGGTGAAATTTATGATGCTTCAATATTTGCTGAATAGTTCTTTTTTGATGTTTGAAACAGTGGCTAATTTTCTCGTGCTCAAAGCTGGGTATGCAGCAATTTGTCCTAAAACTTCAATCTCATTAGTCTCATTTCTAACCGGAAATTCACGTTCAGCATCCCGTTTTTGGTTGGCTACTGAACCACTTTGTCGAAACTTTGCAATTAACTCCAAAATGTATGTTCTGTTAAGATGTCTGTTCGGATGTCGTTCATTAAACAAATTTGCAGTACGGTTGGCACAGTCATTGTTTTTGAAAAAAAGGGTAATTATTTCAACTCTTTCTTCTACAGAATACTCTATTGTGAAGTTAATTTTCAGTAGTACTATCAAGTATCAAACCGACCGATATACTGAAATGATAAACCGCATTTCTTTAATTCCGATAAGAAATGTTCTGATAGTAAATTTTTTGTTTACAAACCAACAAAACATTGACTATCAGCACATTTCTTATCGGAATGAGTTAAATGCGTTTTTGCATTTTCAACTGTGAATCATTTTTAAACGAGTTGATAAAATAGTGTGCTGAATTCAGAAAAGAAAGAGCTTTCAAATGATATAACACTCGACCCATGTTGCCTATTTAAAATATAAGGTTTGTTATCACCACCGTTAAGGGGTTGATGTGACAAGGTTGCGTGTTATGTCAAAACATGTCCCCCTCAATATTAAAATTGGCGTGTTTCAGCGTTTTATAAAAAAAATTCTCTGGTCGCAAATCGGTCTGTTTCGTTTTCAAAGCGCCACCTATATTATATGGAGTGGATACACAGAATTATGCTGAGACTTGTGATAGTGATATCTTAAGCTTTTATGAGGGAAACACAAACAAGACCACAAATTAATTATTTTAATTTTAAGTACACTGAAGAAAATGAGGTTTATGAGCAGATTATATCTACTAAATCTAGCGCTGTTGGTTCAGATGAGATAAGCATTCGACTATTTCTCTTGTGCTGTCATCATATTTTGCCTTATATATTCCATTTGTGTAATTTCTGTGTGGAAAACGGAGTTTATCTAACAATCTGGAAAGACGCTGATGTAATACAGATACCAAAGAAGGTTTCTACAACTGGATTCAGTGATCTGCGTCCGATAAGTTTGCTGTGTGTTTACTGCAAAGATTTTTGAAAGGATACTTCATAAACAACTAAAAGCTTTTGTTTTTGACAACAACGTTGTGTCGGAACACCAGTCTGATTTTAAAGTAAATCACAGTTTCGTAACAGCTTTTATTGGCAATTATTGATGACATAGTGAAGAATCGATGGAGACAAACTGACTCTGCTGGTACTGTTGGACCGCTCTAGCGAATTTGACAGAATCAACCATGGGTTACTGTCATCTATTTTACATTATTATGGTCTGGCTGATATGGCTTTATCACTTCTGCGCACCTATCTCACACGTAAGTTTCAAAGGATGGTCATTGAAAATGAAATGTCTGATTATTTACCAATAGTGTCGGGTGTTCCGCATGGGTCGGTTTGGCGTCACTTTTTTTGCATTTGACACCTCATTATTTGCTGATTATGTCACTAAATGTAATGTTCACTGTTTCGCTAACGACGCGCAAATATAGCATTCGTTTGATCCCTTAGATACTGCCAACGCTTGCTGACCTACAAATTCTGATCTCGAAAACTAGAATTTCAGAAAAATTTTGTTTTGATATAAATCCAGGAAAGTCAAAGTTTATGCTATTTGGCCCAAGACTTGTAAAAGAACGATGGAGAATTCGAGAATCTATAGAAATTGGAAGTCGGCAACTGGAATTGATAAAAGTGTACCAAAATTTGGGCTTGAACTGAATGATGACCTGACATTTACTTTTCACGACAATAAAATCATTAGACGAGCGTTTAGCAGCTTGAAACTCATTTTTCCTAACAGGGGTTACTTGAGTTATGAATACAAGATTGCTCTATGTGAGTCGTTAGTCCTAAGTCAATTATACTTTGCAAATATTGAATATGGGGCGTATTTCACCAACTGCGCCTGCAACGTGTTCAAAAATCGCATAAGAATTATATGTGGATTACGAAAATATGATCATATATCGGCCAAACTTAAGGAATTGTGTGTGTGTTTTGTTTCTTTAACGTCGGCCTATTTCCGCGCCTAAGGCCAATCACCGACGCAAGGGAGCAGTTTCACCTCACTATCCTGGAAATTTTGCTGAACCACTGTCTTTCTGTGAGGAGGGTAGGGATAGTTAACGTGCACAACATCGCATGGACACGGGACCGACGGCTTTACGCCCCCTCCAAAGGGCGGAACGTGCAGACCTTCAACTTGCACAAGTACAATGCCACAACCCCGGTTGATGTTAATGTTACAGTTTGTACTAAAAAAAGTTAAAGGAGTACCCTGGGATAGAACCCAGTACCCTTCGGTTCAGATACACACGTTCTTACCCCTGAACCACCGAGGTTCTATTAAGGAACTAAACTGGCTGAAAATTGAAGACCGTTTTAAGTTGCATAGTTGTAGTTTATTTCACAGTGTTATTATTAATAAGGCTAACCAGTATTTGTACAACAAGATTACATATCGTACTGATGTCCACAACATTAATGTAAGTCATAAGCACTGTATAGTTCCTCCTTATTTCGTGAGAATGTCTTTCTGGTGAGAGTAGATTAGCACAGCTATGTGGAAGTTATGATTCAATTTGGAGCACTATTTTTACAGTTATTAAACAAAATCAGCACCTACAGTCAATAATCAACAAAGAAGTTAACACTAGCATACAGTAAATAAAAATTATTTGAAGCAAATACATTTTCCAACAGATTATAGAAGTCCTGTACCCTTTATATATATATATATATATATATATATATATATATATATATATATATATATATATATATATATATATGTATATATATATATATATATATATATATATATATATATACATATACATACATACATATATATATATATATATATATATATATATATATATATATATATATATATATATATATATATATGTTCACAAAGTCATATAAGTAAAAGACAATTAGAAACATAGCCATATTTTTTAGTAAATTTTATTTGCATGGGTTTTTAAACTTGCAGAACATCAGTACTTCTTGTTATTGATATTTTCTGTTACACAGGAACTAATATTGAATATGGTAGACAAAGAGTTTGGGGGACAATAGGATGTGGCATAGCAGCACTAGGTGCAGGATTAATAATGGACTTGGTATCGGGCGACAGAATTTCATACACTCCTGCATTAGTAATCATACTAGTATGCACTGTCATAGATTTACTGTTCTGTTCGAAACTAGAGGTAAGTTGAGACTAGTTATGTTATGGTTTATACAAATTGTAGTAAGAAAAGTCACTATTCATGTTTTCATTTATAGCTTCCGATAATAGAACCACCAAAGAACATTTTGACACATTTGGGGATTTTGGCAACCAACTTGCAAGTGGCAGTATTTATGTTGTTCTCTATGTTTGCTGGATTGGTGGATAGTTTACTATTTTATTTTCTGTTTTGGTAAGGATGTTTTTTAATAAACAGTTTCATTCTTAACTTGGTGTGAATCTATCATGTAATATTTAAATTGACTAAACAACTTTTTCTTATTCGTGGGCATTTTGCAATTTTATTCATTAGAAAACCATTTTGTTTTTAGCGAAATTGCGTTAAAAAATTCGGTTATATAATCGCAGTTCAAATGGTAGACGAACCTTTCTTCTGTATTAGAAACGAGAAAACAGGGAAAAAATGTTTGTCTACTATTTGAACCGCGGATCACGATGAGTCTTTTTTTAACGTCGATCTATTTCAACGACTATGGCCAATCACCGACGCTAGGGAGCAGTTTCACCTTAATATCCTGGAAATTTCGCCGAACCCCTGCCTTTCTGTAAGGAGGGTAGACATCGTTAACGTGCCCAAAATCGCATGGACACGGGACCGACGGTTTTACGCCCCCTCTGAAGTGCGGAACGTGCAGAAATTCAGCTTGCTCAAATACAATGCCAGAACCTCAGTTGATGTTAATGTTACAGTATGTACTAAAAAAGTGAATGGAGAACGCTGGGATCAAATCCGGTACCCTTCGGTTCACAGGCACACGTTCTTACCACTGAACCACGGAGGTTCTCACGAGGGGTGTAGATAGCATTTTTAAGAAAGCCATGTTGAAACTAACATTTTTGACAAAAGAACCCTTGTAATAATCTGCTAGGTAACCCAAAAAGCAAGAATATTACCGCTGAAATGTCGGGATGTCTGAAATAAGTTGCAAAGATTGTGATCTTAAATACTTCGGGCAAACTAAAAGATTTATTGAAATTATGTTTAAAGAACATTTACTACAATTAAGATAGGGTACATACGGTACATATTTGGAATAATAACCACGTAGATAAATAGGACCAAAAATTAATCAAAAATTATGCAACCAAGGCAGCTAACCGCTTTCGAAAGTATATATATATATATATATATATATATATATATATATATATATATATATATATATATATATATATATATATATACAGGATGATTCATAAGTTATGACCAAAAATGAAACCCCATGTTCTTTGAACAATTTTAGAGAGGGTATGTCCTATAAAAAAAATTCTATAATGCCTCATTAAAAAGATACAGGGTGTTGAAGTTGAATTCCAAAAAATAAAATTTTCCAATTTTTTAAAAAGTAGCACATATATTTTGCTGAAACTTTGCACGTGTAGGCTGCTATGTAAGGCGCGTATTCTACCATAACAATTAAATCGGCTAATCCAGCAGTGGCGCGCGTACCCACATGTCATTGGTTATCCCTCAAGAAAAAAACGGGTAAGCCAATGATGTTTTTTTATTTTTCATTTTTTCAATCGTACTTTCATTCGTGGACAAAATGACTCTCTTGATAATTTTCCGCACGACGCTTATTTTACGAGTAAGCAATGAATCAGATAAGTGTTTTAGAGCACAGTTCATGATTTTTAACCAGTCGTTGTTTGGTAAAAAATCGCAATGATACACTTTTATCACGCTTATAGTAATTTATTTATTACAATAAATGTTCAAAAAATGCCTCCATTGGCCTAAATACACGCACGGCATCTTTTTAAAATGGAAAATCTAATGTCTTAATAATTTTTTGTACGACGATTATCTTTGTTGTATTTTAGTAAGTAGTAGTCTGGTTTGCCAAAGTTGTTATTAAGTGTCACTTGACGTTTAGGTTATTATTTTGAATAGGTGTAAGTGGTAAACTTTATAAAATTGCAAAATTTTCTACTTTTTTACTTCTTATAATGGAGTACACCTCAGAAGAGTATGCAGATATAATTTTTATCTACGGATATGCTGATGGAAATGCTCTAGCTGCTTGTCGGGAATATCAACGTAGGTTTTCCACTCGCCGTCGACCTACACCAAGGGTTTTTTCTCGATCGTTTTCAAGACTTCGGCAGTGCGGTATTGGATAACGTCCTGGCGCTAGAACTAATGGTAGAAGACAACATCAACTTGAAGACGAAGAGAGAGTGGTCGATGTAGTAATGGATCAACCTTCTACAAGTACTCGGAGGATTGCCACGCAGTTACAATATTCTCAAAGCTTTGTTTGGAGAACTTTACATCGAGAAGCCTTACATCCATATCATCGACAGAATGTTCATTGCCTTCTACCTGGAGATAATGTGCATCGACGAGTCTTGTGAATGGATGTTGGAAATAAACAATCAAAATATCTTATTCCCTAATCTAATCTTCTGGTCTGAGGAATCAACATTTACAAGAAATGGTATTTATAATTCTCATAATGAGCATGTCTGGTCATTGGAAAATCCACATGCAACACGGACTCACACATTTCAACATAGATTTTCCATTAATTTATGGTGTGGTATTTTTAACGGCTCACTGTTCATGGAAGTCCTGCCACAACGTTTAAATGGATCTTCGTACTTAGCGCTCCTAGAAAACCGTGTAGAAAACATTCTAGATGACATTCCATTAGCAACAAGATGTATAATGTGGTACCAGCATGACGGTGCACCAGCGCATCATAGTGTAAACGTTATTACATGGCTACATGAACATTATAATGAAAGATGGATTGGTAGAACTGGACCAATACATTGGCCTGCAAGATCACCGGACTTAAACCCACTTGACTTCTATCTTTGGGGTGATTTTAAGCGACTGGTCTACAGTGAACAAATAAATACACCAGAGCAGCTACAACAACTGATAAATAATGCTTTTCGTCATATTGAAGCAACAATGAATCTTCAAGACATTAAATTTTCCATATTAAAATGATGTCGTGCGTGTATTCACGCCAATGGAGGCATTTTTGAACATTTATTGTAATAAATAAATTACTATAAGCCTGATAAAAGTGTATCATTGCGATTTTCTACCAAAAAACGACTGGTTAAAAATCATGAACTGTGCTCTAAAACACTTACCTGATTCATTGCTTACTCGTAAAATAAGCGTCGTACAGAAAGTTATCAAGAGAGTCATTTTGTTCACGAATGAAAGTAAGATTCAAAAAAAAATCATTGGATTACCCGTTTTTTTCTTGAGTGATAACCAATGACATGTGGGTACGCGCACCACTGCTGGATTAGCCGATTCAATTGTTATGGTAGAATACGCGCCTTACATAGCAGCCTACACATGCGAAGTTTCAGCAAAATATATGTGCTACTTTTTAAAAAATTGGGAAATTTTATTTTTTGAAATTCAACTTCAACACCCTGTATATTTTTAATGAAGCATTATAGGAAAAATTTTTATAGGACGTACCCTCTCTAAAATTGTTCAAAGAACATGGGGTTTCATTGTTGGTCACCACTTATGAATCACCCTGTATATATATATATATATATATATATATATATATATATATATATATATATATATATATATATATATATATATATATATATATATATATATATATATATATATGCTCTATATGGTGGTCATATAGAGCATATTTTGTATTAAAACTCACTGATATATTTTCGTACTGATAGATGGTTCTATAACTTGTTTTAATTTTGAGTAATTAAGTTTCAGCACGATTCATAAACATCTCTCACTATGTTGGATTGATTAAAATTTCTCAAACAGTCCAATCGGAATGTCTCCTTTTTAAAGGGTATGAGGTGAAAATGTATTCGAACACTCAGAAATGAAAAAAATGAAATGGAAAAAATACTTCTTGAGAGTTATTTAATTAATATAAAGAGCGACATTAATGGCCTACAGTGAAAAAAAAATTACACACACACACACGCACACACAAGGCGCGCAAGCGCCTACTCACGACATGATAGCTCACATATAATAAAATATAATACAGGTTTTCATTCTTCTCGTCCAGGATATGAATAGAATACCTACATGACAAATTGTGGGTTCCCTTTGCCTTATACCGAAAGCTTACTAGTGGTATCTATTAACATCTCCCGATACCGTTGTATAGTTACGAGTTATTATTATTATTATCATTCTTATTATTATTGTGATTATAATAATAATAATAATAATTATTATTATTATTATTATTATTATTACTATTATTATTATTATTATTATTGTTGTTGTTGTTGTTGTTGTTGTTGTTGTTATTATTATTATCAATAGAAAGAAAACATAAGAGTATTATCTCAGATAATACAAAATTCACATATTTCCCATCATAACTCGGGAATCACCCGAGATAGGTATAGGGAATGCTGACACAAATCGAAGCAAAATATCATTCCGAGCGATATGCCCTGAAAATATACAGGCTGTTTAATTTGGAAAAAAATACTTGTTTGAAATCATCGATATTTGTACTTCCTTAAACAACACCCTGTATCTATTTTGTTTTTTTTTGCGATGAGAAGAATTCGAACCATTAGGACTATAGTTACGCTAAGTTTCAGAATCATGGCATACTTAATGCCTGAAAATTGCCATTTCAAAGATTTGCAACTTTATGACGGAAAAACAATAGATAATCTAATGTCTTGAGAACGGCTGACACCAGTATGGGCAAGTGGCATATCATCTTCCTCAGAATTGCATGCTGCTCATTCCGAATATGCAATAACATATGGGGTGTTCCATTAAATCAAGAAAGTTTTTGGCAACTTCCGGTACAACCGGAAGTGACACAGTCACCAAAATATTTTAGTTATAATAAAAGGATGGTGATACATCCAATTACAAATTTTCAGATTCCAACAGTGAATTTTTTAAGAAAATTCACTAAAAGGCGGTTGTAATTTTCATTGTCACAAAAAATATATCGATGACATTATATTTGAATAGCAGGTGTGGGAGAAACGTAAATTTTATGAGTAAAGTGTATTTTTGCAAACTACAGTTGACGTCTCCGAGCATTTCGTAAAAATAAAAATCGCTCAAGTTTTAATGAAATTATTTTATAATTTTTCCGCTCACTGTATACCAGGTGGATGTCTATTAGACATAGAGAGGATATATACGTTTGATACCAATGCTACATGTGCTTTATATATTTCATATATATCTAATGGATATCTATCTAATGTCCAGTATATCCATGGATATACGTTAGACTTGATAGACATCCAATGGATTACCAGTGGATATCGTTGGCTGTGTGGGGAGTGACTATAAAAATACAATTTCCTCTTACCTGACGATGTCATATAGGGCAAAACCGGTTGCAGCGAAAAAAAAACAAGCACTTGTGAAACCAGAGACGTCTCTACATCTTTATTTAGCATGAAACGGTAACCAAGTAAGGGCAACAACAATAACAAATAAGCATTATTGTTGTTATAGTTTTCGTTAGAAGAATTTATTTACCCAAGATAAACAGCAAATTCGTTATAATTATTAAATCCTACCATTTGTTTCATTTAAGTACAAAATGATCCCTGCCGATAAGTAAATTAACACTTATTATTTTAGGTATATAGAAGATCTAGCAGCTGCAACTAAAACAAGCAACATTAAAACAATAATAGGGCTAACAGTAGCATGTCAGTGTGTAGGAGAAACTGTATTTTTCTCTCTATCAAACAAGTGAGTACTTTTTAAGTAACTAACTAATCAATACATTAATTTTATCTTATTTGTGATAGAATCATCAAAAAGTTAGGCCATGTCTTATGTCTTAGCATGTGTTTTGGGCTATATGCCTTAAGACTTGGGTTGATATCCATTGTGCCATCTCCATGGTGGATTGTATTGTTGGAAAGTGTTTTGGAAGGCGCTACATATGCTCCTATACATTCAGTCATTGTAGCTTATGCAAATCAAGTTTCTCCACCAGAACTGACTGCCACAGTTCAAGGAATAGCCGCTGGACTGGATGATGGAGTCGGTAAGAATTTATCATAAAGGAATTTTGACACTACTAACCATTAAGTAAAGCTTGAAACCTGTGATGAGCACTGACAAGCACAGTTGAAGAACCCAAATCACCACAACACATTTTAAAAGACCCAGCGATCGTTTCGCTAACCAAGTAAGCGTCATCAGAGAATGGAAATATTTTAATCGATTTCAACTTCTACACGTATTTTCATAGACTTTCAGGCAAAAGACCGAAAAAGAGAGTGGAATTTTAAAGTAGCAGGCGCAACATTTGTGTATTATATCCTCAATTGCCGGAAGAGGTTATTGAACTTCCCTTTTTTTACACCAGTTGACAGCTTAGTAATCCCTTGCTGATATTTTCATTTGTCGGAAATATCTGTATTGTTTCCTTATCTCTCGGGCGAGCTTTTATCGGTATTTATATATTTTTCACAAATATGTATATATATATATATATATATATATATATATATATATATATATATATATATATATATATATATATATATATATATATAGTAGTTTTTGTGATGGTAATAGTGTTATTTACTCAAAAAATTGTGGGAAAGCTGTCAGTTGCAAAATAAAACTCTTTATTAAAAGCCGAGCTTTCCGAAAAATTTATTCCATTCTCAAGGCTACAACATGGAAAGAAAAGTTTACAATTTATATAGGAAAAATATAAAAGTTTAAAATACTTACATATAACGTGAGTTTTACTATGACTAATTATGCAATAACAAACATGAAAACAACCTTTATTTAAATTTAAATAAAGGTTTTTTTCATATATATATATATATATATATATATATATATATATATATATATATATATATATAAATACGTCACCATGTACCCAACTTCTATAAGTGACATTAGTACATTTCACAGTGACCCTGTTATAGAGAAAGGCATTGACCAGACATTGCTTAATTTCAATTATTAAGTTTAAAGTACAATAAACTATAAAATGTATAATAATCATTTTACTTAGTATGCATATTTTACTTGCGGCTGCTAAACGATGTTGCGTTAACAGTCGGTATTTGAAGCTAATATAGTTCACATCTACTTGCTTTGTTCACTTCCATTTTATATTAATATTATTAGAATAGTAACACACTGTATTGTTTCCCTAAAATAAAGTTATATTTTTATGGAAACTTAAGTTTTGTGTTACCTAATTGGCGCTGTGTGAACATGATGCCAAAACGGCATTAAATATAATAATCGCCGGTTTATTTCAATAATTTATTTGGCATTAAAGAACCGAAAAATTAACAGTGTTTCAAACGCTCCAGTTTCAAACATTGTATCAACATCAAGTGACCAAAAGTAATCCAAGTTCCAGAAAAACTCCAAAAGAAGGCCTGTTAGAAGATGAATATCCTGAACATCATCCCCCTGATGATGGCCCTCAGCCAGGTCCATCAACTAGAAGTTAAACCCATAATCACTAACGGATACTTTAAAGATTATATAGGCATAGCTAGAATAATTATATACTATCATAATTTCTACTTTTATTTTAATGTATCGGTTTTAGAAAATAATTATCGGGTGTTGACAAACAATACTATAAAAATTAACGAAAATTATGGCACTGCTATTAACAAGGAATATGTACAGATGCTTAATGACCAAGTTTCCAAAATTAACCTAGAACTTGAGAAATTAACGCACTCCAGAACGAAACGCGGGTTAATAAACGGAGCAGGGTCGCTGATCAAAACCATAACCGGAAATCTCGATCAAGACGATCTCGATAAAATAAACAAACACTTAAACACCTTATATTTAAATCAAGGTGAAATGATGACTCAACTAGACTCTCTAAATTCATTTGCACATATAATTACAGAAAGATTTGTAGAAGAACAAAAAATAATTAACAAAAATCTTCAGATGATAGCTGACAGATTTTGTGAACTAGCGAACATGGAAAAAAGGAGTTTCATTCAATATCAAATCTCATTAGCCCAAAATCTATTAGAAAGTGTCAAAATTATTCAAAGAACTATATCTCTTAGCTTTAATGAAATTACAAACATTGAAATATTTACCTGGAAGGATTTAACACAAATAAGACAGCATCTTGAATTAATTTATAACAAAAATGAATTAATTAACTTTGACAGAAACCACATATTTAAAATTATTGAATTTACTAAATTCATAGTTGTATCAGCAGGAGACACAATCATTTGTTTACTAAAGGTCCCGATTTTACACCCTACACCAGGCTCCTACTTTCAAATAATTCCCTTACCAGCAAATCATAAAGTCCTTATACCCCCAAGTTCATATTATTTGGAAATAGCCCAACAAAACTTATGGACATCTGAAAGATGCCCATTAATAACAGAAGCCATAGTGTGTTCAAATCCACCACAAGAAGAAAGTTGCCAACTAAATCAACCCTCGAGTTGCCCTTCTGCAAAGGTAACCAATAGCTACACGACGTCCATCAAGATACGAAACAACAACGTGCTCATCTCAACAGATGTATCAGTCGAAGTTATAGAAGAATGTCCAAATAAAATAGACAGAAAAACAATACACCAAAATGCTATCGTAAGCACACTGCCTAACTGTAAAATCACAGTAAATGATGAGATATACACAGACGTATCAGGCAACATAACGTGGATTCCGGACCTGATATTACCACCCAAGGAAGAAAAATACGAAGTCCGCTTCAGTCCAGTTCACCGGAAAAATGCTGAAAACTTGAAGCAACAACTTTCAGAAGCTCCGCAACATAAGATACTACATCCAATGCTGCATACAAGTCACATAGGTGTTACCACATTTATAATAGTAGTCATCATCATCACTATATTGGTTTGGTCCATAAAGAGATGGACACCCTTCCTAAAGAAGAAGAAATCACCCCAAGTTGAACACGAGGACGTGCTCAAGACTAACGGTGGAGGAAATACGTCACCATGTACCCAACTTCTATAAGTGACATTAGTACATTTCACAGTGACCCTGTTATAGAGAAAGGCATTGACCAGACATTGCTTAATTTCAATTATTAAGTTTAAAGTACAATAAACTATAAAATGTATAATAATCATTTTACTTAGTATGCATATTTTACTTGCGGCTGCTAAACGATGTTGCGTTAACAGTCGGTATTTGAAACTAATATAGTTCACATCTACTTGCTTTGTTCACTTCCATTTTATATTAATATTATTAGAATAGTAACACACTGTATTGTTTCCCTAAAATAAAGTTATATTTTTATGGAAACTTAAGTTTTGTGTTACCTAATTATATATATATATATATATATATATATATATATATATATATATATATATATATATATATATATATATATATATATATATATATATATATATATATATATATATATATATATATATATATATATATATATATATATAGGATGTTCAAATCATACTTCAAAAAAATTGGGGTGTGAGTTGCCCTTGAAAAAATAGTGGGTGTAGTTCGTATAACATTTTTCCATGCAAGGTCGTGATACTGAGATGCAGGCTGTTAAAGGTTTCACGCTTAAGGCAATTTTCCTTAATTATCTGTGAAACGGCGAAAGAAAAGATTTTCAAGATTTATACAGGAGTAAATATTAACAGCATATAAAGAAAAAACTCTGGACGCAGCAAGTGCGTTATGGTAGTGAATTTTCATAAAACTATTTTTTAATAGCAATAATGTGTTTTTTTTAAGAAAGCAGGTATCACATTTGGTTACCAGTATAATCTATATAGTAAAAACAATGTGCCATGTTTCATCAAAATAACTTTATTTTTTGAAAATGTACAAAAATTTCCGAAAGTAAACTTAAAGTGTTCCCGAAAAAACTAGTTTCTTGGTCAATCTTATAGGTTAATAGCAAATTGAGCTATTCAAATATTAAGCATTTTATCAAAATTCGCTACCATAACGCACTTACTGCGTCCAGAATTTTTTTTCTTACAAACATGCATTATATTTCGATGGAAAATGCAAAAATGCAATAACATAAGGCGTGTTTGATTTTAAAAAAAAAGAAAATTTGTATCACCAACGACTTATGGGCCACCCTGTGATTGTAGAAATAATTTTTAAAGATGTAGCTCAAGACACCCTATAATTAATATATACAATTTTTTTTCATATCTTGTATAATAACATATATATTGAGCTTTATTGATTTTTTTTACAAAAATTCTACAAAAATTATATACCATTAACGATAAACTCTATAGCTAAGACTACTGCCAAGCATCAGAGAAAGGGTCTATTTGAAATGAATTTTCTGGAAACATTTCAGTAAAATGAAGGACAATGACGGTTGAAACTAAGACATCAGGGTTTGTAAAACATTCTTCTTGAGACATTTTATTTCCATAGCCTGTATTAGATTCAAGTTATTTTCCTAAATGTTGCCAATTTTGACGTTTAAATCGCAACTTTGACGTTTTGTGAAAAAACCCAATTTATGTTTGTTTAAATGCCTATAACTGTTTTTTCTTTTGACCTACAGAGCTAAATTTTGGTAGGTAACTTGCCTATAATGATATAAACCCTCGTATGAAATTTGGTTGACCTTACTTTGTTAATTTTGAAAATATAAAAAAAATCGAAAAAAAAACACTAAATTTTCCGTAAAACCTCGGCGGATTTTCCTGGCTAACGAACTTATCCAAGCCACTTGCGAAAGGAAGGTACTCACCAATTTTGACGTTTAAAATCGCGATTTTGACGTTTTCAGGAGAACCCAAAATTATTTTTCTTTAAATGCCCGTAACTTTTTTGTCCTTTAACCTACAAAGCTAAATTTTGGTATGTAACTTGCCTATAATGATATAAACCCGCCAATGAAATTTGGTTGCCCTTACTTTGTTAATTTTAAAAATATAAAAAAAATTCGATTTTTTTCGAAAGAAAACACAAAATTTTCCGGGAAAACCTCGGCGGATATTCCTGGATAACGAACTTATCCAAGCCACTTGCAAAAGGAAGGTACTCACCAAGTTTTATCAAAAACGGTCTATTATTTTTTAAGTTATAGGTGTGACACATAAATATATATATATATATATATATATATATATATATATATATATATATATATATATATATATATATATATATATATATATATAAACCTATAAAGACTGAAACTGACCTCGGATTTGGGTTCAGGGGGTCCTAAATAGCGCTCAATTGAAGAAATTTTTTCAAAATTCAAAAGTCGGGATCTCCTCATTAGTGAATTTTTTTTCAAAAAAATCACTAAAAACGGAAAATTCGATTTATTGTGTGAAGCAGTGGCGCGTGTGGGGGCACTCTGAGGGTTATAAGTTAGAAAAAAAATATATGAAAAGTCAAAATTTCTGAAATTTTTCAACGGTTTTGAAAAATTCAAAAACTAATACAGCAATAGGGTATATTGGTAAAAATTCTATAGGAGGTACAGTTTTCAATAAAAATTGAGTTAAAATTGTTTCATTGATTGTTGTTGCCCTTACTTGGTGAAACTTGTCCATACTGCATACAGACTTGGAGAATACTTCTCTGGCTTCACTGTTGGTTTTTAGTGGTGAAGGACGTAACCAGCGCGTGAGCTAACTGGAGCAAATGGCCCTTCCAATTCTGGAAGTTCTAGGATGTTCTTCAATGCTTCTGTGACTATAGTTTCGCAAAGCTGGAGTTTATAAATTAGCTTGTACACATTGTAACGCAATCTACATAGGTCAAACTTCTAGAAATTTTAACACCCGATACAAAGAACATATTTCTGCATTTAGAAATAACCACGATGACAAATCTACATTTGCAAAACATATTATTGATACCGAACATGGACCTACAATAAATAACCGCATACAACCACTACATTTTTATGATGACAAACGTAAACTAGACTTTTTTGAAGCTTTAGAAGTCAAAAGGCACACACACGACAATAACTACCTTGTTTTAAACGAGCAAACTGATTTAATGAATTCCCCTTTCTTGGATATTCTTCTTTCTAATTAAATATGTCAAGGAAAATAAATTTAACTATTATTTCAAAAAAGTTGTAATAAAATAATGAGTTGATGTATGTCGATATTTTCGTTGTATAGAGACTACTTTTATACTGTTATTGTTTAGTTATTTTATTGTTGTAACTGTTATCATAGTTATTATAGACTAGTTCTAGTTTTTATGTTAAATATTGACATACATCACATAGACATTTTGAAAACCTGATCTGTCATCTGTGTTTCATTTTATTTTCAATTTGATAAAAAATTTTGATCAAAACATCATATCATAACATAGCAACAGATATTTATTTGTAGTTGTCATGATTTCGTACTAATTCAATTTTAATCTGTCTGAAAATGCTGTCAAGCAGCGAAACTATAGCCACAGAAGCATTGAAGAACATCCTAGAACTTCCAGAATTGGAAGGGCCACTTGCTCCAGTTAGCTCACGCGCTGGCTACGTCTTTCACCACTAAAAACCAACAGTGAAGCCAGAGAAGTATTCTCCAAGTCTGTATGCAGTTAAAATTGTTTGTTCACTAAAGACGCACAAGTATTAAATTTAGATTTTCAAACTGAAAATTTTGGTTACTATGGATACAGCAAAAGCTGTCAACAGCAGTCTAAATTGTCAAACAATAAATTGCAGATAGTTTTATTAAATAAAAGAGAATAAGGAACATTTTTACTTACGCTTGTGGATACAATGGATTAATATAAAATATTGAGCAGAAATGGAAAAGAACATTTATTAAATTAATAAATTATTATACACTATAGCAGATGCTCAAATTGGGCCACATTTACTTCTATACACAAAGCTGTGCGTCGCAGAAAAGATTGTCTTGCTCTAAACAAAACTCCGACATCTTGTCTAAACAGATTTTACGCTTCCACACTTCGTGCCCATAGTTCCTCCCGAGTTTGTACTGGTGTCGCATAAACTGTACTGTTCATAAATCCCCAAAAATGAAAATCTAAAATATTAAAGTCGGGTTATCTGACAGGCCAATTTACAGGTTAATCTTGGCCACGACCAATCCAGCGCCCGGCAAACTCGTTATTAAGAAATTGCCGCACGGATTAAGCATAATGTGGTGGTGCACCATCCTACATAGACCACATATCTCTCCTAACATTCAAAGGCTATTCTAATAGTCCAAGCAATGTATTTTCTATAAAATTTAGATACTGAACCCCATTTAAGCGTGGAGGTAGCTCAAACGGTCCTAACAAATAATCATAGACAATTCCAGCTCACATATTGATGGAAAATTGATATTGCGAATGGGACACAATGGTTGCTTTTGGATTAGTGTCACTCCATCATGGCTGTTACGTAAATTCAGTACTCCATCTTTTGTGAAACAGGATTCGTCAGTGAATAAGAGTGTATCGCAGAATGTATTATTTTAATTCTGTTTGTTCCTGATCCAATCACAAAAACGCATTCTGTCATTGTTATCTTGGGGCAAAAGTTCGTGTACTCGAGTTAAATGGTAGGGCCGTACCTGCTGTTCTTTTAATGCGTTGTGGACTGTAGACTTGGAAACATTCACTTCAGCAGTAATCCTTCTTACGCTTGTATGTGGATTTTTTAACAGCTTATTCCAAGTCTGCAGTCGTTGCAGATCGTGGACGAGCATGCTCAGTGGTATAAGGTAGAAAGGTACACTTTTCTCTAAACCTTCGGTCAATTGCAGCAAAAATACTGTGCGATGATATTTGTTGAGCAAGAAACTTTTCAGCATATCGCCTTGCAGACTAAAGAATTACATCCACACTCTCCATATTCTAAAGGCATGTCAGCCAATTCATTTAAAATATATTGATTATAAGATATCATGTCGAATAACCGAAGCAAAAAATTATATTGTTTGACAAGTTATGACAATTTAAACTGCTGTTGACAACTTTTGCTGTATCCATAGTAACGTAAACTTTCAGTTTAAAAATCTAAATTAATACTTGTGCGTCCTTAGTGAACAAACAATTTTAACTCAATTTTTCTCGAAAACTGTACATCCTATGGAATTTCTACAAGTATAATTTTTGTTCTAATCTTCGAGTTTTTTAGAACCGTTGGAAAATTTTAGAAATTTTGACTTTATATAATAACATTTGTACCTTATCTTCTATACGAACTTCTCAGGTGAAACGTAAGGAAATTGTTCTTTTAATGTTATGTTGGTCCGCGTTCCTCTACAAACTTCCAAAACTCACAATTATATATATATATATATATATATATATATATATATATATATATATATATATATATATATATATATATATATATATATAATTGTATACAAAAGGTATATATAGCTTGAAGTAAAGACTGATTCAACTAGTCCGGATTACTATTTGGATATTTCTTAATGCTAAACAAAAGAAGTCAAAATGACAGCCTTTATCATTTCATGGTCAAAATAGAATAGAATAGAATAGAAATAGAATTGTTACAATGAGAATACAAGCAAAATGTAAAAAAAACCAGGATGATAATGTCCATACGGTAAGGGAGTAAAATTCCGTAAAGTCTCTGGTATATGAAGTTTTCTTGTTCATTATATGGAAAGTTTTGACTGTATTAACTAAATCCTATTGGCAAAATATAAAAAATATGGCTTTAGATCTCGCTTCCGCTCTTACGTGGCCGGAATCTGCTCAAGTTCTGATTTAAAGTGTGAAATATTTCAATTTATATACAATGCCTAAGAAAATACTAAATTGTTCAATAAGTCTTTTTCCTACATTTGTTTAGTGAATTAGCTTTATCAAAAAGGAAAATCTCTGGACACAGCAAGTGGGTAGCGAATTTTCTTTAAAATATTTTTAATAGCAAATGTCTTTCTTTGATGAAAGCAGGCATCAAACTTGGGTGCCTATATAGTAGAAACAATGTACCATATTTCATCGAAATAAATTTATTGTTTGAAAATATATAAACATTTTTCAAAAGTCTGGATGCAGCAAGTGTATTATGGAAGTGAATTTCCATTAAAATGTTTTTAATAGCAAATGCGAGCAGGCATCAATATGATTACCGGTATAGCCTATGTGGTAGAAACAATGTACTATGTTTTATCAAAATTACTTATGGTTTGAAAATATACAAAAATTTTCCGAAAATAAACTTAAATGTTGGTTTCCTAACCAACAAAGCTTACGTTAATAGCAAATTGAGTTATTGAAATTTGAAGGATTTAATGAAAATTCGGTAAATTTACAGATTAGCTCTCGAAAGCTTTTCAACAAAGTGTTTTCAGAAACATTACTAGGACCCCACCTGGATGCACAAACTACAAGAAAAAATTCTTGTTCACACCTCGCAAGGAAGTTATAGGGCTGGGAGTGAATAGGGGTGCTGTGCGGGGTAGGCAGGGTTTAAGGGCGACATGGCTTCAAGATGTGAAAAAGACAGCTTGCAAGCCAGCTTTATTCGCATTTTTTGCTCATATTTCCTTTTTACTACCTACCCCGCTCAGCACCCCTACTCACTCCTGGTCCCGTAACTTCCTTGGGGGGTGTGAACAAGAACTTTTTCTTAGGGTTTGTGGATCCAGAGGGGGGAGGCTGGTCAGGTTTCTGAAAACAGTTTTTTGAAAAAACGTTCGGGAGCTAAACTGCAAATTTACCGAAAATTCGCTACCAAAACGCACTTACTGCGTCCAGACTTTTTTCTTACACACGCATCATATTTCGAAAAAAAATGCAAAAATGCATTGACGAATTTGTTCTACAAAAATTAGCTAAAAAAAATTATACACCCCTACTCACTCCTGGTCCCGTAACTTCCTTGGGGAGTGTGAACAAGACATTTTTCTTGAGGTTTGTGGATCCAGGGGGGCCCTAGGCATGTTTCTGAAAACAGTGTTTTGAAAAGCGTTCAGGAGTAAACTGCAAATTTACCGAAAATTCGCTACCAAAACGCACTTACTGCGTCCAGATTTTTTTCTTATAAACGCATCATATTTAGATAAAAAGGCAAAAATGCATTAAGGAATTTGTTCTACGAAAATTAGCTAAAAAATTATAGACCGTTAAACCATAAATTTTCCGGGAAAACCTGGTCCGATTTTCCTGGCTAACAAACTTATCCAAGCCACTTGCAAAAGGAAGGTACTCACCAAATTTGATCAAGATCGGTCCATTATTTTTTGAGTTATCGGTCGGATATATATATATATATATATATATATATATATATATATATATATATATATATATATATATATATATATATATATATATATATATATATATATATATATAAACACAGATCTCATCATTAGCGATTTTTTTTAATTCGCTAAAATATAGCTATAAGTTAAGACTGATCCAGCTAGGTCAGGTTATAAACAGGATATTTGTAATACATAAAATAGTCTAGACGCAGCTAGTGAGTTATAGAAGTGAATTTTTATTCAAATGTTTTTAATAGCAAATATGTCTTTTTTTAATGAAATCAGATATCGATTTTGGTTACCAGTATAACCTATATTATAGTAGAAAGAATGTACCATATTTCATCAAAATAACTTTATTGTTTGAAAATATATAAAAAGTTTCCGATAACAAACTTAAAATGTTCCCAAAAAAACTGGTTTCCTAGCCAACGAACCTTAAGTTAATAGCAGATTGAGTTATTGAAATTTAAAGCATTTAATGAAAATTCGCTACCAAAACGCATTTGCTGCTACCCGAATTTTCTTTCTCACAAATATATATTATATTTCAAAGAAAAATGCAAAAATGCATAGGAGGTGTTCGAAAAGAAGAAAATTTGTATCACTAACCACGCTGTGATTGTGAAATTAATTTTACAAGATACAACTCAAGACAACCTATAATTAATATAGGGAGACCATTTTTTTCCCGTATCTTGTATATTAACGGATATATTGAGCTTTTTTCTACGATAATTCGCTAAAGTAATTTGAGAGCGTGCTGTATATGGCATCCCCATTTTTTTGACGAATAATATATTTGAAAACCTCCGTAAATGCGTCATTTTCATGGGACTTCGATTTCCATTGGTAAAAACGATGTATGTTAATTTTTGATATGTTCCAAAATTTAAAAAGTTGACAATTAATTGAAATAATTAAAAACGTTGGACGATATAATTTTTTTGTCTTCACAATGAATTAAAATTAGATGGAACATGAATTAATAGGACTAGAAAACGCTTTTTTAAATTTGTAAGCTTTTTTTTCTAACCAAGATTGGGATTTGTCGATATTTGGAAGTTAAATTAACTGGCACAGTATTCATGCTGTTCTGTTATTGAATTTTAGTGATACAAACGTGTTTTTTTTTCAGGTTATGGAATTGGCAGTATGCTTGCTGGTGCCCTATATAAACATATTGGAGGAAAAAGTGCTTTCCAAGTTTTTGGAGGAATCTCTCTGTTATGTTGTTTTGCTAATTTATTGCTGTACAAGACAGTGTTTCGAGAGCCAATAGTCATAAATAAAAAAGTAACAAGTAAAACATCAGCAGAATATATTATAACAAATACATAAATAAATTTTTAGGCAAAATTCTTTTTTATTTATTTACTTATTCTTAACTAGGCAGTAATCAGTAATTATGTGAACATTTCCGTATATATGCTTTATTTGGCAGCAGCACAAGTAGCAATACAAATATGTAGGCTTTTCTAACCCTGTTTGGTTTCAGGGAAATGAAAAGAATAGGTCCAAGCAATCTTCTAGCTGTCGCAAAAGACGATTAACTAGAGCAGTTGATGCCGCTGCCCAATCTAAAATATGTGGCGTTCGTCCAAAATACACACACGTTGCTGGTTCAGCTTTTTTAATAAACAAAAGGAACAAATATAACAATAACACAATGCGTGAAAACAATGAATATGTACACTGAGCTACTTAAGGGCCTAATAATACACGGTGGAATAATAACTGCTACCTGTGTCGTATTTCGGTTAATAACTTTAATTACTCTCGGTAAACGTTCGTTCGAGCTGTGTCTTTATGCGTTAAAATCTCGTTCACAGCGAACTTCTGTCTTTCCTTAAAACTAAAACTTCTCTACCCTACGGTGCAGATGTTTTCTTTATGTGTGGCCCTTTTTACATAAGGTCACACAATGTTGCCATCTACTAAAGCTAACTAGGGTTCCACACAATTTTTAACATCCTCTCGCCCCGGAATATGAAGCTGCAGAAGATAGGTTGGTTGCACTGGCCGGAGTAGGATTTGCCCACTTGGAAGTCGCACTTCACAAGCCTTCACTTTACGATCACGGCCTGGAAAAATCATTCCGATTTTCAAAATTTTCCACAATAAACGCTGCACCTGAGCAATATGAAGCAGGCCATCATCGACATGGATGCGAACGCGCACCATGGGGAATCTCGGACACAAACTCTAGGGGTGAGTCACTTTAAAAATTCTTTATGAAATTTAATTTAGACATATTGAATAGAAGTAATAAACCGACCTTCGTCACAACACGGCGCGAAGAAGTTTTAGGTCTAACAGTTTCCACCCAGTTTCTGGGTGACTTTGTTAAGAACTGGGCTATGTTTGGGGAAGTGAGTAGCTCAGATCGCAGATACATCCGGTTTGAAATTGCCAATGTCGAAAGACAAACGGTATGGTACCAGGACACCCACAAGGCGGACTGTAAAGCCTACAGGGCAGACCTACCAGTGGAACTGCGGGGGGTTAAGAGTACCATAGACAATTCAATAGACCTCGAGATTGCGGCAGCCCAAGTGCGAGACGCAATCACCTCGGCCTATAACGCCAACTGCCCCCTGAAAATGAGGGCGTCAACCAGGAATGTCCTGTGGTAAAACGAGGACCTCAGGCAAAGGAAGACGCAGGTTTGTAAGCTGTTTAACGCTGCCAAAAGGTTGGGAGCATGGGATGAATATAGACATGCCCTAACGACATATAACAAAAGACTGAGCGACACCAGGAAGGAGTCGTGTAGGAGGCACTGCGAAGAAGTGGATAACACATCCGAGAGTGATCGACTACACAAGATCCTGTCCAAGGGCACTCAGACCAACATAAGCTCCCTTAGAACATCCACGGGAGGCTTAACGAGCTCGGGGGAGGAAACTATGGAAGTTTTGCTCCAGACGCACTTCCCCGGCTGTAACATAATAAATCAATCACCTCTGGACTGGGAACACTCAAAAATAGAGGCGCCTTATAGGCGGGCATCTAGAGTAGACTGGACAGTCGCTAAAGAGGTGGTTACTTGAAGCAAAATCAGATGGGCCATTAACAGCTTCAAGCCATACCAATACCCGGGATTTGATGGAATAATGCCCGTCATGCTCCAACAGGGGATAGATATACTGGCGCCGGCACTTACCCACATTATGCGGGCCAGCCTGGCTCTGGGGTACATTCCGAGGACATGGAGACTGGCCAGGGTTGTATTCATTCCTAAACATGGGCGTCCAACAGACCAGGCAAAGTCCCTGCGGCCAATAAGTATCATGTCCTTCTTGCTAAAAACAAGGGAAAAACTGCTCGACCGGCACATTAGGGGCGGTGCATATCCCCTACACTACGGACAATATGCATACAGAGCAGGAGTCTCAACAGAAACAGTACTGTACCAACTGGTGCTGAAACTGGAGAATACGCTGGAGAACAGGGAAGTGGCGCTGTGGGCCTTCCTAGACATAGAGGAGGCCTTCAGCAACACATCATTCGGATCGGTTCTGGCAGCTGTTATGGAGCGTGGAATGGATCGGCTCCATGCTCAGGGACAGGGCGGTGTTCACCACATGCGCGGGAGGGACTCTGCTGGCGGGGGTCGCCGCGGGGTGTCCGCAGAGGAGCGTTCTGTCCCCCTTGCTCTGGTGCCTAGTCGTGTACGGCCTGCTGAAGGGGGGGGGGGTACAGGGCTATGGGGGCGACATTGTCATCATAACCCGAGGAAAGGTTACATAATCAGTGTGGGAGCGCATGCAGACAGCACTGAACGGTGGAAAGGTGGACGGTTGGTCAAGGGCTCGGGGTGAGAACCCAATCGTCATACCGTATACGAGGAGGAAGAAGTGGGAGAGCCACAGAACTCTCACTATACGGTAGGAACATTCCAATGGCCATGAAGGTAAAATATCTTGGGGTCGTATTGGACTTTAAGCTAACCTGGAATGGTCACGTTGAAAAAATACTGCGTAAGGCAGTCATGACCCTAGGCGTCACTAGGCGGATATATGGAAAAACGTAAAGACTAAGACCTAGTATGGCGTACTGGCTGTACACAAGGGTGGTCAGACCGTCGATAACATGCGCGGAACTGGTCTGGTGGCCTAAGGTGACACAATTCTGTGCCAAACAAAAACTAGGCAAGATCCAAAGGATGGCTTGCCTATGCATTGCAGGGGCCATGTCTTCAACCCCAACAGCCGGCATGGAGGTGTTGCTGGATCTGACTCCCCCTCTGCACTTAGTTATTATGGGGGAGGCCAGACTAGGGCTATACAGACTAGCCTGCAATGGTAGACTGAAGATGAACCCAGGCTTCAGGGGCCACTGCAAAATTCAGGAGATCGTGAAGGAGCCCATGCTTGAAATGAGGTCAGGTCAGGTCAGGTCTTCGTGTGCCCGCGAAACTGCAGGGTAAACAACTTTACAGTGGAAATTCCCGACCACGAGGCATGGCGGGGGGAGACGCCGGGTATACCACGGGATGCGCTCGTCTGGTTCACGGACGGATTCGGCGGGGAGCGTAGGACGGGGGCAGGTGTTTATTCGGAAGGACCGAATGTAAATCATAGTATTTCCCTCGGAGCCCATGCAACGGTCTTCCAGGCCGAAATGTACGCCATCCTACACTGTTTGCGGGAGAACAAGAGGAGGGGCTACACCAACAAGCGGATCCTCATATCCACAGACCGCCAGGCAGCCCTTAAGGCCCTAAGTATCAGACAGGTAAATTCCTGGCTGGTGAGTAAGTGCCGAGACGAGACGAGCGACCTGGCTGGGCAGAATAAGGTCACCGTCATCTGGGTGCCGGGTTACTCGAGGGGTCAAAGGCAATGAAAAAGCTGACAGTCTCGCGAAGAGAGGGCCAGCGGAACCATTTATGCGACCAGAACCGGTTCTGGGCGTGTTAAAGAGCACGGTCAGGGGAGCCATTAAGTCCTGGGTCAAAAACGAACACAAGGTGTACTGGGCAGACTGTCCAGGGCTCAGACATGGGAAGTTAGTATTAGACGAATCCAGTTCAAAGAGAGCTGTGGAGCTGCTAAATCTTAGGAGAGGACAGCTGAGAAACATAACAGGTCTATTGACGGGACACATGACCGTCAAGAAAGACCTGCATAAAATGGGGCGGTTCGAGGGAAACCTCGCATGCAGACTCTGCGGCGAGGGGGGGAATTCGCCCAGCACGTCTTGTGCGAGTGTAAAGCTCTGGACCGCAAAACTGATCTACGGTCAGTCTAGACCTGAGACAGAGCAATACAAAACTTCACCCTACCAATCACCGTGCAGACTAGTTCAAGGGATAGTGATTTTGGAATGGGTGGAGTAAAAAGACTAAGGGCATGCACAATAAGCCAAAGGCTGCAGTACTTTAGGGGCGGCGAAGTGGCGGACGAGCCCTTAGAGGAAAAAAATGTCACCCACGCACAACGACGCCGACAGCGTTGATGACAACTGATGTAAATAGTTGCTAATAGAGCTTTTCCTAACCCTGAGATTTCCTTCGTTGGCTAAAAATCGATTCAACTTTGACACACTCAATTTAGAATTCAAACCTTTGGCTGATCGCATTGAATTTATTTCAGACTTATAGTGATCAGACTGAACAACCTTCATTAAACGGTTTTCAGAGTTGCTTATTCCATCAGCTTTTAAGAGGCCTTGTATATTATCGCTATGATTGCTTAAATTATAAACAAATCGTTGTATATTTCCCATTACACCCAACAATTTTGAAGAATTAGCTATTTTATTTAGTAATCCAAAATCAGATTTGATTATGGCTGCATTGCATGTGGGTCCACATCTAAGTCGAATCTGACCAAACTGGAGAGAGTTCAACTCAAAGCACTGAGAGTTTGTATAGGGGTCATGCAGTCTACACGAAACTAGCTGGTCTTCGCGGAAGCACAAGAACCTCCTCTGAATTTACGAGTTCAGCTATTTGCTGGTAATTACATATTAAAACTTAGAGCAAGATCTCCAGAAAAATCTGTCAGTTACATAATTTATTTGTGGAGACTATAACCAACAAATATTGGAGGAACAAAAAGAGCCCGCCACTGACGTCGATGTACGAAATGACAACTACATACAAAGAAAATATCATTCTATCCTCGATCCCAAATCAATTCCACTATAGTTATCAAGCGCTAATACAAAAATCAAGGGTAATAATACCAGCCTATTCAGAACAGACAAGAATGATTCAGAATACTTTTTATGGCGTTATAAATAAATACTCATGCTCTATACAAATTTATACTGGTGGCTCAAAATACAACACGAATGTGGGAGCCGCATTTTATATTCCAGATCTACAACTGTACAACTGAAAACACAATTTAGAATGTCCAAGTATGCCTCAATTTTTACAGCTGAGCAAACAGCAATAGAAAAGGCATTAGAAAATTGTGACTGCAACGAAAACAATATTGCTGACTTATATCATGCTATATTTTCATGCTCTAAGTATTCTGCACAGCGAACCAACATCATGCTAACGTTGGAAAAATACCCCAAACACCCTATAAATTTAACACACCTTCTAAGTAGTCATAAAGTTGAAGTCAAGGTAGCCTTTTATTAATTTTTTAGAAATATAAAAAGACTTATAAAACCAAACCCTGTAAATAATAGTTATAAATAGTAAATACCTACCAGGCATTGCGTTACATAAGTTGTAGTTATATAGATATGTATGTATGTATGTATATATATATATATATATATATATATATATATATATATATATATATATATATATATATATATATATATATATATATATATAGGTGCCTATACAGAACTATGTAAATTAATTTTAAGTATCCTAATGTCTGTCCTATTATTTTCCCCACTGGTCCGTGGCTTAGTTTTATTTTGTCTGTTAGCCTTAAGGAGCCCTTAGGCGATAGTGTCCTCGTTTTAATCCAAAAAAAAACTATGAAACATTTAAGAGATACTTTAAAAACAGTTCCTTAATAAGATATAAATAGATAATTAATAGTTAATAACAAAATATGTTATTTTTTATTTACATTATATTTATGTACTATCGATTTGTAAAGCTATGGTCAAATAGGAGGCTCAGTGAAAGACATTAAAAGACACAAAAGTAAATCTATATGATTGTATCCTCGAAACAAAAGAAAAAAAAATCTTCAAAAGTCTGTGACCAATGGACTTAAGCAAAGTGGCTTGGATACGTTTGGCAGCGAAAAAAATCGGCCAAGTTTTTTGGGAAATATTTGGGTTTTCTTTGAAAAAATTTTGTATCTTCGAAAATAAGGGAGCTATGTCAACCAAATTGGGCACGCAGGTTTACGTCATAAAATGTTTTAAAAGTGTCAAAATTTAAATCTCTTAGTTAAAAGAAGAAAAAGGTTTAGGCACTTAAAGAAAAAAAGTGTGTTACTGATGACTAGAGAAACGCACAAAACCAAAATATTTTGTGTGGGTAACAAAATATATAGTATAGTCAAAGATTAAGTTTGTTTGGCACCAAAAGATCAAGATATACCAGAAACATTACTTTGAAAACTTAATAGTCTTTCTTCTTAAAACGCCAAAGTAGCGACTTGGAACGTCAAAATTGACAACTTTTAAAGCAAAGAGCCTGAAACGAATACGTGTTTTGTAAAGAAAATGCTGCAAGAAGTGTGTTTCACAAAGCCTTAAGTTTCAGCTTTGACTGTTACTCCTTTTACTAAAATAATTGCAGAATATTTATTTCAAATAAACCCTTTCTCTGATGTGGCAGCAGTCACCGAATTCGGACAGAAAAAAAATTGTTGAGGAGATCGCGACTTTTGAATTTTCAAAATATTTTTTCCAATGAGCGCCAACTACGCCCCTGAACTCATATCCGGGGTCAGTTTCAGTTTTTATATGTTTACGTATATACAGGGTGTCGCATTTCTACAATAACGCTTAATATAACGTTTATTAAACAAGATATGAAAAAACATGTTTTATTATTTTGACAAACATAGGCTGGCCCATAAGTCGTTGGTGATACAAGTTTTCTTGTTTTTTAATGGAACACCCCTTATATTATTGCATTTTTGCTTTTTTGATCGAATTATAATGCATGCTTGAACGAAATAAAATTTGACATCGTTCATCGTTTTCGAGTTATGTCATTTCAATCGTTTTGCAGCCTTTTACGTGTTTGGCACATACAAAAGCTGCTGTACGACGTTTTTACCAACATATATCGAAGTCTCATAAAAATGACGCATTCAGCAGGTTTTTGTTTATATACTTCGTCGAAAAAATCGAGATGCCATATTCAGGCGCTGTCAAATAGTGGCGGAATTTGAAAAAAAATCAAACTGCTGCAACTATTTTTTTTCAAATATAACAGTATATGTTTTATGTTTCAGAAGCGAAGGGCATGCTCTCTGCTTTAACTGGTATTAAATTGTATAAGACTCCCTATACATAAAGACACTAATTTATAAAATATTTACATCGATAGTCGCCTACCGTAATTCATGTGGGGATCAGTTTATTTATTTTTTTGTTCTGGCTTTTATTCAATTATAATAACCGATCAGATTAAGGGATTATTTAGCGAGTTTTGGAAGAAAAATATTCAAATATTTATGTTTAATTAGGTACCAAAAAAGGTAAGAAGTAATTAATTTGATAAGGTTATCTATGCTTAAAGTTTGATAATGTATAGTAAGAAGTTAATAAATTGTTTTCTCAAATGTCAAATTAAACTTCACACTGACCGCATAAACAGCGTTCTTATTTCTGGCAGCTTATGACATAAAAATATAAGTATTTTCCGCTCTTATCTTTCTTTACTTCCACTGGTTCAAATTTCCGTGAAACGTTGAAAATATTTTCTACATTTTCAATTTTATTGACAGATTAGGTATATAATTTGAATTTTATGTATTTTTTCAGCAATTTTTTGTACAGAAAATATCTCGTCAGTTGTCAGAAATATTAGTGAATTTTTTTATGAAAATTTTTAATTTTATATATATATGTATCACACCGATAACTCAAAAAATAATGGGCCGATTTTGATTAAATTTGGGGAATGAATTCCTTTTGTAAATGGTTTGAATAAGTTAGTTATCCAGGAAAATCGGCCCAGGTTTTCCCGGAAAATTTTGTGTTTTTTTTTTCGAAAAAAATTTATATCTCCGGAATTAAGAAAGTAATGGCAACCAAATTTGCTAAGAGGATTTATATCCTTATAGGTAAGTTACCTACCAAAATTTAGCTATGTAGGTCAAAAGAAGTGATAGGCATTTAAAGAAAAATAAATTGGGGTTTTCCTCAAAACGTCAAAGTTGCGATTTAAAACGTCAAAATCGGCAACATTTAGGCAAATAATTTGAATCTAATACCAGCTATGGAAATCAAATGTCTCAAGAAAGATGTTTTACAAACCCTGAAGTCTTAGTTTCAACCGTCATTGTCCTTCATTTTACTAAAATGTTTCCAGAAAATTCATTTCAAATAGACCCTTTCTCTGATGCTTGGCGTAGTCTTAGCCATAGAGTTTATCGTTTAATGGAATATAATTTTTGTCGAATTTTCGCAAAAAATCAATAAACCTCAATATATCCGTTATTATACAAGATATTAAAAAAATTTGTATATATTAATTATAGGGTGTCCTGAGCTACAAATATTTCTACAATCACAGGGTAGCTCATAAGTCGTTCTTTCTTTCTTTTTTTAATCGAACACGCCTTATGTTATTGCTTTTTTGCGGTTTCCATCGAATAATAATGCATGTTTGTAAGAAAAGAAATTCTGGATGCAGCAAGTGCGTTATGGTAGCGAATTTTCATCAAATGCTTCATATTTGAATAGCCCAATTTGCTATTAACCTATAAGGTTGACCAAGAAACGAGGTTTTCCGGGAACACTTTAAGTTTACTTTTGGAAATTTTTGTACATTTTGACACAATAAAGTTATTTTTCTGAAACAAGGCACATTGTTTTTACTATATAGGTTATACTGGTAACCAAAATGATGCCTGCTTTCTTAAAAAGAAAACACACATATTTGCAATTAAAACATTTTAATAAAAATTCACTACCATAACACACTTTTTTTCATTGTTTTCGCATTTTTTTGTCAAATTTCTCTGAAGTGCTACTAACTAATCATTTAATAAGTTATTATAAAAAATGTTAGCGAATTTAGATGCAAATTTGTTTTCTAATTGTCGTGCAAAAATTTTTTTAGGAAAGTTTCGTGTAAAAACCTTTTTGAATTTTTGCAAAACGATTTTTGTATAATATTCGTATAAGGTTACTTAGCTCTTTGTAAAAAAAATGCGAATTTTTGTAAAATAAATTGTTTTCAAATTTTCATCTAAAATTTCTAGTTGTAGTATTTGAGTAAACTTCTTGGATAGGTTCGTTGGCCAGGAAAGTACGACCAGTTTTTTCGTGAAAAATTTAGGTTTATGTTCGAGAAATTTTTATACTTTTTCAAAAAAGTTATTTTGTTAGAAGGTTATACTTACCAGTAGATTTGATGTATTTTATTAACAAAAACATATTTAACATTAAAAACAGTTCTATAAATTTTTGCTACCATAACGAACTTGCTGCGTCCAGACTTTATTCTAATATTGCCGAGATGTAAAATTGTAAAATTAAAGTAATACACAAATAAATAAGTAAGTAGGTGAGTAAGTAAAAGATTCTTCATGGTCTGAAATTCGTTACCAAACAAAATCGAAACTTGGTAGGGTTACATAAAATAAAAGCTCAAAGGACTATAAAAAGGATTTATGAATAAAAATAAACTGATGAAGAATATTAAATAAGAATTATTACCAGTATTAATGCAACAACGACTTTTCAAGATATCATGTTTATTTCAGTATCATGAAAATTTGTGAGCCACCATTAAAGCAAAATCCATCATAAATAATATTCCAATGAGTGTTTCGTGCCTCTGAGTGATACCATTTGTAATCCAACGCTGGGGTGTAATGTTTAAAGTTGGATAAAGTTGTGTAAAGATGGCAAAACATTAGTAGATTATCGTTCAGGTGATATTACGGTCTTGCGACCCCGACCATGAGAATGGTCAGGTGTGTGCGCCCTAACTTTGTTATGGAAACAGAATTACCACTAAAATAGTGATTATTATTAGGGTTATTAGGTATGACCTGGCCATCTTATGTCAGGAGTCATGCGATCAACTTCTGCAGGTGATTTATGGTGTAACTTTAAAAACATCGCACGAAACCACAAATATATAAATTAAAACGCATTAAGTATAGTTCTTAGAAAAGCTTTATATATTTTTTAACTGACAACGTTATATGTAAAAGACACAACAAAACCACTTAGTAAAAACTTTACAAGGGAAACCTTATTGGTCTCACGACAAGTACTTTTAGCGAAATACGGACTAGCAACTTTCTCTCTGGCTTTACATTGCTTATTTTCGTCCCTGTAACCGCCGCTTTACGGCAACACGAGATGGGAGAAAATTGAATTTATTGATACCCATTAATGACAAATGTATGCCATAAAGCAGTGAAACCAGTTACACAGAAAACACTAAGCAATTGTAAAAAAGGAGAAAAGTCTCAACGTATGTATTAGTATGAAAGGCTTACACCAAGTGAGGGCAACAAATATTTGTGAGTAGATTTAGCGAACTAGTTTAGTAGAAATTATTCCCTAGTGACGAGATCGTCAGTCAATTCTGACCAAATTTCTTCTAATGAGCGCGAACTAGGCCCCTTAGGTCAGTTTCGTATTTTATATGTTAAGTGAATTTTCATTAACAAAAACTTACTAATAGAGAGGTAACGATGGTGAAACTTTCGGAATTTTTTAAATGAGCGTGGATTAGGGCCCCTGGTATCCATATCCAAAGTTTGAATATATATATATATATATATATATATATATATATATATATATATATATATATATATATATATATATATATATATATATATATATATATATATATATATATATATATATATATGCATGTATGTATGTATGTTGTCTCAAAAAATACTCAACTGATTTGAACCAGACTTGGCACATATTTCATTGTATAAAGACGGCAGCCGAGTTTGTAAATCACCTATAACGGACATTTCTCCCGCCAAAAATATACAAAAATATTTTTGAAAACGCTCTTTTTTTGAAAGTATTAGAGTAACTAGAATGAGACTTTACATGTGGCTAGGAATGGTATAAATAAACTTATGTTGTGAATTTTAAGTAATTTTGTTCACAAAATTTAGAGTTTTTTTGCAAATTAAAAATAAAATTTGAGACATGCGTTTAAACGACTTAGTGGTTAAAGTTCAATGTCTGGCCGACATAGTAGTTAACTGCCATGCGTAGATTGATTCATACAACAGGCACAAACCATACATCAACGGTAATCAAACCATATAAATAATAGGCATAAAACATACTACCCGAACCAACAATCATGAAATCTCGGCCACAAAGAACTAGAGTCTACTGTTAAAAAAGTAGTGTGTATAACATTTAGTGAACTTCTGGACGAGATAAATCAACTTAAACAGGAAGTGGTTAACTTGAAAGAATCTAACATTGATCTTGTTAGATTACTGAGCGGAAATCTTCCTCAATTTGGTGTTTCGTCTACTAATTTGCAGGTAAATAACAGCATGCAATTAAACGGCGACGGTGAAAGTTTTCTAGACAGGTCAAGTTCATCAACGGAAACCATTATCTCGGTGGTCACTGATAAGCCGGATTCTCATAAATCGGCCGAGACAGCACCAGCAAAAAAACATGTAAGTAAAAATAATGAAACTGGGCCAGAAGATAATATCTGGCAGAAAATAAACAAAAATAAAAACAAACATTCTCGACATATTAATGATCAGAAGGGAAGACCTAGTGAAGTTAAAAAGCAAAACAAAGCTAGCTTGAATTACATCTCTCATGATATAGTCACAGGCTGTGGTACAAACGAGACTACTATACAGGGTGTTGCAGCGACTTCATGGTTTTATGTGGGGCGAATTAAGGGACAGGTGTCTGAAGAGGACATGAATAGTTTTTTCAAAACAAGATGGCCTCTCATCGATATGCGATGTGTCAAGTTAGACAGCAAGGGACAAAACAGCAGTTTTAGGGTTGGTATAAACTCTGAAGCAAAACATACTATTTTAAATGGTTCATTGTGGCCAAGAGGATCATAAAACCCTATAAATTTTTTCGTCGCAGTTATGAGAACACGTCCGAATAGTAGTGACTGAATTGAATGACAACTGTTCCATCAATAATGCCGTACAACAGACAAGCTTAAGACTTCTGCACTTAAATGTTCAGTCTTTGAGCAATAAGATAAACGTTATGGAAAACTTCCTCTCTGAAAAGGATCCATCGTTTTTGTCAGTAAATGAACACTGGATGTATTCGGAGCAATTGGAGGCAGTCTATTTTCCTGACTATAAACTGGTGTTACATGTTTCCAGAACCATTCATTCGCATGGTGGCTGTGCTTTGTTTGCTAAGAGAAACATTAGTGTAGATTGTAGTGAACTTAGCTTTATCAAAAAAATGTCAGTTGAGCTCTCTTTCGAATGCTGTGCTGTTCAGTTTGACGGGAATACGTGTATTGTGTCAATTTATCGATCACCTGTTGGAGATTTTGATTTATTTCTTTTGAAGTCTTCTGAATTGTTAAATAAGATTTGCTTGAAGTATTCCTCGATAGTTATTGCAGCGGACTTAAATGTTGACGCATTGAAAAGCTCCCCGCGTCTCAGTTTATTAAATGATATTTTTGAGTCGTACAACCTGCATTCAGTCGTGGACTCTCCGACAAGGATCACAAAGGTAGGTGGTTCATGTATTGATTATATTTTGACGAATGTTCAGAATTGTGTAGATTGCAGGAATGTTAGTCCTGGCTTCTCGGATCATAATGCTGTTAGTTTTGACTGGCTGCCTCTTGTTAATATAACTAATGGACACAGTAATGTGTTTCAGTTTAAAAGATCATTCTCACAGCTTGCAATTAAACAGTTCAAAAGGCTACTTACTAATATAAATATTTTTTGATGCCGATGGTTTCTGCGAACACACTTCGGTGGATGACGTATTTGAGGTATTCTGGGAACATTTTAAATTTGCGTTTGATGCAGCCTTTCCCGTTAAAAAGGTAAAAACTAGGAGTAACACGGGCCTGCGATATCATCCAAGCGTCAATGTCAGAGTTCAAACTTCGAACCTTAAAGATCTTAATATATTCCGTAAAAAATATAGCAGCGAAGAGCTATAAGATCAGTAGTATAAGACTGAACAAATTAATAAATGATGAAAAGTGAAACTATTTTTCATAATTGGTGTCTAATTCGGATAATAAGCCTAAAGTGCTGTGGAATTTAGTAAATTTAGTAAGAAATAAAAAACCTAAGTTATCTGAAGTTTCCCTCACCCATGATGGTGTTGAAATAAGTGACCCCACGGTTGTGGCTAATATGTTTGCGGATTATTTTTCTACTGCCGTTGCTTCTAAGTTAAACAGTCATTTCCAAAATGGCCTTTCGGATCGTTGTACTGTGTCGGTTAATTTTCCCCAGTCATCAATGTTTGCACGTCCAGTTACTGAGGATGAAGTTAGAAATATTATTCTGGGCT
The DNA here is from genome assembly GCA_964006375.1 of Tillus elongatus. Taxonomy (NCBI): domain Eukaryota; kingdom Metazoa; phylum Arthropoda; class Insecta; order Coleoptera; family Cleridae; genus Tillus; species Tillus elongatus. The sequence goes on along the minus strand of OZ023262.1, from coordinate 255,473,065 downwards.
TAAAAAATAAAAAATAGGCTGGGCTAGATGGCATTCCATCGTTTATTTTTAAGTTGTGTGATGAATTACTGATGCCCCTAACTAAAGTGATTAACCTGTCGTTGCTTCGGGGTGAATTTCCCACACGATTGAAAATTGCTGCTATCATATCTCTGCATAAAGGGGGAGATAAAAACAACATCGAGAATTATAGGCCTATTGCGTTGCTAAGTATTTTCTCCAAAATATTCGAAAAAATAGTTTCGCAAAGAATGCAAGAATACTTGGACGGAAACAACTTAATCTCTAACCGACAGTACGGTTTCCGTAAGGGGCTCTCCGCGGAATCAGCGGTGACTGATTTTGTGCAGGCGACACTGGAAAGGATGTATTTGAAGGAATACACGGTAAGGTTATTTTTTTATCTGTTCCGTGCGTTCTACACGATAAATTCTGGCTTTGTTTGTGACAAACTTCATTATATGGGAATTAGAGGGAATTTGAACAACTGGATTCGGTCATTTCTGTCTAACAGAAAACTTGTTGTTAGGATGGGCGATGCCTTATCAGACTCAAAAGTCCCGCTGCTGTTCCTGCTTTATGTTAACGACTTGCCAAAACATATATCAAATGGATTGGTATTCATGTACGCTGATGATACGTCAGTTTTAGTCTCAGCCTCAAATCTTCCATCTCTCTATAAAAAAATTAATAACGTTTTAAATGAATTCAGCAGCTGGTGTACAAAAAACAATATGATTATTAACTATGACAAGACGCAATTGCTGCATTTCCAAACTAAGTTAAGTCCGCGTGTTGACATCAGTGTTAACTTCAATGGCAGCTCTTTAACTTCTGTTGTCTCCACATCATTTCTGGGAACAATAATTGACAGAGTTTTCTCCTGGTCCACTAATGTTGATGCAGTTTGCTCAAGGCTGAACAGATGTTTTTACATTCTAAAGACTTTAAAGTCCTACCTTAATTTAGATGGCCTGTTGACTGCGTACTACGCTCTTGGCCACTCAGCTATAAATTATAACATAGTGTCGTGGGGTCAGGCGACGGATGCAGCTAGGGTTCTCCTACAACAAAAACGCATTATGCGCCTGATTTTTAACCTTGAGTTTCGGGAATCTTGTAGGGAGGTTTTCAAGAGTAATAAAATTCTGACAGTTGTTGGGGTTTATTTACTGAAGCTAATGTGTTATGTATTTAAGAAGAGAAATAATTTGCCACACAATTACAATTTACATAGCTATAACATTCGCTTTAGAGATAATATATATCTGAATAAACCTAACAATTCATTCTATAAAAAGTCGCCTTTGTATGCGGGTTCTTATTATTTTAATCTGCTGCCTAATCATATTAGGGATTGTCGTACCGTGGCGCAATTCGAGAGAGAGAGCTTAATCAGTATCTGTATTCGCAGTGTTTTTATTCTGTCGATGAGTTCGAAAATCACTTAAGGTCATCATAGTTGTTATGATGTCGAATATATTTAGTCTCTTTGATGTCTTATTTGTTATTTCGTGGTGATATAGTGTGTGACTGTTTGTGTTTATGTGAATATTTTGTACATTATTTTACTTATTGATTCTTATGTTTTATAATTTTATTGACGTGTCTATCTGAAACATTGTATCAGCTCATGACAAATAAATTTATCTATCTATCTATCTATCTATCTATCTATCTATCGATCTATCCCAAATGACAGACGACATGAAATTAAAAATTTGCGAAGTGATTGTTTTTTAACTGGGGGATTCAATCACTTTTTAAAATACACTATATTGGTAGGTTGACTGACTTTTAGACTGAACGTGTAGCATAATATAGTGGAAAATGTAAACAAAATCAAGTCACGTGTCTATTAGAATGATTTTAAAACAGTTTGTTCTTTTTTTTTATCTTACACTTAAACATAAGGCGTCATCTAAAATCGAAACAGTCGTTGAATGTGTTTCAAGCGACAATTATATTAATTCTGTAATTAGTTGTTACATTTATACTCTTTAATATGCCACAGAGAAAAACAAACTAGCAACTGCCGTTCAAGAAATTGCCAAAAAAACTGGAAGAACAATTTTTGATTTTCGACTCTGGCTCATTTATTTGAACTCGCATAGAGAAATAAAAAATACATTTAGCCATTCCCAATTTTCTATCTTGTAGCGAACTCAAAATTTTTCAACAACGTCTCTCCTCCTTTGGGACATCATCAACTTCCTTATTTTTTATAAGCGCCATATTGGATTTTGACATTATAGGCATCTTGTTTTTTTCTGAATTTAACACTGCATAAGATGTTGAGAAATAATTTTCAACCATCGGATTTCACTGTCAACTTGTACCTGAGGTTGGCGGTAGAATTTCAAAACAAATATTTCTGTCATCGGTGATAGCGTTCTTATTCTAAAATGCTTTTCTATAATAAAAAGATTGGTGATATGTTACGTGTTTTAGTAAATTTTCTTTAAAAAATTCAGTAATGTGGAGATCCCGACTTTTGAAATTTGAAAAAATTTCTTCAAATGAGCGCGAACTGAGCCCTTGGAACCCACATCCAGGGTCAGTTTTAATATATATATATATATATATATATATATATATATATATATATATATATATATATATATATATATATATATATATATATATATATATATATATATATATATATATATTTCAAAAAATAAGGGATCGATTCCGATCAAATTTGGTACCTTCTTTATTGAAGTGGCTTGGATAGGTTCGTTATCCATGAAAATCGGCCTAGGTTTCCCGGAAAAAATTATATCTCAGGAAATAACAAAGCGAGGGCAACCAAATTTTGTACGCGTGTTTGTATTATAAATAGTGACCCACGTACCAGGTCTGTACGTTCAAAGACAACTGACATTTAAAGAAAAAAATTGCGGTTTTCCTCAAAACGCCAAAGTCTCGATTTACAATGTGCAACATTTAGGCAAAGAACCTGCAACAAATACCAATTATGTAAAGAAAATGTCTCAAGAAGAGTGTTCTGGAAACCCTTAAGTTTCAGCTTCAACCGTCATTGTCGTCCTTCACTTTACTAAAATATTTAAAAAAAATAGACACTTTCTGTAGTTTTAGTTAAGTTTATGGTTTACCTAACACTATAATTTTTAGCTAATTTTCGTAGAAAAAAGTCGTTTTTGAGGAGACCGCGACTTTTGAATTTTTAAAAAATTTCTTCAAATTAGTGCAAACTAGGCCCCTATAATCCACTTCCGAGTTTAGTTTCTGTTTTTATCTGTTTACATAATTACAGGGTGGCGCATTTCTACGGTAAAGTCCAACATAATTGTTATTATACAAGATGCGACAAAAAATTGTATGCGTTAATTATAGGGTGTCTTGAGCTGCGTCTTATAAAATTATTTTGACAATCACAGGCTGGCCCGAAAGTCGTTGGTGATACCTAAAATTTTTTTGAACACTCTTCATATATCTTATTCAATTTTTGCATTTTTTATCTAAATATGATGCATGTTTGTAAAAAAAAAATCAAGACGCAGTAAGTGCGGTTTTGTAGTGTGTGTGTGTGTGTGTGTTTTGTTTCTTTAACGTCGGCCTGTTTCCGTGACTATGGCCAATCACCGACGCCAGGGAGCAGTTTCACTTCAGTATTCTGGAAATTTTGCCGAACCCCTGCCTTTCTGTAAGGAGGGTAGGGATCTTTAACGTTCCCAACATCGCATGGACACGGAACCATCGGCTTTACGCCCTCTCCAAAGGGCGGAACGTGCAGACATTCAACTTGCTCAAATACAATGCCAGAACCTCGGGTGATGTTAATGTTACAGTTTGTAAAGCTCAATATAATTGTTAATTGTTATTATACAAGATAAAAGAAAACATTGTATACATTAATTATAGGGTGTCTTGAGACGCATCTTATAAAATTATTTTGAAAATCACAGGATTACCCATAAGTACCTAAAATTTTTTTGAACACGCTTATATTATTGCATTTTTGCATTATTTATCAAAATATGATGCACGTTTGTAAGAAAACAATCGAGACGCAGTAAATGCGTTTTGGTAGCGAATTTTCATTAAATGCTTTAACCTAAGGTTCGTTGGCTAGGAAACCAGTTTTGTCGAAAATATTTTAAGTTTATTTTCGGAAAATTTTTGTACATATTGTTAAACAATAAGTTATTTTGATAAAATATTGTACATTATTTCTACTATATAGGTTATACCGGTAACCAAATTGATGCCTTCTTGCATAAAAGAGACATATTTGCTACTAAGAACATGTTTATGAAAATTTACTTCCATAACGCACTTGCTGCGTCCAGACTTTTTCTCACTGATGCACATCGATTAACACAGCAATGCTTCGATTTCCCTGTTTTTCCCATAAGGCTCTGTACAAAAAATGATTAAATATGGCGGCCAGGAATGCATGGCAACACTGTCTTTATATAACCAATGTAGAATGGCCTACCCGCGACGAGTGACGGGTAAATCAAGGAAAAGCAGATTTAGAAGTGAATAGGTTTTTAGCGAATGTAATGTAGAAAAGTCTATTAAGAGTTAGTATGAAAGCAGCGTGCTTAGGTGGTTTGAACACATAGAACGAATGTTTTTTTATATATTTTTTGGATACAGGAGGGGGAAATGCTCATGCAGACCCCATTCACAGCCCCGTTGGTGCCGTGGGATATCGGGGTACTGTGAGACTGTACTCACTAAAACCCCCTCCCTGGGAGTACCGCACCTTAGTCCATACCTCCGTCGGAAAGATTTACACACAATGACTTTTTGGGTATGAATGTTTCCATTCTGTTTTTGCCGCGGGGGTGTTTATCGGGTAAGTATAAGCTTTGGACGCTTATGCTTATGTGGAAGTTGCTCGTCGTAGTCGGTGGCACTACGGAGAAGAGCATTTGGGTGAGAAGCGGCTTTTGCGAACTGAGTTGTGGATAGTTGAGTTATAAACTCAATTATCGAACGCATTTCCAGATCAGAGTGAATTTGACTGTTTCGGACAAACCATGGCGCTCCGGTAACCATTCTCAGAATTTTGTTCTGGATGATTTGAAGGGACTTGATGTGTGTTGCGGCCGAGGTGGCCCATGCAGGTGATGCATAGGTCAAGGCTGGCCGGATAATGACTTTGTACATGAGCAACTTATTGTTCATGGACAGTTTGGAATTTATATTTAGAAGAGGGAGATGAACATCGAGGCTTTCTTTCGGGCGTGATCGACATGGGGGCGCCATGTTAAGTGTTTGTCGATGAAAACCCCGAGGTATTTGGCGGAATCTTTCCAGGGAATTAGACGGTTGTCTAATGAAACATGTTCGTGAGGTGTGTGTCTCCCCTTGGAAAATAGGACGGCTGAACATTTATCGGGATTTATGGCTAGAAGGGATTTCCTATACCATGCTTGCAGCTCGAGTACGGCAATCTGGAGTCGTTCGGTTATTATCCTCGTCTCAGTGGAGCTGCTGAGGATGGTCGTGTCGTCTGCGTACAGTGCGTAAGTCCCGTTTAGGGGGGCTGTCGGAATGTTAGAACGAATGAGTAATGATAGAATGCCAAGTAGAATTTATAGAGAGCACGTAAATGGTTAAGAGAGACCTTAGAAGATCCAGGAAAGCTTGGTCGGATGTAGTGGGGGATTTATTAAAACTGAAAGAAGTCAGAAGTGTATGTAATAGGAGCCTGTCTATGCGGAGATATATGAATGCAGAAGAAGTGAAAAAAGCTTGACAAGACAGAAGTGCTTGGAAAAACATTGTTAATACATAACCTAGACTCTCGTGGTGTGCCTACCCCTTTATGGGAATGAAGTGACAGGTAGTAGCAGTAGTTATTAACTGTGGTCATCTAAATAAATAACTAAGGCTTTTCGAAACATACTACTTCACTATAATAGTTTAACACAAAAATTAACCATACTTTTATCCAATCGACTGCAGTTGAAGAGAAACAAAACAAACAAAAAAAAAAACGAAATCTAGGAAACAATCAATTCCTTACGGTTTATATTACTTGAGTTAACGACCAGGTCGCGAGATTACTGTTTTCATTATAGGTAATAATTTTATGGTGAAGTAAAACATTTTTATGGGCTCGTGATGTAGATGTGAACTCGTAACTCGTGAGACAATATCGAACTGGAACAGGTGATCCTGCGACACGTAAGTCTATTGCGTTGTACTCACTTATTATAAAATTACTTCCCCTAACCCATAAAACACATACACACAAATACATGCATATTTTCATTATATTGTCAATTACTGCGCTTTAGCAAAATTCTTAGAAGAAAAAGTGTTATTGGTTAGACTAATATATATATATATATATATATATATATATATATATATATATATATATATATATATATATATATATATATATATATATATATATATATAAATTACTGAAACTGAAAGCGTTGAACGTGAAAAATTGTTAATTTTAAGAAAGAAATCAATGGATTTTGGTTATACTAGTTTATTAGAACATTTATAAACTCTTGATAATTAATTATTAACCATCGTTCCATAGACACATCGTCAACTGTTAAAAAATAATGCACTGACATTCATATACATATTGGTCTTTTCACCCTTAATCTATATTATTACTAGGTGATAATTTAATACGTAACATAAAATATATTTATACTACCAAGAACTACCGAGACAACTTCTATAGCATCTTTCAGCGCTCATCGCTTTAATTTTTAATACTCTGTATAAATTTTAGAAAAAGTCTGGACGTAGCAAGTGCGTTATGATAGTGAATTTTCATTAAAATGTTTTTAACAATAAATACGAAATCAGGCATCAAATTTTGTTATCAGTATACCTTATATGATAGAAGCAATTACCATATTTCATCAAATGAGCTCTTCGACAAAATGTATAAACAACTTTTTTCATGAAAATCCGTACTTATTTAATGTCCTTCACTTCTGAAGCCAAAATGCAGGCAGTTCTATTTGAAACAATTGAGTTAGGACAGTTTGCTTTTTAAATTAAGTCACTATTTGGGAACGCCCTGTATACGGTATTTCGAATTTTTCATTAAATTAACTCCTTCACAATCTCCTTCTTATTTTCAATAATCCCCTCACCTACCTGTAATTTGCCAACATCTCCTGAAGATGTTCTAACAGTCTCCCAATTTTTTTTAGGGTTTTGTTTACCATCTGCCAATAAATTCATAAAATACGTTTGCTTGGTTATCTCTACAAGATGTTTTAATTTATCTCTATATTTTTTATATTGTGTCAAGTACGTATCATTATCGGGATTTTTAAGCACCATTCCATACAAGTGTTCCTTTGTGATTCTGGACTCTATCAATCCATTTGTGATCCAAGGTTTTCGCTTCCTTTCCCCATGTTTTAACCTCCTGGCAGAGGTTAACTTCCTTATTGCCCCTTTGAGCTTGGCAATAAAAATATTTGTCTTTGATTCCACACCCTCGGAATTGTACACACCACCCCAATCTTTGTCTTTCAGTATACGTAACAACAATTCTTTATTAATGTGTCTTCTATGGGTTGTTAGATTTGGTGACCTCTGTGTACTTCCATCTCCTTCTATGTGAGCCACCACTGGATAGTGGTCTGTAACAGTCGTCCTGATAATGCATCCAGCAGACAAGCATCTTCCACCCTTCAGCAAGTGCGTTATGGTAGTGAATTATCATAAAAGTTTCTCGCTACGCGAGTCGATTTTTCACTTGAAAATGTCTCTGTAGTCATCAGCGTTTTTCCTACATCATCATTGTTGTAAAGGCCAATAAAAATTAAATCTTAATAATGTTGTGACATTGTTGTGGAATTTTTAAATATTAAAGCAGTGAAGTACATTCATGTATTACAGTAGTTATATTAAAAATCATTATCTTTGAACATGCTAGATGTATTCTCACCATAATTAGAACCGCAGACCGGTTTCACTCTAACTACAGCTCGTCAGTGCGGTATACTAATTACAACGAGAATACACATATAGAGTAATGCGGCTATGGTAGCCAGCCTCCTAGAATATTGTGAGATGTACGACAGGGTCGCCAGCACGTTGCGGAACCAGGTATTGCCGCGACAGCTCCAAATAACACAAAATGTTATAAAATAGAGACCACTACTCTCACAATGTTCTGGGAGGCTGGCTACCATAGCCGTATTACTTTTAAGGCGTATTCTTGCTGTAATTAGTATACCGTACTGACGTGCTTTAGTTAAAGTGAAACCGGTCTGCGGTTGTAATTATGGTGAGAATACATCTAGCCTTACATACATTGTCCCCATATTAGGGAAGAAATGGGCCAGCGCTGACAATTTACAAAATTGTACAATCTCTATTTTATAACAATTCGTGTTATTTGGAGCTGTCTTGACAACCTACTAACTGGCTCGGCACCGAGATGGCGACCCTGTCGTACATCTCACAATGCTATTTGAACATTTGAATCTTAGACACCATTTTTGTGTAAAAATCAATGTATCGCCTGTCTTAATTAAGAATAAGTTATCAAGAATGTCATTTCAATGAATTTTGATTAAGAAATTTCACTAATAGGGAGGTATCGATGGAGCGACTTTTCCAAGGTCAGTTAAAAAGTTTATATTATATATATATATATATATATATATATATATATATATATATATATATATATATATATATATATATATATATATATATATATATATACATACATATATACACAACCGATAACTCAAAAAATACTTCACTGATTTGGACCAAATTTGGGAATTACCTTTATTTTGTCAATGGCTTGAATCAGTGCGTTCATCAGATCTTGACACCCAATTTTTCTTAACAAGAAATTAAAAAATATTTTTTAAACGAAATATCTCTCAAATTGTTTAACGAAAATGCACAACTTAAAACAACATGGACAGTCGTTGGGGTGTACCAATTTTCAAGTCTTTTGATCAAAGAAAAATAAAGTCATTCTAAATTAATATTAAAATAATCCTAGAGATCACTTCAGATTCTGTAATGCAATATCTATAATGTTAGACAAAGACAGATGACGTTACCTGTACTGCTATGCTATATAAGTAAATCGCAGATAAAGAACAATGGAAGTTACATTATTGCACCATGTCAGGATGTAGAACATTGAGAGACGTACGACAGGGACGCCATCTCGGTGCGGAACCAGGTAGTATGTCCTCACGGCAGCTCTAGTTCACACAAAATGTTATAGATGGAGACTGTGTACAACGTTTGATACTTTACAACTAACTTTTAATATTAGTATTAGTATATTAGTATATTTATGAGTACATATTTAAAACATGGATATAAATATTGAAAATAAATATTAAACGATGGTTATAAATGAAAATTAAGAGTTAATGACTTAAAATAATACAATTTTGCGTAAAATAGAAAATCAGTATATCATTCAATCATATTCTAAGAGCAGTTTTTAATGTTTCTTAATTGAGCCGCGGCAGGACCCCTTAGACATTATTATTATTGTATAACCGGGGGAAATAACTAATGCATTATGTAGTAATAGTAACAGTAGAGGATTTTTCTAGCTTATCTCCGTGCGGTGGACAATATTTGTTAGGTTCGTTGTGTTAAATTCAGTACCACGGGCGTTAATATTCTTTGCAAGTATAAAGACCTGCTTACAAAATGAGAACGGTACCTGCTGATAGATAAGTTACTAAATCCATCATTTTTATTATCCATGATTTCGCAGGTTAGTTGGTCAATTTTTTTAAATAATAAATAGCACTTTCAAGCGTATTTCTGTATTTCTCATATTGTATATTTCAGACAGTACAGTCTACCGCTTAAAATTAGACATACCTACGTTTGTTAACCACCCGAGCCTATCCAGCTTAATCTACAAGCCGCTTGCCTGTGGTCGACCGGATTTCAGTGTTTGGACAAAAGCTGGGTTCATAGACTCGCGAATTGCGAAATCACCGCGAAACGTATTCCTATTGGCTTATTTAAAATAATATCGTAAAACTGTTGTTTTCTATTAGATTTTATAAATGTGTTTTACTAATTTTTGTGTGCATACAGTTAGAAGTGATTTTCAAACTTATGGCTACTAACATTATCCAAATGTCTTCTCTACTTTTAAGTTTGTGTATCCCCAATGTTAATTAAGGGCCCCCTTTATTATACTTAGTTATCTTATGTTTATATATGTAATACAAAAATACAAAATAAGTGAAACGATAAGTGAATTTATTTACTTTAGTGCTGTATTTGATATTATTTGAAAAAGGCATTATAGGCGACGTTGTAGAATGTAATTTTGATAAATGTACACTTTACTGTACGGAGGGATTTTATTTAAAAAAATCAGAAACATGCCTAGAACCTTCTTTGGATGCACAACCCACAATGCATTTTTTTGCAAACAACCCCCAAGAAAGTTAAGCGACCAAGAATGCATAAGGGTGCTGGGCGGGGAGGAAATATAAGCGGAAAATGTTAAAAAAATATTGAATCGGACTTTTAAAAGATGCGTTTTTCACATTTTGCAGCAATACCTCCTTTAAACCCTGTCTACCCCGCATCGCATCCATATTCGCCCAGGTCCAGTAACTTTCTTGGGGGTTGCTCCCAAGAAATTTTTCTTGTGCTTTATGCTTTTCAGGTAGTTGTATGCATGCACAAGCGGAAGGAGAACCCCCCGCGTTTTTGGGTGAGGAGCAGAAATTCTCTTCGACCTGGGGGTTCTTCTTCCCCCTTTGCATGCATATAATCACTCTGAATGCATGAACTACAGGATTTTTTTTTACGTTCTACTGTATTTTTTGTTGAGTATATTTCCACTTTATCAATTTCTTTGTTTAAGTTTTGTATCCAAATTACTGTATAAATTTTTACAGCCAGAACACACCTATAAAGTAATATGGATATGGTAGCCAGTCTCCTAGAACATTGTGAGATGTACAGCAGGACCGCCATCTCGGTACGGAACCTGGTAGTAAGTTGTCACAACTCCAAATAACACAAAATGTTATAAAATAGAGACTATATACAACCAACAATTTTGTAAATTACCAGCCTTGTCCCAGTTCTTTCCTAATAAAAGGACAATGTTTGTATACATGGGAAACCGGTCTGCGGTTCTAATTATGGTGAGAATACATCTAGCATTACATACATTGTCCCTTTATTAGGCAAGAGATGTATGCTGAAATTTCCATGCTGAATACCACTTTTTGAATCTTGAATCCCTGGAGTCGACTGACTTTAAGTTTAAACCACGTACTAGTTACTGATGTCCACCAATTCGAGGTAAACCAGACCAGGTTCAATGCCTTAGGCCCCACCTACAAATCGGAGCTTCCCCAAGATTGTAGTCCAGGTTTTCCTTTGCTGATCCATTCTAGCCTTCTAATCCGGGCAACAGTTTCCTCCCTGTTAGACCAGCTAGATAGACGTTCGAAGGCCTGAAGGTGGTCGAGAGTAAGGCGCTTATGGACGCCTATTGCTGCTTCAACCTAAGGATAGTGCAGGCCAGGTTTTCTTTTCTTTTCTTTTCTTTTCTTTTCTTTTCTTTTCTTTTCTTTTCTTTTCTTTTCTTTTCTTTTCTTTTCTTTTCTTTTCTTTTCTTTTCTTTTCTTTTCTTTTCTTTTCTTTTCTTTTCTTTTCTTTTCTTTTCTTTTCTTTTCTTTTCTTTTCTTTTCTTTTCTTTTCTTTTCTTTTCTTTTCTTTTCTTTTCTTTTCTTTTCTTTTCTTTTCTTTTCTTTTTTTTTCTTTTCTTTTCTTTTCTTTTCTTTTCGTGTCCCGTCCCGTCCCGTCCCGTCCTGTCCTGTCCTATCCTGATAGTTGACTATGGGTGATTTGATTTGATCTGTTTCCGCATAAAACTCAGCAATTTAGTATACCAGTATTCTTCAGTATAAAACTTTATATTATATATCAACTTGTTATTTTTCCTAAATTTCACTAACGTATATTACGTCAATTATATCAATATTTCAACTATCTTAAATAGCTTCACTATTATTTGCAAATTTCAACAGCAACTTTCAATTAACAATTAAACTTTGTGATTAATCGTTATTTTATAATAAATAGAGAGCCTCGGTGGTTCAGTGGTAAGAACGTGTGCCTCTGAAACGAAGGGTAATGGGTTCGATCCCAGGGTACTCCTTTCATTTTTTAAGTACATACTGTACAATTAACATCAACCGAGGTTGTGGCATTGTATTTGAGCAAGTTGAATCTCTGCACGTTCTGCCCTTCGGAGGGGGCGTAAAGCCGTCGGTCCCGTGTCCATGCGATGTTGGGCACGTTGAAGATCCATACCCTCCTTAAAGAAAGGCAGGGGTTCCGCAAAATTTCCAGGATAGTGAGGTGAAACTGCTCCTTGGCGTCAGTGATTGGCCATAGTCGCGTAAATAGGCCGACGTTAAAGAAATAAAAACACACACATAATAAATAGAATCATTCCAACTGAAATTTCTCATTTTTCATTATACCTAACACTGCATTTCAGTCTGAATATAACATTTGTTTTACAGTATAGTTTTTTGATAAGTTATTATGTAATTTTTAGAGAAAACCTTTCTATTCATTTTCAACAAATGTAAGATAAAGGTTTCATAATATTCCTTTTATAAAAATTATGTGGCGGCCAAGTTATTTTTCTTAAGAGAGCTGTTTTTTTTTAATTAAAGGCAGGTATATACTCCAACTATCACAATTAAACTATTTTAATACACTACGATGCCCACAGTGTTCACCAGACGAAGAGCTGCCGTACGCGAGTGCAAGAGAGGTACCTCGTTATCTTTTTTTTTTTCTTTAAAACTATCTAGCAATAAAAAATTGCATTGAGAAAAAGAGGAACCGTTGCAGTGTGAAGCTTTTCAGTTTATTTTTGTAAAACTTTTGTACTTTTTCAAACACTAAAGTTATTTTGATGAAATATGGTACATGGTTTCTATTATAAAGGGTAAAATACTGTCTGCGAAAATTGATGTCTTTCATTTAAAAAAAAAAGAATATTTCATATTATAAACATTTTTATGAAAACTCGCTATCATAACGCACTTGCTGTGTAAAGACTATTATGCCTTGCCTGATTCACACAACAGTAGTTACTTATGCACTAAATCAAAACTAATTAATCAATCTGTGTCTTAGAAGCTGCTGTTGATCAGGGGCGGGTCCTCAATAAGTGCGCCCGTGCGCGCGCGCTGCCGCCTGCCGTGGAAAAAATAATCTTTTTGCTATGCTATATTTTAATAAATTTCTATTTACTTTTTTACCTCCTGCATTCAACAAACAAAATTAGTATATCGAGGATCGGCAGCCATTAATACAGAATACAGAATCATAATAAGTCATAAGTATAGTGTTAATCGTTGCAGACGTTATATACATCCATATCCATATAAAGCAGTCAGGCGGCGGTGTGTATTTTTCGGCGCTCTCCAGGAAATGCGATACCTCATTGCGAAATGATCACCGATCATCGTCGAAAACGACCGAATAAGCAATCTGTTGTGCGCTATAAAATTACACACTTTTAGTTTGTAGTGGACTTTTGGTAGAGCGTGTGTACCTACTACCTAGTAATTTTCGTCTTCGCGTCGGATTGATTTTTAATAAGATCATTTCGTTGTTGTTTACATGTTTTAACAAGACAATTATTATTATTATTATTATTATTATTATGGCGACTACTTCGGGTTGCTTAATAAGTGGACAAAATTATTGTGATACTCTGATTAATTCAGTGGATAATATTAGAATTTAAAGGTTAACTTCTTAAGGGACTTTTTAATTACTATAACATATAACTAACTAGAGAAAAACTTGGTAAGTAGTTAATAATTATTAAGTTTAGTAAGTAGGTTTTTTTAGTGAATTTTTATTTTAGAAAATTAACTAATAGAGGGGTATCGATGGTGAGACTTTGCAATTTCGATGAAACTCGGTAAGTTATTAATGGTTTGGTTGAGTTCGTTAGTCAGGAAAATCAGACAAGGTTTTCCAGGAAAATTTGGAGTTTTCTTTTGCATTTTTTTTTCTCCGAAAATTACAAAGCTATTTTAATGAAATTAAAAATTAAAGATGCGTTTTCTTGGGAAAGGCCTTACTACGTACCAAAACTTAACATTCTAACTCTATAGAAAATTGAGTTTTTTAAATTTTGAGTTTTCTTTGGAAAAAAAATTTTTCTCCGAAAATTACAAAGCTATTTTAATAACATTTCGCCACCACACACAATTTTTTTTCTCAGAAAATTAGTTATTTAAATGAAATTTGGTGGATATGTTGCCCTGGATAATACCCTACTATACACCAAAATTCAACTTTCTAAGCTTATAGAAAATTAAGTTTTTCAAATTTTGAGTTTTCTCTCAAAAAAAATTTTTTCTCAGAAAATTACAAAGTTATTTTGATGAAATTTGATGGATATATTTCCTTGATAGAGATCTTAGTACATACCAAAATTCAACTTTCTAAGTTTATAAAAAATTAGGTTTTTCAAATTTTGAGTTTTCTTTCGAGAAAAATTATTTTCTCCGAAAATTACAAAGATATGTTGATCAAATTTGGTGGATATGTTGCCCTTAGTAATACCCTACTATACACCAAAATTTAACTTTCTAAGTTTGTAGAAACTTGAGTTATTAAAATTTGAAGCATTTAATAAAAATTCACTACCATAACGCACTTGCTGGGTCCTGAATTTTTTTTCCTGCGCACCCCCAATGCATTAAGGCACGAGCCGCTACTGCTGTATATTGAAGAAATGTTTAACTTATACAGAAATTTTAGCTAGTTTTCGCAATGTTGGGGACACGCGGATGAGGAATAATCATGTCTTCATAAACGTAAACAGTCGAGTATATTTTTAGAAGGTTTATGTATGTAAATACATTTTCATAAGGTATTGTTTGTTTTTGGTGGTAAATAATTTGCTGCGATCAATATTGTTTGATCATTACATCAAACGTTTTGTAATAACGTGTAGCTCCAAGTGACAAATTCAGCAGAACCGGCAAAACAAACAGTTTCTATTCAGATTTTATCAGGCAATGTCAACATGTTCTCCTGTCGATTATAGGGTGGTCATAATAATAATGGAGATGGCAAATAAAACAAATAATGCCTACGTAAATGATAATCGACACATGGATAATTTTATTTGTTCAGTAACTGCCACTGGTATCTACCATGTTTTCTGATTGTTCAGACAGCAGGGTTAACGCTGTTTCGGAATCCACAGAATAAGAAACATTATTTATCTGAATATAACATCGACTACTACAATTTAACATATTTTGTGGACAAAATTTTATTAAAAAGTCAAGTGCTGATAAAGTCACGAAAGTAACCAATTTTATTTCCAAATATTGGATGTATGTAAGCGATGCGCAGGGTTCAATCCTCAATTTTGTTGCTAGTATTGTTAGTCATAAACCTTTTCTTACCCCTCGTCCATCTAATACAACAGTTTGTGGTTAATGGACCCAGTTTTCGAGGCCATCAGGATACAACACACGAACACAAACACACACACACACACACACACTTCCAAATATTAATAAACTAAGATCTATAATCTTTACAGGGTGTAACGTAATGCTATGCAGATATTTCGGGGAGTAAGAGTACTCTGCAAAATAAGAAAAAAAATGGTTAGAAATGCACCATTTTTGATGTACAATATGCCTTGAGATAATTTTTTTAAGTTTGGCACACCTATTGCTTTAAGAACCTCTACAATCAAATGTTAAAATCGTCTGTCGTCATAAACAGGGTCTTGTGTTTTCTTGAGTCATGCAATATTTAATGCTTCTTAACTTTTTTGGAACATCCTGTATGAATTCTGATATCAAGTTTGAATTTCGTCTTCATTTCTTTAGCTTTTTGGACTTTTGCATTACTCCCATATCTCTCAACGTCTTCGATTAATCTGCAACTATAGATGCATATCCAATATTAATGAAAAATAAATTAGTAGGCTGGGTCACCTTATTTGTCAATCTTGCTTGTTGACTTTTTGACGTTTTCGTTAAGTACTTTGTTTCGTTTGATGGTTCCAAATTGGTTTTGAGTTGTTTGGTTATGGTTGAATTTACTTATCAAAAGTATGCAGTAATGCATCTAATCTATGGAAAAGTCAATTGCAATTTTTATGCAGCCGGCAGACTCTATGCGCGTAGATATTCTAATCGAATGCTACCTAACCTAAGGGCGTTCTTAAATGCACATATGCGGCTATGTGAAACTGAAACTCTCAAGAAAATCACTTTTTTAAGGAGAAAATAAAACGCCGTGAACTCCAGAGGTCGATGAAGCAGCCTTGAATAAAGTGGAAAATGACCCTGCTAGGAGTGCAAAAAAATTGCATCAATATTAAATATTTAATTTTTATGCTTGTCTGGACAATTTTGGTAGATAACTTAATTACTACGTCATAAGCATTCAAGCTCTTCTTCCACGTGACTTTCCTCTGCGTTTAAATTTTTGCCAGTGGTTCCTACCAATGTTCGCTTGAAAACACAATTTTATTTAATGGTGGAACAAACTTTTCTAAGAATGCCTTCCAGAATTTCCATAACGAACATTTTTGGACAAAAGACAATCTGCATGTAGCACGTGAAAATAATTTCAGCAGTTTTATGTAAATGTACGCGCCGGCATTATTGGAAATTATTTGATACGACCATTTTTTCTGCCGGCAGGGCTGAATGGGCGTAATTATTATCAATTTCTCAAAGAGAAACTTTCAGTGGTTTTAAAAGAGGTACCAGTTCTTTGCAGAAACCAAATGTGGTTTATGCACGACCAGCCTGAATCAACATTTTAACAACCGTTGGAGAGGTCGAGGGAGACCTCAGCCATGGTCTCTTAGATCCCCAGACGTGAATAGTCTTTTATGAGGATACCTGAAATGGGACCCCAATTGAAACAGCAGGAATTGCGAATATGGGATTTTTCAGAGGGGAATCCTGCATCTCAGCAAGAGAAGGACATTTTCAACAGTTTTATAGTTTTTTTCCCATTTAAATTCACTTTTAATTTAATAAATTTTATTCAATGTTAGGAACTGCTTCACATATTTGACGACTATGATAGCTGATTATTGTTTATCCTTACTCAAACAAAAAAGCCAAATGGACAAAGGGAAAATACTGGGTGCTCCAAAAAAATGTTACGACGCATAAAATAGTACATAAGTCAAGAAAAGATAAGACGCCGTATATGGCGACCAACGGTTTTGACATTTTATTGTAGAGGCCCTCAAAATAGCTCTACCAAATTTCAACAATTTACCTCAAGGCATACGAGAGAAAAACGCAAAATATTATAAAAAAATGTCACCATGTATATAAAAAATGACGCGTTTTTGACTATGGGTCATCTTTTTTTTTCTTATTTTGCAGAGATATTTGCAGATACTATCACCTCCTGATTTATATGCATGACGTTTTGTTACACCCTGTATACAGAGTATATTATTAAAAAACTAATCATATTTACACAGTCTGAGACAGCCAAATGAAATAAATTCGGTCTCTCAATTATTGTGTATATTTATAAAAAATTCAGAAACACTCCAATTTTAAATTTAAAAATGTCATCATGCGGCGTAAAAACTTCACACTTACATTCAACCTTCTTCAAGTGACAGTTGCAACCACGATTTTTTTATATAGGAAGTAGCGGCTTGTGACAATTGAAAGGTCTCTTCATTATTTTTTCAAAGGTTATGGTTATGATATTTATTGCAAAAATTTACAGTAAAAAATTAAATTCACCTGATTGACGAACTTCACTAGAACACACTAAAATAGTGCTGCAAAATTAATCATAACTTCCACATAGCTGTGATAATCTACTCTCCTCAGACAGACATTCTCATAAATTGAATTTAGGGTCCATGACTTAATCACAAAGAAACTAATTCATATTCCTGTAACTTCTAAAACGTTATATTACTCGAAAAAAATATCAATTTTCACCAAACCACCCCTAATTTATCCTGCCCCCTGAAGCGATCTTACCCAAAAACAATTCGAAGCGTTCCTTTGTCGGGTGCTAACTGGATACCAAATTTGAAGATGATATCTAAATTCTTCGAAAGTTATTGCGGCTACTAACAGACAGGCATACAGGCCGACCGACCGACAGACAAAAAAATGTGTTCCAGAATCATGTCATCCTCCATTCATTTCCTACCCCTAGAGCTATTTTGCCCAAAAACAATTCGAATCGTTCGTTTGTCTGGTGCTGTGTACCAAATTTGAAGAAGATATCTCAATTCGTTCTAAAGTTATCGTACTAACAGACAGACATCCAGACATACAGCCTGACAGACCGACAGACCGACAGACCAACAGGCTGACAGACCGACAGAGCCGCACAGTGACAAACCGACAGGCACAAAAAAAAAATTACGACGTTTAAGCGAAAAAAAAGTTGAAATTTTTGTCTCTAATGCCATATTTCTACACGTAATGAAGATGTGGAAGTAAAATTAATAATTAATCGCGTGTCATTTTTGTGAAAGGAAGCAAAACAATTTCAGTGCCCTTCTTGGGCGGTATTAATTAAAAAGAAGACATTAAAAGTTATAACATTCTTCATAGTTGAAAATTTTAGTTTTGTTCAAAACACCTTAGCAATTTGCTGTGTAATTCCAACCGCATGATAGTAGTTGTCCGTTATAATTTGCAAAAATGGTTTATTTAACAAAAATACATAAATAACAATTCTACAGATTGTTGATTACGGAAATAAAACACGATCACAGATCGGAGTTGCTCGCCCCTTCCAAGAAAAAATTTCCGATATGCCACCTATGGTTTATTTAACAAAAATACATAAATAACAATTCTACAGATTGTTGATTACGGAAATAAAACACGATCACAGATCGGAGTTGCTCGCCCCTTCCAAGAAAAAATTTCCGATATGCCACCTATATAGTTTATAGTTTACTCATATTATATTAATTACACAACGTGCTTTACAAGTAAGCCAATGCTTGTGCTTGTAACAATTTTGCACAATTTTGTTTTATAGGGTTTTTAAGATGTAGATGCCACACATTTTCCTTGATTTATTACTGCATAAATTTGCTTAAAGTTGGATTATTTTCCATCTTACTCCATCGTCAGCATTTAAGCCACCACTATGGTTTGTATTCGACATTTCTTGCAACAAGGTATAACTAGTAAAATTAAAAACAATTTCGAGAGCTTGGGCATCTAAGGCAAATATAAAAAAAAAATTCGAATGCACTGAGTAATGGTACCAAATTGGTTGTAATGCTTAATTTGAGAAAAACCTAGATACTTCGAGTCGCCAAGCAGCCACAACATTGGATGTTACCCTTCATCGATTATTCGAATATTAAAAGAAAAGAAAATGCATTCCTATAAATTGATACAAAAACAGTAAAAAAAGCTCATGGCGCGCCTATAGCAGTAGATACCGATCTAGGAGAGGTGTGGCAAAAAAATAAGAAAACTATGCAATAACGAAAATAGGTTTAAGCTACCAACTATTATTGGCCCGATCTGTAACAGCCTCATAATTGAAGACGAAGATATCGCGGAAAAATGTGCAAAAATCTTTTACGAAAAATCGAGCAACAACACCAGAGAACTCGTCCAATACAGAAAATAACTAGGAAACGCACCAATAGTAATAAACGAATATCAAGAGCATTCTATAAATGCTGCAATAACCATCGATGAATTAAAGTACGCTGTCACCAGCTCAAAAAATCTGCTACTGGACCAGACAATATCCCAACAATCTGTCTCAAACATCTCTTTAGAGTACTTACTCCAGCTCTACATATAGTCCATCAGGTGTTCACAGATCAGTTGCTACAATCTATTTTATCTCATTTTATTCAGAATTATTTGTCCTGTCTTTTTGCATATTTATGTAATTTGTATTGTGTTGTAAGTATTGTTGTACAACAATAAATATTATTATTATTATAATAATGCCGATCCCTAAACAAAGAGAATCAAAAACCGACCCACTATCATACAGACCAATATCGCTGCCATGTGCACTCTGCACAATCCTGGAAAAAAATCATAAACAACAGGCTAATGTGGGACTTAAATCATAACAATCTACCATCATAATTTCAAGCACAGTTCAAACAAGGCCGATCTACCATAGATAATACAGCTCTTCTGCAAAATGAAATACAGAATGATTTTTAACGGGACGGGAACTAGGAGCCATATTTTTCGATATGGAAGAGGCATTTGACACAACATCGAGGCATCTTATAACACAAAGACTAATTGATTGGTAATTAAACGGCAACATTCTGAACTTGCTAAACAGACGAAGATGCAAAGTAAGGGTAAACACCACAGCACAACTAGTCCAAGAAACACTTAAGGATTTAGGACAATGGGCAAGATACACAGGTTACAAATTCTTAGCAGAGAAAACTAAATATATGTTGTTCAGTCGAAAGCGCAACCAGAAAATTGTACCTGGCCTTATACTAAACAGTGCAACGCTTTCCAGAGTAGACTATCATAAATTCCTTCCACACATAACAAGGTGTTTGGGACTCAGGTGAGTGTCAGTGGTAGTAATAACACAAATTCCTCTCATTCAGCGCCCAGAAAAGTCTTAATCCACCTCGGAAAAGTATCACTAAACACCAAAAAAGAAGCGATTGATAAACATCTTCAAGATACTTTTAACCGTCGAGATTTCATAGATGTACTTTGTAAAGTGCGCGACGCAAAGAGTCAATCCTTCAAAATCGAAGCAGACTACTCGTTACTAAACGTACTCTACGATGGAGCTAACTGGCCAGAGGGAGAATCTGTGAGTCGTTATCGGTTATTTCGATTGACAAAGTTCGGTCAGTTCGAATAGACATTAGACAAAAGAACGTTTATTATCATTAGTAAACCTAAATATACAGTGTGTCAAAAATAAAATTGCTTAATTAGAACTCGACCTTAATCGGCTGTATACTGACATGGCTTGCATTACCGAACACTGGGTAATACAGAAAACATTACTAATAATATTGTAATAAAAATTGTTTGTGTAGCGGATAGATTCTGTCGTAAAGATGGCATACATGGGGGTGTACCAATATTAGAAATGGTCTAAAACCGATGATAATAATAATAATAATAATACCAGATAAAAAAACCCTTACGCGAGAAAAAGATGCTATTGAAATCCATAGGCAAGGATTGGTGGTATTGTCAATTTATAGACCACCTGCCAGAAATTTTGAAGTGTTTCTAGAAAAGCTGGAGGAGGCATTACAAGTACTAACTAGGTCATGCAAACACAAACGAATGATAATATCGGGAGATTTTAAGGTACATTTTCTAAATGATGAGAAAAGATGCAGACAACTGAAAAATATATGTGCAACATACAATCTGGTTGAAATTATGAAAAAACCTTCAAGAATAACAGAACGTGTATAGATAACATATTTTGTAATTTTAAAACAGTTAAACAACTTTTGCATCTTGGTGACCATTGTGCACAAATTGTGAACATACTAGGTGCCAAAGAACACATTTCACAATATAAAGTAAAAAAGACAAGAACAAATAACACCAGAGAGAATTAAACAAGTGAAAGAAGACCTAATCTCAATTGATTGGATCCAACATCTCCAAAATTATCAGCAGAAGATTCATTCACAGCTTTTTTTTGGGGTTTTTCAATCCTCATTTTAGGAATGTTGCCCGGAAATAGAAAAAAATTAAAAAGACTTGACAACAGAAATAATACAGACGAGGTAAAGTGTATGAGAAGAACACTGGATGCCTTGAGTACAAAATACGGGGTGCGAATATAAAATATCATCTCAAACATATAAAGAATACAAAGATCGATACAACAGGGGAGTAAATGCTGCCAAGAGAAATTATAGCGAAAACATAATTAGGGACGCAAAGAACAAATCGAAAGCTATCTGGACGGTCATAAACAGAGAAACTGGAAAATAAGACCACGTAGATAGGGACATGCTTAACAATTTTTTTGCGGACGTTGGAAAAAATATAAATTCAACGTTTACTACACAAGATGGGTTGGCTATTAGGACTCTAGCAAAGACCCGAAAAATGAGTGTATCCTCTGCATTTTTTAGCCTTACTTGCGAAAGGGAAGTTAGAGAAGCCATCGGTAAGATGAAGAGCAAAACACTAAGGACATATATGGAATGTGGACTTCTTCCCTAAAAGATCTGGAAGAAGAATAGTGACACTATTTACATTAATTATTAATAAATGCCTTATGGAGGGTTATTTTCCTAAGCAAGTTAAGCGAGCAAGAATAATCCCCACACATAAACGAGGAGACAAGAAGCATCCAGGTAATTACAGGCTACTGGAAATTTTGCCAGCATTGGCAAAACTTTTTGAGGAAATTCTGTAGGTGAAGCTGATTAACTACTTTGAAGGGAAACAAATGTTCAGCAGCAGTCAATATGGCTGCCGAAGTAAACGCTCGACAACAACAACTCTTATCGAACTCGTAAATCAAATTATGCAATCAAAAGATAGCAACGAGCAAGCTGAAATAATATCAACTGACTTATCAAAGGCGTTTGACTAGATCAGTCAAGATATTTTAATAAAAAAGTTGGAATATTACGGAGTAAGAGGAACACAACTAAAAATAATTAAATTCTACCTTCAGGACACACAACAAGTGGTGTTTTTGGATGAACATTTTTCAGATGAAGTCTCAGTTTTAGATAGGGTGCCGCAAGGGTCTATATTGGGACCCATTCTGTTTCTCGTGTATGTTAATGATTTAGATATACCATGTGAGACAGTTTCCACCTATCCCTATGCAGGTGATGCATCATTTCTAATTACAGCGGCTCAAGAATCCGACTTGAAGCACGTAAGAGAGAAAACGTTGGAAGCGTCAAAATAGTGGTTCGACAGTAATAAGCTTATGTTAAGTAGTGATAAAACGCAACACTTAAGCTTTGAGGAAACATATGAGTTACAACGTATTGAATTTTTAGGCATGGAAATTGACAATAGACTCACTTGGAGCATCCACATTATGGATGTAATAAAAAGTTGTCGACTACATACATACATACAGTCAGAACAGGAAAACAGTACCGAGGAGATAGCAAAGACAGCATACTTTGCACACTGTCACAGCGTGCTCACATACGGAGTACTTTATTGGAGTAATTCATTTGGTGCAAGTGATGTCTTTTTAATGCGGAAGAGGGCTGTGCGGTTATTGGCGGGTTTAAAATCAACTGAAAGCTGTAGAAAAACATTCGAAGTTGAGGGAATACTTACACTCCCGGCACTCTACATATTACAATGTGTTAGATATGTACACGATAATTTAAATAAATTTCCAATGAACAATCAGGAACACAGTTTTGATACCCGAAATAAAAATAATCTGAGAACACCTTATCATAGGCTTACACAAATACAACAAGGAGTTTAGTATTTGGGTTCCAAGCTGTATAATAATTAACCGGCTGAACTAAAGGGTAAACGGACGTTACAGTTCCACAAGCCAGTAAAACGTATTCTCCTAAAAACACCAATCTATAACAGAAATCATCATAATTTTTTTTCTTCAATTTTGGTCTTAAAGCTGTTTGTGAATAATTATATATATATATATATATATATATATATATATATATATATATATATATATATATATATATATATATTGAAATTTCAACAACACACCACGAGGGCTTACAGCCTAAATACTATCGTACCGTGGGTGTTGACAAGGAGGAAAGAGGCAGCTTGTTCATTCTGGACTTGAAGGTTTGGAGGTTCGGAGGAGAAGGAAAAACATGTGCCGGCAAGGAGTTCCACAACTTGGAAGTCCTCGGGACAAAAGAGCGGGCATAACAAGATGTTCTAAGTCTGGTGACCTGGACAGTAAAAGGGTGCATTCGCTCTGTTCCCCTGGTAGATCTGTTAGGGGCAGCAGGTGGGGGAACTATGGAGCAGTGCCCGTGCAGATATCTATAAAAGAGAGAGAGGTCACCAACGGCACGTCGGTGGGCAAGGGATGGCAGCCTTTGGGTGAGGGTAGGGTCACCGATAAGACGTATAGCTCTCTTTTGAATGGAGTCCAGAATAGCTAGTGTCGAAGCGGCAGCGGCACCACAGATGTGGGAGCAGTATTCGAGGTTTGGCCTTATTTGTGAAGTATATAAGGTATAAAGTTTAGCTGGTGAAAAATATTTGCGAGCCCGGAAGAGGAAACCTAATTTCTTAGCAGCCGCTTCTGCAATTGATGTGACATGTTGGTGCCAATTAATATTTCGATCCACAGAAATGCGAACAAGATAAAAGGACTCATTACTTTGAATAACTTGGTTGTTCATTGTGATAGGTCTAGGGCTGGTGTATCTCTTGTGAGAAAGAAAGCAAGACTTAGTTTTGGTGGGGTTAAATTGTAAAAGATTTCTACTTCCCCAGTCTAATATTTTTTGGAGATCCACGGAGACAGAACCCTCCATGAGTCTGCGATCCTCATCTAATTGGGCTAAAGAGACAGGCTTAGAATATTGTATATTTGAATGGAGGGTGCTGTCGTCCGCGTAGCTGTGAACTGGGTTCGATGTGCTATAGAGGAGGTCATTGATGTGGAGAAGAAACAAAGTAGGGGCTAAAGCTGAACCTTGAGGAACTCCTGCATTAATTGGATACAGTTTAGAGGAATGGCCATCCACAACAACAGATATGTTCCTGTTGGAGAGGAAATTCGCTGTCCAGGTACAAAGTTTTGGTGGTAGGCCATAGGCCGGACGTTTATTAAGCAGCGCTGCGTGCCAGACCTGGTCGAATGCTTTTGATATGTCTAGAACAACAATCTGGGATTCACCGTGTTGTTCCATGGACTTGTTCCAAGAATGGGTGACAAAGGAAAGGAGGTCGGCAGTCGATCTGCGCTGACGGAATCCATACTGCCTGTCGTGGATTAGACTGTGTTTTTCAAGAAATTTTTGTAATTCGGTGTTTATATACTTTTCCATCACTTTAGATATGACTGAAAGGAGAGAAATAGGCCTGTAGTTGCTAGGAAGCGCTTTGGATCCTTTCTTGGGGATGGGTTGTACTCGATCAGTTTTCCAGTTACTAGGGAATATGCCTTTATTATAAGATATCTGAAACAGACGAGTCAGGACAGGAGCAAGCTCTGGTGCGCATTTTTTGAGAACAATTGCTGGGATCTCGTCAAGGCCAGAGGCTTTCCTGGTATTAAGAGAAGAGAGCATCTTTCGTACCTTTTTAGTTTTGAAAATTATATCCGTCATTTTATGCGCGACATTGGGGACTGTTCAACAGGGTTGAGAGTAGAATTGCCGGCGAACAACGAAGCAAAAAGTTCAGCCTTGCCCAGGGCGGTAGAAACAATTTAATTCCCTGAGACAAGAGGTGGGAACGTGCTTTTGCATAAATTATTCCCAATAGATTTAGCAAGAGTCCAGAAGGGTTTGCCGCCGTTGGAGCTTAAGAGGACTTTGTTTTTGATGTGGTTATTAAACGACTTTTTTGCCTCAGAAAGAATGCGGGCATAGCGGTTTCTTGCGTCGTTAAATGCTTGACGATTTTCTTGACTGGGATTGTGTAGAAGCGTTTTGTGAGCTTTGACCATTTCAAGTCTGGCCTTGTCACAGGATTTAGAGAACCAGGGCTTTTGAGTGGCTGAAGAGGTTTTCTGTGTACGTGGGATAAATAATTCCATGCCAGCTTGGATAATTTCGGTGACGTTTTGTGAGATATCAGAGGGGTCAGGATGAGAGAAACAGACAGACGCCCACGGAAATGAGGAAAACTAATCCCGCATTTCGTCCCAGTTTGCGGAGATGTAGTGCCAAACGATACGTGTGTGTGATGACTGTGTGACCTCAGGTTGCATTGCGCATGAAGCAGTGACCATGCCGTGGTCTGAGCGACCAAGGGGGCGGTGACTGATATCTTATAGCATTCAGGTTGTGTAGTAAGAAGGAGATCCAAGGGATTTGAGCTGTGTGTTGGGATACAAGGAAAGTAATTAGATTGCTGAACCATATTGGCTGAAGAATTGCTGACTGCAAGGGCCTCCGCTGCTCTCCCTTGTGGATCGGTTTTTGAAGATCCTACCATTCCTTATTATGGACATTGAAGTCACCCAGAATAGTGACCTCGGAGGAAGGATATTCGGAAATCAGATGGTCGGTTTTTTCAGAAAGGTAGTCAAAGAGCTGGACAAAGTTGTTGTCGGGAGGTGACCGGTAAATGCAAGAGATTAATTTAGTTGCAGCCCTGAGAGAGAGTTTTATCCATAGTATGTCTTTTCTGCCAGCTTCTAAATTGGGGAGTCTGGTGCAGGGTAGATTGCTACGGACGTATGCGCACACGCCTCCATGCAATCTAAAGGAAGTAAGCTCATACCCCGGGAAATTAAGGTGAATTAAGGTGATTAGTGGCTGTTTGGGGACTGATTTGGGTTTCGGTGAGGAAGAGGAGTTGGGGCCTGTTAGCCTGGAGGAAATGATGGACGGAGTTCAGGTTAGAATTTAGGCCACATATATTCGAAAAGGATATGTTAAATCTTGATGTTAGCGCCCCCTGTACACCCCTCTCCCGGAGATCCGAATGGAGGGGTATTTTGCCTCCGGAATATTTTGTACAAGGAGGAGCCATCATCATTTTTGCTTATAAGGGAAACCGACTCATACACCAGAACCGAAAACGTCCGTTGGGACTTCACCGACCCCTTAATGTATGGGGTGGTACCTCCTCGGGCGTGAAAAAATCCTTTACTATTACGTAAAGGAAAATTCCACTACCACCTGCTATGGTCAAATATTTTGGCAACTGTGTAAATAGCTTAAAGAGGTTCGTTAGCCAGGAATATTTGACCTGTTTTTCTGGAAATTTTAAAGTGTATTTTCGGAATTTTTTTTTACTTTTTGAAACAACAAAGCTATTTTAATGAAATATAGTACATTATTAGTACTATATAGGTTATACTATCAACCAAATGTCCTTCTTGTAAAAACAAGACATGTTTTCCATTAAAAACATTTTTACGAAAATTCGCTACCATAACGCATTTGCTGCGTCCCGAACTTTTTTATAAATATGTAGGCACAATAATTGCGATACTGAATTTATTCCATTTGGCTGTTCCACTGTATGTAACAGCCTGGTCCACAAATTCCCTCACCCAACAAAGATCGAAGATTTGCGCCTCTTTCACTGAGTCTTTCATCGGTACTTGACACTACTTCTCCAAACAAGATATGGAGTAAAATCTTCCCGTGTGGAAAAAACCTTTAGGTAGAACATAATTATCAGAAAACATGTCGCATTTCATAAAACAATATAATTAATAAGATCCAATAAGACTACAATATCTAATTATTTACCAACATTTCAAATAGTCCTAAGAAAACATGTCGTTAAATAAAACAACGAGTAATCCTCATAATAAAACACAATGTCTTGCAATCATAGCAGGTGTAGTCATCATTTCATAAATAAGTAACGAGTAGATTTGTTTGAATAATTTCTTTGAAACGTTTTATTTGTAATTAACAGTCATGGTTAAAGGGGTTGATTGAGGTTTAAAAATCTTGCTCCTAGGATAATACCCGATAAGAACATCGACAAAAGGAATATTTAATTGTAAAAAATGCTATGACATGGCGATGTTTTGTAATTATGCAGTATAATTGATACTGGCGGTGATCTTTGTAATTCACAGAGGTTGGCGCAGGGTCTAAGCGGTGGTAATATTACAGGGTGATGTGTAATTCATTGTTAGCGTGTTAACATGTATACTCATAGTGCCATCATATAAGGGATGTATTAGCCGAAAAGATATAGCCGGTTAATTTTCATAAAATTTCGACCATCGTCACAACACCGTCATTGCAATTTATCATTATCTTCAGGGAACACACAAAAAAGCAGAATCACCCCAAAAACGCTAGATGTGTCACAACACATTCCTCTAAACTGTATCCAATTAATGCAGGAACCCTCAAGGTTCAGCTTTAGCCCATACTTTGTTTCTTCTCCACATCAATGACCTCCTCTCTAGCATATCCAACCCAGTCCACAGTTACGCGGACGACAGCACCCTCCACTCAAATATACAATATTCTAAGCCTGTCTCTTTAGCCCAATTAGATGAGGATCTCAGACTCATGGAGGGTTCTGTCTCTGTGGATCTCCAAAACATATTAGACTGGGGAAGTAGAAATATTGTACAATTCAACCCCACCAAAACTAAGTATTGCTTTCTATCTCATAAGAGATACACCAGCCCTAGACCCATCACAACTAACAACCAAATTATTCAAAGTAATGAGTCCTTTTCACTTGCTGGCATTTCTGTGGATCGAAATCTAAATTAGCACCAGCATGTCACATCAATTGCAGAAGCGGCTGTTGAGAAATTAGGTTTCCTCTTCTGGGCTCGCAAATACTTTTCGGCAGCTAACCTCTATACCTTATACACTTCACAAATAAGGCCAAACCTCGAATACTCCTCCCACATCTGAGGGGCTGCAGCCGCTTCTACACTCGCTATCCTGGACTCCATTCAGAAGAGAGATATACATCGGTGACCCTACCCTCACACAAAGGCTGCCACCTCTTGCTCACCGACGTGCCGTTGGTGACCTCTCTCTCTCTCTCTCTCTCTCTCTCTCTCTCTCTCTTTTATAGATATCTGCACAGGCACTGCTCAGAGGCGCTTTCTTCCATAGTTCCTCCACCTGATGTCCCCAACAGATCTACCAGGGTAACAGAGCGAATGCACCGTTTTACTGTCCAGGTCACCAGACATAGGACATCTTGTT
The DNA here is from genome assembly GCA_964006375.1 of Tillus elongatus. Classification (NCBI taxonomy): domain Eukaryota; kingdom Metazoa; phylum Arthropoda; class Insecta; order Coleoptera; family Cleridae; genus Tillus; species Tillus elongatus. Next base: position 255,444,210 of record OZ023262.1, on the reverse strand, counting down.
ATGACCGCTCTTTTGTCCCGAGGACTTCCAAGTTGTTCAACTCCAGAATTAACAAGTTGCCTCTCTCTCCCTTGTCGACACCCACGGTACGATAGAATTTAGGCTGTAAGCCCTCGTGATGTGTTGAAATATATTTAAAAAAAAACGAAAGTGTCTTCATCGTTATCGAGATACGTATCTGGCGCATAACTCTCTATTATCATTTAATGGTTTTTGCGGTAAATCTGCTTTTTGTTTCAGTTCCCACCACTGTGTCTAACATCGGTCTTCCAAGGAACGACTCAAGCATGTAGCATGCCAGAAGAGCCCATCCTAAAAGTAGGCTAAAAAGAAGAAGTGTTACAGTCATACAGCAATTATCACGTCCATTTGGATCTCCAGGAGAGGGGTATACAGGGGGCGCCAGCATCAAGATTGAACATATCTCTCTCGAATATATTTGGCCTAAATTCTAACCTGAACTCCGTGCACCATTTCCTCCAGGCTAATAGGCCCCAACTTCTCTTCCTCACCGAAATTAAAATCAGTGCCAAAACAGCCACTAATCACCTTAATTTTCCGGGGTATGAGCTCCTTACTTGCTTTAGATTACATGGATGCGTGTGCGCGTACGTCCGTAGCAATCTACCCTGCACCAGACTCCCCAATTTAGAAGCTAAAAGAAAATACATACTATGGATAAAACTCTCTCTCTCTCTCTCAGGGCTGCAACTAAATTCATCTGTTGTATTTACCGGTCACCTTCTGACAACAAGTTTGTCCAGCTCTTTGACTACCTTTCTGTAAAAACCGACCAGCTGATTTCCGAATATCCTTCCTCCGAGGTCACTATTCTTGGTGACTTCAATGTCCATAATAAGGAATGACTAGGATCTTCAAAAACCGATCCACAAGGGAGAGCAGCAGAGGCCTTTGCAGTTAGCAATCCTTTAGCCAATATGGTTCAGCAACCTACTTACTTTCCTCACATCCCAACACACAGCTCAAATCCCTTGGATCTCCTTCTTACTACAAAACCTGAATGCTATAAGATATCAGTCACCGCCCCCCCTTGGTCGCTCAGACCACGGCATGGTCACTGCTTCCTGTGAAATGCAACCCAAGGTCACAGAGTCATCACACCCACGTATCGTTTGGCACTACAACTCCGCGAACTGGGACGAATAGCGAGATTACTTTTTATCATTTCCATGGGCGTCTCTCATCTTCTCTCATCCTGACCCCTCTGATATCTCACAAAACGTCACCGAAATTATCCAAGCTGGCATGGAATTATTTATTCCACGTACACAGAAAACCTCTTCAGCCACTCAAAAGCCGTGGTTCTCTAAATCCTGTGACAAGGCCAGACTTGAAAATGTCAAAGCTCACAAAAAGCTTCTACACAATCCCAGTCAAGAAAATCATCAAGCATTTAACGACGCAAGAAACCGCTATATCCGCATTCTTTCTGAGGCAAAAAACTCGTTTAATAACCACATCAAAAACAAAGCCTCTTAATCTCCAGCGGCAGCAAACCCTTCTGGACTCTTGCTAAATCTATTGGGAATAATTTCTGCAAGAGCACGTTCCCACATCTTGTCTCAGGGGATGAAATTGTTTCTACCGCCCTGGGCAAGGCTGAACTTTTTGCCTCGTTGTTCGCCGGCAATTTTACTCTCAACCCACCTCCAAATGTTCAATCACGAACAGTCCCCAATGTCGCGCATAAAATGACGGACATCACTTTCAAAACTAAAAAGGTACGAAAGATGCTGTCTTCTCTTAATACCAGGAAAGCCTCTGGCCTTGACGAGATCCCAGTAATCGTTCTCAAAAAATGCGCACTAGAACTTGCTCCTGTCTTGACTCGTCTGTTTCAGACATCTTACAATAGAGGCATATTTCCTAGTAACTGGAAAACTGCTCGAGTACAACCCGTCCCCAAGAAAGGATCAAAAGTGCTTCCTAGCAACTACATGCCTATTTCTCTCCTTTTAGTAGTCTCTCAAGTGATGGAAAAGTATATAAGCACCGAATTACTAAAATTTATTGAAACACACAGTCTAATCCACGACAGGCAGTATGGATTCCGTCAGCGCAGGTCAACTGCCGACCTCCTTTCCTTTGTCGCCCATTCTTTGAATAAGTCTATGGAACTACACGGTGAATCCCAGATTGTCGCTCTAGACATATCCAAAGCATTCGACCAGGTCTGGCACGCAGCGCTGCTTAATAAACTACCGGCCTATGGCCTACCACCAAAACTCTGTACGTGGACAGCAAATTTCCTCTCCAACTGGAGCATTTCTGTTGTCGTGGATGGCAATTCATGCAGGACTTCCTCTGGAACTTTGGTTCAGCATTAGCCCCTACTTTGTTTCTTCTCCACATCAATGACCTCCTATCTAGCACATCCAACCCAGTTCACAGTTACGCGGACGACAGCACCGTCCACTCAAATATACAATATTCTAAGCTTGTCTCTTTAGCCCAATTAGATGAGGATCGCAGACTCATGGAGGATTCTATCTCCGTGGATCTCCAAAAAATATTATACTGGGGAAGTAGAGATCTTTACAATTCAACCCCACCAAATTACAGTTTTGCTTTCTTTCTCAAAAGAGATACACCAGCCGTAGACCCATCACAATAAACAACCAAGTTATTCAAAGTAATGTTTTCACTTGTTGGCATTTCTGTGGATTGAAATCTGAATTGGCACCAACATTTCACATCAATTGCAGAAGCGGCTGCTAAGAAATTAGGTTTCCTCTTCCGAGCTCGCAAATACATTTCACCGGCTAATCTATACCTTATCTACTTCACAAATAAGAACAAACCTCGAATACTGCTCCCACATCTGGGGTGCTGCTGCCGCTTCTACACTGGCTATCCTGGACTCCATTCAGAAGAGAGCTATACGTCTCATCGGTAACCCTACCCTCACCCAAAAGGCTGCCATCCCTTGCCCACCGTTGGTGACCTCTCTAGCTTTTATAGATATCTGCCCGGGCACTGCTCAGAGGAGTTTTCTTCCATAGTTCCTCCACCTGCTGCCCCCAACAGATCTACCAGGGGAACACAGCGAATGCACCCTTTTACTGTCCAGGTCACTACACATAGAACATCTTGTTATGCCCCCTCTTTTGTCCCGAGGACTTCCAAGTTGTGGAATTCTTGCTGTCACATGTTTTTCCTTCTCCCCCGAACCTCCAAACCTACAAGTCCAGAATTAACAAGTTGCCTCTTTCCTCCTTGTCGCTACCCACGGTATGATAGTATTTAGGCTGTAAGCCCTCGTGGTGTGTTGTTGAAAAAAAAATAGTTACTGCTGCATGAGCGTACAACGCGAAGAATCCCAGCTTTTATCCCCAAGCAAGCACTCAATAAAAAAGGATTTCCTAAAGTGATATAATGATGAGGATGGTCAAGAAATTCAAATAAAAAATTTCAAAATGAGCAACTTACCTTAGTTTATTAGTGAATTTTCATTAAGAAAAATTCCCTAATAAAGAGGTTGAAAATTTTCTTCAGATAAGAGTGAATTTGGGTCCCTAGAGCCCAAAACCAAGGTCCGTTAAAATTTATATATATATATATATATATATATATATATATATATATATATATATATATATATATATATATATATATATATATATATATATATATATATATATATATATATATATATATATATATATATATATATATATATATGTATGTATGTATGTATGTATCCGAGCGATAACTCAATAAATACTAAACTGATTTCAATCAAACTTGGCAAAAAACTTGTTTGGGCAAAACCGAGGTCGAGTTCGTTAATGAGCCTTTATGCTCATGTTTTTCCGGTAAAAAATTGGGGAAAACTTTTTGAAAACGCTATATTTTTGTAAGTATCAGAATAAGATTTCACATGTGGCTAGAAATGGGGCAAATAAACCTATGTTGTGAATTTTAAGTAATCTGGTACACAATATTTAGATTTTTTCCAACTTAAAAACAAAATGCGAAAGACATGCGTTGAGATGACTTAGTGGTTAAAGTCCAATACCTGACAGACACAGTAGTTAACTGCCACGCGTAGATTGATTCATACAGCAGGTATTAACCATACATCAACGGTAACCAACCCAAATATATACCAGGCAAAAAAAAACTGCTTGAACCAACAATCGTGAAATCTCGGCCGCAAGTATGGAAAACATTTTATTGCTTTTATTTTAGGTTAATGAGAGAATATGTTGTTTTCGATTAAAAATTTTAGTTTATATCAAAACCTTGTGAACGAAATCATTGCCGAAAACAAAAAGGTGTTTGATCATATTAGTTGTCCAAGACCCTAACCGATAAAATAAGTTCTGTTATTAAATTAATTCTTTGACACAGGAACAGTACGTATGCGACCAGGACTGTTAAAAATTGTGTAAATATAGCAAAATTTGAAAATAATTTAATTCTTTATTTAGAATCGAAACTTAAAATTAATCATGAATATATAAACCTTGGATAAACTAACATGTCAAGCGAACGGCGATACCACTTTGAAAAAACCGATTGTCGTTCGACCTCCAAAGTTAAGCAACCTCGGCAATGGTCTTTCCTTGGTTGGATGAACACCTGGGAGCATTGTGTACTGTTACCTCCTTTTAGCGAATTGTTCGTAAAACGAAAAATTCACTAATAGGGAGATCTGTGTTTATATATATATATATATATATATATATATATATATATATATATATATATATATATATATATATATGTGTATATATATATATATATATATATATATATATATGTATATATATATATATATATATATATATATATATATATATATATATATATCGTATCGATAACTCAAAAAATAATGGGCAGATTTCAATGAAATTTGGTACGTACCTTCCTTTTGCAAGTGGCTTGGATAAGTTCGTTTTCCAGGAAAATTGGACCAATTTTTCTGGGAAAATTTTGGGTTTTCCTTCGGAATTTTTTTGTATCTCTGAAAGTAACAGAGCTATGACAACCAAATTTGGCATATACGTTTCTACCATCCAACTTACCCTACGTGCCAAAATTCAGATCTCTAAGTTAAAAGAAAAAAGTTATAGGCATTAAAAAAAATTGGGTGCCATTCGTGATCAGAGGAAAGCACAAGAACAAAATATTTTGAGTGATTAACAAAGCCAATTGAATATTACATACAACGGTTACGTTTTCTTGGCGCAAAAGTGTCAAGAAGTAGCAGAAAAAATATTTTGAAAATTTGATAATTTTTCTTCTTGAAACGTCAAAGTTGCGATATGAAATGTCAAAATTTGCAATTTTCAGACAACGAATTTGAAGCAAATACGGATTATGTCAAAAATATGTCGTAATAAATGTGTTTTACAAAACCTTGATTCAGCTTCAACCATCATTGTCCTTCATTTTACTAAAACATTTTCAGAAAATGCATTTCAAATGACGATGAATTTTTCACGTTAAAAAATGGGGCCAGGTGGCCATTTTGTTACACGCGAATTTTTCAAAGCTTTTTTAGTTTTTTAACAGTAATGACACTTTTTTATACTTTTTCATGACTAGCTTTGAATGTTTTGAAAGTAGAAATGTTCGCGTGAAGTTACATGTAATGTAAAGATGTTTTTGCATTGTTGTTTTTTTGCATGTCTTTGTGGCAGATTTTCCCTGTTTTTGATGTTTTGGCCTTGCTTTTACAGTTGGATACAGTGCTTACTCCTGAAGATGCTCGGAACCCCGAGCGAAATATATCGAGTTTTAGTACAGAGTGATTTTCTTTAAAATATAGCCCTCGTTTTTGGTCGTAATTGCCCTTAAATATATATATATATATATATATATATATATATATATATATATATATATATATATATATATATATATATATATATATATATGTGTGTGTGTGTGTGTGTGTGTGTGTGTGTGTGTATGTATCCACACGATAACTCAAAAAGTTATTAACCGATTTTGATTAAACTCGGCAAGAATCTTTATTGCATTAATAGCTTGGATGAGTTCGTTTTTCAAATCGGACAGCCCGTATGTTATTTCAAATTTAATTACAGATTATGTAATTTGAGTTTTATGTATTTTATCAGCAAATTTTCATGTAAAATATATGTCAGTTTTCGCAGAAATCATTTTTTGTAAAATTATTGTGAAATGTTAGTGATTATCAAGTACTGTTTTTCTTTAAAAGTAATTTGTTTAGCAAATTGTGTAAAATATTTTTACCTAGCTAAATTTCGTAAAAAGATTTTATATAAAGTTTGTGAACATTTAAGCCGATTTTCGTAAGAAAATGGTTAGTTTTAAAAGGGGTTGTTTCCAAATTTTTGTGTAATTTTTTTTTAAATTTTTGTCAGAGAGCTTTTTGTGAATAATTATATCTTGGCTAGCGTAGTTTTTGTCTAAATAGCTTGAATTGGTTCCTTGTCTAGAAGATCAGATGTTTCGGGGCACATATATTTATTTAAGGAAAATGTTTATATTTTTTGAACAATAATGTCTAACACGACTCTACCTTGTTTACATAGATACCTTGGCCCGATTGTTATATTTCATCCCCATAGAAGCATGCAGGGTACGCCAACCCTATCGGACCAGGTTTTATCAAAAAATTAATATTTCCGAAAAAAAATTGTATCTCAAAAAAATTACCAAATTATTTTGATCAAATTTGGTTGGTATGTTGCCCTCGTAAATACCTTACTCCACGCAAACTCAACTTTCTAGGTTTATAGAAAATTTAATTATACAAATTTGAAGCTTTTAATGAAAATTTGCTACCATAACGCAATTGCCGCGTCCCGAAATTTCATCTTGTGACAAGCCATCAAGGATTTGCTCTTCATTCTTCAGATTCCTTATTTTTGTTTTATTTTTACACTTCAAATAAAACATAGTGCAGAGATTTAATACGTTTTGAACAAGATTTCATTTTTGTTTAAAACGCCTGAATAAGTTTGTCACCTTTGAGTCTGAAATTTGTTATTGTTGATATTGAACGAACCGGTTTGCTTAGGTTGACTAAAACGAAATCATTCAGGCGATTAATGAGGAAAAATAACTGCTACGTTTATAATTTGGCAGCTACTTTACTTTTCTAAATATGAATTAGGTTTCCTTCTGGAAATCTTTTGTATAATTTAAATGAAATTTGTAATACAAGTTTCTTTTAAAGACTTACACTATCTACAGATATAGCAAAATTTAATTCTTTAGCTTCATAGAAAATTGAGTTTTGGACATTTTTATCAAAAGGAGTTAGAACATAAGATTTTTTGATAATAGAGAGATCGATGATAACACTTTTGAAAGAATTTTTCAAATGTGCGTGTACTAGGACCTCTAAAATCGATCTTCAAGGGCTGTGTAGGTTTAAAGTATTAACTTTGCTAATATGCCGTATAATGAGAGTGTACAATTTATATGATAAATTCGCTACTATAACGCACTTGCTACGTCCCGAAATTTTTTATTATATCTGATCGCTGCCAATTAAACTAGACTAAATAATTCAAATACTTCCCTGTATTAAAATTATAACCAGCAGTTATGGACACCCTCTAGTCACAGGTAAGCAGGTCTTGATCCGTGTTAGTTTATAATGCCGTCCTGATCGTGAGATTTGCCACATGTGACTGAATTACATACACACTTGCACCGACCCTTGCTCTTCTTTCTTTTGTTATGTCATTAGCACATTAGTGGTGGTTGACTGCTTTGTACTTGCCTATGAAGTGAAAATACAATTTGCTCTTCAGCGACTAAAAAACAAGTGAAAATACGTTGTTTACTGTATAATCTTTTATATTAGTATGTTACAGTAGCGGCTTTTGCCTTAATGCATTGGGGGTGCGCAAGAAAAAAAAAAGTTCGGGGCGCAGCAAATGCGTTATGGTAGTGAATTTTTATTAAATGCTTCAGATTTGAATAACTCAAGTTTCTACGAACTTAGAAGTTGAATTTTGGTGTATAATAGGGTCTTACCCAGGGCAACATATACACCAAATTTGATCAAAGTAACTTTGTAATTTTCGGAGAAAAAATTTTTTTTCAAAAGAAAATTCATAATTTGAGTAACTCAATTTTCTAAAAGTCTAGAAAGTTTAATTTTAGTGTGTTGCAAGGTCTTTTACAAGGCAACATATCCACTAAATTTCATTAAAATACCTTTGTAATTTTCGAAGAAAAAGATTTTTTTTGAAACAAAACTCAAAATTTTCCCGGAAAACGTTATCCGATTTTCCTGACTAACGAACTCATCCAAGCCATTAATAAAAGAAAGGCACTTGCCGAGTTTCTAAATCAGTTGCTTATTTTTTTGTTATTTTTTGAGTTATCGGTTGGATACATATATATATATATATATATATATATATATATATATATATATATATATATATATATATATATATATTATATATATATATATATATATATATATATATATATATATATATATATATATATATATATATATATATAGTATTAAATTTTTGTGACGGTAATAGTGTTATTTATCAAAAAATTGTGGGAAAGCCGTCAGTTGTAGAATAAAACTCTTAATTATAGGCCGAGCTTTCTGAAAAATTTATTCCTTTCTCAAGGCTACAACATGGAAAGAAAAAAGTTTACAATTTACTTGGGAAAAATATAAAAGTTTAAAACACTTACATATAACGTGAGTTATACTAAACTAATTATGCAATAACAAACATGAAAAGAAAACCTTTCTATGAATTTGAGTGAAGTCGAAAAGTGCCAAACTGACATATAAAGCTAACTATTGTCTAATTGAATTTGTTTTTTGTTTTTGTCTAGGAAATATAAATAGGGGTAGTGATTTATATAATTATTATCTTTCTTTAAGTTTATTAACTTGTCGTTAAAAGTAATTTCAAATTCTTCTAAACACATTATTTTATTACTTAAGGTTTCACAGTGTAAAATAGGAACATTACTAAAATTTATATTATGGCCAGTGTCGAGATTATGTTCTGACAGAGCGCAAGTTCTTTTTTGTAAACGTATGTCACTTTTGTGCTGTGTTAACCTATTTTTAAGGACTCTGCTTGTTTGGCCAATGTGTCTGGAGTGGTATATTGTATTCCATGTAATAATTGTAGTTTAAGATACATTGGTCAAACAAGCAGAGTCCTTAAAGATAGGTTAACACAGCACAAAAGTGACATACGTTTACAAAAAAGAACTTGCGCTCTGTCAGAACATAATCTCGACACTGGCCATAATATAAATTTTAGTAATGTTTCTATTTACCAAACCTTGACCAGAAAAAATATGTTTTTGAAATGTTTATAGATTTGAAAAAAGTGTTTGATACAATTAACCATGGCATATTGCTTGAAAAACTTCATAGTATGGGAATGCGTGGACTTGCCTATAATCTTGGGTCCAGTTATTTCTTTAACATAAGACAGATAACTGTTGTAAATGGCGAAAGGAGTTTAACAGGAACTGTAAAAACTAGTGTTCCTCTGTACTCGAACCAGTGTTGTATTTATTATATGTACCAAATTTGCCACTAGCTAAACTGAAAGCCAAATATGTAGCCTAGGCGAATGATGCTGTATTCTCATTATTATCATTAGAAAGGATGGTAAATAGTGACCTGCAGACATACTATTCTTGGTTGTTAAGCAACAATTTAAGGTTGAACATTAATAAAACTATATATATATATATATATATATATATATATATATATATATATATATATATATATATATATATATATATATATATAATGTCTGCACAAAAGAGCAAATGTACAAAGAACATAAATATTATATTGAAATAACCAACCAGGTAATAAGACCTGTATGAAGCTATAGAACCCTTGGAATTTTAATTGATAACCAGTTGAAGTTGGAAGAACATCTGATTAATATGAGAAAGAAATAGTTGCAGGCATGCTTTTAGAAGGTGTGAGTATTACTAGTCAGAAAACTTGAACAGATTCATGTATAATGCCTTAATACAGCCACACCTAAGATGGCTAAGACGATCATTTGTGCAGCTTCAGTAAAAACAGAACTACAGCTATTCAGTGGCGTCTCCTGACCAAAAAGTTCGGGTGTGCGGTAACGAGTTGCTGATAGTGGTGGTTTTAAAAATTATGAACACTAAATGTACATACATATATTGTACCTATATGGGAATAATACGTAGATAAATAAATTAATCTCCCACCGCAACACTAACAAATTAAAAAGTCACTTAAAACTTTAAAACACGAAAAGAACATTGAATCATTATACAACCTCTTCTCTTCACATAAATTTGTGTTAGTGTTAGCACCGTCCGGAAAGGGGTGAAAACTGAAAACATTAAAAGTAGTTCGATGTTAATATGGTACTAAATAATAAAATGTGTAAGAATCCTGGCCGCAGCAAGTGCGTTATGGTAGTGAATTTTCATAGAAATGATCTGGCACAAAATATTTTATTATAACTCTTTTTTCTTGTAACATAGAAATCTAAATTTCGGCGTATAGTTTACTTTTTATATCGTAACCCTACCTACCAAATTTGGTTATCATATCTTTTTTATTTTTTGAGATAAAATTTTTTTCGAATGAAAACCCAAAATTTTCCCAGAAAACCTCGTCAAATTTTCCTAACTAACGAACTTATCCAAGCCATTTACAAAAGGAAGGTACATGCCAAATTTTATCAAAATCGTCCGATTATTTTTTGAGTTATCGGTGTGATATATATATATATATATATATATATATATATATATATATATATATATATATATATATATATATATATATATATATATATATATATATATATATATATATATATATATATATATATATATATAAACATTGAAACTGACCCCGGATGTGGGTTCTAGGGTCCTAGTTCGCGCTCATTAACAAAAATTCTTTCAAAATTCAAAAGTCGGGATCTCCCCATTAGTGAATTTTTTCTACGAAAATTCACTAAAGTGTATTATAGTCTTTGATTCTGGAATACTGTGGTCTTTGCAAGCCCAGCCGTAATGCTCGTAAATAATGCTATCACAACGTTGGTTAGACCGGCGTTCCTTTCATTTGTCTTGAGCGATATTTTTACAGCTCATTGCAGTGTTAAAATCAATGGTATTTTCTTCACTATTTTAAACACGTGGGTGGGGGACTGCATTGTATATCAATACACCTCCATCGACTGAAGTTGTTCGGAAATATTAACACCTAACCCGAATTCATTCCCCGTTGCTATTGACCTACTCATATTCTCTGAATATGTTAGAAGACGTGGGACCTACTTCATTCCAAGTCACTATTGACCGATTATTAATGAAATCAAATAAGTAAATTAAATCGATTTTCATAAAATATGTAGTGTATTAAGACTAAGGGAAAAACAAATAAAACATATTTAACTGTGCACATTTTGATTATATTGTCGGGTGTGCGGCGCACACCTAGCTCACTAGGAGAAATCGCCACTGCAGCTATTGCAAAAAACACAAAATCGCATATTAAAGATATTATATGGTCTAATCTGGTACCATCCAACAAAACAGTTGGTTAAAATGCTGAACACTTTACAAATTAAGAATCTCGTAAAAATGGAGGAGTATAAATTAATACATAACATAATGAAGAGCAAAATAAAAAGAAAACATTAAAGTGATAAAAAGTAGTGAAGTGCATTATTTATATTCAACCATACAACAGGGAGACCCATATTCAGTAGCATCAAGAACAAACGTACTGCTCAACAGTGTAATGTCTGGAAGTATAAGAGCATATAATATTATATAAGATTATTTCTAAAGAACTAAGGACCATACAACAACCAGAAAATTTTTCAAGAGCCATTAAAGGACATTTGCTAAGTATACAAAATGACACATACTTAAAAAATTATTAGGGGGAGAAATTATTTATTTATGTTATCTGTGTGATACATACACACACAAATATATATATATATATATATATATATATATATATATATATATATATATATATATATATATATATATATATATATATATATATATAATCTGAGCCCGATACGTGTCCTAGAGAGCGATCACCACATTAGTGAATTTTTTCTACAAAAACTGATACAAATATCCTACAGTTTAGCTCTCCTTACCGGCCAAATTACTGTACATACGAATTTCCGTGTTCGTGTTTATGCCGTGTTTCCACTTCCTTTCTCTTTATGGACTTAATAAAGTATTATAATACGTATTATGATTAAATGGCAGTTAACTAGATATAGTTCACTGCTTTAGGGTTACTTCATTACTCTCCTCAGGAAAAAATATTGGCGCAGGAAGTGCGTTATTGTAACAAATGAACTATATAAAATAATGTAGCGCCTGGAATGTTTGTAGGTTTTTTGTAAAATGTAGGGTAAAAATGTACACACCTTACGGTTTATTTTTTTATGACAAAATAAAAAGGTTGTTCGGGAACTATCGTAAGGGGACTATCTGTGATTAGTACTGATTGCGTCAGTATTTATTTCATCGTACTAATTTATATCTTATTCGTTACCATAACAAACTTGCTGCGTCAGAATTTCTTGCATAATACGTTCAGCGTAGGTTCCTAAAGCACTTGTGTTATAGAAAGGAAAATCATTATTCGGAACAGAGTCCATCCTATGAGTGTGTGGTTCAGCATTTTAAGATAAATTCAATTAGTGAGGACATATTTATTAACATCACCTCATTTCTGTTCAATTTATTCCACAGGAATATTTATTCTTCATTGTTGAATTGAAAAATATTTTGTTTGATGCAAAGGTTTGTTAGAGTTAAATATTCTTTGCAGCCATTTTCAATTATCTTATTCATTTTTAGCAACTGTTATAAATACGTTAAAGTTTGCTCCGTGGGAACGCTAGGAAACAATAAGGTTACATCGAATGAAATTAAAACCCCGCCTTCAGTCAATTTAAGCCCTTTAATCTTATTAATAAATTCAAGTGAATTTGTTACTGAAAAACTTTTCTGTTTGACAGGCAAGTCTTTAAACTCATCTGTTAGCCACTTAGCTACATTATACAACAAATACGTTAAAAAACTTGCTAGGTAACCCAAAAGACAAGGATAGCACGGGCAAAATGTCGAGAATTTATGAAATAAGTTGTAAAGATTGTAATCTTAAATACGTCGGACAAACAAAAAGATCGATTGGAATTAGATTCAAAGAACACTTATCCCAATTACGTTACGGTACTGTAGATAAGTCTTCCATCGTCCGACACATTTGGGATAATAATCATCACGTTGATAAAGATAATCTGAAATTAATAAAAAATGTTAGAAAACCAGGACACCTAAACGCGTTCCAAAGCGTATATAATGCGAAATATAGTTACAACAAAAATGTATGAACGCTTCACCACCGCCAATTACGAGTCACCTGATCGATTGCTTTGTTAAATAATTCCCACGTTTCAGCACGTTCTAAAGGTAACTAAAGATAAGTATACAGATATTACCGTCAAAGGAATCTATGTTAATTTAGCAGTAGATGAACCTTCTCAAAACTATTACAGATGGACACTTTTTAGAGTAGGGACAGTGCAAAGACCTTGTCCGGCGATAAAAATACAATCCACTGTGAATTTTGCCTGCGACTAGTTTCCCACCTCAGTTCGATCTCTCTACCTAAGATCCGGTATATAAGTTGATGTTAGCTTTTACAGTATTTAGAATGTTTCATCCTCTGATGACGCTAACTTGGTTGGTGAAACGATCGTCAGGTCTTTTAAAATGTGTTGTGGTGATTTGGGTTCTCCAAGTGTACTTAACTATAGAGTTGGATTTTCTTTTAATCTTAACTTCTTGGAATATTATTAGTCTAGGATAAGATGTATTTTGTCCTTGTTATCTCTGTTGTACAGCATGTTGCTAAATGTCAGCCCTGTCATTGTGATTTCCTGTTGGGCGTTGATTTCAATAAATAAATAAATACGTTTTGGTATCTTTTCATTACCGTAACATGCTTGCTGCGCCAGTATTTTTCATAATACGTATTAATATATTATTCGTTATCATAACGCACTTGGTGCTACAGTATTTTTGATAATATATACTAATATCTTATTCGTTAACAAAAATTTTGTTTTAAGTTACTTATCCTTATCTACCAGTTACCGTAACACACTTGCTGCGTCAACATTTTTTAATAGTTAGTATTGATATCTGATTCGTGACCGTAACACACTTGCTGCGTTCGTATTTTCAAATTTAGTTTGTAATCAAGTACGTATCTTATTTGTCACCACAACGCACCTGCTGCAAGCCGCAATCTCCTCATTAGCTGATTGTTTCTAAGAAAATTCGACAAAATTATATAGAGTATTAAATCACGAACTCCATAACTTAAACTAGTGCTAAAGCATCAGAGAAAAGATATATTTTACATTAATTTTCTGTAAACATTTTAGTCAAATAGAGGACGATGTCATTTGAAGCAGAAACTGAAGGCTTTGTAAAATACACTTCTTACCACATTTCTTCTATATGAGCCGCATTCGTTTGTTTAAAAACCGACCAATTTGATGTTTCACGATTTTGAGGTTCTCCTTTAAATGCATTTTTTTTTTTCAACTTAGAGATTTCGGTACCAAATTTGGTTGCCACCGCTTTGTTATTTTCGGAGGTACAAAAATTCGCCTAAAGGAAATCCAAATTTTTTCTGGAAAAACTGGTCCAATTTTCCTGGCAAAAGGCGAGTACGTTCCAAATTTCACCAAAATAAGTTCGGAGCATAAAGAAGTTAAAAAAAGTCTGGACGCAGCAAGTGCGTTAAGGAAGTGAATTTTCATGAAAATGTTTTTAATAGCAAATATGCCTCTTTAATGCAAGCAGGCATCAATTTGGTCACCGGTATAACCTATATAGTAGAAACAATGTACCATATTTTATCAAAATAACTTCTTTAAAAATGTACAAATATTTTCCGAAAATAAACTTTAAACGTTTCCGAGAAAACTCGTTTCCTAGCCGACGAACCTTAGGTTAATAGCAAAGTATGTTATTGAATTTTGAAGCATTTCATGAAAATTAATCACTGCGTCTCAATTATTTTTTTTAAACGTGCATCATATTTCGATGAAAAATGCAAAAATTCAATAAGGGATCTTAAAAAAAATTTGTAGGTATCACCAACGACTTATGGGTCATCCTGTGATTGTCAAAATAATGTTATAAGATGCAGTTGAAGATTGCCTATATGTAACGTATACAAATATTTCTCGTATCTTGCATAATAATTATATTGAGCTTTACCGTAGAAATGCGTCACCCTGTATATATGTAAACAGAAATTAAACCCGGACTCTAGGGGGCCTAGTTTGCGCTGATTTGAAAAAATCTTTTTAAAATTCAAAAGCCGCGGTCTCCTCATTAACAAATTTTTTCTATGAAAATTAGCTAAAAATTATAGACCGTTAAACCATAAACTTAACTAAAACTACTTACAAAGCATCAGAGAAAGTGTCTATTTGAAAAGAATTTTCTGAAAATATTTTATTAAAATGAAGTGCAATGATGGTTGAAGCTGAAACTTAAGGGTTTCCAGAACACTCTTTACATAATCGCTATATCTGTCACGTTCTTTGCCTACATTTTGACGATTCAATAGCAACTTTTTACGTTTTGAGGAAAACCCCATTTTTTTTCTTTAAATGCCTCCAACTTTTTTGTCTTTAAACTTACAAACCTAAATTTTAGTCAATTGTTCACCCTATATATATATATATATATATATATATATATATATATATATATATATATATATATATATATATATATATATATATATATATATATATATATATAATTGAAACTGACCCTGGATATAGGTTCGAGTTCGCGGTCATTTGAAGAATTTCTTTTCTAAATTTAAATGTCGGGATCTCCTCGTTGGTAATTTTTTGTTAAGAAAATTCACTAAAACAAGCACATGTGAAGCTACGGAAAAAGTCTACGGCTGTATTAAATATGGAACGGTTTAACGTTTAACAAGGTTAGGCAAGAACAAATAACCATATATGCTATTCAAATTGAATCAAGTTTTAAAAGTTTTTATCTCTTCTTTATTAAACTATTTTTTTACAAAAACTCGCTGAAAAATTCATCGGAATAACAACATGCTGATTAGATAACGGTAAAGTGAAATAAAAGTAAAGTCAAACTAGGATTAGAACTCGTCATGTAGGAGTCAACTATACGATGCACAGGGAGTTAGCCGACTGAGCTACGCTCGACATGTATTTGCTAGCAGGTATATCTCATAATACATGTTAATCGTTCAAAGTTTTACAATTTACACAAAACCATTTGGATTTACAATGGATTTTTTGCTCACATTTTAACGAAATCAAGGAAAACAACGACTTAGATACACATCTAGGAGCTTGTTTGTCATATCTTGTAGTTTTTTCACTTACATTCGTACTCAATCAATTTTGACGTTTTAACTTTCGTGAATCAGATTTAGTTAATTAAAATTTAAGTTACCTCTAACTTGTTTGTCTTTTAAGGCAGAGATCTGAATTTTGGTACACAGTATACTCTTTATGACAGAAACCTTGCCCTTACTTTGTTATTTCCGGAGATATAAATTTGTTTCGAAAGAAAACACTGCATTTTCCGGGAAAACCTGGGCCGATTTTCCTGACTAACGAACTTGTCTAAGCCACTTGCAAAAGGAAGGTATGTGCCAAATTTGATCAAAATCGGACCATTATTTTTTGAGTTATTGGTGTGATATATACACATATACATGTATATATATATATATATATATATATATATATATATATATATATATATATATATATATATATATATATATATATATATATATATATATATATATATATATATATATAGGGTGGCGCATTGAAAACGAAACAGACCGATTTGCGTCCAGAGATTTTTTTTTAAATAAACACTGAAATACGTCAATTTTAATATTGAGGGGGACATGTTTTGACATAAAACTCAACTTTGTCACATCAACCCCTTAAGGGTGCTGATAACAACCCTTATTTTTTAAATGGGGAACATGGGTCGAGTGTTACATCACTTGAAAGCTCTTTCTTTTCTGAATTCAGCACACTATTATTATTTTTTTAAGTTTTATCAACTCGTTTAAAAATTATTCACAGTTGAAGTGGCAAAAACGCATTTCACACATGCTGATAAGAAATGTGCTGATAGTCAATGTTTTGTTGGTTTGTAAACAAAAAATTGACTATCAGAACATTTCTTATCGGAATGAGAAAAATGCGGTTTGTTATTTCAGTTTATCGGTCGGTTTGATACTTGATAGTACTACCGAAAATTAATTTCACAAGGGTGTATTCTGTAGAAGAAAGAGTTGAAATAATTACTCTTTTTTCAAAAATTAACTGTGCCAACCGTACCGCAAATTTGTTTAATGAACGACATCCGAATAGAGATGTTAACAGAAAATACATTTTGGAGTTAGTTGCAAAATTTTGGCAAAGTGGTTCAGTAGCCAACAAAAAACGGGATCCTGAACGTGAATTTCTGGTTAGAAATGAGACTACTGAATTTGAAGTTTTAGGACAAATTGCTGCAGACCCAACTTTGAGCACGAGAAAATTGGCCACTGTTTCAAACATCAAAAGAAGAACTATTCAGCGAAGATTGAAGCATCATAAATTTCACCCGTATAAAATTCAACTGAATGAAGATGATTTTGATCGGCGGCTGAAGTTTTATGAAGTTATGACTGCACGCATAGCTGATAACGGAAACTTTCTGTTCAATATCTGTTTTTCAGACGAGTCGTTATTGGGTAGATAATAATCCAAGAAATTTTCACGAAGTCCATACTCAAACTCCACAGAAATTGAATGTCTGGACTGGCATTTTTGGAGACCATTTAATCGGACCAATTTTTCTTGATGGCAATTTGAGGAACGTATTTGGAGTTACTAGAAGATATCGTTTACCCTCTACTAATCGACATTGTTGAAAATGTTCAAAAAATCGAAAAATCAATTAGTGTTTCAACAAGATGGAGCTCCTCCGCATTTTTCACAACGTGTTAGGGAGTTTTCAACAGAGAGTTTCCAGGACAATGGATTGGGCGTAGAGGTGCTATTGAGTGTTCCCTAGATCACCGGACTTAACTCTTTTAGGCTTTTTTCTGTGGGGCCATTTAAAGAGTAGAATTTACGCAACAGAATCGGAGTCTCTGGAAGAATTACGACGACGAATTGTTGAAGAATGCCGTCTAATAACTCCACAAATGCTCCAGAATGTAGGAGCTCGTTTTGAACAAAATTAGTACTTTTGTATGGAAGCTGGTGGTCAAAAATTTGAACTGAATTAACATTTTTGAACGTTTGGTCTTTTTTGTTTTTTTTAACGAAAAATTGACTAATTAGTGCATTTTTTATCACAATGAATGAAATACGTTCTTGCAACTCCAACTGTGAATAATTTTTAAACGAGTTGATAAAACTTCCAAAAAAATTAGTGTGCTGAATTCAGAAAAGAAAAAACTTTCAAATGATGTAACACTCGATCCATGTTCCCTATTTAAAATATAAGAGGTGTTATCACCACCCTTACGGGGTTGATGTGACAAAGTTGAGTTTTATGTCAAAACATGTCCCCTTCAATATTAAAATTGACGTGTTTCGGCGTTTCTTAAAAAAAATTATCTGGACGCAAATCGGTCTGTTTCGTTTTCAATGCGCCAGCCTGTATATATATATATATATATATATATATATATATATATATATATATATATATATATATATATATATATATATATATATATATATATATATATATATATATATATATATATATATATATATATAAATTGAAACTGACCCTGTATATGGGTTCTAAGGGGCCTAGTTCGTGGTCATTTAAAGAAATTTCTCAAAATTCAAAAGTCGGAATCTCCTCATTTGTGAATTTTTTAAAGAAAATTCACGAATGAGAGTGGCCTGCTGAAGAATGTAGGTATTTATACTACTTATAAATTAATTATATAACGAATTGTGGCTCACTGTAAAATTATTTTAAAGTAAATATTGTACCTATTATACTATACCACTACCTACTATAGGTAGGTATATAAATAATATAAGTACTTGAATTCATCCACGGCTGGCTCAGCTTCGTTTCACATAATATTATGTAAGTATATGGTACCTTAATCATGTATTAGTAACTTTAGGAATAAATCGCAGTTTTTAGTACAAACTGTAAAATTAACATCAACCGAGGTTCTGGCATTGTATTTGAGCAAGTTGAATGTCTGCACGTTCCGCCCTTCGGAAGGGGCGTAAAGCCGTCGGTCCCGTGTCCATGCGATGTTGGGCACGTTAAAGATCCCTACCCTCCTTACAGAAAGGCAGGGGTTCGGCAAAATTTCCAGGATAGTGAGGTGAAACTGCTCCCTGGCGTCGGTGATTGGCCATAGTCGCGGAAATAGACCGACGTTAAAAAAATAAAACAACAACAGCAAATGAACTTTTCCAGTTATATTAATAATGAAAAATGCTAAATTACAACGATTTATAGATAGAAAATAAAGATACGAGAAATCACATTAAATAATATATTATTACTTTTGTATAAAATACCAAACATTTGTACCAGAAATATGCCACTACATTTAATGATACGTATCGAAATATTATCGGTCCCAATAATAAGTTATAATGTACAACAATTTTTCATAAATAAAACAACTGCTCATGAATAAATTATTTAAAAAAAACTGTGTGTGTATCGCTTTGAAAATTATAGAAAATAATAGTTACAGTATTGCAGTCATACATTCGTTATATTACCGTCTGGTCACCTGAATTATTAAAGAATTAGCTTTATTATTTTCACCCCACGGCGTGTTAGGGTGGAGTTATCCAAAACATGCTGTTTTATCTTGATAATTCCCTACAAACATATTCCAGACGCACCGTTTTTCATCCCTGTTGACCAATGGATGCGTCGCTACGTGCGCAAGTCAAAAGAGGCGGGATGTAACAGACGCCGACGCCTATAAAATTTATAATAGATTCATAGCAACGTTACTGGATGTTGTAATTCTAATGATGAAATGCTTACATGCGAAACACTCATTATTTCAGCTTTCAGCTTTTAACATCAGTACTTTTCCAAACATTACCGTGGAATTACCTGGATTCCAACATTTCTATCGACATATTCATAAAGGGCCTGATGGTCATTTCACGCAAGGACTTGTATAGTGATTAAAAGTTTTTACCTTAATTATAAAACTGATTTATTTGTTATGTTAAAGTTGAAGTTGTTTGGTTTTTGTTAGTGTTTGTAATGGAGAGTGAATAAATATGGACTCCCAAGATTCCCCCATCTTCCATTTTGGCGGGAGTTCAGGAAATACAGTGTTACCAGTACCAGCTTTCTCAGCTTACAGTCTGTTGAGAAATTATAATTACCTGCTGACATCTCAAACAACAGGTGTGTACGTAATAATTCCCTTGTGGTATGAGTGACTTTTATACGAAAAAATATCATACCTTCTTTAGTTAATAGAAAGTTTATACGAAGGAGTAAATTTATCGTATCAGCCAATTTTCGTAATAAAAGCGGTTATGACGAGATAAAACTTCAAATGAGCGCACACTAGGATCCCTAGAGCCCATATTCAGGGGTTCGAAACTAACCCCTGAATATGGCCTCTAGGGGTTAGTTTCAATGTTTATGTATATATATATATATATATATATATATATATATATATATATATATATATATATATATATATATATATATATATATATATATATATATATATATATATAGGGTGTTTCTAAATTGATGCGAAAAATACAGGATGATTCTTTGGCGAAAAATAAGGGGTGTCTTTTTTATAAAGTTTTTCTCGAAACCCCTTCTCCTCCAAGTTACAGCCCTTTGAAATTTTGGCAAAAAAAGTTTTCATTAAATTTCTCCGTTATGAAATAATTTAAAAAAACGAAATTTTGCAGATGCATAAGGCTAACAAAATGACAGTTTGAAATAGATTTTGTAACCCTATAATGTTATCACAAGAGGGTAAAACACCTACCTTTACAATATTTGTTATCAGTACTTTTTATTGTGTACACCGTTTTCTATTAGAAAAAATTATTTAGAAAGAAGAATATATTTAGCATCTTTTTAATGTCCTGAGATTTTCCCATAAAATTGTTAGTTTCATCACAAAAAATAAAATATTACTCAGATCGATGTCACATGAATTTACAGTGGTTGTTATTTGCTGAAAAATCAAGTACGTGGTAGGCTGCTAAATAACGTCATAATTACACTAATA
Organism: Tillus elongatus; assembly: GCA_964006375.1. Lineage (NCBI taxonomy): Eukaryota > Metazoa > Arthropoda > Insecta > Coleoptera > Cleridae > Tillus > Tillus elongatus. The sequence goes on along the minus strand of OZ023262.1, from coordinate 255,422,828 downwards.
TGTTAATATGTTTTGTTCTGGCTTTTACTAATTTCCAAAAATTCATAATAAGAAACAACAACTATTGTACTACTATTTTATAATTAATAATTAACAAACTAAGAAACGAAAAGAAATATTAACAAAATGTCAGTACGAATCGTCATAAAATGCCCCCCTTCGGAGAGAACGCATGACTCTAGTCTGTTTCTCATTGATCTTCGTATTCTATGAAAAATACCGGGTGTGTTTCTTATAATATCACATGATACGATTTCTGAGGTCATTGGTGTTTTCAACAGAACTTGAATAAACTAAGGTTTTCAGAAAACCCCACAGGCCAAAATCCAATGGATTCAATTCAGGAGATCGGGTAGGCCAATTCTGTGGGCCTCCTCGAACTATCCAACGATTTGGGTAAACTTCGTTCAAGTAGTTACGAGCGGTGATACTAAAATGAGCCGGAGCCACGTCGTGCATGTACCACATTTGTTGTCTAATTTGTAAAGGAATATTTTCAAAAAGCAGGGGCAACTTTTCTTTGAGTAGAGGACAGTACACTTCTCCATTTAGTCTTATTGGAGGAAAATATGGTCCATCACCAGTGACAGCAAGCCATACATTTAATGAAAACTGGTGTCGTGCATGTACCACATTTGTTGTCTAAGTTGTAAAGGAATATTTTCAAGAAGTAGGGGCAACACTTCTTTGAGTAGATGAGTTATTATAGGAAAATATGGTCCATCACCAGTGACAGCAAGCCATACATTTAATAAAAACTGGTGTTGAAAATGAGATTCCGTAATTTCGTGTGGGTTTTCTTCAGACCATATGTGCTTATTATGAAAATTTCTAATAGATTCTCGTGGAAAGTTGGCCTCATCAGTAAATAAAATACGAGATAAGAACCGTGGAATTTGCGTTATCATTTGAAGCATCCATTGACAAAAAATTAAACTAGGTAAAAAATCACGAGGTAAGAGCGCTTGAACTCGTTGGATATGGTAGGGATACAGCAGTTGTTCTTTTAAAATTCTAAATACCGTGGAATAGCTGACATTTAAAACTTGAGCGATTCTTCTTGTACTTGTACCAGGAGATTCTTCAATTAAATTGAGGACAGCCTCTTCAAGTGCTACAGTTCTTACTTCTCTAGAACGCCCGCAATCGGCGGCACTTCTTGAAAATTTTCCTTCTTGCAGACGTTGATGAATGCGTGCGAATATGCTGTGATGGGGTACAGTACTATTTGGATATAACTCAGTGTAGAGGCGCTGTGCTCTTAATCCATTGCCATTAGCACGGCCATATTCAAAATGCATATCTGCCATTTCGGAATTGGTATAATTTAGCATTTTATTCACTTATTTGTTCTATGTGTTTAAAAAATTCTCGATAGATTGACAACAACCAGAACAATTAATATTAGTGTAATTATGACATTATTTGACAGCTTACCGCGTACTTGATTTTTCAGCAAATAACAACCACTCTGTAAATTCATGTGACATATCGATCTGAGTAATATTTTATTTTTTTTGTGATGAAACTAATAATTTTATGAGAAAATGTCAAGACATAAAAAAGTTGCTAAATAAATCCTTCTTTCTAAATGATTTTTTAATAGAAAACGGTACACACAATAAAAAGTAGTGATAAAAAATAATGTAAGGGTAGGTTTTTTCACCCCCTTGTGATAACATTATAGGGTTACAAAATCCATTTACAACTGTCATTTTGTTAGTCTTATGCATCTGCAAAATTTCGTTTCTTTAAATTATTTCATAACGGAAAAATCTAATGAAATTTTTTTTGCCAAAATATAAAAGGGCTATAACTTGGAGAAGAAGGGGTTTCAAGAAAAACTTTATAAATAAGACACCCCTTATTTTTCGCCAAAGAATCACCCTGTAAAATTTTTCTCATCAATTTATATATATATATATATATATATATATATATATATATATATATATATATATATATATATATATATATATATATATATATATATATATATATAGGATATTTTCAAAAACATGTGCTCGCGGTTAGATTTTATATCAACATAGGTCGGATTTTGTTTAGTTTCGTATTTTTTTGGGTTATTCCAAATTTCTCCAAAACGACTGCTGCAATCTAAAAAAAACCTGTGTTATTTTGTTAGCACAGTTAATGCAGGTCGCTTAGTGCCTGTTCAAAGTTACCTCTTTATATTTTGTCGATTTCTACCTCTTTTATGAGATAAATGCAATTACCTATATTGTGTTATATAGTGTACTGAATTTTTTTAACAATTTAAAGGTCCTTAATTTAAACTATTTACTAATTAAAAGTACCTGAATGGAATCACAGCAAGTGTTGAAAATGGTCCCCTGCAGCTTCATTACAAACTATCAATCGTCACTCTGACACAAATGCCAGGATTTTGCCAAACTTTTACAAATACTAGTTCTATGCGTTGTAAAAGTTCTACAATTGTTTGTCCTGATGTCTTGGAAACAAGCCACTTTACTTACCCCCCATAGATGAAAATCTAAAGGATTCAGATCAGGGGATCTTGGTGGCAATGCTGGTGGACCACCACGACTAATCCATCGATGGCCGTCTGTTTCCAAGAGGTACTCCCTAACATCAACCGCAGAATGCGCCAGTGCACCATCGTGTTGGAATCACAATATATTTCTCACTAACACAGGTAATAGTTCGGACAGGTCATTCATCACAAATGTGAATATGACTCATGTCTCAGTCTATGTGGCAAAATAATTGGACCAATAATTACATTTCCAGTAATACCAGTCCAAATATCTACAGATACTGAGAGCCTCGGTGGTTCAGTGGTAAAAACGGGTGCCTCTGAACCGAAGGGTACTGGGTTCGATCCCAGGGTACTCCTTTCACTTTTTCAGTACATAGTATACAATTAACACCAACCGAGGTTGTGACATTGTATTTGAGCAAGTTGAATGTCTGAACGTTCTGCCCTTCGGAGGGGGCGTAAAGGCGTCGGTCCCGTGTCCATGCAATTTTGGGAACGTTAACAATCCTTACTCTCCTTACAGAAAGGCAGAGGTTCCGCAACATTTCTAAGATAGTGAGGTGAAACTGCTCCTTGGCGTCGGTGATTGGCCATAGTCGCGGAAATAGACCGACGTTAAAGAAATAAAACACACACACACAAAACTGATAATGAGAGTTTGCTACTCCTAGTAAAAATACGGATTTCCCTCAGGCCAGTTATATAAGTTATGAAAATTTATAATTCCCAGTTTTGTAAATAACGCTTTGCCTGTAAAAAGAACACGACGAGAGAAATGTTCACCGTTCTCCAACTTATTTAAAAACCTCTGACAAAATGCTTGTCTAGGCCCATAATCACTTGGTAAAAGTTCTTGAACAAGTTGTAGTGGTGTGGTTTTGCTCCTTGTACCAGATTCTGTGAACACGATTTTGTTATTTGTAGTGGGGTTACGTTCCATTGCATTGAGAACTGACTCTTCAACTTTAACAGTTCGTCGGTATCTTGTGCGTCCAGAATTATATTTTCAAGATTTTAAGGCACCAGATATGATCAAAAATATTTTGGCTGGTTGCTTTGCGTCCGGGAAATTTGTCACTATAAATTGACGCTGCCTCTGTATTAAATATGGAACGGTTTAACAAGGTTAGGCAAAAACAAACAACCAGATATGCTATTCAAATTGAATTAAGTTTTAAAAGCCTTTATCTCTTCTTTATTAAACTATTTTTTTACAAAAACTAATAACATATCGGTTAATTCAGCCAAGGTATTGCACAAGGGCATTTTGTAGCAATAAACAGCATTACTTTGATAAATAAAAACAACAATAACCCGATTTCCTGATTCCCAGGACATATTCAATATACATATATATATATATATATATATATATATATATATATATATATATATATATATATATATATATATATATATATATATATATATATATAGAGGGTGTCACAATAGTGTGTAATTCCTCTATATATCCCTTGCCCTTAGAGCTAGCTGAAAAGTTTTTTAACAAAATCTTCTTGTGATTATCTAAGGTATATTGAGAAAATATATTCACCTTTGCGGAAGTTCCTTTTGCACCGGAAGTAGCTATTGACTTCGTTATTTTAAATAGAATGCTATACTTTTTATTGCATTTTTGAATAGAGATTAAAAATAAGTGTAACTTTGTGTAGATTCTCTATAGCTATCTTTGATATTTGTGAAAATATTACGACTTTCTTTTTTCTTTAGCTCCGATTTATATGTTACATCAAACGTATGCCGTGGGCTGAGTTTTGAGTTTTACTGCCTTAAATTCGAAATATGAATAGACGACATTCAATTATTTGAAATAGTTAAAGAATACTTTATTATCATTGTACAGGGTGTATTTATTTTGGGTTCCAACATACCTAACTTTAAAGTGGCATAACTTGTGTTTTTCAAATAAAATACCCTATATTTTATGATTTGGTCACGTGGGGCGTTCAATTCTGCATCGATGTAGTATAGGTTTCCCTTTAGTTGATAGTTTCCGAGTTATAGTAGCTTGTTTTACTTTCGCTTGTAAAAACTGCATTCTGTCAGATAGAGGAGGCACAGAGAACGTAACAACTATTGTATTCTATGTCCATTTTGTTTGGCCTAAGACATAGGTCCATTGAGCCATTAAACGTAGTCTAATCTAGTGACGGTTGTCGATTGTCGGACTTTATATTGGCATCGTCATATTTTCTCTATTATGTTTGATAGTCTGATACGTATTTAGCGTAAGTGCGTAACAACTGATATTTATTGTGAGATGACAGATAAACGTCCCTAAAATTTCGATTAGTTCTAATGTATCGTCTTTTTTAGGTTATTTTTTATGTTAATGACTGTGGTTTAAGATTATTATTATTATTGTTATTATTATTATTATATATTACATAACTATAATAATATATTATATATTATACATATATTACATAACTATAATAATAATAATAAGCCACAGTCATTAGCATAAAAAAGAACCTAAAAAAGACGATAAGTTAGAACTATTCGAAATTTTAGTGACGTTTATCTGTCATCTCGCAATAAATATCAGTTGTTACGTTCTCTGTGCCTCCTGTATCTGACAGAATACAGTTTTTACAAGCGAAAGTAAAACAAACCACTATAACTCGACAACTATCAACTATAGATATAGGGAAACCCATACTGCATCGATGCAAAATTGAATGACTTACGTGACCAATCCATAAAATATAGGATGTTCCATTTGAAAAACAAAAGTTATGTCACTTTAAAGTTGGGTATGTTGTAACCCAAAGGGTATACACCCTGTACAATGATAATGAATTATTCTTTAACTATTTTAAAGAATTGAATGTCGTCTATTGATATTTCGAATGTAAGACACGGAAATTCAAAACTCCGCCCATAGCATACGTTTGAAGTAACATAAATCGGAGTTAAAAAAAATAAAGTGGTAATATTTTCATAAATATCAAAGGTAGCTATAGAGAATGCTACACAAAGTCCCACTTATTTTTAATCACTATCCAAAAATTTAATAAAAAGTATAGCATTACATTTAAAATAAGAAAGTTGATAGCTATTTTCGGTGCAACCGGAAGTTCCACAAAGCTGAATATATTTTCTCGGTATACCTTAGATAATCACAAGAAAATTTTGTTCAAAATTTTTTTTGACTAGCTCTTAGGATAAGGGATATATAGAGGAATTACACACTATTGGGACATCCTGTATATATACTACATAATTGAATTTATCTCATAAAAGAGATCGAAATCGACAAAATATCAAGAGGTATTTTTTAAACGCCACTAAAGGGCATAGATAGCTGTGCTGCTAACAAAAGAAAAAAGTCAGTGGCACACAGGCTTTTTTTACAAAATTATTGCAGCGGTAGCATATACGCATGGTAGGTAGGTTTACGATATAAAAATTAAACTACACACTAAAACTTAGATTTCTATGTTACAAGAAAAATAAGTTATAATAAAATATTTTGTGCCAGATCATTTCTATGAAAATTCACTACCATAACACACTTGCTGCGTCCAGGCTTTTATTATTTACTTGATCCATATTATTTGGCCAACCGTGCAGACAATATTTAATTAATTTATTTAACGTAAAATCTTTTTTGTTTCCGCCTGGATTTTTTTAAGATCGATTGGTAAATTTTCCTGTATAAAACAGGTGACAAAATCATCAACTCTCAACACATTTGTTATTTCCGTTTACCGGCAATCGCGACAATGCATCTGAATAGATTTAATATATTTAATATTTTACTGATAAGCGGACAAAATGACGCTCCATCTTTGCAATCTACTGGCTGCAAAAATGGGAATATCTTTTTCGTCACCGAATATAGAGATAAGTAGTTTATGGTCTGTTAAAAGTGTGAATGTTCTGCCGTATAAATATTGGTGAAACCGTTTAATTTTTATTTATTTATTTATTTATTTATTTAGTTTAAATTACATGCTAATTAAAGATTACATAGAAATACCGAAATTATAGTTATTACATTTCTAGCATTCTTTTCATTGTGCCTGTATTTTGAACTGAGATATTCATCTAAGCTAGTGCTTGTATATGAACATCTCAGACATTCTTAGAGTTTCAATAATGTTTGGTAGACTATATCGAAATCAAAAAGTATCATTGCATCCCTTGTATAAGTATAAATGAAAATTTCTCTCAAAAATAGCACATTATAAAAACAATGACACATACACTTATTTTAGACCTGGAAGACGTTTACTAATGAATACCTTCTCACCTCTCATTATTATGTATCTAAGCGAGTTTCAAGCAGCGTTTAACTCTCTCTCTCTCTCTCTCTGGCTCTCTCCCACACACACATCCACTCAGGCGCACACACGCATGCACACACACGCATGCGCACACACGCATGCACACACACGCATGCACACACACATACACACACACACAAACTCACATACGCTTAAACCCAAAACAAAGATTATTTCCAACACACCATCGTGTACATAAACACACAAACCATCCCACCATTGTACTACTCGTACATTACTACCATTATGATAAAATACTTTTTTCCTCTGTTCTAATTAGGCTATTTATAAGAAAAAAATTAAATCGTAAACAAGATCCAACTCTTATGGCAGTATTATATTTTTCAGTCTTATTATATTGTCCATAACATGGTTCTTCATTTTCACTTTAAATCGCTCACGTTTGTAACATTTTTTTCTCTCAGGAATGCTATTAAATAATTTTGGACCATAATAGGAGATACTCCTTTGTGTGGCCGTTTTTCTTCTAAAGGGGACCTCAAAAGTCACTCTCAGTGTATACCTTGTCTCATAACCAGACTTATAGCAGCTCAGTTTTTCTTCATTTGAAATTTTGTGTATATATTTCAAGGCAGATATCATATATAGACCTCTTATGTTTAACACCTTTTTAAAAATATTATTGTACAGTAAATCAGTGTGAGACGTGTAATCTGCATTCAGTATTGTTCTCAAAATATGATTTTGTGTAATCTGTAGAGATGTCAAAGCACTCTCATAACAAGAGCCCCATACCGTTATACCATATGTTAGAACTCTTTCAACAAGAGCACTGTACACAGAGAATAAATTTTCTATGTTTAGTATACATTTTAAATTGTAAAACTTGTGTATCATTTTTTTGAGCCTGCTATTTAAATATTCAGTGTGCCGGTCCCACTTCATATGTTTGTCAATCATTATTCCCAGATACTTTACTACTCCAGTTGATTTTATAACTTTCTGTGAATGGTGTATCACAATATCTTTTTCAGTTTTGGGCAAACCTGCTACAAATATTATTGCAATGGTTTATTTATCTATTTGTGAATACGACATTTCGGTAGATGATAATGTTCTTGAAGCACAAGCTATTGGCTTTACATCGCCGTTTGTATATTTATGAGATATTACTGCAGCGATTCTATAATTAAGTCTGGATTATAATGCGTCAATACCTTAGATGAACAAATATCTTGTTTAATGATTACGAAAGAATTTTGTTGCTCATGTGTTCTATGGATGTTAATTGCACTTGTTAATATTAAATCCATACGTAAACATTTAATATACTTTATTATTTCACTAACTGAATAAACTATATGATACATTTAACTATAAAACAATCACAGACAGCACATAACAGATAACTGACCGAGCGTGGAGAGACGTATCTTCACTGTGTCGGTTGGTAGCGAGGAGAGACAGAGAGAGATCCCTGGTGTCTCTTATATAGTAGTTCTTGACAGCTTGCTGTCGAATAACGTAACGCAACGTTTAGCTGTCAAGAGAAACATAGGGTAGTGTTGACGAAAACACTGCGGTCGGAACCACCGCCACATACTCCCCTCTCAGTGGCAACGCTATTAGTTCAAGTATCTTCGTGGAAATCGAACTCTACGTCCATGGCGTGTAGTTTGAACGGGAACGGGAACTTCACTGTCACTTTCAGTTTCACTAGGTGTTTGACTTTCACTGTCACTTTCAGTTTCACTAGGATGTCTCTGAGGCTGGAAAGTTGTCTGTTCGTTATCACAAAGAATGAATGCGGGTTTAAGACGGTCAACAGAAATTGTCTCTTCTCCGTGTGATTTCTTGATTTTGAAGACTTTGTCAGTTCGGGATAACACTTCAAAGGGGCCGTCATAAACTGGTTCGAGGGTTTTTCGCGGAATATCAATGCGAACAAAAACAAAAGGAGCTTCCATAAGCTTAGGATGGACAAATACCTTTTTTGCAGTATGATGTTTAAAAGGTACTGGTCGAAGTTTCCTTATGTCTTCTTTCAGCTGAGATATAAGTGGTGGAACATCATGAGCTTGTGTGCTGTTGAAAAAGTCGGTGGGAAGTTTGATTGATTCTCCGTAGACTATTTCAGCGGGTGTTGAGCGATATTCTGGAATTATGTACGATCTGAGTCCTAGTAACACAATTGGCAATTTAGCGACCCAGTTTTCGTCCATATGAGCTTTCAGGGCCTGTTTCAGAACCCTATGCCATCTCTCGATTACACCATTTGCTGCTGGGTGGTAAGCTGTGGTCTTGATGTGGTCTGCACCTAGTGTTTTAGTGAGGTGTGTGAAAAGGTGGCAATCGAATTGTTTACCTTTGTCTGTGGTGATGTATTGCGGAACACCGAAACGAGAGATCCAGCATGATAAAATAGTGTTCCCTACTGCTTCTGCTGTAATATCTGACAATGGAATTGCTTCGGGCCATCGAGAAAATCTGTCTATTATTGTTAACAGATAGCGTTGACCTTGTGATGCTGGTAATTGTCCCACAATGTCAACATTTATATGCGAGAATCTTCTCATGGCTGGGGTGTATTGTCCAATGGCACTGGAAGTGTGTCTCCATATCTTGACTTTCTGGCAGGGAATGCAAGTTTTAGACCAAAGAGATACATCGCGTTTCAATTTGGGCCAACAAAATCTATCCTGGACCAGATCGACTGAAGCTGATATGCCTGGGTGAGATAAATTGTGGATAGAATCGAAAATCTTTCGGCGAAATTTGAGCGGAATGAATGGGCGAAGTTTCTTTGAAGAAGAATCGCAAATAAGATTCATTCCGTTGTCAAGAGGCATATTTTGAAATTTGTATGAGGAAGATTTAGACTGCAGAAGGTGTTTGAGTTCCTCACAAGATGACTGAGCTTGCGCAATTTCTTGGAGTGACACAGTGGAAGAAAGTGAAATTGTTTCAATGCGAGAACAATAGTCTGCGGGAATGTTTGTAGGACCTGGTATGTAGCGAATGTCTGTGGTAAATTGACCTAGGAAGTCTAAATGTCGTAGTTGCCTTGGAGATGCTTTATCGACGCGTTGTTCAAAAGCGTATGTCAAAGGTTTGTGGTCCGTATAAATGGTGAAATGGCGACCTTCTAGGGTATATCTAAAGTATTTAACTGCCTGATAAGCAGCTACAAGTTCGCGATGGTAGGTGCTGTAAGATTTTTGGGCTGAAGTAAGCTTTTTAGAGTAGAAACCTAGGGGTTCTAGTGTTTGATCACGTAATTGTTGGAGGGAAGCGCCTACGGCATAATCAGAAGCATCGACATGGAGAATCAGTGGTAGCGAAGAAGACGGATGAGCTATTAGTGTAGCGTTTTTTAGTGCCTCTTTCAAACGTTCGAATGCTTCTCGAGTCTGAGGAGTCCACTCGATTTTACGTTTGTCGCGTTTTTTGGGATTCTGGCAGAGGTGGAATAGTGGTTGCTGAATTTCCGCAGCACGTGGAAGAGAACGACGGTAGAAATTTATGAGACCTAGAAATCTTCTGAGTTTTTCAATGGTATCGGGAAGAGGTAGGTCGGTAATAGCTTTGATGCGTTCAGGAAGTGGAAATAATCCAGATTTATTTACACGAAAACCTAAAAATGAAATTTCGGCCACTCCGAATTCACATTTAGATGAATTGATACGGATGCCGTTGTCTTGAAGTGTCTGAAAAAGTTTTGCTAGATGCTCTTGATGTTCTTTGTCAGAGGCTGATGCAACGAGAATATCGTCAAGATAGGAGTAGGCAAAGTCAAGATGTCTTAAAATTGAATGTAAATATCTTTGAAATGTTTGTGCTGAATTACGAAGGCCAAATGGGGTTTTAACAAATTCGAATAACCCAAATGGAGTTATGACTGCTGTTTTGGGAATATCTTGAGGTGCTACTGGGATATGATGGAAAGCGCGAATGATATCTAATTTTGAAAAAATACGTTTGCCTTCTAACTGGGCATTAAAATCCTGCAAATTTGGAATGGGATATTTGTCTGGGATTGTTTTAGCGTTTAGTGCTCGGTAATCCCCACATGGTCTCCATGAGCCATCCTTTTTTTGCACCATGTGGAGGGGGCTTGACCATGGACTTTTGGAGGGTCTACAAATTTCCAAGTCCATCATGTGCTGGAATTCTAGCTTTGCTTGAGCTAGCTTTTCCGGGGGCAATCTTCTAGCTTTTGCAGTGACATGTGGTCCTTCCGTACTTATAGTATGGAAGAACTCAACCTCTGGAAGGTTGCTAGAAGAAGTTTCCTTAAACAGGTCAGGAAATTGTTGTAGCAATTTGAAGTACTGGTGTGTCGGGTCTACGAGATGAATTTTAGAATTAAATCCTGGTGGTGGGTTAGCACCGGCCTTAGAGAGGTTTGTCTTTGTATCGATTAAACGTCTATGTTTCATATCTACAAGTAAAGCAAACTCTGCTAGAAAATCAGCGCCTATAATTGGTTGCTTGATATCGGCAAGTGTGAAGGGCCAGCAGAACCTACGGCGTAAACCTAGATCCAAATCTAATAATTGTTCGCCATAGGTATGAATAGGGGTCCCGTTTGCAGCATACAAGGTACGTTTCGATTGAAATTTCCGTTGGTCGTGAGTGGGTGGAATAACTGAAATATCTGCTCCAGAGTCGATTAGAAATTTCATATTAGAGCGTCTATCAAAAATAAAAAGGCGGCGTGTTAGGTGGCTCTCGTCTCCTGCCGCGTGGAGGGAGTGCCTTATTAGTTTTCCGACACATGTTTTGCTTTGAAATTGCAAGGTTGGATGCAACGTTTGGCCTTGTTGCCAAATCGTTCATGATACCAACACGTGGAGGTTGAGGAATTTGCGGTTATGGAATTTCGAGAAAGCTTGGGTCTTTCTCGGGAGGTAGATCGGGAACGCGTTCGCAATTCGTTGACTGATGCTGTTAGCTTCTCTAATTGCGCTTCTAACTTGGCTAGCTTGTCGGGCTCGCGTGACTGAATTTCAGCCACGTTGTATTTATCTCCGGAAAATTCCACGATTTTGTCTGCTGTAACCGACAAATTTTCTAGAGAATCGTTGCTCAAAGCCGAAATTGAACGAACGTTGACTGGTAAACGTTGTAGAAATAAAATTTTAAGGAAATTTTATCCAATCTGACTACCGGCTAAAAACTTCATTTCGCGTAAAAGTTGCGATGGTTTTCTGTCGCCTAATTCCAATTCTGTTAAAAGTTTATTTAGTTTGCGACTATCGGACTCTTCAAATTCTAATAAAAGACGTTTCATTAGATCTGAATAGGGGGTTGATGATAATGGTTGGGTTAAAAAATCTGAAATTGACTCTGAGACATCAGGATCGAGTATAGCGAGTACATGACATGTCTTTTCAGAACTGATCTGCGATACATCAAACTGGGCGTCAACCTGCATTTGCCAGATTTTCACGTTACGTCTCCATATAGGAGGTAATTTTATTGCAACCCTTGCCATGATATTGCTGCTTGTAGAATCTTCGGCCATTGTGAAAAAAATCAGATAATTTTTAAATTAGAAAAGACTGACCTGTTTAGATATTCGTTTTCTGTAGGCATGAGCACGTGCGTGGAAGTTAGGCGACGTCGGCTGGAACATCAGGCTGGGCATCTTCGGCTTGCGGCACGGGGTCACCAATATGGATGTTAATTGCACTTGTTAATATTAAATCCATACGTAAACATTTAATATACTTTATTATTTCACTAACTGAATAAACTATATGATACATTTAACTATAAAATAATCACAGACAGCACATAACAGATAACTGACCGAGCGTGGAGAGACGTATCTTCACTGTGTCGGTTGGTAGCGAGGAGAGACAGAGAGAGATCCCTGGTGTCTCTTATATAGTAGTTCTTGACAGCTTGCTGTCGAATAACGTAACGCAACGTTTAGCTGTCAAGAGAAACATAGGGTAGTGTTGACGAAAACACTGCGGTCGGAACCACCGCCACATGTTCATTTAAAGGGAACATTTTGCTTTAACAATTTTTAAAGTGGAAATAAAATAGAGAATGCTGGTTTTGAAAATTTTGAATCAAAATAAGTCCTAAAATGCTTTCAGTTCTGTAACATTGCTTAGAATTTTGCATTTACGAATCGCCTTCTCTTTTTATGGTGAGGTTTTTATACCCTCTCTAATTATAACATAACCTAAATAATTCATTGCAGTTTTGCAAAATGTAGATTTAGATAGTTGGATTTTCAATCTATTTTTTTTAGTCTGCTGAAAATATTATGCAAAAGTTTGGCATGATTTTCTTTATTTGTTGAAAACATCAATATGTCGTCCGAGAAAAGAGAAACGCCTTCCATACCTGCATAAATATTTTGAATAATTCGTTGAAAAATACCCGAAGTGGAAGCAACTGCATAAGTCAATGGGTTGTATCTCAATAAACCTTTGTGAGTATTTATAGTAACCCGTTCTTTGGAATCATCGTCCAAATCAATCTGTACATATGCTTGTGATAAATCAATTTTTGTAAAATATTGCCCCCTTCGAACATAACCTATGTAACAAGTGTTTTTTTTTTTGAAAGGGATATTTATTTATATTTAATTTCGGATTTTAAGTAACTTTTTACCTTCAATTAATTCGCTTGATTGATTGTTTGAAACTCCATGTTGGTCGCTATATCATAACCCGTGGCGTACGTCAAATTCTTCTCTATGAACAACCGTTGTCAAATAGCATCGTTTTTTTATATCAATTAGTCTCTGAGGTTTTCCTCTAAGGTGGTCCCAAAGTCACAATTTTTAGCCAGCTTCTTCAGCGAATATAAAAATCATCGGGTTTAAAAATTTGCAAGAAAATGTTGGAATATTGTGATCGATGAAATGCATTTGCAAATCGACGACAAAATTGCAATGGAAAGCAGCAAGAAAAGCCATGCAAGTTATTTTAATTGTAAAATTGAAAAGCTACAGTCATGCTATCGGGACTGGTGTTGTGTTTCTTTATATAAATGTCGTGTTACATTTTCTTTAAAGTTCGTACACAAGTCGTCAATTTGTGCACGTGAGGATGGTTTGGCTGACCGCATTAATTTATTTCAGAAACAATCATATTCACAATTTCCCGAAATAATAGTCGCATGGAAGCGCTATCAAGTTTACCAAGGATCACGCAACAAACAAACGATTATTTAGTTGTGTTGCCGAATCATTTGTTTTAATATAAGGATCGTTGTCATAAAACCCGTGAAATTGAGTTGCTTTTTGTGAAATCAAACTATCGCTCAGAAGCATCCGAAATAAATTTCAGATTGTTGAAATTTGCAATACGAGCGGAGTCCCTCATGCACCACCCTTGGTCTATTTATAAGTCTTTAGAGTTGCCATATACAGATGTCCCAAAATGGACGCCCGTGAACTTTATTTAGGAAACCAATAGAAATGGAAGATTAAGAGTGTAAAATTGCCGCTTCTCATTTATTATCGGGTTATTGATTTAAAAAAACGCACCTTCCACATTTTACAATTTAAACTTAAACGAATTTACACATCCTGTGCATTATCTATGTGTAAGGGGATTCGTTTTCCATTATACAGGGTCGTTCAAAATTTATTATTTTACCGATAGATACTAAAAGGGTGAAAAGTGCATCTTTTAAATGGACCATCCTGTACATTATCAAATATGCTATAAGGCATCTGAAGTTTCTTTCAAATAATGTATTATGTTCATATACCTATCAGGTTTCCAAAATAAAAGCAGGTTACTGTAAATAACGGATTATTCTGTCATTTGTATTGGTATAAAATGTCATGGAACATGCCATTATGAAAATATGACAATTGCTGCATCAATAATACACCGTTTCTGCATTTTTTTTATAAAAAATTTGGTTTTAAAGGAATCAAAATCGAAGGCAATAAGTATTCGAATGAAGTTTTGATGAAATTGTTTATTCTACACGGTAAATGTGATCAAATTATGGCAAGAACATGCAGAAGGTTCAATGAAATGTATCCCGATTGACAACCAATGAACGAAACAAGATTTGTAAGATTGCAAAATAATTTCATCAGTGGTGGGTCAAAACTGAAAGAAAAACGAGATTTACCGAAGCCGGTAAAAGAAGACAACCTTAAATGTGTTAGCCTATTTTCACACATATCCCCAGCTTCCATCAAAAGTGCAGAAGAAGATTTAGGCTTAACTCATGCTTCTGTTCTAAGGATTCTTCATTATTCTAACATACACACATACAAGTTTACGAAGGTTCAAATCAGATGATAATCAAAATAGAATACACTTTTGTAACACCATTCTGATCCACACCCAAGAAGACATTAACTTAAAAACAAACTACTTTGGACAGGCGAAGCTAAACTTTACATGGAAGGTACTTTTAATAAAAGGAACCAACATTTCTAGGCTGACAAGAGTTGTACCAAATCTTCGAAGATCGCTGGTTAAAACGTTTAGGACCGAGGAATTGGCCTGCGAGACCACCCGACCTAAGCCACTTGATTGTTACTCGTGGGGGTAATTTGAAAAGAAAAGTTTACATGACACCGGTAACCAGTAAACAGGAACTGCGCCAACGAGTGATCAATTACATCGAGGAGCTAGATTGCCATGAGATAGGGAGGTCCACAAACACTTTTACAAGTATCCGGATCTTAAAATGTGTGAAAACCGACGGTGGTCATTTTGAACAATGACTTTAAACGTTTTTTTAAATCTGTATACATATAATGTTATTCTATTAACATTGTTAATTGCTGTTTAACCGTTTTGTTATTTGTTATTTTACGTAATGAAAATTGTTTTTATTACTTTAGTAAAAATTTGTTTCGTTCTCAGTTTTGACCTATGAAATTATTTTGTAATCTTACAAATTTTCTTTCGTTTATGGGTTGTCAATCGCGATACATTTCATTGAACCTTCTGTATGTTCTTGCTATAATTTGATCACATTTACCATGAAAGAAACAGTTTCAGCAAAACTTCATTTGAATAGTTATTGCCTTCCATTTTGACTCTTTTGAAACCTAATTTTTGTTAGCCAAGAAAATTGACCTAGTTTTACCCGGAAAATTTTCTGTTTTCTTTCAGAATTTATATTTCCGGAATCAACCTAGTCAGGGCACCCAAATTTGGTACGCGTGTTTACGTCGCAGGAAGTAAACCACGTCCAAAAATCTAAATCTATAACTTGAAAGAAAAAAAAGTTATTGGCATTTAAAGAAAAAAAAATTGGGTGCCACCGATGGCCAGATAAACGTGCATAAATAAAATATATTCTGTTGATAACAAAATCTATTGTATGTTCCAGGAAAATATTGATTTTTTACGCAAAAGTGCCAGAAAAAAATACTTTTAAAATTTTATAGTTTTTCCTCTTAAAACGTCAAAATTGGAAACGCAAAGAACCTAAAACTAATGCAGGTTATGTAGAGAAAATGTCTAAAGAAATGTGTTTTCCAAGTCCTTAAGTTGTAGCTTCAAGCGTCATTGACCTTCATTTTACGAAAATGTTTCCAGAAAATTCATTTCAAGTATACCCTTTCTCTGGGGTTAAGGAGTCGCAGGCCAAAAGACTCCAGGGGGCAAGCTGAGGAAGTGGAAACAACAACATAAACTTTCGATGAAGCTTTTCCCAAGACCGTCATGCGCGGTGAAAAGCCGTATCCTGCACGAGTTCATCTTGCTAATAACTAAACATGACGGATCTAGACAAGGAGGTCGAACTAAACTCCCCCAATCTACGGTGTCACGTGACCCGTGCCTAGGCATGGATGGCACCAGGGCGATGGTGTCGTGAACGGGACCTCTGGAGTACCGGGCAACCCTCCAGAGTAACCCGCCTTGCACCACACAGGGGGTTCTGATGGTGTGGACAGTATTTCCCCCATTCTAGTGGAAACAACATGAAGATAATAAATGCATATAAACCAAAACCAATGAGGCTCGAGGAGTGGCTGCGGCTACAGACTGTGCCTTGACTCTATTCCGGAAACGGAGACGAGCCAGAGGGCGGCAGCGTCCGCGGACTCTGGAGGTCTCACGACCGACGTAGATACGGGTGATCCGGGGGTAGCTTCGGCCAGAGACCTGTCCCCGACACCTAAGCTGAAGGCTGTGTCCCACCGGAGGGCGGCGAGCTCCTCGGACTCTGGGGGGCCCTCCACCAGTGAGGACCCTACTGTGAGCATGACCAATGCAACGGAGTTTTTACTGTCACGAGACGCTCGTGAAATGAATCGGTAGTCAGCTGTTGGCACTGGAGAACTCGTCATTGTATCATGCCACAGCATTAACTCACAAAAACGAGCCTCTCGCGACAGTAAAACCTCGATGCCACCGATCACACGCATTTCGCAGAATATTTTAAGCACGTTAAAGCGACAACATAAATAAAATTGTGCTGTGTGGGGATATAAATATAAATCTGTTGGCACAAGGCAATAATGTTAAAAAATTCAAAGAAACCATAAGTGCATATGATTTGTCTATTGCTATAAATGATATGCAGACTAGGGCAACTAACACATTTAGTAGTTTAATAGATATTATTTTTGCAAATATTACCGAATTCAAGAGTGAGGTGGTTGAATTAAACCTTTCTGTTCACGATGGTCAAAGTATAAGATACGACCATCTTTGTAAACAAGAAATAAAATATAAAAAAATTTGCACACGAAGAAACTTCAGTCAGGCTAATTTAGATTTAATCAATGGACATCTTGCCAATGTAGATTGGAAACTTTTCTTACAGAATATAACAGACAGTAACCACGCTTATGATAAGTTCCATGACCTACTGCAGTCACTCATAAAACTTTATTGTCCTGAAAAACAATATTGCACAGATCAAAAAACGAATAAATTAAACTGGATTACACCCAGTATAAAGCAAAAAAGTATATTAAAGAGAATGTTATATGCCGAAGGTGATGGGTGTTATCGACAGGTCTGTAAGTAGCTAAAAAAAGAGATTAAACAGGAAAACGACAAACGGCATCTAGGTATATAAATGATTCAAATAGTAGAGTAAAAGCTACATGGAGGTAGTTAATGACACCTTAGGCTCCAAAAAGCGCACATATAACTGGGAAAATTTACGGGAAGGTAATCAGAATGCTATCAGTGTTTTAAATGATTTGAACCACCACTTTATAAGTATTGGTAAAACTATAAGTAAAACATCTTATAATATTCCAACTAAAAAAGTAAATAATTGTATGTACATGTATCCAACAGACAGACATGAAGTTTTTAAGGAGATAATGGCGTTGAAAAACACGAGATCAACCGGCTATGATAACATTACTGTGGAGCTCCTAAAACATTGCGCTCAATCTATTGCAGAACCACTGTCGCAAATAATAAACCTGTGCTTTCAGGGTGGAAACTTTCCTGAAAGACTTAAAGTTGCGCAAATTGTACCGGTATTTAAGAAGGGCAACAGAAAATTGAGACAACATTTTTTGAATGAATTGAGACCTATAGCCTTACTTTCAAATGTGACAAAAATAATCGAAAAGATTATACATAAGAGATTATATGATTTTTTGCTGAATAACAACATGATTACAAACAGACAAAATGGTTCATGAAAAAAAGAACAACTACTAGAACTATCTATCAGGTCTTGGAAGAAGTTTTGGAGGGCATACATAATGGAGAGAAAGTGGTTGGTGTATTCGTGAATCTGCCGAATGCCTTCGACTGCGTGAATATAGACATCCTTCTTTCGAAATTGGAGAGTTGTGGCGTACGGGATGCTGCTTTAAATTTACTAAAAACATATTTGACGGGAAAAAAACAATGTATCAAAGTCACTGATGGGAAAGAGGGGGTTCAAGGCAGTATCCTGGGCCCCCCGCTTTTCCTGACATATACGAATGAGTTGCCTAATCTAACAGAAAACATAGTTACTGTTAGTTAGAAATAAGGTTTCCAAATATTTGTTAAATAATTTATTGCCCCATTAAATATTGAAGGTGCCAATGACAATTAATGTTGAGGCACCAATTTTTTTTTAATAAACAAAATTAAAAATGTTACACTATATGCCGATGATACATCTATAGTAATCAGCGATCCTTCTGCTGACGCTGTGCAAAGTAAGATGGGGATATTTTGATGAGGTTAGGTCACTGGCTCTCTCAGCATAGTATGAGACTGAATTTCAATAAAACGAAAATACTAAGCTCTGGATGCACTAGTAGAGATAAGTTGACAGTTGACATGCCGGCTGGTAAACCTGCCTCTGAGGCCACCACAAAACTCCTTGCGCTAGTACTAGACAAAAAACTTAACTGGGGGAGTCATGTTGATGAAAACTGTAGCAGAATAGGTACCTACCTATTATACCTTAAAAATAATAGCTTATGTTGTAGATAGGACTGCTTGCATTGCAGCCTACTATGCCTATGTGTATTCCCAAATACGATATGGTAGTATATTTTGGGACAATTCAACAGATGCACATCGTGTGTTTGGAATTAAAAAAAAGTGTGTGAGAGCAATATTTCATCTAAAAAGTAGCGTTTCCTGTGAGAAAAATTTTCAAGGCAACAATATTATCACCTTTCCATCAATATACATACTTAAATGTGCTACTTACGTTAAAAAAATATTTTGAATTTGAAAGCTTGCAGGGTAACCACTGCCATGACCCGCGAAACAGATTGCATCTGACAAATGTTAGCACTAAACTTAGTTTAATACAAAATAATGTAAAACATCAAATAATAAAGATCTACAAGAAATTTCCAGACAACATTAAACAGTTATCGCAAAGAAAGTTTGAAAGCACACTTGGGCAAATACTGGTACAAAAAGCTTACTATACAAAGAAATAATTTTTGAATGATCAAAATTTATAAAAGCTGTGAATTTATTTTGTAATATATAGGTATATATATATATATATATATATATATATACTAATGCGTATTTTATGTATTTGGAATTGCATTAGACTAAACTTATATTGTTGTGTAAATGTTAAAATGTATTTAAATTGTAAATGTTCTAGTTTGTAATTTTGTGTTATACAGTGTAAAATGTTTTATATACTTAGAGTTAGGATTTTTATATTATTTATTTTTCTATGTATTTGGCGTGTTCTGTGCTCCCCTGGGGCGATTTGAATAAAAGTTGTCTATCTATCTATATATCTAAAAAAAGTTAAAACGTCAAAATTGATAATTATAGTAGAAGTAGTAATGTGAGTGAAAAATACGACACGAAATGACTAACAAGCTCCTATGCAAGCTGTATAAGTCGTTATTTTCGTTCATTCAGTTAAAATAGGAGCAGAAAATCAATTGTAAATGAAAAAAAAATGTACTAATAAAGACGTTAGAAAATTAACATACTAGATTATATACATGCTGGTATATACATCTGTCATGTCGACGGTGGTCCAGTGGTCTAAGCGGTATGCATCAGATAATAGAGTCATATAATAAGACGAGTTCTAATCCTGAAGTCACTAACATTACTTTTTCCTAATTTTTTTCACTCTATCATTTCATTTTACCGTTATCTGATCAGAATGTTATTATTCCGATGAATTTTTAGCGAGTTTTGGAATAGAACGTGATTTAATAGAAAGGAGATAAAGCTTTTAAGATTTAAATCAATTTGAATACCATAGCTGGTTGCTTGTTCTTGCGCCCAACGTAGTGAAACCGTTACATGTTTAATACAGTCGTAGACTTTTCCCGTGGCTTCACAAGTGTTTTTTTTTCTGCAAGCGATTTCAATTTTTAGTTAATTTTATTTTAAAAATTCACTATTGAGGAGATCGCGACTTTTGAATTTTAAAAATATCTTCAAATGAGCGCGTATAGGCCCCCTAGAACTCATATCTGGGGCCAGTTGCAGTTTTATACGTCTATATTATATATATATATATATATATATATATATATATATATATATATATATATATATATATATATATATATATCATGATCTTTTCTTAGAATTTGATAATTACATTAATTTTGAAATAAGTAATCCTACGTTTATTGGGTTATGGTCGATTAATACTACATGATGCACCAAAAAACTGTTGAGTTTTCTTTTTATTAAAAAAAATTAAGTATTTTAAGTCAGAACCCAAGTTTGAAAAATGATATTGATTTTCGGTTTGCGCCACTATAAATAATTTTGAGTAATAAGACCAGTAGAATACAAGGTTAACCTTCCATTTAACTTCTCATTGCAAATGGAGTAAATTACTAAAGCGACCAAAAACGCCATCTGGCGGTTCAGGCTTAAACAAAAACGTAAGTATTATTAGACTATAATTCAGCTATGAAAGCTTTAAGACAGAAACAAGTTAGATAAAAGCGATTAAGGTGTTCACGAGTTATCGAACTTTGTCTGCAATACGAGACAACTCACCCCCCACCCATTATTTCGAAAAATAAGCCAAAATGTCAAATAAACAATTTGTAGAACTTTAATAGGAGGCCCAAAACCGTTCCACGTAACTTACCTTCATTAATGATTTTTTGAGAAAATCTGATTTCTCTATTTCAAATTAAAAATACGCGATCTAGCGGTAAAATTTGATAGCCTCTTTCCTCCTTGTCAACACCCACTGTACGATAGTATTTAGGCTGTAAGCCCTCGTGGTGTATTGTTGAAATATTTTAAAAAAGTGGAAAATAATTTAAGTATCCTTTTAGGGGTCACTTTTGTCATAATTTTTTTTCCCGAAAGCTGTAGGACAAATAGTTTTTGAGATACAACCGCTAGCCAACGGTACAGCCCGCTAGGGTCGGGGTATATATATGTATATATATATATATATATATATATATATATATATATATATATATATATATATATATATATATATATATACCCCGACCCTAGCGGTATCACACCGATAAATCAAAAAATAATAGGCCGATTTTGACCAAATTTGGTGACTACCTTCCTTTTGCAAGTGGCTTGGGTTTGTTATTCAGGAAAATCGGCCCAGTTTGCATCGGAACATTTTGCGTTTTGTTTCGGAAATAACAAATTTCGTGCAAGCAAATTTGTTACGATGATTTATATCACAAAGTAAACTATATACCAAAATTTAGATCTGTAAATTTAAAAACAAAAATGTAATAGGCACTTACAAAACAAATATGGTTTTCTTAATACGTCAAATCGCGATTTTAAACGTAAAATTGGCAACATTTAGGCAAATAAGCTGAAACAAATACGGATTGTGTAGAGAAAATGTCGCAAGATGAGTGTCTTCAGGCATCAACCGTCATTGTCCTTAATTTTACTGAAAGATTTCCAGAAAATTCATTTCAAATGGACCATTTCTCTGGTGCTTTGGCGGTGGTTTTAGTTATAGAGTTTTCGTTTAATGATCTATAACTTTTACGAATTTTCGTAGAAAAAAATTTCTCTTGGGGAGACAGCCACTTTTGAATTTCGAAAAGAATTCTCCAAATGAGCGGGAACTAGCCCCCTAGAACCCATACCCAGGGTTAGTTTCAGTTTTTATCTGTTTTCATATATACATAGTGACCCATATCCGTTATTATACAAGATACAACAAAAATTGTAAACGTTAATGATATAAGGTGTCTTGAGCTGCATCTTATAAAATTATTTTTACAAGCACAGGATGCCCGTAAGTTGTTGGAGATACATTTTCTTTTTATCGAACACGACTTATATTATTGCATCTTCCATCATTATATAATGCATGTTTGTAAGAAAAGAAATTCTGGCGATAGCAAGTGAGTTATGAAAGCGATCTTTCACAAAATGCTGTAAATTTCAATAGCTCAATTTGTTATTTACCTAATGTTCGTGATCCAGGAAACTAGTTTTTCGAGAACATTTTAAGTTTATTTTCGTCAAATGTTTTTATATTGTTAAACAATAAAGTTATTGATGGAACATGGTACATTGTTTCTACTGTAGGTTATACTAGTAGCCAAATTTGATGCCTGCTTTCTTAAAAAAAAAGACATATTTGCTATTAAAACCATTTTTATGAAAACTGACTACAATAACGCACTTGCTGCCTCCAAACATTTTTCTTTACTTCCACTTGTTCAAATTTCCCTAAAAAAAATTAAAAAATTTAATATTCTATTTTTTCATTTTAATTACAGATTAGGTATATAATTTGACTTTTATGTATTCTTTCAGTAAATTTTGTGTAAAAATATTTTGAGTTTTTGCAGAAATTTGTGTTGTGTTTCTGTAGAATAATTGTATGTTGGATTTTTGTGAAATTTTAGTAATTAATAATAAATGTTTAATAAGTTCATGTAAAAAAAGATTTCGGATTTTTGTGAAAAAAATCTCAAATTTTCATGACATTTTTTTTTCTTGTTTTGTCGAATATCTTTTTGTGAATACATATATTGGCAGGTGGGTAACACTGTTGCCCAAAAAATCGAACCAGTTTTTTCGGGAAGATTTTAAGTTTATTTTCTTTCTTCATTTTCATCTTGAATAAAATACTAGATGTTCCATCGAAAAAAATAAACTTTATGTCAGAAAGTACACTTTAGATCCAAGCTGTATATCTAAGTAAAGTCTCATTAAACGCACCTTTTAATTTTTTTCTACAAAACTTCACTGAAAAGTAATAAATGTCAGTACCAACATTTAATAAGCAGTTGATTTCAATGCGATGTAAACTTATTTATAAGTAGGACTAAACTCTGATTTCTTTGCAGACGGTCCACTGAAGAATTTACAACCACCAAGTATAACTTCCAGCTTATCTTTACAAACTCCACTTTCGGAAGACGTTACATCAGTATCTTGCCTCAACTCTGAGAAATCGTATTTAAATCTTGCACCAACGAAGCCATTGCTAAATTCACCACTATTTGGTTATCAGCACCATTTACAAATGCTCCAGAGTGACCAAATAAGTAAGTTCATTTTTAAATATACATGGCCATTAATATATTCATATCACAAAAACAAGAACTTACTTCGTTTCCAGCGAATTATCCTAGAAAAAATTCGGCAATAGGGAGATTGCTAGTGCTAAGCGGAATCCACGACATTCAGAAAAGATAAGGTAGACAAAAAGGTTTTCTGCTGCCCATTTGAACCGCGAATCCCGAGAGGTCTCAAGATCATTTTTAAGAAAGCCTTTTTGCAGCTAACTTTTTCAACAAAAAATTATTTAAAAAATGTGTTAAGTAACACAAAAGATAAGAATAAAGCCACTGAAATGTCAGGTATATATGAGGTAAGTTATGAAGATTGTGATCTTAAATACGTTGGGCAGACTAAAAGAAACATTGAAACAAGATTTAAGGAACACGTGACACAGCTGTGATACGGTAGTATAGACAATTCCTGCGTTGCTCAATATATTTGGAATAATAATGACCACATTGAAAAAGAAAACCTGAAGCTTATCAAAAATGTTAGACAACCGGTAAAATTAAACGCCTATGAGAGTATATCTCAAAGGCCATAAGCATAAACGTTTGCCTAAACCGAGCTCCGCCACTGATTAGAAGTTCACTGCTCGCATTGCGTCTTTGGTACAAATATTTTCCGAAACTCGATAGGAACAGTTATACAGGGAATTCAAAACGACTTCTGGCAATTAAAATATAAACGTAGCAAGCTTGCCTGTGATTTCTCCCTTTCTTTGTCTAGTACCTTTAATTGTCTAGTACCTTGACATAAGGGCGATTTTGATGAAATTTTAATAATCACGTAATTTTGTATGTGGATGACGAAAATGGCAAAGAAAATTAGGGCACACGCGTATTTTCCGAGATATTGCCATTTATCCGACGGGAATTTTCATCATTTTCATAACCGCGTTTTTTTGCAAATCGCTTTGCCATGACATCATATTCATCGCTCATTATCACTCTTGACACAGTATATCACATAACTATAACCTACTTGCATATGATATTTTCCATTTTTAGTGAATTTTCTCTAAAAAAAATTCACTAATGGGGAGATTCCGACATTTAAATTTTGAAAAAAATTCCCTACCAAAATTTAGCTCTGTATGTCAAAAGGCAAAAAAATCTCGGGGCGCAGCAAGTGCGTTATGGTAGTGAATTTCATAGAAATGATCTGGCACAAAATATTTTATTATAACTTTTTTTTCTTGTAACATAGAAATCTAAATTTTGGTGTATGGTTTACTTTTTATATCGTAAACCTACCTACCAAATTTGGTTATCATAGATTTTTATTTTTTAAGAAAAAAAATTTTTCCAAATGAAAACTCAAAATTTTTTCAGAAAACCTCGTCCGATTTTTCTGATTAACGAACTTATCAAATCTATTTACAAAAGGAAGGTACATGCCAAATTTTATTAACATCGGCTTATCACTTTTTGAGATAAGAATTTTTTTCGAATGAAAACTCAAAATTTTCCCGGAAAACCTCGTCCGATTTTCCTGACTAACGAACTTATCCAAGCCATTTACAAAAGAAAGGTACATGCCAAATTTTATCAAAATCGGCCCATTATTTTTTGAGTTATCGGTGTGATATATATATATATATATATATATATATATATATATATATATATATATATATATATATATATATATATATATATATATATATATATATATAATCGAAACTGATCCCGGATATGGGTTCTAGGGGTCCTAGTTCGCGCTCATTTGCAAAAATTTTTTCAAAATTCAAAAGTCGGGATCTCCCCAATAGTGAATTTTTTCTACGAAATTTCACTCAAAGTTATGGGCATTTAAAGAAAAATAAATTGGGGTTTTCCTCAAAACGTCAGAGTTGCAATTTAAAACGTCAAAATTGGCAACATTTAGGCAAAGAACTTGAATCGAATACGGGCTATGGAAAGAAAATGTCTCAAGAAGAATGTTCTACAAACCCTGAAGTCTTGGTTTCAACCGTCATTGTCCTTCATTTAACTAAAATGTTTCCAGAAAATTCAATTTAAATAGACCCTTTCTCTGATGCTTGGCAGTAGTCTTAGCTATAGAGTTTATCGTTTAATGGTATATAATTTTTGTCGAATTTTCGTAAAAAAATCAATAAAGCTCAATATATCCGTTATTATACAAGATATGAAAAAACATGTTAACATTAATTATAGGCTGTCTTGAGCTACATCTTTAAAAATTATTTCTACAATCACACGATGGCCCATAAGTCGTTGGTGATGCAAATTTTCTTTTTTTTTTTTTTAGTCGAACATGCCTTATGTTATTGTATTTTTGCATTTTCCACTAAATATAATGCATGTTTGTAAGAAAAGAAATTCTGGACCCAGCAAGTGCGTTATGGTAGCGAATTTTTATTAAATGCTTCATATTTGAAAAGCTCAATTTGCTATTAACCTAGATGGTTGACCAAGAAACGGATTTTTTCGGGAACACTAAGTTAACTTCGGAAATTTTTGTACGTTCTCAAATAATAAAGTTATTTTGATGAAACATGGCACATTGTTTTTACTATATATGTTATACTGGTAACCAAATTTGATGCCTGCTTTCTTAAAAAAAACACACATCTTTGTTATTAAAAACATTTTAATAAAAATTCACTACCATAACGCACTTGCTGCGTCCAGACTTTTTGTACATAACTTCCTCAAAAATGCAGAGAAACCACATTAAACTGCAGTTGGGCATAATTCTAATTTGAACCCGATTTTTACGTCTTCATTATTCGTGCTGTTATGATTAGTCGATGACATTTTGCCGTTTTACGACATAAAAGATCTGCTTGAGGTGCTTTGTAATAATAATACTGCCTGAACCCACCTTCCTGACCTGCCCTGACATCAGTTTGCCTAACTAAAAGCTAAAAGAAGGAAAACGAAACTTGCTGCATCAAGCTCAACTGAGCATAATGTGTACATAACCTCATGGATCATCTGAACATAATGTGTACATAACCTCATGGTTTTTCTTTCCCCTTTTCCTTTTAGTTAAACAAACCTATGCCAGGGCAGGTCAGGACCCACACAGCACATAGACGTCCATTAGATATCCAATGGATGTACACAATGGATATCCAGGATATCCAATGGATATACATGGTGTAACAGTATAAATTGAATAGCTAAACAACTAAGCTAGTTTGGACGTAGTTGTGGTTCCTCCTCTGCTTTGAACAAAGAATTATCGGCGACAACCGTGGCTATTTCTTCTGGATATCCCTCGTATAAGGAATAAAATTGAGATCTTTCGTTAAATTATTTTTATTTGTACTACCCTAGTATATTGTGTCGGCTGCCACGCTTGCGTTGCAGTTGTCGGTGGTTCGAGAATGGTCCGCATGTGGAGAAGGATAGATGGCTGGGGACGTATGGAATGCGAGTGAGAGCGAGGGTGTGGCGGTACCTGCTTTCAGGCAGGAAATGTGAATGCTCCGGAAGTTTCTAGAGAGAGATTTTGAGAGTTCGTTGGCAATTGTTGGAGTTAACACGTGGTTCGTTCTGAGAGGCAAGTTGGATATTAATTATCCCCCTTGGTGGATTTAAATTGCGCTCAGAACACATCTGCAGTCTTGTTGGTGATATCGTAATTTGCGTAATTGATGTTGAAGGCTGTAGATGTACCCGTTTGAGGGGATTTAAGGACCACATTGACTTTGTCACTTGTTGGAGTTTCGTTTCCCTCTTTGGAGGTAAGAAATCATCATATCTCGTAACTATAACACCTTTAGCATTCCGTTACTTATTGTTTTTAGGGTTCTTGTGCAGGGCAATCCTAGTGCCGGATAGGGAAATCCTAGTGCCGGATAGACAAATTCTTGTACCGGATACTTCTTGTACCGGCTGGACAACGAAATTCTTGTGCAGGGCAATCCTTGTGCCGGATAGACGAATCCTAGTACCGGCTGGACAACGAATTCCTTGTACCGGACACTTTAAATTATTGTATCGGCCAGTTTTTGTATTGGGCAATACCTTTGGCAAATTCACATATCGTAATTTTGAGTGGAAAAGTCTCGCATGGATTAGCGAATTTTCATGTACCGAACGAAGTATATGGCTATTGAATTAAATGGAGTTTATGTGCTAGTCAAGAGCAATGATAATTCCTGTCAGCTGTGGAATCTGGAATTTATGAATTAGGATCTCAGTGAGGAGGTCTTCGCCTTTCGTTGTCGCATTGCCGTTCCGTTGTTGCATTATTCCCGTGGTTGCAGTGCCGTACCCCTAGAGGCCTTAGTTGGTATGAAAATTGTTGGTAGTTTGATGGCCTAGAAGTCCAGGAATTTCAAGTAAGAATTTTCCGTTTTGTGATAAAGAATAAAGTGATAAGAGACAATCTTGATAAGCTACATTTTTAAATATTCATCTCTGTTAAATTTGCTAAAATCAGTTTATTTTATTTAAACTTCAATAAATGTGGTGCAGATTTTTACGAAACCTTTGTTAATATAATTGCTTCACTTTTGATAGTACCATCAGTTATCATATATTGTTAGCATTAGTCAAGCTTATTGATTATTCTTTGGGACTTGATCTTTAATCAGGCCACTTACCTTAATTAACGTGTAATTAATTAATATTTGGGGAAATAAGTTGTGAGCTTTGCGTGCACGAAAAGTGGAATTTTCCGTAGAATAATTATAATTGTAGTACATTCATACATACTCAGTAAAGATCTTGATTATTTTGTAGTAAGCCAGTTTGGTTATATTATAGAGACTTTTTATTTTAGATCAGAATTTTAGAACAGCTTTTAATAAATTCTTGTATGCCAAAGAAGCTTAATAAAAGCCCTTATTTTATCATATTTTAGGTGTGTTTTGGTTTTGTGTTTTGTTTTCAGGGCTGTTGATAGGTTAGATCATTACTGTTATCTTTATTTGTGGGTCTATGAGACCATACCGTTCTGAAATTTAGTTGGTTCTACCATAATTATAACTCCCGTGTAGCTTCCTGTGCTCGATTGTGGTTGGCTATAGTTGCCAGTGTGATCCAAGAATTCTTGGTTGTGTTGGATCTGGGCAAGGAAGCATATTAGTGAGCATCTTATTAGAATATCCGGGAGTGGAGGTTAAACAATCAAGTGGCGCCCCTAGTTAACATCTTATTTTGACCCACGCCCATCTCTACTGTATAAAAGCTGGCGGCCCTCTAACTTCCCGGTAACTTAGCTTATGCCAATGACAAATTAGATTTGTGATTAGATTAGGAATTATTTGAGCATTTGTCATCTGGTATAAAAGGAAGTGCGGCGGCGTCATAATGGATATCCGATGGACATCTAACGGAGATACAAATGTCCTACCAATATCCATCAATCCGCATATCCATGTGGATATACAAAACAAATAACTTTAACACGCTGTATTTAAAAAATAAAGCATTTGCGGACCCATGTTTATATGAAAAAATAGTCTTATTTTTTGTGCTGAATGTGCACCTGTAACATAGACCATCATATTGGATGTTGTATGGACATACATGTGGTCACTGAATGGATATCCATTATACATCTAATGGATATTGTATCGATATACTTGTGGTCATCAAATGGATATCACTTTTACATGAAATGGATATTCGATGCTCACCCACCACCATTCTCTTTCTAACCCCATCCCTTCAATGAAACAGTAATATAAGCAAACAAATATTTTATTGTATTCTAAAATCATTTAAATAACTTTATTTTTTTGATCTATGATCTGGCTCAGGCCTGCATTCTTGTTGTAAAGATAAAAGACACTGCTTATAATCAAACTCAAAAGACAATCCAATAAATAATATAAACAAATGTTTATAAATATTACTTTAATTATTATAGCTATAACTAAAACAGTTTATTGGTTATTACAAAATAATATGTACTAGGTGTTAATGTTGAGTGTCACGGGTGATCTACTTTCATGATCTACTGGCAGTGATCTGCTTCTAAGTAAGGAGGAGGAATATCCACCAGTAAAGTGAATAATTTTACATACACATAACCTTCCATTATATAACTAGAATTTTTTTTGCTGATTTCAATACGAAGTAAAATAGTGCTGCAAATTGAATCATAACTTCCACGTAGCTGTGATAAGTTATTCTCTGCAGAAAGACATTCTCATGGAATGAACTTAGGGCCCATGACTCGAGCACAAAGAAAATATTTGTATTCCTGTACCCATAAACTTTTGAAGCGTTATATTACTCGAGTTTTATTGAAAAAATGTAAATTTTCACCAATTCATCCCTTATTTATCCCGTACCCCATAAAGCTATCTTACCCAAAAACATTTCGAAACGTTCCTTTGTCGGGTGCTAACTGGATACCAAATTTGAAGATAATATCTCAATTCGTTCGAAGGTTATTAGGTTATTACAGACAGACGTACGTGCTGACAGGCCGACCGACAGACAAAACATTTTCGTTCCAGAATCAAGTTTTCTATCTGTTTTGATACTTTTTACGCTGTTTTAGCAAAAAAAAAGAAATTTGTTTCCACAATATTTCACCCCCACACATTGAACCCCTAATTTAATTTCAGCACAGAGTACCAGATGTTTTGTGCTGTGTGGGGAGGATCAGCTCAGGCAGGATTACTATTAAAAAGCCTGGACGCAGCAAGTGCGTTATGGTAGTGAATTTTCATAGAAATGATCTGGCACAAAATATTTTATTATAACTTGTTTTCTTGTAACATAGAAATCTAAATTTTAAATACAGTTTACTTTTTATATCGTAAACCTACCTACCAAATTTCGTTATCATTGCTTTTTTATTTTTTGAGATAAAATTTTGTTTCGAATGAAAACTCAAAACTTTCCCGGAAAACCTCCTCCGATTTTCCTGACTAACGAATTTTTCCAAGCCATTTACAAAAGGAAGGTACATGCCAAATTTTATCAAAATCGGACCACTATTTTTTGAGTTATCGGTGTGATACACACACCACACACACACACACACACACATATATATATATATATAATATATATATATATATATATATATATATATATATATATATATATATATATATATATATATATATATATATATATATATATATATATATATATATATATATATATATATATATATATATATATATATATAAACATATAAAAATTGAAACTGACCCCGGATATGGGTTCTAGGGGTCCTAGTTCGCGCTCATTAGCAAAATTTTTTTCAAAATTCAAAAGTTGGGATCTCCCCCATACTGAATTTTTTCTATGAAAATTCATTAAAAAGAAATTGAGTAGCAAGCATTGAGTAAAAATAGAAACGACAAAACAGACAGGACGGTCGAAACCGTGTATGTTAGGCAGAAATGGTACGTTATGTGCAAAAGGTATCATTGACAAATAGCTATTTACAAAGACGAAATCTGCTGGTTATGATAATTAAACTAGGGGAACAGGAAATGTAATGGTAAGTGGCCTCACATTATAAAGGTGATGAATGTAGTATGTAGCAGGAGAACACGTAAGGCACGTAAAAAGAAATGTTGCATGGAAATTTCAAGTAATTGTTAGGTCACATAAATAAAAGTTACATAGAGAGCGAGCATTGACTAACAGTGTAATCTAAAGGTACAATGATAGCAAATGGACACACGATGCCTAGTAAGAGGATGCTTCTACAATTTTCATTCTCGATTGAACAGACTAGTGAGCTTTGCAAATGAATCATAAAGAAGAAAGAGAGGAAAATAAACCGAAAGTGAAGCTACAGGAACGTCTTATGCGGTGGAATACAAGTAGGTTTTTGTAGGCTGATACGTATGTAAAATAGTTTAGCAGTAGGAGTAAGCAAAACGTCATGTTAAGAGTAAAGACTATAACATCGGCAGAAGCAGAAGTCAATGGAAGCCACGTGTGTTCGGTAAGAGCAAATTTTAGGAAGAAACTATTGATTAATTATAACTATATAATTATATTAAATATAATTATATTAATAATAACAATACACCAAAAACGATGCGAGAAGGAAAATAAAAATGATATGGAACAAAATATTTTTTTATAACTTTTTTTTCTTGTAACATAGGAATCGAAATTTTAGTATATAGCTTACTTTTTATATCTTAAATCTACCTACCAAATTAGGTTATCATAGCTTTTTTATTTTTTGAGTTAAAAAATTTTTCGAATGAAAATTCAAAATTTTCCCGGAAAACCTTGTCCGATTTTCGTGACTAACGAACTTATCCAAGCCATTTACAAAAGGAAGGTACGTGCAAAATTTTATCAAAATCGGCCCATTATTTTTTGAGTTATCGGTGTGATATATATATATATATATATATATATATATATATATATATATATATATATATATATATATATATATATATAAATTGAAACTGACCCCGAATATGGGTTCTAGGGGTCCTAGTTCGCGCTCATTTGCAAAATTTTTTTCAAAAGGCGGGATCTCCCCATTAGTGAATTTTTTCTACGAAAATTCACTAAAAGCACCTTAGCCAGGTCTTGTATGCCGTAATACGGCAAAACTTCACTAACTAATCGTCACGGCACGAATACTGATGACACTGGTGACGTAAAAATCAGGTGCAAATTAGAATTAAGCCCATGTACACTCTGGTGTAGTTTCTCTGCATTTTTGAGGAAATCATGTACAAAAAATATCACAAAGGTGCGTTGCAACATGGGATACTATGTTTGTAGAGTGATAATGAGCGATGCATAAGATGTCAAAATGCAAAAAACACTATCACGAAACTGATTAAAGTTTCCGTCGCAAACATGGCGATATCGCTGAAAATACGCATATACGCTAATTTCCCTTGTCATTTTCGTCATCTACGCACAAAATTACGTGATTTTGCAAAATTTCATCAAAATCGCTTATATGTCAAGGTACTCGACAATTACCGAAAATAAATATGGGGTAATCTTGTGTTGTACTCATCTCAGAAGTATACAGGATCGTGTCCATTCGGAAGGCGATATGAAAGCGCGATGGTGTACGATGTTGCCAGGTGAATATCCCCATTACCGACAATAGGCATGGATGCAAAATGATGAAAATGTTTTGTATCCTCCTACTATGTCGAAAATCATAACTACTGGACAATTGATAGTCCCTTTATTAATCTTATTTTTAAAGGGGTAGACATTGATCCAATCCAATCCTTAGCAGGTGGTAGTGGAATTTTCCTTTATGTAATAGTAAAGGATTTTTTCACGCCCGAGGAGGTACCACCCCATACATCAAGGGGCCGGTGAAGTCCCAACGGACGTTTCCGGTTCTGGTGTATGAGTCGGTTTCCCTTATAAGCAAAAATGATGATGGCTCCTCCTTGTATAAAATATTCCGGAGGCAAAATACCCCTCCATTCGGATCTCCGGGAGAGGGGTGTACAGGGGGCGCCAACATCAAGATTTAACATATCCTTTTCGAATATATGTGGCCTAAATTCTAACCTGAACTCCGTCCACCATTTCCTCCAGGCTAACAGGCCCCAACTCCTCTTCCTCACCGAAACCCAAATCAGTGCCAAAACAGCCACTAATCTCCTTAATTTCCCGGGGTATGAGCTCCTTACTGCCTTTAGATTGCATGGAGGCGTGTGCGCATACGTCCGTAGCAATCTACCCTGCACCAGACTTCCCAATTTAGAAGCTGGAAGAAAAGACATACTATGGATAAAACTCTCTCTCAGGGCTGCAACTAAATTCATCTGTTGCATTTACCGGTCACCTTCTGACAACAACTTTGTCCAGCTCTTTGACTACCTTTCTGAAAAAACCGACTATCTGATTTCTGAATATCCTTCCTCCGAGGTCACTATTCTTGGCGACTTCAATGTACATAATAAGGAATGGCTAGGATCTTCAAAAACCGATCCACAAGGGAGAGCAGCGGAGGCCTTTGCAGTCAGCAATTCTTTGGCCAATATGGTTCAGCAACCTACTTACTTTCCTCGTATCCCAACACACAGCTCAAATCCCTTGGATCTCCTTCTTACTACAAATCCTGAATGCTATAAGATATCAGTCACCGCCCCCCTTGGTCGCTCAGACCACGGCATGGTCACTGCTTCCTGTGCAATGCAACCCGAGGTCACACAGTCATCACACCCACGTATCGTTTGGCACTACAACTCCGCAAACTGGGACGAAATGCGGGATTACTTTTCCTCATTTCCATGGGCGTCTGTCTGCTTCTCTCATCCTGACCCCTCTGATATCTCACAAAACGTCACCGAAATTATCCAAGCTGGCATGGAATTATTTATTCCACGTACACAGAAAACCTCTTCAGCCACTCAAAAGCCCTGGTTCTCTAAATCCTGTGACAAGGCCAGACTTGAAAAGGTCAAAGCTCACAAAACGCTTCTACACAATCCCAGTCAAGAGAATCGTCAAGCATTCAACGACGCAAGAAACCGCTATGTCCGCATTCTTTCTGAGGCAAAAAACTCGTTTAATAACCACATCAAAAACAAAGTCCTCTCAAGCTCCAACGGCGGCAAACCCTTCTGGACTCTTGCTAAGTCTATTGGGAATAATTTCTGCAAGAGCACGTTCCCACCTCTTGTCTCAGGTGATGAAATTGTTTCTACCGCCCTGGGCAAGGCTGAACTTTTTGCTTCGTTGTTCGCCGGAAATTCTACTCTCAACCCACCTCCAAATGTTCAAACACCAACAGTCCCCAATGTCGCGCATAAAATGACTGATATCATTTTCAAAACTAAAAAGGTACGAAAGATGCTCTCTTCTCTTAATACCAGGAAAGCCTCTGGCCTTGACGAGATCCCAGCAATTGTTCTCAAAAAATGCGCACCAGAACTTGCTCCTGTCCTGACTCGTCTGTTTCAGATATCTTACAATAAAGGCATATTCCCTAGTAACTGGAAAACTGCTCGAGTACAACCCATCCCCAAGAAAGGATCCAAAGCGCTTCCTAGCAACTACAGGCCTATTTCTCTCCTTTCAGTCATCTCTAAAGTGATGGAAAAGTATATAAACACCGAACTACTAAAATTCCTTGAAAAACACAGTCTAATCCACGACAGGCAGTATGGATTCCGTCAGCGCAGATCAACTGCCGACCTCCTTTCCTTTGTCACCCATTCTTGGAACAAGTCTATGGAACAACACGGTGAATCCCAGATTGTTGCTCTAGACATATCCAAAGCATTCGACCAGGTCTCGCACGCAGCGCTGCTTAATAAACTTCCGGCCTATGGCCTACCACCAAAACTTTGTACCTGGACAGCAAATTTCCTCTCCAACAGGAGCATATCTGTTGTTGTGGATGGCCATTCCTCTAAACTGTATCCAATTAATGCAGGAGTTCCTCAAGGTTCAGCTTTAGCCCCTACTTTGTTTCTTCTCCACATCAATGACCTCCTCTCTAGCACATCCAACCCAGTTCACAGTTACGCGGACGACAGCACCCTCCACTCAAACATACAATATTCTAAGCCTGTCTCTTTAGCCCAATTAGATGAGGATCGCAGACTCATGGAGGGTTCTGTCTCCGTAGACCTCCAAAAAATATTAGACTGGGGAAGTAGAAATCTTGTACAATTCAACCCCACCAAAACTAAGTCTTTCTTTCTTTCTCACAAGAGATACAGCAGCCCTAGACCCATCACAATGAACAACCAAGTTATTCAAAGTAATGAGTCTTTTTCTCTTGTTGGCATTTCTGTGGATCGAAATCTTAATTGGCACCAACATGTTACATCAATTGCAGAAGCGGCTGCTAAGAAATTGGGTTTCCTCTTCCGGGCTCGCAAATACTTTTCACCAACTAATCTCTATACCTTATACACTTCACAAATAAGGCCAAACCTCGAATACTGCTCCCACATCTGGGGTGCAGCTGCCGCTTCTACACTCGCTATCCTGGACTCCATTCAAAAGAGAGCTATACGTCTCATCGGTGACTCTACCCTCACCCAAAGGCTTCCATCCCTTGCCCACCGACGTGCCGTTGGTGACCTCTCTCTCTTTTATAGATATCTGCACGGGCACTGCTCAGAGGAGCTTTCCTCCATAATTCCCCCACCTGCTGCCCCCAGCAGATCTACCAGGGGAACAGAGCGAATGCACCCTTTTAATGTCCAGGTCACCAGACATAGAACATCTTGTTATGCCCGCTCTTTTGTCCCGAGGACTTCCAAGTTGTGGAATTCCTTGCCGGCACATGTTTTTCCTTCTACTCCGAACCTCCAAACCTTCAAGTCCAGAATTAACAAGCTGCCTCTTTCCTCCTTGTCAACACCCACGGTACGATAGTATTTAGGCTGTAAGCCCTCGTGGTGTGTTGTTGACATAAAAAAAAAAAAAGTGTCACTTTAAATAAAGGAAATCAAGGGGTGAACAAATGTTCTTATAATAGAAACAAAAAATGATATGACGTCATCTACATAACTGATATTTGACATTACGGAAAACAGCATGAAAACGTTAATATAAATAATAAATTTTGAGCCTCGGTGGTCCAGTGGTAAGAACGTGTGAATCTGGACCCAAGGATACTGAGTTCGCTTTCCAGGTTTCACCTTTCACCTTATCAGTAACAGCAACAGAGATTGTGGCATTGTGTTTGAGCAAGTTAAATGCTTGCACGTTCAACCCTTCGGAGGGGGCGTAAAGCCGTAGGCACTGCCCATTAAGCATGGTAACTTACAAATGCTTACCGCAACGTTAGATAATTTACCATTAGGCAAGTTGAGTTTGCAACATTTCCAAATGTTTTCAGCCAAAAAACCAATGCAAACTTACAAATGAAACTTTAACATAACTTTCAAATGTAATATCTCCTTTGCCGGCTTGTTGCTTTTCTTCATTTGTAAGCTCACGTAAAGTTACAATTGTAATGTTTCTGAAAGTTTGTTTTACTTTGTAAACATTTATTTGAATTCCCTCCGTTTTCGTGTTCGTGTATGTTCGATCGTATGTCATCGTCGTCCAATAGCAACATAGCAACACCAACTCCAACAGCGAACTGACTCGTGACAAAGCGCCCGACAATAATGATTAATGGCGGATTGTTGTTTATATTTATGATATGCTGTTATTTGGTCTATGTCTATTTATTTTTCTGGAAGTTTTAAAGATTGAACAATCTTATTGTAGCCTGAATTGTTAGATTTTTGGTGTAATTAGGTAATTCGTTGTCTGGGGTGTGGATAATGAAACATGGAGTATATCCACAAACATGTGAGGTAAGAATCCCTAAAACAACTATATACTAAATACATGTGTGAATTCAATAAAATTAGTCACTTTTCTGTAGCATAATTAAATTTTGGTATGTCGCTATTATTCTAAAATGACTGTTCCTATTTATATTTTTATTTATTTTTATGAAATCTACTCAACGAAAAAGAAAACCTAATTACTAAATACGAATTTTGTTATGTCCTTAGAAGCAGCCTGGTGATGTCTTACCTGGTCAAACCAGTTCATTTTAAAACGTTAAACATAATTGACCTATGGAAGCACGAGGCTTATCCAAAACAATTGACATCATAAGAACAGTGGAACAGTACAATACCCATCAAGCTGCCAGGAGTGCTTATTTTGCACATTGTCGCAGTATACTATCATATGGAACATTCAGATGGGTCACACTCGTCAGCAGCGGAACATGTATTTATCATGCAAAAAAGTGCAATAAGGACATTGTGTGCGTAGGTCCAAGAAAAAGCTGCCCTGATGTATTCGAGGCCAATGGGATACTTAGGTACCTTTACAGCCATATTCTTCTTCAGTATATGTATTGAAAATATCCAGTGAATGGTGAAGCTCGCAACATCAATACCAGCTGCAGGCATGAATTAAAAATACGGTTGCACAAAAAGGAGAAAACAAAGCAGATGTTTGATTACTTGAGAATCAAATTCCTCAATATTCTACCTAATGTTATTAAGATGCTCCCACTAACAAGATTAAAGTAGGCACTAGTGGATGTTATAAAACAAAAACCAAGGTGAAGGAATTTATTGGTGCTCTAAACTATTGTGTATAGTGTTACATACTATTTGTATTCATTCTTTCTAGTGTGTGTGGCTGTGTGTGTGCGTTAGGGAAAAGCTTTGGAATGCAAGTTCCACTAGCCACAGACTTTTTTTTTATATACATAATTCATTGTAGTCATAATTTTGTTTTATTTTAACTCAATGTTTCTGAAGGTACACAGACATTGTCGGTACTATACTTACTCGATAGGGATAGTTAAGACATGCGTGAACACTTTCAGAGACTGTCGCCATATTTAGGCTATTTTCGCATTGAAGTTGTATTCGTTTCCCTGCGCTTGATTTATCCATTGCATATTCTTACGTTTGCTTAATGAAACTTTATCTAAAATCGAAATGAATGCACCATTTTAGATATTTCTTTTTTCACAATAGTATTTGATTTGTTGACTTGATTTTATGTCACATATGTTACGATATACTTTAGAAGCTAAAAAATTCTTGCCGCTCAAAATAAGTAATGCTGCAGAAGACTTCGTTTTTGTTATTGGTGTTTCACACGTTTTCCTAGACGACTAAGAGTTATTTAGTAAAACAATATCAAAAACAATTAATTGGTGTTCATTTAGAAAAAGGAATTTTTGAAATCGGTCAATTAATAACGATATCACAAGTTCAAGTTATCTATTTTGTCGTCGAGTTTTACCTAGAACTGCATTTTAGCCTAAACCTGGGCACACTCGCTATATGTCTTAACTATCTCTATCTAATGACTATAGTCGGTACTTATAAAGGCAGTGACTTACCATGTACATTTGATGGTCAATAAAATCTATATATCTATCAGCAGAAATGAATAATATGTTGTAAGTCTTTATTTATTTTTTTCTGTAATAAAGATTTTATTCTAATTAACATTCTCTTAAGCCATTTTTTATACTTTTACAAGAAATATATATTATGTATAAATACACCTATACATATATTCAGTATTGGTTTGTAACTTGAAATAAATTCACGTAATCAAATACAGTTTCTTTTTTTCAAAAATCCTTGGACACATTGATTAGTATTTCAAGTTGCAGTCTTAAAAAATCTATAGGGTATGTACCATATTTGAAAAATGACTTCATCAATAATTTCTTTAAATCAACCCTAGGTTTTTGTTGACTATTTTTAAAGTTCCTACATGTGAAGTTGTAAAAAACCAGCAGATTTAAAATTTTTATTCATTGGTTAACTACACAAAATTTTTTTTCGTGCGTTCAACTCAAGATTTATAATCAAAATTTGAAATTTGGTAGTTTTTTATCGCTTGATGTGTACTTTAAAAATAGTCAACAAAAAGCTAAGGTTGTCATTTACTAAAATTATCAATGACATTTGACACAAATTGTATAATACATTTTTGAAAAGATTGTAACTGAGAATATTATCAGACTCCGAGCATTTTTGAAAAAAAGAGGAAGTAGATTAATTGGAATTATCCCAAGTTACAAACTTGCACTGTATATATAATATATACAATTGCAGATCAGTTGAAAATGTAAGTTTAAATTTTACAACTTTGCTAGGCCCTTTTAAAATTGAAGCTTGCTGTAAGGTAACATGTGTAAGTATAAAGAAAGTTTGTGACAGCTCACTACAGTAAACTTGCAGTAAAGTTACAAAAGAAACACTTACATATGTAAAGTCACTGGGGAGAAGATTTGCCATTTGCAACAAACTTGCAGGAGGCTTTCTGCAAGTAATCTATCAAACTTACACTTGCTTTGGAAACGACTCTGCAATGTTAATGCAATATTACCTTGCTCAGTGGGTGGTTACTATGCTATGTTGGGCACGTTAAAAGATCTCTACCCACCTTACAGAAAGGCAGTGGTTCGGCTAATTTTCCAGGATGTTGATTTTTACCTGACTATTGGCAGATATGAAATATATATTACAGTTTCAAACCAATGCACATGCAAGCATATATACACATGCTAAGACATTAAATTGGCTTCATAAATTCAAAAACACATTTCAACTTTGAATGAACATATAACAAAAGTCAATGAAGCAATTTTTGTTGCAAATTGCTGATGAAAAATAAAATTGTATATGTATTGTATTGACCCGTTTTCACACCACCTTTACCCAATAATTGTCGTATAGACAAGGGACTGGCGTGCGTGCGGGTGTAAGAGTGCGCTAGTAGTCGAATACCTCTATGTCTTGTTTTTGCTTGGCAAGATATCACAAAAAGTATTTCTATAATTAATTCGTGAATTAAGCCTCGTACGGCTCCACACTAACGCGCCGCGACCGTACCTCCACAGTCTATATGACAATTGTTACGGTCGACTTAACATCAACTTCATATTAACAAAATTATTACAGAATGTGGCCTGAAATCAGTTGTACAAACCTCCATAAAGTTAAAAAGTGTGGTAAATTTCGTTTATAATAAGTTTTCAATGATAACAGCACTTAAAACGTTTCGATTTGCAAAAAAGGATGTCTTTTATTTCGTTAAAGCGGCAAAAAATCCTTGGGAACGATCCCCATTCTACCTAAATGTGGCAACGCTGATGAATATTGTCAGTTCGGAACGCACAAATCGTGTGTTTTTGGTAACTTTCACTTCTCAATTGATCTTCTTTAAATGGATTTTTTTCTTCTTATTATTGCTCTACGTTACATACGCTTTCTTGTGGTGTGCGCCTTTTTGTAATTTCTTATTGATGTTTAGTCGACCGTTCCGCAATTAATTATGGGGTAAAGGTAGTGTGGAAACGGGTCAATACAATACATATATCTACATATATGCGCTTTCGTTTTGCCTTCCGAATCAACAAAAGATTACCTAAATATGGTACATTATTTCTACTATAAAAGTTATACTGTTAACCAAGTTGCATTTCATTAAGAAAAATACATTTTTGCTATTAAAATATGTTAACGAACATTCGCTACCATAGCGCACTTGCTGCGTCCAGAGTTTTTTTAAATTTTAGCCCCTTCGGACCTGCTGTGCATAATTATGCACATGACATTTATGTGTAGATTTCTATGTACTGAGCTTATCTGTGATTTCATAGATGACACGAACACAATAGAGAACATTTATATTCTGTGTTCTGTGGACGGCTAGCGCCATCTGTCAGACAATAAAGAAAATACCATCATATTATTTTAACATGGAGAATCCCTCTGGCTGCACCCAAGTTATGCATTATAATTAGATAAAATACTCAGGAATCGTTTTCTTATATCAGTTTGCGTAGCAGCAGTCTGTTATATTTTACAGCACCTCATAAAGTTGGTGTGAATATCTATGCCCAATCCGTCAGTAGTAACACTGGACTGTGGTCATAATTGTGCACAGTTATACTGGAAGAGAGTTTAATTGAGACGAAAATATTTTCCATTGTTTTTTCTTTGCACACATTTACTGGTTTTTTTTGGTGTATTTTCTTTGTCCGTCTTTGTCACGTAATGGCTTCAAGATTGGTGCTTATTAGCCACAGAAGTCCTCTATTATTCTTGTTCGGAAATATACATCCTCTTCTGGTATTATCCATTCTGACCAACTTTTGTGTGCACTGTTTGAAATTTTTTATCATTATTCATCATTTCACAGGTGAAAGGAAGAACTGGAATTTGGGAAATGAGAAAGAGGTTACTGAGTTACTGGATTTGTTTAATTCTGGTCACTTCTCTGCGTCAGAAAGTAAAAACGATGTAGAAGATGAACATGTAGCAACAGCTTCATCTTCTGTGGACCCTGTTCGAAACACAGCAAGAGTGGGTGCTGATCGAGATAGTCAGAGAGATGATCATGATGAAGATACTTTTGATAATCAAGATGATAGTATTGATGTTACATTTACTGAGAAGAATAATATAAAATGGAGCAAGGATTTTATTCTCAGATATCCAGGATTTGAATGGTAATCAGATCATTCTGAAGAAAATCTTAGATCTCTCTACCCCATAGATTATTTTCTCAGGTATCTTCCTGATGAGTTACTTAAAAGATGGCAGATTTCACCAGCACGTTTGCTCTGCAAAAAGGTATAACCAATTTCAAACAAACGTCTCATTTTCGCGCACTGCGCATAGAATCTCTCTCGATCTACCGATGGAGTATTATTGCTCGGATCATTAGGTTGCTTGCGACATGAATTTACATGTGGCTTAACATTCTTCTTTGTACATAAGTACAATCCACACCGCTGGCACGCCCTTCCCACAAGCTGCTGACGATCCTTCTTCAGGCTAAGGTAATACAGGTCATAAGGCAATTTGTCAAAGCTCTCATGCGTTGAGGTAATTCCAAGAGACCGACGCAGCAGAAATGTAGCAAACGCCTTGACATCATGCTCTTGAGGCTTCGGAATACATAGGCCACTGGACGACTGCAAAATCGGGTAAGGAGGTATCACAAAGCGTTCCGGAAGAATACAGCGAAGAGAATTGCCACAGCAAACACGGGCATCAAACTTCATCACCTGGTGATGATATTAAGATATTTTAATTGTATTGTATTAGTTATAAGAAAAATAAATGACAAAATAGTAATAGTGAGATTTTACTACTGTACCTGAAGCAAATACTGTCTCTCTCGCACATGCTCGCTATACCACTGTGGAGAAGGCAGGTCTGGGATAAAGCTTTCAGCACTGTCATCTGGGTCGACATACTCTGCTACGACGTCATGGCCGTCGATAACCATGTTATTCCATACTTCTGCGAAAACTTCTCCAGCCTTCTGAAAGTTCATTTTTTCAAGATCATGATTTCTTGTTCTTCCTTGTTCATCCAAATGGTTTACATAAGAATCATGCGAAAGTATGAGTCCACATAGTTCCGGCTCAAAGGTGCCATTCTTCTCTCGACTCGGTTGAATGCGCTCCTGCCAGGCGCATTAGTAAAGATGAATATTGCATCTAGATCATGCTTAACAAAGTGATGTACGGTATGGGAAATAACCTTCGGATATCTCGGGTTTTCGTCGGGTCCTCCATCAGATGAAATCAAAACAACTGGTTTCAGGCGTCCTCCTTCACTCCGCATAATTTCCTTGAAATTCTAGAAAGTATCAAGCTTATTGAAGTCCACAGAATGCGATGAAGCTGTCGAAGACGAATGTTTGCCGCTTCTGATAGCCATGTATGTTGGCCCTGAGTACGTAATTGATTCAGCACATCCCATATCATTTCCT
Organism: Tillus elongatus; assembly: GCA_964006375.1. NCBI lineage: Eukaryota > Metazoa > Arthropoda > Insecta > Coleoptera > Cleridae > Tillus > Tillus elongatus. The sequence continues at coordinate 255,379,900 of OZ023262.1, read as the reverse complement.
TTTGTGATGCAGCATATACACTAGGGATCAATTTGTGCCTCGAGGCAATCACCCAATTATGATCAGGCAATGAGACACGATATTCGACATGCAGCAGGATAGGAGCTTGTTTATTTGCCGCTACCAAGCCTATAGGTACCCGGGCTTTGTCATTGTGCGACAGAAAAAACACTTGGTTTGGCCTGAAAAGAGGTGCCAGCGTTTCCAAGGATTTTATTGTGGCGACACGAAAATGTTGATCGGGGTGAGCCTTATGGTGATCTGGCTCAGTACGACTTAATTTGACAGTTACAGTGACTACATGTCTCTTACCCTCCAAGGTGATATAATTTCTTGGGGGCAACCGAAGGTACGTGCCACTTTCGAGATTTCAAATCCGTGCTCCTGCCAACGGCGAGTCAAACCCTCACACGCCGCTTTTTCGGTTTAAGAAATCGCGCGCACAACGAAAAAATGAAAAATAAATACACACATAATATCTCACTACACTCCCCTCCCTCTTGTGATATTGCGTGATTTTTGCCGACCCTCCCCCCCTTTTCGAGCCTCGCGTGATTAATGGACGATCCCTAAGGTGAGACCCATATATGACAGTCTAAGGAAGCGTTGTTTGCAGCTGAACGCGGAGGAGAACCTTTGCGAAGATGAGCATATCGTACCATTTAGAGAATAGTTATCCATAAAGCAATATGTAAAAGGAAAACCGACTCCTTGGGGCGTGAATATTTTTGTTCTCTGTGAGAAATCCTGCCAAGCATACGATTTTATAATTTACCAAGGTGCAAAGACGGAATTAGATGTGAGCAATGTAAAACAATATGGTGTCGGAGCTTCTGTGGTTCTGGAACTTTCTGAAAGAATAAGGGGTAAAATTGGTCATAAGTTATACTTTAATATTTTTTTCCGCGTAGAACTTACTGCAAATACTAAATCAAAGGAATATTTATGCTGGCGGAACAATTCGCGTGAATAGATTTGCAAATTTTTGAGTGATAGTCAAATGAAAAGCAGAGGTCGTGGTAGTTCGGATGAACTAGTAATCTCGGATGGGGATGTAGTCATCACTAAGTGGCTGGATAACAGTTCTGTTGCACTTGCCTCAAACTTTGCAAGAGTAGGAGTAACTGAGGAGGTTGAAAGGTGGGACAAGGCAAAAGAGTTTATATGAAGGTAACCAGACCAGAAACCGTCAAGCTTTACAATCATGCCATGGGTGGTGGTAGATCCATTAGATCAGCTGATTTGGTTGTATCGAATATATATTAGAAGTGAGAAGTGGACCTTTAAGATGATTTTCCATCAGTGGATTTTGCCATTGTCAATAGTTGGGTGGAATACCGTAAAGGTTTCCCCACTAAAAAAGAAGAGTTAGACTTGCTACATTTTAGAATGCGCGTATCAAAATTCTAGTGAAGATGGGAATAACAACAGCAAGGCGTAGAGGCAGGCCTTCATCATTAGAGTGGATCGAGAACGTACCCAACATACCTGCGAAAGAAAAGTCATTTATATTGTATGAAGTGCAAAACTCATTTATGCGGAAGAAAGAAATTGTTTTAGGAACTTCCATATTAAATAATGTTTTTTTTTATTTAAAGAAAAAATTGGTGCCTCAACATTAATTGTCATTGGCACCTACAATATTTAATGGGGCAATAAATTATTTAACAAATATTTATAAACCTTATTTCTAATTAACAGTAACTATAAAAAAGTGACAAATATCAAAAATAAATTAAAGCTTATTATAAAGTCCAAATGATTTCAAAAAACCAATAACACGCTCTATGTTTAATTTTTTAAGCTGTAGAACTTCCGTAGTTATCGAACTAGGCATATTGCTAAATTTCCTTGCTTGTTCATAGTCTTTGCAGTTGAATAAGAAATGTGACAGTGATAGTTGTACACAGCACTGACTACATGTAGGGGGTGGTGTTCCTTCTAGAAGATGTTGGTGTGTCATCTTTGTGTGTCCTAATCTTAGTCTTCTGACAAGGACGCTGTCTTTACGGTTTATTTGAAATTGTAACTTACTTTTTGTAATTACTGGTTGAAACAAATGTAATTTGGTATTTTTTGTTGACCAAAAATCCTGCCAGTTAATAAAAGTTAGACGTCTGTAAGCAGCTATGAGATGATAACACGTATTGAATTTTATGTTTGTTCCGCTTTTTATAGCTGTTTTAGCCTCCGAGTCTGCTATCTCATTGCCTTGAATACCGATATGCGATGGTACCCATAAAAATAAGACAGAAGTGTTGCTTATCATTTCCAAATTTGATAACATTTCTTTTATTTTGTGAACAAGGATGTTATCTGTTCTTGATTTCGTAAGTGCCTGGAGGGATGACAGTGAATCTGTGCAAATAATATATTTTGGTACTGGGTTCTCTTTATAATTAAGTATTGTGAAAGATTGAAGAAGAGCGAATAGTTCCCCGGTAAAAACACTAGTAGATTTAGGTAATCTAAATTTGTGATATTTTCTGTCTTCTATGACTGAACATCCAACTCTGTCTTCATTTTTTGATGCATCAGTATATAAAATATCACAATCAGCATGTTTAGACAATTTGTCATAGAAAGCGTTTTGCAATAGTTGTGACGGATTGACATACTTGCTGAATGCTAAGAGAGAGGTATCTACTACAACCTGTGTATCTGACCAAGGGGGAGGACCACTTAACTTGGTGTTTGGCAGAGGAGCTACGTATCTATAGGTATCTGAGGTGCGAAGAAATCTTACATACCAAGGAGCACAACATCTTGGCTTGGCGTTAAATCTGTTAATTAGAGGTAACATTGTAAACGCTTGGTGTAAAGGATTTTTTGGATTCGACATAATATTTACTACATGTTGTTGCAGCAACATATTTCTTCTCAAATATAATGGTAGATCGTATGCTTCAGCGCACAGTGATATTGTTGGGGTCGTTTTGAAAGATCCAATTATCAATCTCAGACTACTATTTTGAATGCTGTTAAGAGAATTTAGTATTTTTTTACTTGCAGTACCATAAACTACGCTTCCATAGTCTAGCTTAGATCGTATGATTGCTAAATACACTGTTAACAACGATTGTTCATCAGCTCGTTTTTTGTCCACTACTTCTATCTGTTCTCCACGAAGTTTGAGTGTACAATTAATTGGCATATTTAAAATTTTAGAAAAAACATTGCTTGTGTTTTCTGGGAAGAGAGTATGAAACCAAGATCGTTACACCAAGCATCAATTTCGTTGATTTTCTTATATTTGATATACTAACATATAATAAGCTATTATTTTGGAAATTATCATATTATTTACCAAATACTTAGATCTCCTACCTTATCAGTTACTGTTTTTGCATAATATTCAATAAAACTTACTACTTTCGACTAGCGACATTCATTGGGTATGCTTTGACTATCGAAACTTGTTGGGGATAATTATGCACATCAATTTCTATCTATTTGAAATGCACCGAGCAGTCTGGAAATGGTTGTATAGCTCAACTAACATCTAAATAAACATTTCTTACATCCATACAATTTTTTCGTCTTCTACATATAATACTGTATTGAAGGAGTTAAGCTTTAACCTTCCATAAATGTCACCTAACCAATGTGTCGCATTCATAATTCTGCTGACAGTTCTTGTTGTCTGTGTTGCATGTAAATTCCTACTGATTAGTGTCAAAATAATGTCAGTGGATTTTATAATAGTAACAATGTGGACTCAAAGTAAAAGGTTTCAAAATCAACCAAGAACTTTTAATATTTTGTTAACACTTTGTTGCATAGTCTTGCCTGGTGTAGCCTATGAAGTTAATTTGACATCGCCACTTTGCAATGAAGGAAAAACTCAATCGCCCATAAACCTGAGGAAAAAAAACGTGACACAGAAAACATTCATCCCTTTTGATTTCAAGGGAGTTGACGTGGTTGATGATATATTTATGATATTTCATGATAACAGAATAATTGGTATGTCAATGTATGGATGTTCCATTAGACAAGGGCCTCTTATATCTACTTATAATTTGCATTCTTTTAGCATAGTAGCTCTTTCTGAGCACGTAATTGAGAAAGACAGATTCGCGTTGGAAATTCAGCTTGCATTCATTAGAAATTATAAGAGAACCAATCACAATTACAATTTAAGTGAATTAGCTGAAGCAGCTGGATCGCGCTCTTTGGTAATATTGTCTGTTTTTGGACAGATCGACGCAGAGGATGGGCCAAATAATAATTTAGATTCACTTATTTATCAAATGTCGAAATTAAGTATAAAAGAAAATATCACAGCATACCTGCCAATAAAGTTTCTTATACCCGAAATAAACGGATACTACACTTACGTAGGCTCCTTAACCTATGGGACCTGTGATGAAAATGTATTATGGATTATACCTACAGAGCCACTGCTTGTGTCTCCACAGCAAATGGGTGAAATATCGGAAATGTTTACAAACTTTTTTCGACGGCCCTTGCAACCAGCAGGAAATGTACAGCTTGAGCACTATCAAAAACACGGTAAAGCGGATCGATGTTCTGCCACATTATATTTCATTTTCGGTTTATTTATCATTTTTCATGAAAACTTGTAATACATGTAATTTGAATTAATATACGTAGATAAATAATTTATTCTTTTAGTTGTTGCTACCTATTCTTAAAAAAGTTGTACACAACAGCCATGTTGAGACTGTCAATATGTCGTTCTATACTTAATGTTTGCGTTTGAATTTTGACGTATTGTCATATATAAGAAATCTTATAGCGAAATTTCTCAGAAAAATAATTGTTGTTGAAGAGATGGTGACTTTTGAATATATTTTTTTCCAATTAGCGCGAACTAGGGTAAAGGTTTACCTTCCGTACATCTGTTAGATTTGTATGAAATTTTGTATGCAGACAAGTTTTAGGGTGTAGATGACGAAAATCACAACAAAAATGAGGGCAGAAGCAAACTTTTGCAGTTATTTGGATTTTTTGGAAGAAAAGTACTCACTTTTGCGGCATGTTTTGGAGCATATATCGCTTTACATGACCGATATAAATATACTCATGTAATGCTTTAGTACCTTATTTACTTTTCATGGTTTTTCCGTTTCGTTTTTGAGAAATTTTATTAATAAATAACTTTCGCTTCATGCAATGTCAAAAGGTATGATATGAAGTTGGTTTTATCTGTCAAATGTCAACGTTAACTTAGGATCGATTATCGATGCAAAGAGGAGAAATCTACAGAGCCACGTAAACAGTGTAGGGTGTGCACTAAATATATGAAAATGAATTATAATAGAGGAATACACTCTTCTTTAGCTTGATATAAAACGAACGATTTCCGCAAATGTGTAAAATATGACATAAACATGTCGTTTTTCCTACTATAAAATCCAAACAACTCCAAAATATTGCTTACGCCCTCATTTTTGTTGTGATTTTCCTCATCTCTATCCTAAAACACGTCTCTATACAAAATTTCATAAAAAATCGAACACATGTGCAGAAAGTAAACCTTTACCCGAACTAGGTTCCCTGGAAACCTTATTCGGGGCCAGTTTCAGTTTATATATGTTTGTGTTTATACGGGGTTTTCTCGGCAATCGGGAACAATAGCTAACTTCCTTATCAGATATACAGAGTCGGCTAAATGGACAGAGTTGCTTAAATAACCCTTTCCATCTCTAATTTGTCACCGGAAATCGTATTGCGCACAAATTTCAGAGGTGTCGACATAACCTCCGTTTTTTTAAATTGAACCATAATGAAATTTTGTCAGGAACTGATTGCATCTCGACCGCTCTTTGCGGTCGTCAGGCTATTTCTTCTCTTACCTCATGTATTCTATGGATAACTAGACCACGTATGTGATCGTTCACGGTAATAGGGAGCAATAGCTAACTGTCTTGTCTTCCAACTTACAGAGTTAGTTAATTAACGGAGTTGCTTAAATAACCTTTCCCATTTCTAATCTGTCACCAGAAATCACATTGCGCAACAAATGTCAGAAGTGTCGACATAGCCCCAGTTTTAGTGAATTTTCTTTTAAAAAGTCACTAATTAGATTGCCACTTTTGAATTTTGAAAAAATATCTTCAAATGATCGCAAACTAGGCTCCCTAGATCTCATGTCATATGTATGTATATATATATATATATATATATATATATATATATATATATATATATATATATATATATATATATATATATATATATATAAGAAACTGACCCCGGACATGAGATCTAGGGAGCCTAGTTTGCGCTCATTTGAAGATATTTTTTCAACATTCAAAAGTGGCAATCTAATTAGTGACTTTTTTAAAAGAAAATTCACTAAAACTGGGGATATGTCGACACCTCTGACATTTGTTGCGCAATGTGATTTCTGGTGACAGATTAGAAATGGGAAAGGTTATTTAAGCAACTCCGTTCATTAACCAACTCTATAACTTGGAAGACAAGAAAGACATGTTGCAATAATACTTGTAATTTCCATTGTTTAGACTTTTATCCACCATTTATTTAAATAGCATAGCAGTACAGGTAACATCATCTGTCTTTGTCCAACATGGTAGATATTCCATTACAGAATTTTATGTGATGTCGAGGATTATTTTAATTTTAATTTCGAATAACTTTATTTTTCCTTCATCAAAAAATTGGTACACAACCATGTCTGTCTATATTCTTTTAAGTTGTAAATTTTCGTTTCAATCACTTAAAGAATTTAAGAGATATTGCGTTTAAAAAATATTTTTTAATTCTTTGTTAAGAACAATTGGGCGTTAAGATCTGATGAACGAACTCATCCAAGCCATTGACAAAATAAGGGTAATTCCCAAATATGGTCCAAATCAGCGAAGTTTGTGTAATCGGTTGGATACATACACACACACACATATATATATATATATATATATATATATATATATATATATATATATATATATATATATATATATATATATATATATATATATATATATATATATATATATATATATATATAGGCTGGCGCATTGAAAACGAAACAGACCGATTTGGGTCCAGAGAATTTTTTTTTAAAACGCTGATACACGTCAATTTTAATATTGAGGGGGACATGTTATGACATAAAACTCAACTTTGTCACATCAACTCCTTAAGGGTGGTGATAACAACCCTTATATTTTAAATAGGAAACATGGGTCGAGTGTTACATCATTTGAAAGCTCTTTCTTTTCTGAATTCAGCACACAAATTTTTTTGGAAGTTTAATCAACTCGTTTAAAAATTATTCACAGTTGAAAATGCAAAAACGCATTCCGATAAGATAAGTGCTGATAGTCAATGTTTTGTTGGTTTGTAAACAAAAAATTGACTATCAGAACATTTCTTATCGGAATGAGAGTTGAAATAATTAATTTTTTTTTCAAAAACGATGACTGTGCCAACGGTACCGCAAATTTGTTTAATGAATGAAAATACATTTTGGAGTTAGTTGCAAAGTTTCGACAAAGTGGTTCAGTAGCCAACAAAAAACCGGATCCTGAACGTGAATTTCCGGTTAGAAATGAGACTACTGAGATTGAAGTTTTAGTACAAATTGCTGCAGATCCAACTTTGAGTACGAGAAAATTGGCCACTGTTTCAAACATCAAAATAAGAACTATTCAGCGAATATTGAAGCATCATAAATTTCACCCGTATAAAATTCATCTTGTACAACAACTGAATGAAGATGATTTTGATCGGCGGCTGGAGTTTTGTGAAGTTATGACTGCACGAATAGCTGATAACTGGAACTTTCTGTTCAATATCTGTTTTCAGACGAGTGTGCGTTTTTATTAAACTCTACAGTCAATCGTCATAATTGTCGTTATTGGGCAGATAATAATCCAGGAAATTTTCACACTCAAACTCCACAGAAATTGAATGTCTGGACTCGCATTTTTGGAGACCGTTTAATCGGACCAATTTTTCTTGATGGCAATTTAAGTGGCGAAACGCATTTGGAGTTACTAGAAGATATCGTACTGTTGAAAATGATGATCGTTATCAAGAAAATCAATTAGTGTGTCAACAAGATGGAGCTCCTCCGCATTTTTCACAACGTGTTAGGGAGTTTTTGAACAGAGAGTTTCCAGTTTCCCAATGGATTGGGGGTAGAGGTGCTATTGAGTGGGCCCCTAGATCACCGGATTTAACTCGCTTAGACTTCTTTCTATGTGGCCATTTAAAGAGTAGAATTTTCGCAACAGAACCGGAGTCTGGAAGAATTACGACGACGCATTGTTGAAGAATGCCGTATAATAATTCCACAAATGCTCCAGAATGCCAGAGCTCGTTTTAAACAAAATTTGTACTTTTGTATGGAAGCTGGTGGTCAACAATTTTAACACTTACTTAACTGAATAAACATTTTTGAATGTTTGGTTTTGTTTTTTAGTTTTTTTTTAATGAAAAATTTACTGATTAGTGCATTTCTTATCACAATGAATGAAATACGTTCATGCAACTCCAACTGTGAGTAATTTTTAAACGAGTTAATAAAACTTCCAAAAAAATTAGTATGCTGAATTCAAAAAAGAAAGAGCCCTCAAATTATGTAACACCCGACCCAGGTTCCCTATTTAAAATATAAGGGTCGTTATCACCACCCTTAAGGGGTTGATGTGACAAAATTAAGCTTTATGTCAAAACATGTCCCCCTCAATATTAAAATTGACGTGTTTCAGCGTTTCTTAAAAAAAAATTCTCTGGACGCAAATCGGTCTGGTTCGTTTCACCCTGTATATATATATATATATATATATATATATATATATATATATATATATATATATATATATATATATATATATATATATATATATATATATATATATATACCTTTTTGGCATCGGTTCCAGGGGCCTAATTCGCGCTCGTCTAAAGAAATTTTCCGAAAGTCTCACCATCGATACCTATCTGTTAGTGAATTTTCTTAATAAAAATTCACAAAAAAAAATAGTGCTGCAACTTGAGTCATAACTTCTACATAGTTCTGATAATTTACTCTCTTCAGAAAGACATTCTCATGGAATCTCGAATCTTTTTGTGCTAAAATGGCGTAAAGTCTCAAAACTATAGAAAACTTGATTCTGGAACGAAAATTTTTTGTATGTCGGTCTGTCGGTCTGTCGGCCTGTACGCCTTTCTGGCGCAATAATTTTCGAACGAAGTGAAATACCATCTTTAAATTTGGTAACCAGTTAGCACCCGACAAAGAAACGCTTCTAATTTTTTTGGGAAAGGTGGCTTTAGGGGGTAGGGGATAAATGGGGGGTGATTTGATGAAAATTGACATTTTTCGTTAAAATTCGAGTAATATAACGTTTCAGAAGTTTATAGATACGGGAATACGAATATTTTCTTCTAATCAAGTCATGGTAGATTATCACAGCTATGTGGAAGTAATGATTCAATTTCTGCCCTATTTTTTTTAGAGTCTTGGTGGTCCGGGGATAAGAATGTGTGCCTCTGAACTGGAGGGTACTATCCCCAGGGTTACCCTTTCAGTTTTTCAGTACATACTGTAAAATTAACATCAACCGAGGTTGTGGCATTGTATTTTGAGCAAGTTAAATGTCTGTACATTCCACCCTTAGGAGGAGGCGTAAAGCTATCGGTCCCGTGTCCATGCGATGTTGGATACGTTAAAGATCCCTATTCGCATCACAGAAAGGAGGGGGTGCGGCAAAATTTCCAGGAGAGTGCGGTGAAGCTGCTACCTGGCGTCGGTGATGGGCCATAGCCACGGAAATAGATCAACGTTAAAGTACAAAAAAAAACAATTTTTTGAAGGAAAGCCTTTCTTATGAAAATTCGCCACTGCCATGGTGGCGAATTTTCAGGTCATGGAAATAGTCTGGACCCAGCTAATGCGCCATGCATTAGCTGGGTTCAGACTATTTCCATGACCTGCACCTATCCGAACTGCCTCGATTGGGCGGCGTTGAAAATAAATGTAAAATAGTCTTCTTTGTTTATAACTACACAAAATAAATTTACAAGTAGGTACTAATTACAGACCCTGCCTTAACAATTGCTTATAAATGATACCGTAAGGCGGCGCAACCTTTAACAGAGAAGAAAGTATGCAATTGTGAAGCCAATCCAAAGAGAGCTGTGGAGCTGCTAAATCTTAGCAGAGGACAGCTCAGAAACATAACAGGACTATTGACGGGACACATGGCCGTCAAAAAACACCTGCATAAACTGGAGCGGTTCGAGGAGGGGGACCTCGCATGCAGACTCTGCGGCGAGGGGGAGGAATCAGCCCAGCACATCTTGTGCGAGTGTAAAGCTCTGGACCACAAAAGGCAACTGATCCACGGTCGGTCTAAACCGGAGACAGCGGCGCAATATTAAACTGCACCCTACCAATTGCTGTGCAAACTAGTTCAAGGCACAGTGATTTTGGAATGGATAGAGTATAGACAAAGGGCATGCACAATAAGCCAAAGGCTGCGGTGCTATCGGGGCGCCAAAGACGCAGACGAGCCCTGAGGGAGAAAAAAAAGTCCACCTGCATACGCTTTTTCTTTATGTAGTAAAGAATTAATGTTATTAAAGTTTGCTTTATTTTATTTCAGATTCCAGAAGCAACATTATTTCGCCATGTCCCCTCTCATATAGTTCAGCGTTTAGAAGACAAAGGGGTGAGAAAAAACCAATTCCAGCTGAGCAGAAAGATGAAAAATATTTTGAAAGAAGGAGAAGAAATAATCATGCAGCTAAAAAATCCAGGGATGCAAGGAAAATGAGAGAAGATCAGGTAGCAAAAATTTGTCACATTGTCAACAAGAACGTTAAAAAAACTTAAGATCCATGAAACTGCGTAAAATACAAACCTTTTTAGTATTTGTTGATTCTCCATCAACTTTATGTTACTTTGCTTGCTTATTACACCAAAGAATATGTACATATACTATACAAAATATGTCGAATTAACATATAGCTAATTAGCAAATAATATGTATAAAAGAACAAAAACTGCAAAAATATCAGAAACATTATACTTGCTGTGGCAAATGAAACTGCACAACAAACAAAAAGTCTGGACGCAGCAAGTGCGTTATGGAATTGAATCTTTATAAAATTGTTTTTAATAGCAAATATGTCTCACTAATGCAAGCAGGCATCAAACTGGTTGCCGGTATAGCCTATGTAGTAAAAACAATGCACCATGCTTCATCAAAATAACTTATTGGTTCCAAATGTTAAAAAAAAATCCGAAAATAAACTTTAAATGCTTCCGAGAAAACTGGTTTCCTATCCAACAAACCTTAGGTTAATAGCAAATTGAGTTATCGAAATTTGAAGCATTTAATGAAAATATGCTACCAAAACGAACTTACTGCGTCTCGATTTTTTTTTCTTACAAACATGCATCATATTTCGATAAAAAATGCAAAAATGCAATCAAATAAGAGTGTTCGAAATAAAAATTTGTAGGGATCACCAACGACCTGTGACTGTCAAAATAATTTTATACGATGCATGCCAAGACATCCTATACAATTTTTTCTCTTATCTTCTACAATAATTATTATATTGAGCTTTACCGTCGAAATGCGTCACCCTGTATATGTGTAAACATATACAAACTGAAACTAAACCCGGATATGGATTCTAGGGGGCCTAGTTTGCGCTCATTTGAAGAAATCTTTCTAAAATTCAAAAGTCGCGGTCTCCTCAGTAACGAATTTTTTCTACGAAAATTAGCAAAAAATTATAGACCGTTAAACCATAAACTTAACTAAAACTCCCGCCAAAGCATCAGAGAAAGGATCTATTTGAAATGAATTTTCTGTAAACATTTTAGTAAAATGAAGGACAATGACGATTGAAGCTGAAACTTAAGGGTTTGCAGAACAGTCTTCTTGCGACATTTTCTTTACATAATCCGCATTTGTTTCAGGTTCTTTGCTAAATGTTGCCGATTTTGACGTTTCAAATCGCGACTTTGACATTTTGAGGAAAACCCCAAAATTTTTTAAATGCGCATAACTTTTTTGTTTTAAACTTACAGGCCTAAATTTTGGTACGTGGTTCACTCTTTATAATACAAACATGCGTACCAAATTTGTTTGCCCTTATTTTGTTATTTCCGGAGATATGATTTTTTCCGAAAAATATAAATATATATATGAACCTATAAAAGTTGAAACTGACCCTGGATATGGGTTCTAGCGCCTAGTTCGCGTTCATTTGAAGAAATTTTTTCAAAATTCAAAAGTATGTATCTACTCATTCGTGAATTTTTTGAAAGAAAAGTAACTAATATAAATTGTTAATAACCACCACATTCTTCTAGGACAATTAGCTTTTTTCCAAATATGCAGTTAACTCTTCCACAGTGTAGAAGCAGTCATTTAGAAGAAACGCTTCTAATTTATTGTTAAATGTATTAAACAGTGTACGGCACATCGAGCGTTCATTAGAAGAATACGTAAAACTCACAGGATTTGGGTTCTGATAACTCATGTTTTTGACAAAGCCCAGTTCAATGAAAATATTAACGTCAAAATTGCATATCCAGTTATACCGGAAATTACTATTAACTTTCTTATTTCAAACGGAACATGGCATTTTTAGTGAATTTTCTTCACAAAAAAAAAATATACAAATGAGCGCAAAGTAGAACACATATCCGGGGTCAGTTTCAATTTTTATATATACAAGGTGTTTCAAAACATGTGTCGGAAAATGAAGAGTGCGGTTCTTTGTCCTTCTAAGAAAAAAGGTTCCTATCCACAAACGCCCCGTTTTCGAGATACAGGGTGTCAAAAACATATTTTATTTCGTTTTCTGACGATATCTCAGAAACCGTTTGAGACACAGTATTCAGATTTTATACACAGCTTCTCATTAATATTACATACTTTTTGAGCGCCAATTCAATTGTTTCCATATGCCAGTGGTGGAGATTTTAGGTGTGTGTGTTTTTATTTCTTTAACGTCGGCCTATTTCCGCGACTATGGCCAATCACTGACGCCAGGGAGCAGTATCACCTCACTATCCGGGAAATCTTGCCGAACCCCTGTATTTCTGTAAGGAGGGTAGGGATCTTTAACGTGCCCAACATCACATCGACACGGGACCGACGGCCTTACGCCCCCTCCGAAGGGCGGAACGTGCAGACATTTATTTTGCTCAGATACAATGCCACAACCTCGGTTGATGTTAATTGTACAGTATGTACTAAAAAAGTGAAAGGAGTACCTTAGGATCGAACCCAGTACCCTTCGGTTCAGAGGCACACGTTATTGCCACTGAACCACCGAGGTTCTGGAGATTTTAGGGATGCGTGAAGCTTTTTTGCCCCTAACTTCTACTACACTGAGGATATTACCATTTTAAAGCCTATTTTAATACCCCAATGTTTTTTTCACAAAAAGGTACTCTTTGTCAAATACTCTAATGTGAACCATTTTCGGGAAGAATAGTTATTTATGTACCAAGGGTATAAATAGATGTTTATGCCCGAGAGCGATTTTACAAATCCGAGGGCCTCCGGCCCAAGGGTTTGTAAGTCGCTCGAGGGCATACACCTCTATTTATACCAGCGGTGCGTACACAATTTTATGTCATACTAGTCATACCCAAACAATGAAACATTAATCACCGTTTGCTGAAGGCAACCTAACTATCACCGGATCTTTTCAGAACTGTCAATTTTATGTTAATTCGACTAAATAATGTTAATTAAATATTTACATATTACTTTTATTCTATTATCTGTAATTTCATTAGTAAAGGTTATTAAAGAAGTCAAACAAAAATTGTTTGTTTTGATGTGCGCGCGGGCCATAAAGTCTACGTTTTGCCCGCGCGGGCCATAAAGTGTACGTATTGCCCGCGCGGGCCATAAAATACACTTTATGGCCCGGGGGCATAAAGTACACCATTATGTAGTTGGTAACTGAGCAATAAAAACACTATAATGAACTAGTATGATATAAATGTATTTTATGATACACACATGGAAATAATTATCCTGTTTTGTTGGTGACAAAGCATTTGGTGTTCATCATCTACTGACGTTCTGACGGTAACGATGACCTCACCATTGCCCAGCACAATACGTTGATAAGTCCTGTTTAATTTAATTCATTCTGTGACCTTAGTATATAATCGTCAAAACGGTAAATTAAAGTGTTTTTTTGACACCCTGTATCTCAAAAACGGCGCGTTTGCGGATCCATGTTAATAGGAACTTTTTTTAGAAAGAGACAAGGAACCGCACCCTTCATTTGCCGACACATGTTTTGAAACGCCTGTATATATATATATATATATATATATATATATATATATATATATATATATATATATATATATATATATATATATATATATATATATATATATATATATATATATATAGGGTAACGGTTCACGGGTAATGGGACGGTCTCTTACGTCTAAACAACACACTTTTGAAAGATTTTCTTAAAATAACGTTATGCAGGTCAGTAGTAAGTACATTTTAAAAATACTTTTTAGTATACAGCCATGTTCCAAAAATGTTAACACATCAAAGTTATCTTTTTTCTTATAGAACAGCCTATGTTTGACGGAAATTTTGAATTCTATGCAAAAATAAGATCCATTTCTATGGCTGCCTATACCCATCTATTACGGTTTTTCAGATATTCTGATTTTTCGATATTTGTGGTTTCAAAAAGTATATTTACCTACAACAAAAAATATGTAGAAAAATTCCTTTGTAACCTGAAATATTAGGATCACTGCTGTATCACCTAATGTATTTGACAGTTTACAGGGTGCTCAAATGATCCTGGTATTTTGTGGGTACATTTAACTCCAGTTGGCTTGGTTACTTTAAATACAACACCCCGTATTTTATTTATTCATAATTTTGCTATTTTTATTCTCTTGACAACTATTTTCATCGTATATAGGTACTTAAATGTTAAGATTTTGATGTTAAGTAAAATTTTACTTTAAACATATCGTAATTTTCTCTGCAATCATTGTTTAACTGTGTGCCGTTGTGTTTTTAAGACAATGTGTTTGATAGATCTAGAATGCAACTGTCACTTCGGTGCAGTTTAAGTTTCAAATTGACTCAGAATTGTGCACCTGCCAAAACCAGACAATATTCGCTTCAAGAAAGAATCGATATTAATTATCGGAGAATGTTTAGAAAACTGTTTTCTTGCTGCAAAATTCCCGAATAGAAAGGGTCCTAAAAAAGGAAGTATTTGAAAGGTTAAGTACACTTGGAGAACCCAAATCACCACAACACATTTTAAAAGACCTTACGATCGTTTCACTAACCAAGTTAGTGTCATCAGAGGATGAAACATGAATGTCTTTTAAAATGTGTTGTGGTGATTTGGGTTCTCCAAGTGTACTTATCAGTGCTCATCACAGGTTCCAATCTTCACTTATTTGAAAGGTTGCTAAGCAGATTTTATACTAAGGAAGTGTTGGTTATGACAAGGTAACTGTAACTAAACCAATTGCTGGTCATGAAAACAGCAATCTCCAAGTTTTGCAATATGTAATTGAAAATCCGAATACTAGTACTAGAGTAATTGCAAATCAAACATTTGTAAGTCACAAGTTCTGTATGGAGAATCCTTAGAAAAATAAATACCACCTACTCCATATTGAAATGCATAAAGATTTACATGACGGTGATTTTAACAGACGTTAAGAGTTTTATTTATTGGCGTTGCATTGCCTCAAAGAAGACAGTGAGTTTTCTAAATTTGTATTATTTTCCGACGAATCGATATTTAATATAAATAGATCTGTTGCTATGTTATGTTTCGATCAAAATATTCTTTAAAAATGCAAAAAAATGAAACAAAAATGACGGATGGCTCCTTCAAAATGTCTACGTGATCTATGTCAGTATTTAGCATAAAGATGGAACTAACCTATAGCAGTAATAACTATAATAACAATTACAACAATAAAGTAACTAAACAATAACAGTAATAAAGCAGACTGTATACAATGAAAATATCGACATACATCAATTAATTTTCTTATTACAATTTTTTTGAAAAAAAAGTTATATCTATTTTGTTTCATTTATTTAATTAGGAAAAAGAATACCCAAGAAAGAGGAATCCATTAAATTGTTTTGCTCATTTAAAACAAGGTAACTATTGTCTTGTATGTGCTATTTTACTTCTACAGCTTCATAAAAGTCTAATTTACGTTTGTCATTACAAAAATGTTGTGGTTTTATGCGGTTATTTACTGTAGGTCTATGTTGAGTATCGATAATAATGTGTTGCAAATGTAGATACAAAGAACATATTCCTGCCTTTTATAAATAACCACGCTAACAAATTTCCATTGTGTCGTAACAAGCGGTAGTTCGTCTCAGAATTTTGACATTTGTAGCACACTATAGTGATACCATATTCATTTCACCAAAATCTCAACGTATTCGATCTTGCATAACTTCTTTTGTTGTAATGGGGAATGCATGCACTTTATTTTTTATGTAACCCTAGATAGAGAACTCTGGCGGTGTCAGATCTGGTGAGCCAGGGAAAAATATGTATGGAACTTTATACGCAATCCACTTGCCACCGGGTATTGTGTCGTGACGCACCGTTCATTTGATAGAAAGCATTGAACCTTTCTTGTATTGGAAGATGTTCTAAAACATCTCTCACCACGTTCTCTAAGAGCCAAAAATACAGTTCCCCTGTCAAGTTCTCATCAAAAAAATTCACACATAAAATGCGAGGATCATTTATAGCGCAAAATGTATTGAAACTCTAGGAATCTTGAAAATTTCTCTCGCGGTACAAATGTGGATCGTGGATTTGCTGCTGGCCAGTAGTGATGGTTATGGCGGTTAAACATGTCATTTTTACAAAATTTAGTTTTGTCAGTATATATGATATTCCCTGTAATTCTTCGATTTTCAGATTTTGCACGACTGAAACTTGAACGGACGTCATCCATATTTCCTCAAAATTATGTGGGTCGTTCTTATTGACACCTATCATAAGTTCTCTCACCATTTAAAAAAATCCTAGGATGCGCGTGAAAGTCGCCAAGAACTGTAACTTCATCGTCCTGAATGTATTAAGTTTGCCCGGAAAACGTTGACTTGGAAGAACGATATTTCCTAAAATTTCTCAGGAGTCGATCAATTCTTCTCTCTTATATGGCAGTTGTTTACATGAATAACAAACTGTTGTTGGTCAAAGCTGTCAACATTTGCGAGTGGTCTTTAATTATATTTTACCTTAGAAGAAATTATCATTTATATGCCACATGGTACGATAAATCTGTAAATTAACCAAAAACTTCGGGACGTAGCAAGTGCGTTATGGTAGCCAATTTTCATAAGGATAATATATAATATATTAAAGTGATTTAGCATTATATTAAAAGATATAAAAAATTACTTTATTTAATTAGGAACAGTAAAAAATGAGGTAAAGAAAAAACATCTCTAACATAAATATTTATACAGTAGAGTAAATTGGATACAAAACTCAAACAAAGTAATTGATTAACAAGAAGTATTCCTACAAAAATACACTAGAAAGCTTAACAAAAAATCCTGTGATTCATGCATTGAGGGTGAATGTATGCATGCAGAAGAGGAAGAAGAGTCCCCAGGACGAAGAAGGTTTTTGCCCCCTCACCCAAAACACAGTGGGTTCTCCTTCGCCCTTGCGCATGCATACAACCACCTACAAAGCATAAAGCACAAGAGAAATGTCTTGGGAGCAACCCCCAAGACAGTTACGGGACCTGGGGCGAATGGGTGTTGCTCGTGGTAGACGGGGTTTAAAGGAGGTACTGCTGCAAAATGTGAAAAACGCATCACTTCGAATTCCGACTAAGTTTTTTTCTAAGAATTTTTGCCCATATTTCCTCCCCGCCCAGTAACCCTATTCATTCTTGGTCCCTTAACTCTCTTGGGGGTTGTTTGCAACAAATTTATCTTGTGGCTTGTGCATCCAAGAGGGTTTTAAACATTTTTTTGAAAAAAAAATCTAAAAACCCTGCGTGCAGTAAACTACAAATTTACCGAAATTACATTTCACTTCGTTGCCTGTCTTTTTCAAGTAATATAGAATACAGCACTAAATTAAATAGGGTCACTTTTTTATATAACATATATAAGCAGGAGATAAGTTCTTACATGTAGAGAAGCAATGACTGTGCATCATCTTTCCAGTCACGTCATCTTAACCGGCTCTCCCCTATATAGGGGACGCCGGGGCAAAGGGGACCCCTTAAGAGATTTACCCAAATATTTTCTTTAATTATAAGCATTTAAGTAAAACAAATACATATGGTTACACAACATTTATTTGCCTTCATTAATCGAGACATGGAATACAAAAAGAAATATTTGTTCAATTTTTTTTTTAACAAAATGAAAAATAGTGTTCCCGTTCCTATATGCCTCATACTTCGGGGCAAAAGGGACCGCTCTTTACTCTAAGCACAGGCCGCATATAAATTCGTCATAATTTTCCTCGTCGCCTGCACATCCATCGTGAGCCCATTTGCCACATCCCTGACATCTAATCCCCCATCCCCCCTTCTCTACTGTCACCATAGACTTCGCCACAGTATAGGCATTCTTCTGATTCGGAATCACTC
Source organism: Tillus elongatus (assembly GCA_964006375.1). Classification (NCBI taxonomy): domain Eukaryota; kingdom Metazoa; phylum Arthropoda; class Insecta; order Coleoptera; family Cleridae; genus Tillus; species Tillus elongatus. The sequence goes on along the minus strand of OZ023262.1, from coordinate 255,361,260 downwards.
TCGCTGTCATCATCTGTGTTGTTCTTAGTTTCTGTCTTCTGTTTTGCTTGTTCAGTTTTCAGCGGTTCGAGATCTGAGTCACTGTCACTTCTCTCAACTGGCATCTTCTTAAGTTTATTTTTCTTCACCACAGAATTGAGGTTACCTTTCTCGACGTTTGTCTCTGTTTCTTCTTTCATGACTTTCAGTTCCGTGCGTGATACTATCATCTTTACTTTCTTACTTTGTTATTGCCTCTCAAAATCCTCTTTCACAGGTGTGCTAGCTGGAATTTTGAAGAATTATTTTCTTCTTCTGGTGTTGGTCTTCTTTTTTTTAAGTTTTGAGGGTCTTGGAGAACATCTCTGTAAGACATTTGCGAAAGAACAACTTGGGTAAGAGGAACAGTGAATATCTTCTTTCAGATCTTTAATATGAGAATTATCAATTTCCACAGTGATTGCTATTTCCTCTGGAGAAGTAGGAATGGCATTTTGTGTATGGACAGGTTTACATTCGAGTGTGTTATTGAAAACTTCTGAAGGCATAAAATCTGTTTCGTCAAATATATCTTGATTGTAGGGATGAATCCCACTTATCTCAAAACCCTTGATTCCCTTTTCAACGGTAGCCACCTTTTGGAGTGCCTTGCAAAGAAGTTCAGCAGTTTCATACAAAGTTATGGAAACACCGGGATGAGAGCTCATATAAAAAATCACATGCACGAAAATACTGCTTCTTCAGGGGACCAAACAAACATAAATCAAGGGGCTGCATGTGATGGCTGCAGTGAGGAGGTAATGTAAGAAGTGTGATATGATTCTCTCTAGCTTTATTGACTCCATTAAGTTGTCTGTGGCTGATGTGACCATCAAAAATTAGTAGAACGAGATTCTGTTCAGAAGGCTTGATGTACTTTATGAAATGGTCCAAATAACGTAGGAAATGCTCACAATCCATACATCCGGACTCATTGGCATACCCTACAGCAGACTTGTCTCTTTGAGCAATAGGGGTGACATTCTCTTCCTGGGAAACAAAAAGAAAGGAGGTATATAATTTCCTGCAGCAGAGACTGCACAATCAACTGTGATATTTGATCCCCTCTCGCTACTAACAATCCGCCCAATTTGTTTCTGACCTTTTTTTGCTAATATCTTGCAAGGCTTTTGCACTGTACTTATGCCGTCTTCATCAAAATTATAGATATTATTTGGCGTAAAATTGAATTTTCTCATAACTTCTTCAAGTAGATGGAAAAATTGATCTACTGTAGTTCTATTAAAACCACTGGCCCTGCTTAAGCTTGTAGCTTCAGGTTTTCGAATGGAAAGTTCTTGATGTCTCTGTAGGAATCCAGCCAACCAATCTTGTCCACCCAATTTATTATCCCTGTTGAATGGATGTGAAATTCCTAAGTTGGTTGCCACTTCAAAAGCAATTCGCTGAACGTCAAGTGGTGTTAGTCCATAAAACCTCTTTTGCATATCCAAAAGATGTTCCACTAACAAATTTTCATCTCGGATCGTAAAAACTGGTTTGAAACTACCCGGAGAGGGACCCATAACAGCAATATCTGCATTTGATCTAACTAACTTCAACCGTCTTATTAGGCAAGTTTTAGGAATATTATACTTTATCGAAGCCGACCTTAAACTCATGCCGCTCTGCACAGCATTAACTGCAGCTGCAGCTTCGGTTTCTCCCCATAATGGCATCGGTCCCTTCCTTTTATAGTTCCTCATCTAAAACAATAAATGTAAGCATAAGTAACCATAGATATTCTGGTTTAATAACGGCAAGGGGTATATAGGACCAAGATCCCCCATGCTCCGTAACGCTTGGTCCTATTTACCCCGAGTGTATGCATACTTCAAAACTAATTATAACCACACTTTTCACTTCTCAAAACAACAGCTTATCGATATGAAAATACAGCTGAATGTATAATATTTCACATGTAAAAAGAGCAGTTCATTAGCATACAGCAATTTTCTAAAATTGTACACCATAATATAACAAAATATTAGAAGAACCTACCTTAAATTCGCTTAAATCACCATAACACAACACACATTCGTTTTGACATACCCATAATATTTCTGTCAAGCATAGAACTCGGAAGTGCCAACCTCTAGCGATGAAAACACGGCGGGAACCTACATTCATTTTGAATTAAATTGACTGTTCTTGTTTGCCCCGCTGGTCCTCTTTACTCCGGCTTCCCTTAATTCTTTAGATTAGCCGACGGACAAAAAGTTATCTTTAGCTTAATAACTTGAATCAACCATGGACACTGGACATAAAACAAGTGCTCCGTCATACTAACTTTGATACTAACTATTTTTTATATTTGTTTCAGATAGCATTTAGAGCAACTATTTTAGAGCATGAAAATGCTTTATTAAGGGCACAACTCTTGACACTACGAGAAGAGGCATCGTCGCTGAGGCAAATGTTACTTCAGAAAAAAGCTTTAGAATTAGCAAAATGTGAATCACAAATATGTAGTTGAAATTTTTAAACAATGTTTTGTGGTTTTTGTAAATATATATGAGCTTGTAATTTCTTAGGTTGTAGATAAATGCAATTAAAAATGTTTTAATCTGAAATTAGTTTTTTGCATTATCATAGTGGTATCATAAAGGTGCAACGTTGCCAAATTGTCCAATATTCCCGAGTATATCTGTATTTTGAAAGCGAACATTTTTAGTAGTTCACCTTAGAATTTAGTAAATTTGCATTGATTTGACTTTAAAACATTATCATATGCGAACAATTTGTAATTTTTGGGCATATTTTAAGAAAAACGATAAAGCATTTTCCAATATTAGGTACAGACATAGTTTTATCGAAATCTTTCTGTCATAAGATTGAGTTTTTATTTATTTCAACAACACACCACGAGGTCTTACAGCCTAAATAATATCGTACGGTTGGTGTAGACAAGGAGGAAAGAGGCAACTTGTTAATTCTGGACTCGAAGGTTTAGAGGTTCGGGGGAGAAAGAAAAACATGTGCCGGCAAGGAATTCCACAACTTGGAAGTCCGCGGGACAAAAGAGCGGGCATAACAAGATGTTCTATGTCTGGTGACCTGGACAGTAAAAGGGTGCGTTCGCTTTGTTCCCCTGGTAGATCGCTTGGCGGCAGCAGGTGGAGGAACTATGGAAGAAAACTCCGCTGAGCAGTGCCCATGCAGATATCTATAAAAGAGAGAAAGGTCACCAACGGCACTTCGGTGGGCAAGGGAATGCAGCCTTTGGGGGAGGGTAGGGTCACCTATTAGGCGTATAGCTGTCTTCTGAATGGAGTTCAGGATAGCAAGTGTAGAAGCGGCAGCAGCACCCCAGATGTGGGAGCAGTCTTCGAGGTTAGGCCTTATTTGTGAAGTATATAAGGCATAGAGATTAGCTGGTGAAAAGTATTTGCGAGCCCGGAAGAGGAAACCTAATTTCTTAGCAGCCGCTTCTGCAATTGATGTGACATGTTCGTGCCAATTGAGGTTTCGATCCACAGAAATGCCAACAAGTGAAAAGGACTAATTACTTTGAATAACTTGGTTGTTTATTGTGATGGGTCTAGGGCTGGTGTATCTCTTATGAGAAAGAAAGCAAGACTGTGATTTGGTGGGGTTGAATTGTACAAGATTTCTACCTCCCCAGTCTAATATTTTTGGAAGATCCACGGAGAGAAAACCCTCCATGAGTCTGCGATCCTCATCTAATTGAGCTAAAGAGACAGGCTTAGAATATTGTATATTTGAGTGGAGGGTGCTGTCGTCCGCGTAACTGTGAACTGGGTTGAATGTGCTAGAGAGGAGGTCATTGATGTGGAGAAGAAACAAAGTAGAAGCTAAAGCTGAACCTTGAGGAACTCCTGCATTAATTGGATACAGTTTAGAGGAATGGCCATCCATAACAACAGAAATGCTCCGGTTGGAGAGGAAATTTGCTGTCCACGTACAGAGTTTTGGTGGTAGGCCATAGGCCGCTAGTTTATTAAGCAGCGCTGCGTGCCAGACCTGGTCGAATGCTTTGGATATGTCTAGAGCGACAATCTGGGAATCACCGTGTAGTTCCATGAATGGGTGACAAAGGAAAGGAGGTCGGCAGTTGATCTGCGCTGACGGAATCCATACTGCCTGTCGTGGATTAGACTGTGTTTTTCAAGAAATTTTAGTAATTTGGTGTTTATATACTTTTCCATCACTTTAGAGACGACTAAAAGGAGAGAAATAGACCTGTAATTGATAGCAAAGCGCTTTGGACCCTTTCTTGTTTATATACTTTTCCATCACTTTAGAGACGACTGAAATGAGAGAAATAGGCCTGTAGTTGCTAGGAAGCGCTTTGGATCCTTTCTTGGGGACGGGTTGTACTCGAGCAGTTTTCCAGTTACTAGGGAATATGCCTCTATTGTAAGATGTCAGGTCAGGAGCAAGTTCTGGTGCGCATTTTTTAAGAACAATTGCTGGGATCTCGTCAAGGCCAGATGCTTTCCTGGTATTAAGAGAAGAGATCATCTTTCGTACCTTTTTAGTTTTGAAAGTGATATCCGTCATTTTATGCGCGACATTGGGGACTGTTGGTGGTTGAACATTTGGAGGTGGGTTGAGAGTAGAATTGCCGGCGAACAACGAGGCAAAAAGTTCAGCCTTGCCCAGGGCGGTAGAAACAATTTCATCCCCTGAGACAAGAGGTGGGAACGTGCTCTTGCAGAAATTATTCCCAATAGATTTAGCAAGGGTTTGCTGCCACTGGAGCTTAAGAGGACTTTGTTTTTGATGTGGTTATTAAACGAGTTTTTTGACTCAGAAAGAATGCGGACATAGCGGTTTCTTGCGTCGTTAAATGCTTGACGGTTTTCTTGACTGGGATTGTGTAAAAGCTTTTTCTGAGCTTTGACCTTTTCAAGTCTGGCCTTGTCACAGGTTTTAGAGAACCAGGGCTTTTAAGTGGCTGCAGAGGTTTTCTGTGTACGTGGAATAAATAATTCCATGCCAGCTTGGATAATTTTGGTAACGTTTTGTGAGATATCAGAGGGGTCAGGATGAGAGAAACAGACAGACGCCCATGGAAATGAGGAAAAGTAATCTCGCATTTTGTCCCAGTTCGCGGAGTTGTAGTGCCAAACGATACGTGGGTGTGATGACTGTGTGACCTCAGGTTGAATTGCACAGGAAGCAGTGGCCATGCCGTGGTCTGAGCGACCCAGGGGGGCGGTGACTGATATCTTATAGCAGTTAGGATTTGTAGTAAGGAGATCCAATGGATTTGAGCTGTGTGTTAGGATGCGAGGGGAGTAAGTAGGTTGCTGAACCATGTTAGCTAAAGAATTGCTGACTGCAAAGGCCTCCGCTGCTCTTTCTTGTGGATCGGTTTTTGAAGATCCTAGCCATTCCTTATTATGGATATTGAAGTCACCAAGAATAGTGACCTCGGAGGAAGGATATTCAGAAATCAGATGGTCGGTTTTTTCAGAAAGGTAGTCAATGAGCTGGACAAAGTTGTTGTCAGAAGGTGACCGGTAAATGCAACAGATGAATTTAGATGCAGCCCTGAGAGAGAGTTTTATCCATAGTATGTCTTTATTTTCAGCTTCTAAATTGGGGAGTCTGGCGCAGGGTAGATTGCTACGGACGTACGCGCACACGCCTCCACACAATATAAAGGAAGTAAGGAGCTCATACCCCGGGCAATTAAGGTGACTAGTGACTGTTTTGGCACTGATTTGAGTTTCAGTGAGGAAGAGGAGTTGGGGCCTATTAGCCTGGAGGAAATGGTGGACGGAGTTCAGGTTAGAATTTAGGCCACATATATTCGAGAAGGATATGTTAAATCTTGATGCTGGCGCCCCCTGTACGCCCATCTCCCGATATCCGAATGGAGGGGTATTTTACCTCCGATATGTTTTGTATAAGGAGGAGCCATCATCATTTTTGCTTATAAGGGAAACCGACTCATACACCAGAACCGGAAACGTCCGTTGGGACTTCACCGGCCTTTTGATTTAAGGGGTGGTACCTCCTCGGGCGTGAAAAAAATTATTTACCATCACGTAAAGGAAAATTCCACTACCACCTACCATATTGCAAGTATACCACACTAGCCAATTATTAGAAAGCTGACCAGCTCTAGAACTTGCGCAGAAAGTTGATGAAACTAGAACATAGTTACAAAGTATATTTATTTTTTAATGTTTTGGTATCTGAATTACTGAAATTTGATTATAACGAGAGAATGGTACACATATCTAAATTTATGCATTTTATAAATAACATTTCAAACGGCAGTTTAATGGAAATCATCGATATTCTTTGCCGTTTTCTCGAGGGACTTCTATAAGTACTACATCTTTACTACATTGTACCATTCTTAACTGTAGTAAGACTTATATCTTTAACGTAACTACGATTCATAACAAATCAATTCGTTAACGTTTAATAATAATTATGCGATTTCGCAACGTCGTGAAGGATTGCCAATTTATAGAAGTAAACATTTTATTTCAGCTCTAATGTGATAGGTACATGAACCTGCTTTGAGAATGTAGATTTGTGTATTGCCAAAGGTTTATAGATTAAGGGGCTGCATGGTAAGTCTCGACCAATCGGAGAGTGGCGCGGGAATACGTCACATGTATGCCCAATTGAAATTTAGTGGAATAATAGTAGACATTTTCCCAGTTTCACAAAGCTCGATTAAATATTTAACGGACGGTTAGCTAATCAAATATTTAGACGACCAATCACAGGTTGTGATTCGGGTTTTTGCCATAATAACTAAATATTTTGAAGCTGTGATTGGTTGTATTAATGAATCAGACGGCAATTTTATGTTCGTCTTTTCAAAGTTGTGTCCTTTTTGAACTTATAACAAGATTAAACATTTAATAATAAGATAAAATTAAGATTTTTTGTACATAGTAACAGAAAATATTGAAGTTTTAGGATAGTAATCAATTTCAAGTTAACGGATTCAATTAATTGGTTTATTTTCAAAAGGTTTAAAAAGATTAATTATGATTTATGAAATTATAAATTCATAATGCCTCAAATTGGGCATAATATTTTTCTTTTAAACCACAACCCAGGTTTTTGGTCTTTTTTAATAATTTACTTATTTCAATGGATATTTTTCATTTAATAACATGCAACATGCAGGTGATCACAATAAGTAAATTATTTAAGTTTATAATATTTAGGTAAGTACGTATTTTTACACCTATAAGATAGTAGGTCATTATAATTTTTGCAATAAATGTCTAAGCAAAGAACTCATACATCTTATATTTAATTTTTAAATAATAGTAAATTGTGCCAGCCCAATAAATAAATTAATAATATATAATAATACTTAGTAAATTTTCAGGTGAGCTCACAAAGAGCTTTTAAACAAAAATTTTCAGAAACATGCTTAGAACCTCCTTGGATGCATAAACCGCAGGAACAATTTCTTGCAAACGACCCCTAAGAAAGTTATGGGACCAGGAGTGAATAGGGGTTTCTTTTTTTTGGATACAGGATAGGAGAATGCATCATGCAGACCGCATTCACATCACCGTAGTGTGTGGGATATCGAGGTACTGTGGGACTCGTACCCACTAATCTCCACTCCCTGGAGTACCGGACTTTAGTCCATACCTCCGCCGGAAAGATTTCACACAATGACGTTTGGATTTGAATGTTTGCATTCTGTTTTTGCCGCGGGGGCGTTATCGGGTAAGTGTTAGCTTTGGACGCTTATGCCTATGTGGAAGTTACTCAGCGTAGTCGGCGGCACTACCGAGAAGAGCATTTGGGTGGGAAACGGCTTTTGCGAACAGCGTTCCCACGACATGATTGTTGTTGTCACGGCCTTTTCTATTAATCTTGCATAAAATATTATGTTTCATTCTTTCTTCTAATGTACAATAATTACTGTAATTTACTTTAGTTAGAATCTAGGATCTTTACTGTTAACATCTAAAGAATAAAGTTATCTGTTATTAGATATTGATTTGTTTAAAAAAGGGCTTATAGGTAATCAATAATAGTAGTGGCGCAGTCGTTAGTATAGCTAATCGAATATGTTGATAATATTTGACTCGTTTTTACGATTAATTAGCTATCGAATTGGTGGATCAAGTAGCTAAGTGAAGTGTTAGAGACTCGGTAACAAGTGTTCCAGTGCATCGAGCAACAAACGAACGAGTTCTGAGAAGATACTCCTGTGTGTGCTGAAGGAATATCAGGACCTATGGCAGTATTGATTATTTTACTGTAAGTTCCTTTATGTCTTATAGAGAGCCTAATTCTCATTATAACTCTGATAGTTCGGATTCTGATCCTAGCTCATTAACTATAAGAAAAAAACTCGGGACGCAGCAAGTGCGTTATGGTAGTGAATTTTTATTAAATGCTTCGAATTTAAATAACTCAATTTTCTATAAACTTAGAGTGTTTAATTTTAATACGTAGTAAGGCCTTTCCTAACGCAAGATATCCACAAAATTTCATTAAAATAACTTTGTAATTTTCGGAGAAAAAAAATTTTTTCGAAAGAAAATTTGAAATTTTAATAACTCAATTTTATCTAAACTTAGAAAGTTGAATTTTGGTACGTAGTAAGATCTCTCCCTAGGCAACATATATAGTAAATTTCATTAAAAGAGCTTTGTTACTTTCGGAGAAAAAAATTTTTTTTGAAAGAAAACTCAAAATTTTTTCGGAAAACCCCGTCCGATTTTTCTGGATAACGAACTCATCCAAGCCATTAATAAAAGAAAGGCACTCGCCAAGTTTCATCGAAATCGGTTAATTATCTTTGAGTTATCAGACGGATACATATATATATATATATATATATATATATATATATATATATATATATATATATATATATATATATATATATATATATATATATATATATATATATATATATACATATATATCTAAACATATAAAAATTAAACCTATTTACAAATGAACTTTAATAAGATATTATGCTGTGACAATACCTCTCAAGCAGTGGCGATTTTTCCTAGTGAGCTAGGTGTGCGCCGCCTAAAATATAATCAAAATGTGCACAGTTATATATGTTTTATTTCTTTTTCCCTTAGTCTTAATACACTACATATTTTATGACAATCGATTTAATTTACTTATTTGATTTCATAAATAGTCGGTTAATAGTGACTTGGAATGAAGTAGATACCACGTCTTTTAACATGTTCAGAGAATATGAGTAGATCAAAGCAACTGGGAATGAATTCGGTCAGTCCCCCACGCACGTGTTTAACATAGTGAGGCAAATAACATTAATTTTAACACTGCAGTAAGCTATAAAAATTTGATTTACTCAGTTTTCTATAATCTTAGAAAGTTTAATTTTGGTATGTAGTAAGTTATTTCCTAGGACAAGATATCCACCAAATTTCATTAAAATAACTTTGTAATTTTTGGAGAAAAAAAATTGTTTCGAAAGAAAATTTAAAATTTGAATAACTCAATTTTCTCTAAACTTAGACAGTTGAATTTTGGTAAGCAGTACAATCTCTCCTAAGGCAACGTATATAATAAATTTCATTAAAACAGCTTTGTTACTTTCGGAGAAAAAAAAATTTTTCGAAAGAAAACTCAAAATTTTCCCGGAAAACCCCGTCCGATTTTTCTGACTAACGAACTCATCTAAGCCATTAATAAAAGGAAAGCACTTGCCAAGTTTGATCGAAATAGGTTAATTATTTTTTGAGTTAGCGGTTGGATACATATACATATACATATACATATATATATATATATATATATATATATATATATATATATATATATATATATATATATATATATATATATATATATATATATATAAACATATACAAATTGAAACTGACCCCGGATATGGGTTTTAGGGGTCCTAGTTCGCACTCATTTGAAAGAATTTTTACAAAGTCTCACCATCGATACCTCTCTATTAGTGAATTTTTTAAAATAAAAATTCACTAAAATCAAAGTAAAATAATCATAAATTCTAATAAATCACAAATAACCAATCAAGTAAATATAATTAAAATGGCAGTAAACCAAAATGAAACTCCTGCTTTAAGGTCAGAGTATCTAAACATGCTACCCGACTTTAGCGGAGAGACAGAACTATTACTGCGATATATAAATATAACAGAAAAATTTGTTATTAAATTTTATAATTTAGAAAATGTTGAGGACTTTCAAACTGAATATTTGATGTCTAGCATTTTGTCAAAATCAAGGGAGAAGCTGCTATAAATATCACTTCCTGTCCTGTCAAAAATTGGGCAGGTTTAAAAAAAGCTCTGTTATGCACATACGCAGATAAAAGAGACTGTTATAGTTTAAATATTAATTAAAATAATCTCGGGACGCAGCAAGTGCGTTATGGTAGTGAATTTTCATAAAAATGTTTTTATTGCAAATATGTGTGTTTTCTTTTTAAGAAAGCAGACATCAATTTTGGTTACCAGTATAACCTATATAGAAAAAGCAGGCATCAAATTTGATTACCAGTATAACATATATAGTAAAAACAATGTGCCATGTTTCATCAAAATAACTTGATTGTTTGAAAAGGTACAGAAATTTCCAAAAGTAAACCAAAAGTGTTACTGAAAAAATCCGTTTCTTGGTCAACCTTATAGGTTAATAGCAAATTGAGCTTTTCAAATATGAAGCATTTAATCAAAATTCGCAACCACAACGCACTTGCTGTCTCCAGAATTTCTTAACTTACAAACATGCATTATATTTCGATGGAAAATGCAAAAAAATTAGGCGTTTTCGACAAAAAAATTTATTTGTATCACCAACGACTTATGGGCCACCCTGTGATTGTCGCAATAATTTTTTAAGATGTAGCTCAAAACACCGTATAATTAATGTATACAATATTTTTTCATATCTTGTATAATAAGGAATATATTGAGCTTTATTGATTTTTTACGAAAATTCGACAAAAATTATATACCATTAAACAATAAACTCTATAGCTAAGGCTACTGCCAAGCATCAGAGAAAGGGTCTATTAGAAATGAATTTTCTGGAAACATTTTAGTAAAATGAAGGACAATGACGGTTGAAACTAAGAGTTCGGTGTATGTAAAACATTCTTCTTGAGACATTTTCTTTCCATAGCCCGTATTAGATTCAAGTTATTTGCCTAAATGTTGCGAATTTTGACGTTTTCAATTGTCACTTTGACGTTTTGAGGAAACCCCCAATTTATTTTTCTTTAAATGCCCATAACTTTTTTGTCTTTTGACCTACAGAGCTAAATTTTGGTAGGTGGCACACCTATAACGATATAAACCAGCTTACCAAATTTGGTTGCCCTTACTTTGTTAATTTTGGAGATATAAATATTTTGCGAAAGAAAACACAAATTTTTCCGGGAAAACCTCGGAGGATTTTCCTGGCTAACAAAATTATCCAAGCGACTTGCGAAAGGAATGTACTCACCAATTTTGACGTTTAAAATCGCAATTTTGACGTTTTGAGGAAAATCCAAATTTATTTTTCTTCGAATGCCTGTAACTTTTTTATCCTTTAACCTACGGAGCTAAATTTTGGTAGGTAACTTGCCTATAATGATATAAATCCGCATATGAAATTTGGTTGCCCTTACTTTGTTAATTCCGGAGATATATATTTTTTTCGAAAGAAAACACAAAATTTTCCGGGAAAACCTGGACCGATTTTCCTGGCTAACGAACTTATCCAAGCTATTTGCAAAAGGAATTTATTCACCAAATTTAATCAAAATCGGCTCATTATTTTTTGAGTTATCGGTGTGATACATATATATATATATATATATATATATATATATATATATATATATATATATATATATATATATATATATATATATATATATATATATATATATATATATATATATATATATATATAAACATATAAAAATTTAAACCGACCCTGGATATGTGTTCTGGGGGGCCTAATTAGCGCTCATTTGAAGAAATTTTTTCAAAATTTAAAAGTCGGGATCTCCTCATTAGTGAATTTTTTTAAAGAAAATTCACTAAAAAGTAAACTATACACAAAAATTTAGATTTCTATGTTGCAAGAAAAAAAAGTTATAATAAAATATTTGGTGCCAAATCATTTCTATGAAAATTCACTACCATAACGCACTTGCTGCGTCTTTGAGTTTTTAAGTAGTCGCTTTTGCTTTTTCACTATAGTTTTTTATTTTTTAACAAAATTTGTTTGTGTAGCTTATATAGATTCAGGATAGAGCCCATTGATACTGTGTCTCGAGGAATAGCTAGCGGTATCAAAAATATTTTAAATCATAAGATTTTTTTTTTAAATGCATGTTATTCTGCTTTTCGGTTTTCTTCTACGTTTTTTTGTCAGTCCAGGGTTAGGTATGGGTTAGGTAAAAGGATCCGGGTCAGGTCCGGATCAGGTCAGGTCAGGTTAGGTCAGGTTAGGTCGTTCAGGTCTGCTTCGTAGAGTGTTTAGTGCATAAACATGAAAAATGGTGTCCCTTCAACCCCCAAAAAGCTGCGGGGGACTAGGAGCAAATATACGTGGTGCAGGGGAAAAACATGTTTAGGAGAAAGTGTTGATACAAAAAGTGAAAAGGCTGCTTATAGAGGTCGAACTAAGTTGTTTTTACTGATTTTTCCTTTATATTTCCTTCTCCGCCGAGCATCCCTATTCACTCCGGGTCTCGTAACTTTTGGAGGGGTTGATTCCACAACATATATCTTGTTGCTTATGCACACATTGAGTCTTTTAAGCATGTTTACTGAAATATTTTTCAAAACTCACGTATGCCGATCATCTGCATAATTACCGTTAAATATCTTTTACTTGCACAAAAGAAAGAAATTAGTTTTTATGAATTATATTCATTACTGCATCCATACGCACCAGCAAGATTAAACATTTTTTAAATATAAAAAAAGCAAAGGTCAAACCGCTTAAGTCGCGGAAGCAAAAAAACTCTGAACGCAGCAAGTGCGTTATGGTAATCAATTTTCATTAAATGCTTCAAATTTGAATAACTCAATTTTCTATAAACCTAGAAGGTTGAATTTTGGCACGTGGTAAGGCCTTTACCAAGACAACATATTCACATAAATTTCATCAAAATAGCTTTGTAATTTTCGGAGATAAACATTTTTTTCGAAAGAAAACTTAACATTTTTATTTATATTATATTTATATAAACATATAAAAATTGAAACTGACCCAGGATATTTGTCCTATGGGTCCTATTTCGCAGTCATTTGAAAAAAATGTTTGTCAAAACTCACCATAGATACCTCTCCATTTGAATTTAGTTAATTTTTCCCAATAAAAATTCACTAAAAGGAGAAACGGACCGGGCCGGACTCGAACCAGCATCGTCCGCTTGACATACAAAATACTCTTCCAATGAGCTACCGACGCTTCGTAATAAACGAATTCTTTACATTGTATTTACAGATACAGCACCTTACCGTCAGGAATTTGGTATCGGAAATTAAATGTAAGTGGCCGATCGCTGAAACATATTCGAGTGTAGACTGTTTCGGTCCTAAATAACATTCAAATGTTACTAATGGCATGTAACCTTAAAGATGATTTGACATATTATGAATGATAATGAAATGCGTTCGTGGAATCACAATTTTAGTGCGCCATCTTTTAGAAAATAGCTGGTCTACGGATGGTGCCGAAACGCGCTAGTTTGACAACACATATTGACTAAATAATTAAGGTATGTCATATTTTACATTTCACTTTGCATTACGTTTTTATTTGGAATCCAAAAGACCTGAAATTTAAGAAACTTATTCTTGGATACCTAATCTAGGCAAAGAGTGACTTTGAGCTAATTCTGTGATAAAAAATTGTCAAATCATGGTTTGGCAAAAACGTTGTATTTTCGTTATAAACGGGATATTTGCTTACAAAAATCTTTATTGCCTTCCTCAAACCTCAATCTAGCTATTATATACTATATTTTCAGTCTAAGGCTTTAATTGGGACAGTTCAACAAGCTACAAATATAGTGTATTTTAAGCATTTTATTGAACCCCCCTCTTAACGATAAACTCTATTATAGCTAAGACTACTGCCAAGTGTCAGAGAAAGGGTCTATTTGAAATAAATTTTCTGGAAACATTTTAGTAAAATGAAGGACAATGACGGTTGAAACTAAGACTTCAGGGTTTGTAAAACATCCTTCTTGAGATATTTTATTTCCATAGCCGGTATTAGATTCAAGTTCTTTTCCTAAATGTTGCCAATTTGACGTTTAAATCGCAACTTTGACGTTTTGTGAAAAACCCCAATTTATTTTTGTTTAAATGCCTATAACTTTTTTGTCTTTTGACCTACAGAGCTAAATTTTGGTAGGTAACTTCCCTATAATGATATAAACCCGCGTATAAAATTTGGTTGCCCTTACTCTGTTAATTTTGGAGATATAAATTTTTTTCGAAAGAAAACACAAAATTTTCCGGGAAAACCACGTCGGATTTTCCTAAATAACGAACATATCCAAGCCACTTGCAAAAGGAAGGTACTCACCAATTTTGACGTTTAAAATCGCGATTTTGACGTTTTGAGGAGAACCCAAATTTATTTTTCTTTGAATGCCTGTAACTTTTTTGTCATTTAACCTACGAAGCTAAATTTTGGTAGGTGACTTTGCTTTAATGATATAAACCCGCGTATGAAATTTGGTTGTCCTTACTTTGTTAATTTTGGAAATATAAATTTTTTTCGATTTTTTTCGAAAGAAAACACAAAATCTTCCGGGAAAACCTCGGCAGATTTTCCTGGCTAACGAACTTATCCAAGCGACTTGCGAAAGGAAGGTATGTGCCAAATTTTATCAAAATCGGCCCATTATTTTTTAAGTTATAGGTGTGACACATAAATATAAATATATATATATATATATATATATATATATATATATATATATATATATATATATATATATATATATATATATATATATATATAAACATATAAAGTCTGAAACTGACCTCGGATTTGGGTTCCGGGGGTCCTATATAGCGCTCATTTGAAGAAATTTTTTCAAAATTCGAAAGTCGAGATCTCCTCATTAGTGAATTTTTTTTAAGAAAATTCACTAAAATGACTGAATGCAGACAAACGCACAATGAAACGCCGTTCGAAAGCTTTATTTTTCTGTGATCTAAAGACTTGAAAATTTGTACACAACCATGTCTGTCTATGTTCTTTTAAGTTGTAAATTTTTGTTTCAATCACTTAAAGAATTTGAGAGATATTGCATTTAAAAAAATATGTTTTAATTTTTTTTTTAAGAACAATTGGGCGTTAAGATCTGATGAACGAACTCATCCAAGCCATTAACAAAATAAGGGCAATTCCCAAAAATGGTCCAAATCAGAGTATTTTTTAAGTTATAGGTTGGATATAGATACATACATACATACATACATACATACATACATACATACATACATACATATACATATACATATAGATATATATATATATATATATATATATATATATATATATATATATATATATATATATATATATATATATATATATATATATATATATATATATATATATATAAATAACAATTTAGGTGACCATGAAAATGGGTTCCAGGGGCCCTAATTCGCGCTCATTTGAAGAACTTTTCCGAAAGTCTCACCATCGATTAGTGAATTTTCTGAATGAAAATTCACTAAAAGTGAAACCAGCTATAGAGAGAAAAAAACAAGCACTTGTGAAGCCACAGGAAAAAGTCTATACGGCTGTATTCAGTATGGAATGGTTTAACAAAGTTAAAGCAACGAAAACGACCTGATCTGCTATTAAAGCTTTATTTAAGTCTTAAGAGTTCCTATCTGGTTAATGAATTATTTTTATAAAAATTCTCCAAAGATTCATAATTGATCATATAAAATTAACAAAAAGAATAAAAAATATATACGTTATTATACAACATATGAGAAAAAATTAGACAAGTTAATTATAGGGTGTCTCGAGCTGCATATTATAAACCTATTTTGACAATCACAGGTGGCCCATAAGTCGTTGGCGACACTTTCTTTTTTTAATAGAACACCCCTTATATCATTGCATTTTCCATCAAATTATAATGACTGTTTGTAAGAAAAGAATATTGATATCGTTATCGATTTTGAGTTATTTCAATTGTTTTGCTACTTTTTACGTTTTTGGCACATATCACAAATTGTTATACGGCATTTTTACCAACAGGGAGCGAAGCCCCCATGAATGATGATTTAAAGGTTTTTGTTTCTATTATTCGTCGAAAAAACCGAGCTGCCAAATACAGGCGCTCTCAAATAGTGACTGAATTTGAAAACCTTTTGCAGAATTTCTTTGTGTTTCTGTAGAAATCATTGTTTGTAAGATTTTTGTGAAATGTTGGTAATTCAAAACATATGTTTTACAAGTTATATAAAAAAAGTTGTCGAATTGTGAAAAATATAATTTAGTGTAACATTACTGAAGCCAATGTCTGTAAAAAAAAAGGGTGAATTTTTGTAAAAGAAATTGCAAATGTCCATAAAAAAGCTGTTTGTGGATAATTCTATCTTGGCAGGTGGGAAAATAGCTTGGAAAGGTTCGTTTGCCAGGAAGATCGGACCAGTTTTTTCTGGAACTTTTTAAGTTTATTTTTGGAAAATGTTTGTACTTTTTGAAACAACAAAGCTATTTTAATGAAATATGGTACATTGTTACTACCATATAGGTTATGCTGCTAACCAAATTTGATGTCCTTTTAAAAACAAGACATATTTGATATTAAACATTTTTATGAAAATTCACTGACATAACGCACTTGCTGCCTCCAGACCTCTATTTATTTCGACATATCTACTGGATTTTGTAGATTTTGTAGATCAATCAAATTGTTATTAATTGGAAATTATATTTATTGTAGCCAAGTAAGTAAAAGATGCTATTAAAAAAAAACGAACGTAATACAAAACAGTTTATAATGAAGTTAATCATACATGGTTTTATAAAAAAACATTTAACCCTTAAAGAGTATAAAATATACATATCAAATTAATATAAAATGCAAATACAGTAATATCACTATTCCCTTCTTCGAGTTATGAAAATCAACATATTTCTTTCCATATCCTTAATATAAGGATAACAAGATTTACTTCATCAAAAACAGTAAACAATAAAAATTCATATACTTACTATGTAGTAAGAATACAAATGAGTTTATAACGAACTTAAAAATACATACTTTTAAAAAGGAACATAAAGTGCATTCAACATTTAAAGAATATCAAACTATGTAAGAAATTAACACATAATGCAAATACAAGAAATTCTTAACTACTTCACTCTCCAAAGTTATCAAAATTAACAAATTTTTCCATACATCCTTAATTTAAAGATAATACGATTTATTATAAGCAAAGTGGAGATTAGAAAAATAGAATTTATATTATGGCATATTATTACATTCAAGCAGGCATATAACAAAAAAAAGTAGACAAATATTAAAATTTAAGCAGTTAATGTAAAATTAATCTTAGATCATTTATTCGTGTTGTTTTCTTCTTTGCAGGAAATGAGTTAAAGAATCTGTATTGTGGAAAACTTAGGGGAAACGGTAATTTGCTATGACATTGTAGTATTATTAAGAAACTTAGAGGCATATTCATCTCTTTTTTTCTTTAACCCTACAATGCATAAACTGGGCCTCTCAGGCCCGGAGGCCCGGAAAGATTTTGGTCAGTTATAATTTGTTCGTAATAAATGCAAGCGGCTTGAGCATTTAGATGTGTTCTAAACATGTCTTTATTTGACACACACTTGATTAAAACACTTTCAAATGTACTTTGAAATCGAAAAAAATAATTCCATTTGCATTCCGTATTTACAGAAACCAGGCCTCCAAAGCCCACCTACTAATAGTTCGTATAAAACAAGTATTGACTTGTTCACAGTCAGCCGAAAGTTATTATAATTTGTCACACACTGCTGCACGGAATTGTGTGTGTCTGTGCAAGTTGACACCTGCATTACAGCTGGGTGTATAAAAGTCAGGTGCAGCTGATTGTTGAAATAAAAGTTGCACTAGGTGAACTTGTGCAACACAAATTATAATGGCACCAAAGAAGAATGAGTAACGTGTAAAAGTTGGCGACGAAGGCCATGAAGGAAGACTGTTGCAGTCGACAGCTGAATGTGATGATCTGCCTTCTGGAGAAAGTGGTATATCAGAAGCAAAAAATTATGACACTGAAGACACAAATTTTGAATTGATTTCTGGCGAGTATTCTAGATCCAGTAGTGACGACTGTGATGATGATTCAGAGGATAATGCTGACAATATTGGTACATTATTCCAAGTGGTCTGGATACCTCAGCATAAAATAATATTCAACCACATGACATTGTTCGACGGACAAAAAGCATATGGCTGCAAAACCAAAAGAAGTGTTTCAGTTATTCAAGCTCCAGTTATTATACAAGAAATTGTTAACTGTACTAATTTAGAGGGGAAATTTCAGAGCAAAGGGGAAACCGTGGAAAGATGTAACCTTTGATGACTTTTTTTAATTTTATTTGATTGGCCTCGAGAATTTACTCATTTGACTGGAGACATAATACAACACCTTTGATGAGCTTCTTCCATTCTGTGATTCACTTATTCATGTGGGAGTTTACAAGCTGAAATATTCCTGAGACTATTTTGTGCTGAATTTGCTAATCCTATATAACAAGCCACAATGTCCATATGAAGCAAAATACATAGTTTTGTCAGATTTGACGATAGGAGAACTCGGAATACGAGTTTGGAAACTGATAAATTAGCAATGGTATCCTACGTTTAGAATTTACTCAGTCAACAATGCAAAGCTTGCATCATACCGGATACTAATGTAACTATAGATGAACAATTCGTTGGGTTTAGAGGTAGATGCAGATTCGTTCAATATATGCCAAGTAAACCGGCAAAATATGGACTTAAAATATTCTGGATGTGCGAATCTAAGTCTGCTTATGCTCTGGATCGTTCAGTTTATGTTGGTCGTCAGCCCAGAGAACCTCCAAATAAAAACTGTGGCTTGGAGTAATACAAACTCTTGTGCATGGCTTTCATAATTCTGATATCAATCTCAAGATAGACAATTTCTTCACTAAGGTACCACTAGCAACTTATCTGTTGGATAAAAATATTAATGTTGTGGGTACACTACATCAGAATAAGTGTGACATTACGAACGAAATAAGAGCTTCAAAAGATCGTGTAGTCTGCTCTTCATTGTTTTTCTTTCGAAGTAACGTATCCATGATCAGTTACACACATAAAAAGAACAAATGCGTATGTTTACTAAGCACCATGCACCACGAAGCATCGATCAATAATAACGCTAAGAGGAAGCCTGAAACATCTTATTATAAAAAACAAAGAGCAGTGTTGACATAATTGATCAAATGGTCTCGACATACACTTGCAAGAGGCAAAGTAAATGTTGGCGTATGACATTTTTCTTTAACATCAAAGTACTCAATGCATATATAGTCTATATGAAGAAACATCCAAACTACAACATAGGAGTGACTCACAAACGCAGAATATTTTTAAAAGATTTAACGAAGGAACTGATGATACATATGCAGAGAATATCTACTAACCCTAACCAATGGCGTATTATCTGGGAGTGTATGATGTATTGATATCTCTGGTCGGCCAGCCACTCAAACGAGTGCAAAGATTAAGAGAAAAAAAATGCTAAGTGTGTCTCTCAAATATCAATCATAAGAGCACAATGATATGCATTAGTTGTAAAAATATTATCTGTAAGGAGCATAGCATTAGAATGTTCATTACTTGCTTATCTAATCTCTAAAAAAAAATCTGTTTTAAACAATAATGTTCACTTTCCGATTTACGTTTGTAATGTAGATGTATAAAGTTCTGCTTAAATAACTTTGTTTATGTTGTTACTGTACATGACTCCATGTAGCGGACCTCAGAAGCCCGGATTATGTAAATGGCAATATTTTATTGGTTGATATCCTAGGGTTAAATGTGTGAGAATGTGCCCCTAACTTTTCTATTCATCCTTTGAAAACATCTGTATTATTTAACAATAAGAAAAGATAAAAGTGGTTAATTTTTTAAAAGATAAAAAATGTTATATCCTTCATTTTATAAAACAGGTTCTTACGAAAAAGAGGACATACAAAAAAGCACATTATTCAATAATTATTAAAAAATAAAATATCTGCGATATCAACTTGTCTAATAGTTACTGTGTCCTTAGCAGGTACTTGTAAATAAGTCAGCCTTTTACAGAAAACCTTAATTAAAATGCAACAAACAGATTATAGATATTTGTTATAGGCGAGTTGTCTATCACCTGAAAATGAGTTTAGAAAAATTTGACCAATCACTGTTACCTTAATTATATATATATATATATATATATATATATATATATATATATATATATATATATATATATATATATATATATATATATATTCTTCTACAGAAAGTTCTGCTATACACAACTAATTTTTTGATGCGATCATTTAACAGTTATAAACAATTTCTTGTACAATAAATATATCTTTTAACCCTTAGTTACTAACCATACGAGTTGAAGTGGGCATCACATAACAAGATTAGTAATGTCAACACAACTGAGCATGGCTTAGTGTTGCCCCGCTCCGTAAATCATTCAATAATTTAAATATCATGTATTAAATATCATGATATCTTATAAGTAGATACGTTATTTTCGTATTTACGAAATAAGTGTGAATAATTGCAAAATTACGCAGATAATGCGAATATATGCGAAATATGGAAATAAACATGAAGCGATGCGCTTCTGGTAAAGTCTATAATCTCTATTCAAAGAATTTTTATTACGACTGACATGCCGCGAACACAGCACAGACTGTTTATTATTATGTGGTGCTGCTAATAAGTCCTTGAGGTGACGACAGGTGTCAGCTCTGTAGCAGCTAGGAGTGCGAGTGTGGTGTTCGACAGTTATCTACAGACACTGGACACGTCAATTTATAGTACTCTGTTTGCGTTGCATATTACTTTACATTCTACATATTAATATGGGCCGTCCAAAGAAAGAATTAAGTGATAGAGTGAAAGAATATGAAAAAGAAGGATTATATTTAGCAGATGAAAACATTGTCATGTGCAAATATTGTAATGTTCATTTAGAAGGGCAGAGAAAAGACACATTGTCAAAAGTCACGGTTTCATCTACTCATGCAAAAAAAAAAGATTATTGTGGAACAAAACGGCAATCTACCATCGTAAGCAGTTTCGAAGCGCAAAAACGTGCAAAACAAGAAAAAAATGTATTTATTGAAGGCACAGTTAGAATGTGTTTAAAAGCCAATATTCCCTTACATAAATTGGATCATCCAGCTGTTTGCGATTACTTTGCTAAATATATAGCTGGTTCAGGTGTTCTATCAAGGGATGTTTAAGACAAAAATATATATCGCCTTGTGTATCGCCCTTCAGAGAAAGGGTCGGTATATAACGTTCAAAACATTACATTTATTTTATTTACTGTTTATGCTGATTTTATATTCAATAATACACCCCTTTTGAGAATTATGACTTAGAACTCTCCATCTCTGTCTAATCACATAGAGTTCCAAGCTCTACAACTGTTGGTCAACCTGCAGAAGTAACTAAGTATTGGCAGCTTGTTGTCTTATCACAACTTATAAATTGAAATTCCATCCATCGATTTATTCATTTTCTAATTAAAGTTGTTTAAGCAATTAACCATGGTAAGCTAAAGAGCTTCAAAGTCTTACTCATGGGTGAGTACGTTTGATATGTTTTCACCACATTAAATTGTATTCTTGTAATAACTGTATGGCTAAACATGAGTGTAGTTCTTCTGCATGTAACATGTCTTTAATTAGACGTCAAATAATATTTTAGGCTTTATGCATAAAGCATTTGGTTAGTTTTTGTAAAGACACTGTCACATTGCGGGGGATTTGAATTTGTCTAAGAACAATAATAATCCACATGTTTGCATCAGGTCTGAGGAAGGCAGTAAGAAGTTAGCTTCTAAACAATCATGTAATGAACTCTGAGGAAGGCAGTAAGAAGTTAGCTTTTAAACAATCATGTAATGAACTCTGAGGAAGGTAGTAAGAAGTCAGCTTCTAAACAAAATGTAATGAACTCTGAGGAAGGCAGTAAGAAGTCAACTTCTAAACAAAATGTAATGAACTCTGAGGAAGGCAATGAACACTCAAAGCCGCACTTGCTATAACGGTAGCAGAAGCACACACTCTAATGCCCACCGTTACAACTGAATTATCCATGAAGAGAGCACGACACAGATTCCAGCTGAACAAGGATGTATACAGTGCACAACGAAACCAGAAGATAGTAGCATATACATCGAAATCCAAGCTATGTGTCACAAAAGTGCGAAAAATAACCGTTGCCTCATTTTTTTACATAATATTTCAACTTTATATAAATTTGCCTTCATAAAATACTTCACTTTATCGTAACTCTGTTTTAAAATTAATCTAAATTCACTTTACCTTTGGATTGTGTAAATCTTCAACATTCATTTATAGTTAACTTTTTCTGCATATGCAGGACAGCTTATAGCAAAATTTGTTCCTTTTAATTGAAATTTAATCAATATTTTATTGCATTCAATTTATTTATATTGATTTTAAAATGATACTCATTTCTTAATTACAAATTTAATTGTCCTGTCTTAAGTTTTTACATTTTAAAATAAATCTACTTGAACTGACATGTTTGTTTCGATTCCTAGTTGTAATTTATGTGAGTGATTAACTAGTGCCCAAAGTCGATCTGCTCTCTGAGACTCATCTGAACCAACTACTCGCCGGAGAAGACGAACAAATTATTTAGTTGCCAATTCATTCTAGTGTCTCTTATGTATCTTTTTTTTTTCAAACCACTATTTAATTTTTGTAAAGTTCATTGAACAATTAAGGTTCATTATACTAGCATAACAATAATTAAATAATTTCCGTTATAGGTAAGCCTACAACTTCATGATAAACCTGTAGTCATCATGGCCGATGGAACATCTGACAAACAAGGAAGGTGCGTTTTTGCAGTTCTTTTAAAAACTCTTAATTCAGAACTTGAACAGACCTGTTACTTGGCTAGTGTTAATTTCTTAGAGCTAATTCTTCAACTTCTCAAGCAACTATCGACACCTTAAAAGAGTACAAGATTGATTATTCTGAAGTAAAGGAGTTAGTATCAGACTGCATGTTATGGTTTATTGAAACTACTTCTTGGTCACAATATTTTACACTACCAAGGCTGGGCGCACAAGCTAAGTCTTGTAGGTGACGTAAGAGTTTAAAGAATGAAATTCCATTGTGGCAAAGACAAAATCAGCTTTTCTACACTCGAGAGAAATGAAAAATGCATCTTTAAATTTTCTGAAAGATAAAGCTACTCACTTAGCAGAGAGGTCTACCCCAAACACGTTATACCAAGTTGTAACTTCTTGGTTCAAATCTGTCATTTATTTCAACGAATACATGGATTACATTGTTCGTTTTATCAAGGAATACGAGGGCAATAACTCAAGTACTAGCTTTATAAAGGAAAGCTTTGAATATGAAATTCGGGCTCATAAATAAGAGTTCAAATGAAATATGTATCTGAGTCTTGTCCAAAGGTCGTGCAGTTAATTGAACACTTAGAGAAGGGTCAAAATATCCACTCGCACATCTCTTGTGAAATAAATTAGAAGATTTCAAATGCTCTCTAGAGCGGCAAGGTGAAGGGCTTTTCTTTGGAAAGACTGAACACAGTTTAACAAACGACAATGGCGAGATTGATCTGGAGCTGAAAAGTGTGTTAATGAGAGCAGCAGAGAAGAGCTTGAATGAATCCGTACTTCACATGAAATCTAATGAAACGAACAAAGCCTACCAACACACTGGTACACTAATTTGTCCCTCTATAGCTATTGCCACACAGTTGCTCACGAAAGATTTCTTCGTTGGAAGTTTTTCAAAAATTCCGTTTTTTATTAGAAATGTCCCGCAAGATGAACTTATTGATAGATATAGTCACTTTCATTGACAACTCTTAGCTGCAGCAGATAAAACAGACAGCCCCGATGTTATTCAGGTTTTATGGGCAACTTAATACATTCATCAAAATTTTGCAAAAGCGGCAATTCAAAGTTTATGGAGTCCTGTAAATAGTGTTGATGCTGTCATATGTATGTTGTTTGTGAGCGAGCCATCTCATGTCCATATGTATGTTGCTTGTGAGCGAGCCATCTGATTTTTATGTCAGCACCTCACGTGATCAGCTGAGAGGCATAACGATCATGGTGGCTCGAAACAGAAACGCTTGTACAAACTGTAACACGTTTAAACACAATAAATATTAAGTTATATGATACAAATCGTTTTGTGCCAACCAGAATATAACATGGTGTCAGGTGTGGTTTCTCAGGCTATCTGATTTACCGAGAAATCTAGAGTTCCGCTTAATAAAGCCTAGTGTAAGTACTGGATTACAGTCATTTGAGATTTAAGATGGAGTCTTATTTCAAACCGCCAGCAACACTAACCGAGTATGATGTTAAAAACTGGGGTTTATGGAAACAGAAGTTTGACATTTATATAAAAGCTGCAGGGAAAGAAAATGTATCAGAAGATGTTAAAGTAGCAATATTACTAAATTGCATAGCTGATGAAGGGCTAGATGTATATAATACGTTCACAGAAGATCAAAAAAGCATATTGCAAAAACTGTTAGATGCGTATGATCAGTATTTTTTACCCAAGAAGAATATTCCAATGGAAACTTATAAATTCAATAATTAACTACAATGTGAAAGGCAAACAATAGAGCAATATGTCACAGAATTGAAAAAACAGGCCAAATTATGTGAATTTCAGTGTCAAAAATCAGAATGCAAGGAAAGCTATGAAAACCGTATGATCCGTGATCGTTTAATAGTAGGAATTAATGACAAACAGATACAGGCGAGGCTAATACGAGAAGAAGAATGTGATGTAAATAAAATAAATGATTATTGCAAATCAGTCAGTCTAAGTAAAGACCACATAAAAACTTAAACAAAAGACATGCTTATAGCAGATATATTATCTTGTTCTTACATCAAAGATCCTGTTGAAAATGACCCTGATATGGAGTATATTGTTCATTCTCTCTACAATAACGTCTCTATGTCGGAAGAAGAAAAAATATTGTTTGAAAAAGAAATTGCTTTACATTCCACTTTCACTAATAAAAAAATTTTGCTTGTCTTCATGGCCAACTAATGATAAAACTTTAAATAGTGAATTAAAAACCTATTATAAACTCAGAGATAATATATACCTTTCTAATAATTTATTATTTATGAATTCAAAAGTAATTGTTCCAAAGTCTCTACAAAAAATATTTTAAAATTAGTTCATGAAGCTCATTTTGGAATCGAAAAAACAAAACAAAGAGCGAGAGATATTTTATATTGGCCAAAAATGTCAAAAGATATTGAAGACTTTATTAATAATTGTGAGACATGTCAAAGAAATAGACGATCATTACAAAAAGAAACGCTTCATCCTCATGAAATGCCTAAACGTAATTGGCAATATCTGTACTCTGATTTTTTTGAATTTGATAATAAGAGCTATATTGTAATTGTAGACGCTTATTCTAATTGGATTGAAATAAAACAAACTAAAGGTAAAACTGCCCACGATGTTATAGAATTTTGTAAAAGTAAATTTGCGCAGTTTGGTGTACCAGATACATTTTTTTCTGACAACATGCCTTATAACAGTCATAAATTTAAAACTTTTGCACAAGAGTGGAATTTCCAGTTGGTATTTAGTAGTCCACATCACCATCAATCAAATGGACTTGCAGAATGATATGTAGGTATTATTAAAGATATGCTTAAAAAAGCAACCTCAGAAGATGATCTGTCTGTCTTTATTATGGAATATCATGCTACACCCATTCCTCACATGGGATACTCCCCAGCTCAAATATTTCTAGGTAGAAACATAAAAACTAAATTACCAGTGTCAGAGAAGGCTCTTGAACCAATCTCCATTGATCCTAACAAATTTATGCTAAGTTAGAAAAGAAAACTTTTAAATAGAAACACTATTACGATAAATATGCTAAAAATCTGCCTGAATTATATGTATGTATGTATGTAGACAGGGGTGTTCTGTATAAGAACCGACACAGAAGAATATTTCTTTTTATGAAAATTTGTTTTGTCAATAAGTGGAAAGTAGTGATCGGTCGTTATTTAACATCCTGTTATTTTTTAACGGTTTCCGAGCCACAATGGTAACCACCTGTTATGTATATATAAACATATCAGGTACAAAATAACGCTTTACACTAAAGTTGAATTCGGACTTGTATCTGTTTCTTTTCCACTGCAACTAACTTCGATGAATAAACATCGGTTTTCATCGGCAACCGTTAAATTTAACGGGATGAATGGATATGAGACTGAGAATGCTAAATATGTATGGGTATGCTATGTAGTATAGAGCGGACTTTACTTCATAACATATTACTTAACACTGAACACGTTATTTATACTAGTGTGCTCGCTCTCGCTCACAGCTTTGTGAACGTAAGATACTTTCGATCGACTATCGACTATCCAGTTCAAAATAACAGACAAATAACTGAACCTGTTATTTTCAACGGTTATTATTAAATAACGTTAACAGGTACAAGTGTTAATAGAAAATAACCGTTTTGCCCATCACTAGTGGAAAGTGTCACCTGGGGTGGATGAAGATGACAGTAAAAGTTGTATAGTTTTAGATACTTGAATCCTAAAAAAAGTATTAATTTAAAATATTAATGGGTTTGATGGGTAATAAGGATTTATTTTTTACTTATTGTTAATTTTGACGTTTACAAAAATAAATTTCCCAAAAAACAACACAAACCCAACTTTTGTAGCGTTTCTTCAAACTATTTTCTATAACTCTTTCAATATGTAGCTGTCTTTAATCAACTACAGCATGAAATAGAATAGTTACGTATTTTTGTGACACTTTACATTTAAGATAACCCCGAAGTTTCTTTAATTTTACATAAAACAATTTTTTAAACAAGTGCCATTTTTTACTAAACTACTTAATTGTTTATAACTATTAAAAGACTGCTTGAAACATTTTTTTTCTCAAAATATTAGAAAATGGAAAACAACTGTGCTCTAGTATGTTGATTGGTCAGTAAGTGAACTAAAAATAACCGCTAAACTGCTCGCCTATCAAGAATGTAAGTGTTGTCAAGTTTTTTTATAAAAAAATCTGTACTACATAACACATAAGTTACCATGATGAACAACTAATAAAACTATTTGGTTTTGAAATTATGTATAAAAAAAACACCTTGTCAACATGGGATAGAAGAGCTGAAAACTGCAATTAATCAATAGATTTTACTGTACATACTGATGAGATTAGCCCAGCAGAGCTTTTCCCATTTTCTTCTCGTTTTTACTGCTTTCTTCCATACAACGATACAAATTTATAAATTCATCGTTTATGTCATCATTTTTTGGTTCTAAGCTTCTTGCAATTTTCAATTTTTTCTCAGCTTGACCATACTCACCAAGCAGCCTTAAACATTTTGCATTATTAAAGTACACCTTCGCAGTTATTTTGAGGTTGGTTCCTTTGCACATTTCATAAATTTTATTTGCATTTCTGCAACCTTTCCTCGGTTCTTCTAAAGCCGTATAACAGATTAAAAGGTTTCTGTATAAGATCAACAACAAATTTTGGTGTTTTTCTTGTTCCTCAAGATTATTCATTACCACATTTTCCAACTTTGACACAGCAGAGTTATATTCTTGTATTGCCGCTTTGTAGTTTTTGCCATTACAAATTAAATCTTTTCCTTTTACATTAAGAGCTAGACAGTACTTATATACTTCATTAAAATCTGTTTTCTTTTTCTCCTCCAACTGTTCAAATCTTGCTGCTGCGCTAGCATCAATTATTTGGTTTAATTCAATTTCAAACAGTACTGTCGCATTAGCGGGTACCCTACCTAAACAACCAAGTTTGCCATAGGCGAATTCTGCTGCTATAAGAAACTGAGATTTCTCGTTTAACTGCATCGACTGTACCGCTATATCCAAACCCGTTATCACTTCTCCATTATTAATGTGAAAAGAGTGAGGTCTCCTTCTTGCATAAGTCGAATCAAAAGGCCTCGCTTCATATTCAATGTAGGCATTATAGTCTACTCTGACTAATGTCATATCGCCAGGCTTGTCACCATAACCTTCTCTCAGTACTCGCTTCTTAATTTTGCCATTACCGGTTAAATTATGCATTTTGTATGCAATGCTTTCAAATGGCTCACCCTCGGTGTAAACATCCTCGTCTGCAACACCAAGACATTCTAAGTTACTCTGTTTCAGCATTTCCTCCTCAACATTCTGGTTTTCTTGTGGATCTTCAGGTTCTTTTTCCTCATCATCTAGATTCACAGTGAAGGTTGTGCCTCCTTCCATCAACTCTCTGAAATAAATAACAAAACTTGAGTAATTTATAGTTATTATATAAAATATAAACAAGAATTTTATAAATATGCATGGTTTTTTTTTTTTTATGTCAACAACACACCACGAGGGCTTACAGCCTAAATACTATCGTACCGTGGGTGTTGACAAGGAGGAAAGAGGCAGCTTGTTAATTCTGGACTTGAAGGTTTGGAGGTTCGGAGGAGAAGGAAAAACATGTGCCGGCAAGGAATTCCACAACTTGGAAGTCCTTGGGACAAAAGAGCGGGCATAACAAGATGTTCTATGTCTGGTGACCTGGACGTTAAAAGGGTGCATTCGCTCTGTTCCCCTGGTAGATCTGCTGGGGGCAGTAGGTGGGGGAATTATGGAGGAAAGCTCCTCTGAGCAGTGCCCGTGCAGATATCTATAAAAGAGAGAGAGGTCACCAACGGCACGTCGATGGGCAAGGGATGGAAGCCTTTGGGTGAGGGTAGGGTCACCGATGAGACGTATAGCTCTCTTTTGAATGGAGTCCAGGATAGCGAGTGTAGAAGCGGCAGCTGCACCCCAGATGTGGGAGCAGTATTCGAGGTTTGGCCTTATTTGTGAAGTGTATAAGGTATAGAGATTAGTTGGTGGAAAGAATTTGCGAGCCCGGAAGAGGAAACCCAATTTCTTAGCAGCCGCTTCTGCAATTGATGTAACATGTTGGTGCCAATTAAGATTTCGATCCACAGTAATGCCAACAAGAGAAAAGGACTCATTACTTTGAATAACTTGGTTGTTCATTGTGATGGGTCTAGGGCTGCTGTATCTCTTGTGAGAAAGAAAGCAAGACTTAGTTTTGGTGGGGTTGAATTGTACAAGATTTCTACTTCCCCAGTCTAATATTTTTTGGAGGTCTACGGAGACAGAACCCTCCATGAGTCTGCGATCCTCATCTAATTGGGCTAAAGAGACAGGCTTAGAATATTGTATGTTTGAGTGGAGGGTGCTGTCGTCCGCGTAACTGTGAACTGGGTTGGATGTGCTAGAGAGGAGGTAATTGATGTGGAGAAGAAACAAAGTAGGGGCTAAAGCTGAACCTTGAGGAATGGTGTCCTATATTATTACTTTTTAAAATATTTTTTTTACTATAACCACCCAAACAGGCAACAGCCCAATTATATAGTGTAACGTTGACATTCCTTAGCGGAATATAGATAACACAACAATAAACTTAAGTTGATGCAATTACATGTTAGACAAGTTTCGTCAAATATGTTTTTAAATGTATGATTTACCATTGGTAAATTACATGCCAAACAACATATACAAGGTGAGTCAAATTCGAGGTTCATCACTTGGATCTCTGAGAATATAAGAGATACAAAGTCAGTGTTGCGGTAGATGGTGATTCTCTTTCAAATAGAAACGAGGTTAATCACCTTGGGATGCACTTTTTGATAAACACGCAATGTGTTAGGGTTATAATAGAGTTATAAACACGCAATGTGTAGAATGTGAGTATATTTACATTTTATTATTACATGTTACAAGCTCGCACATACCAGCGACCGAACTTGGGGCGAGATGTTTTATCTTCGGGATCGCAGTTGATAATGTCCAGTACCTAGCAGACTGAAAGCTACTTTTCCTGAAAAGTAAGAGGAACTACTACCTGTGTGGGTCGGCTACCTGATACTTTAAAGGTTCAATAATAAACATACCGCCGCCCTTGAAACAACATAGTTTCAACAAGCTAAACTAAACAATAAACGGTGTAATTCTGCGGTTCGAATCGCATGGTGGCTAATACAATATAAACCAATACACCTTAAATCTAAGAATTATAAAACGCCTCACATATTTTGATTTACATATCAATGAAACAAAATTGGAAAAAAAAAACTGAAATTAAAGAAACACACATAATTTCATGATAAATTAATACAGGCAAGCAAAAAAGTGTGTTAATTAATTGTGGCTTATTCAACACAAACATTGTCATATGAGATATCACTTATAGGCAATAAGCAAATACGGGAAACAGCTCGTTTAGTTTCACCACGAGTTTTCACTGATACTACTCGCACCACACCGCCACGTCCTGTATGCACCTTGGTGACCCTTCCCATGGGCCACCGGGCAGGTGGGGTTGTATCCTCCTTGAGCACCACTAGAGCTCCCTCAAGCCTCGAGAGATCCTGTTTGAAACGCCACCTTGACCTTTGCTGGAGACAGTGAAGATATTCTCGCGACCACCTGGACCAGAAATGACGCTGCATTTGTTGCAGATGTTTGTACCGTGAAACGCGGCTTATATCTGAACTGCACCAACTAGCGTCTGGGACGGCAACCATCGCCTCTCCGATTAAGAAATGAGCTGGTGTTAGTGGCTCCAAATCGTTTGGTGAATCCGACAAGGGAGTTAGTGGCCGCGAATTTAATACCGCTTCCACTTGAGTTAAGAGGGTGTAAAATGTAAAATTAAAATGGTTTGCTACGCGCTTAAGGTGGTGCTTCGCAGACTTTACCCCCGCCTCCCACAAGCCACCCATATGAGGTGACCCGGGAGGTATAAATTTCCAGTCAATATTATGTTGTGATAAATAATCTTGAAATGGCTGGCCATTTAATAGCATTCATCTCATTGTTAGCACCTCTGAAATTTGTGGCGTTATCTGAGTATAGAGTTTTGCAAAAACCACGCCTTGTCGTTGATTTGCCATTTAACGGCCAATATTTTTGTCGCACGATTGACAACGTAGTTTGCGGACCAGGATGTAAGTTTTGTATATGAACCTGCTCAATTATTAATTTGGTGACATGATGTTTGTCTGGTAAAACAATATGAAATTTCTTATCAAAGCTTAAGTTAGAATTAATTAGCCGACCCCCTACACGTATAATATCATTTTGTAAAAAGGGGGATAAAGAAGCGAGTTTGCTAGCGGCAATTACTTGATTAGTTTGCTGAAGTGAATAAATTTCCTGCATAAAACTCTGTTTTTGCACTGCCTTTATTATGACTTCTGTACTTTGTGTTATCTCAGGACTAGATAACGGTCCAATTTTCCTAGAAGCCTTAGTACACTTAGAATTATTTGGAAATTTCAAACAAAATCCAATCACCCGTTGTAATTTAGAGAAGTTAGAAAATCTTTGATATATGGCTCCTGTTTAAAAAATTGTCGTCTAATGTTTCATTTAGTTCGTTTAAATTTGCATTGTTTTGCGTATATAAACAATATTGTCTAGGTTCTTGATACCTCGAAATGAGCATAGGACCCGAAACTACCCATCTTAATTTAGTTTTTTGTAATATGGGCTGGTTGCGACCTAATTTCATTGTCCCAGACACATCAGTTCGTAAAATATTCCAGCGCCCAATAATAAGTCAATTTTAAGCGGTTTGTTAAAATCTGGATCCGCAAGAGGTAAATTCGCGGGTATTGAGAGTTGCCAATTGTTTGCTGTGTGGTATGCAGTCAGTGATTTTTTCAATTACTAAACAAGGTATTTCAGTATTATACCCTGTTTGCCCTGAATAAACATTTATTATGCATTTATTTGAGATATTAACCACCGTGCCACTAATACCGGAAACTGACATCTGAATTTTCGAAGAACAGAACCATAATAGATTCAGAAACTGTCTGCTGACGAAGTTCGATTGGCTACCGTTGTTTGGGAGTCTTCGAGCAGAATTGTTCGGATCAAGGACTCTGCAGAGGAATCAGGTAAGTACCGTCCAATTAAAGACCGTCATGGCCTTCATCTCGAGGTCGAGGCGGTTTGGCGACGGAACCGAGGAAGAGTAGAGCATGGTTGCTGGGTTGCTGGGGTTGGCAAAAAGGGCCCATTGTGGCCTACTTGCTTGGCGTTGGCCTCCCCACCACTGCTACTACTACTACCGTTGTTTGCTAGACAGTCAAATAAATAGGAGAAAGGTTCTGTATTTTAGCACACTTGTCCCTGAAAAACTGATTTTTAAATTTTTTTTAAAGTTTTTTATCAATCGTCCTATGGGAATGCGGGTTTCACATTCTTTAGACATTTTTAGTGAATTTTTAATAAAACAATTCACTAATGAGGAGGTCCATATATATATATATATATATATATATATATATATATATATATATATATATATATATATATATATATATATATATATATATATATATATATATATATATATATATATATATATATATATATATATATATATATATATACATACAGGTGATTGCTGAGAAGTGCTCATTAGAAGTTTATGACCTTCTCATCCGATTTGAGAGCTGAAAATTTGTATTCGGACATTATACGATATTCACATTCAGATTAAAATAGTTGCACTACTCTAACACTTCCGGTTATACTGGAAGTCGTTACCAACTTCGTTATTTTAAATGAAACACCCTATATATTTTTGCATTTTCAGAATGGCAATCCAATCTGGGATAACTTTTATGTAGTATTCTCTACACCTAGCCTTATTGGTTTGTGAAATATTTGCGATTTTCGAAAAATATTCGTTATCGCAGCTCTTTTTATAATTTGATGTATTTTTTTATAAAGTGTAAATCTAGAAATATATTTTCAGACAACAGAAAATCTATTTTTTATACAGAGTGTGCGTTTATAGCCTGACAATATATGGAAATTAAAGCGGATATAACTTGATTTTTTCAAATGGAATACCCTATATATTCCAATTCCAAAGCATTCTACATACATAGCTCTGTAACTTCTATTAACTATGTCCTATACCTTAATAGCATAATTTCTGAGATATTGTTACTTTCTTGAAGTGATATATTTAATATCGCAGCAGATAATTTTAATTCAAATGTTTTCATGGCATTGTATGATCCAGTTTCTTTTTATATTCATGATGACACGCTGACAATTGAGAATAATAATAAAAGTCTAGACGAAGCAAGTGCGTTACGGCAGTGAATTTTCATTAAAATGTTTTAAATAGCAAATATATGTGTTTTTTTTTAAGAAAGCAGGCATTAAATTTGGTTACTAGTATGGCCTACATAGTAGAAACAATATACCGTATATCATCAAAATAATTTTATTGTTTGAAAGCGTAGAAAAATGTTTCGAAAATAAACTTAAAATGTTCACCAAAAAAACTAGTTTCCTGGCCAACGAACCTTATTAAAAACCACCCACCCTTGTGTAATTTGACTTCCCGAGTCCAACGCACTTGTCAGATTGATCCTAGTTCAAAGATTAAGCAAGTTATGAGCACTGATGTTAAAAAAAAGAACGTGAATTAATTATGGCCTTATCATTGTAAAAAGTTATAGCAGAACTAAGTAACATGACAATCATAATTGAATTGTTATTTCTAGAGTAAAGTTAAGCTAGATTAGATTATATACAGTGAACAGAGGAAAGACAACAACTTGTGATGCAACTAGAGCTGAAAAATTAAAAGAATCGTTCAATATGACTTCCTTTTTGGTTCAAACACCCTGAAATTCTCGAATATACTCCAGTGGTGATCGTTCTTCGTATCTCCTCTGGACCTAACTCGGTAAAGTGTTGCGTTATGCATTGGATTAGTTCCTCTTTAGATTGGACATGCACCTCATAAACCTTGGACTTTATTATACTGCACATAAAAAAATCACAAGGCGTCAAGGCCGGCGATCTTACTGGCCAGCACCAAGGGCCGTTTCTGCCTAGCCATCTGTCAATAAATATACCATTCAACTGATGATATACACCTATGGGATTGTGCGCTGGAGCCCCGTCCATCTCATACCAACAATTGAGTGATGAATTTCCAGACAGACTGTCCACAAATGGCATCACCACTGTTCTCAGGATCTGAATATAGTTCTGACGTGAACGTGTCATCGTAAATATAAAAACACACTCGGTCGTCCATGATCATGCAGAAAACATTGCAACTAAATATCTGCTGAAAATTCCTAGGTCGTCTCATATGCAGGTTTTCAGCTGCCCAGTAATGCTGATTTTTCATATTCCGCAAACCCTCTCTGCCAAAGTTAGACTCATCAGTACAGATTATTTTGATCAAGAATTTAGGATCTTCCTGCACTCGTATCAATTGGTGTTCACAATAATTTATCCGCCTCTCATCGTCACTATCACGGGGGTGTTGCACAGGAATAAAAGACAAATTATGCATTTTGTGCTTCTTCAATATTTGCTGAATGATCCAGTAAGGTATGTCCAAATCCCTAGATGCATTTCTTATAGAATCTGTTGGCATTGCATGAAAGTGTGCAAGAACTGCGACTTGGCAACTGCGACTTGGCACGTTTCCTGCTCTTCAAGTTTGCCTCTACAAATTACTCGTCTTGATGTTATACTTCCATACCTTGAAAACTTTGATTGAAGCCTCTTGAACCAGTGTCTGCCCAAAGGTGCCGAATGAGGAAACTTTTCATTGAATGTACGACATGTTCTTTCAATAACTCTATTGCAGTTACCGTGAATAATGAATATATTCATGATATATTCATTACCGTAGCGTTTTTTACTTCCCATCGCGACATACAAAAAGCAAGCTACTAATTTTACTGCCGTCACAAAATTAAACTATGTGTCAAATTTCAGCTTTCCCGCCGGACATTCCAACACAAGCCTACTCTTTTCATAAACGAACTCATGTATAAATTCTAATATAGCTTCCCCGTTGGAGTGGTGGATATCTCAGAAATTATGCTATTTAGGTATAGGACATAGTTAATAGAAGTTGCAGAGCTGTGTATGTACAACGCTTTGGAATAAAAATATATAGGGTGTTCCATTTGAAAAATCAAGTTATTCCCGCTTGAATTTCCATATTTTGTCAGGCTATAAACACACATCTTGTATAAAAAATAGATTTTCATTCCAATGATTTTGCAAGACACAGTTACCAGCAATTTGTTGTCCAAAAATATTTTTTCTAGATTTACACTTTACAAAGGTATGTACATCAAATTATGAAAAGAGCTGCGATAACGAATATTTTTCAAAAATCACCATAATTTAAAAAATAAAAACACCAGGTGTGGAGAATACTACATAAAATCTATCCCAATTTGGATCGCCATTCTGAAAATGCAAAAATATACAGGGTGTTTCATTTAAAATAACGGAGTTGGTGGCGACTTCCGGTATAACCAGAAGTGCTGCAGTAGTGCGACTATTTTAGTCTAAATGGAAATATAGTATAATGGCCGAATGCAAATTTTCAGCTCCCAAATCAGATGAGAAGGTCATAAACTTCTAATGAGCACTTCTCAGCAATCACCCTGTATATATCGTACCGATAACTCAAAAAAAAGGACCGATTTTAATCATATTTGGTGAGTACATTTTGCAAGTAGCTTGGATAAGTTCATTACCCAGGAAAATCGGACCAGGTTTTCCCGGAAAATTTTGTGTTTTCTTTCTAAAAAAAAGTATATCTCCGGAAATAACAAAGTAAGGGCAACCAACTTTGGTACGCGTGTTTGCATTATAAAGAGTGAACCCTGTACCAAAATTTAGGTCTCTAGCCTTAAAGACAAAGACGTTACAGGCAGTTAAAGAAAAATTTGGAGTTTTCCTCAAAACGTTAAAGTCGCGATTTGAAACGTCAAAATTGGCAATGTTTAGGCAAACAACGTGAAACAAATACGGATTGTGAAAAGAAAATGTTGCAAGAAGGGTGTTCTGTGAACCCTTAAGTTTCAGCTTCAACCGTCATTGCCCTTTATTTTACTAAAATGTTTACAGAAACTTCATTTCAAATAGACCCATTCTCTGATGCTTTGGCTGTCGGTTTATTTAAGTTGATGCTTTCGCTGTAAGTTTAGTTAAGTTTATGGCTTAACAGTCTATAATTTTTAACTAATTTTCGTAGAACAAATTCGTTAATGCATTTTTGCATTTTTTATCAAAATATGATGCGTTTGTAAGAAAAAAATCTGGACGCAGTAAGTGCGTTTTGGTAGCGAATTTTCATTGAATCCTTCAAATTACAATAACTCAATTTGCTATTAACATAAGGTTTGTTGGATAGGAAACCAACATTTAAGTTTATTTTTTGGAAAATTTTTGTACATTTCCATACAATAAGTAATTTTGATAAAATATAGTACATTGTTTCTACTACATAGGCTATACCGGCAATCAGATTGATGACTGCTCGCATTTGCTATTAAAAACATTTTTATGAAAATTCACTTCCATAACACACTTGCTGCGTCCAGACTTTTACATTATTTTTATTTCAGATACCCTGGTCATGTCAAAATTCCTGAATAAAGTTTCGGAGCTTGTGGGACATCTTAAAGTTTATCTTTTCATAATGGATTTTTATCCTCTTAATAGATCTCATCAGTACTAGTTGATAGATATTGTAGTATTATTCAATAAGGTAGATGTCCCCCTTTAGTTTTTATTACATCGTGTGTGTGTGTGTGTGTGTGTGTGTGTGTGTGTGTGTGTGCCTGCGTGTGCGTGATTTGTATATACAGTAATGCTTTTATGTCCAGGTATAACGTCATTGGTTATAACGACCAAGCCGCTTTTAACATCCTGCTGTGCTCAGCATCAGACCGGATATAACAATGTGCGAGCAAATGAGAATGATGTCATCACACCACAATGTGTCGAATGTTCTGATTGGTCGTTGTTTGTGTGAGTCCTGGAATTGCTGATACGCACTTTTATGGAATAATGCAATATGTGTGTATGTATTTGGTGCCTTGTCGTGACTGGCGGTGTTTGATATATCCATTCTTTGCTTCTGGATGCTAAGATATTACAATTTTGTAAATTAAAGACAAAAATGGAAACACCTGCAAAAATTGTCCGCAAATCAAAAGTTTGCAATAATTACACGCATATGAAATGGTGAAGCCAACGTAGAGGTTGCAAAAAGTCTCGGTCTATCGTATTCCATTGTATCTACAATTTGGAAAGACCAAACCAAATTTGAAGATGTTTTCAAAAATAATGTCCAAAATAAAAAGAAGTTAAGGTGTTCTCAGTATGATGACGTAGATAAGTCACTATTGGGATGGTTTAAAGAAAAACGAAACCAAGGAATCCCTATATCGGGGCCCATCTTACTAGCCAAAGCCAACGATTTTGCAAAACGTATGGGAAAGGAAGATTTTGAATGTTCAGAAAACTGGATAAAATAATTTCGAAGCCATTACAATATTGTCAATGCCATTGTTTTTGGTGAATCTGCAGTTGTATCAGATCACACAACTGAAGAACAGTTAAAAAGCATGTTTGCAACAATAGGTCAAAGTTACAGTGATGAACAGATATTTCACGCAAATGAAACAGGATTGCTCCTCAAGATAACTCCTAAGAAAACCCTAAAATTTAAAGGCGACAAAAGTTCTGAGGGTAAACTGTCTAAGGACAGGATTGGGGAAAAGTAATTTGTTGACCAAAGTTAGTTATTTTAGCTGACCGACTACTTATAGACTAAACTTTTCCATGAAACTCTATATCTTGGATGCCACCTACCAGCCGCATCTGCTACCAGAAAAGTATAGAAAAACACCTTTATTTAGGGGTAGTTTACTCTTGAGTTTTTTTCATTTTTTAGTGCGACCAGAGAAAGTATGAATGCGACCAAGCTATAAATTTACACAAAATC
Source organism: Tillus elongatus (assembly GCA_964006375.1). Lineage (NCBI taxonomy): Eukaryota > Metazoa > Arthropoda > Insecta > Coleoptera > Cleridae > Tillus > Tillus elongatus. The sequence continues at coordinate 255,323,079 of OZ023262.1, read as the reverse complement.
ACCGATGGCTACTGTCTTTCCACTACCAAAGTTTCACAAAAAAATATTCATATTTAAGGGTAGTTTACTCTTGAGGTTTTTTCGTTTTTTAGTGCGACCAGAGAAAGTATGAATGCGACCAAGCTATAAATTTACACAAAATCACTGCTGGCTACTGTCTTTCCACTACCAAAGTTTCACAAAAAAATATTCATATTTAAGGGTAGTTTACTCTTGAGGTTTTTTCGTTTTTTAGTGCGACCAGAGAAAGTATGAATGCGACCAAGCTATAAATTTACACCTAATTATTGCTGGTAACTGTCTTTCCGCTACCAAAGTTTCACAAAAAAATATTCATATTTAGGGGTAGTTTATTCTTAAAGTTTTTTCATTTTTTAGTGCGACCAGAAAAAGTATGAATGCGACCAAGCTATAAATTTACACAGAATCACTGCTGGCCACTGTCTTTCCGCTACCAAAGTTTCACAAAAAAATATTCATATTTAAGGGTAGTTTACTCTTGGGGTTTTTTTGTTTTTCAGTGCGACCAGAGAAAATGTGAATGCGACCACGCTATAAATTTACACATAATCATTGCTGGTAACTGTCTTTCCGCTACCAAAGTTTCACTAAAAAATCTTCATATTTAAGGGTTGTTTACACTTGAGGATTTTTCGTTTTTTAGTGTGACCAGAGAAAGTATGAATGCGACCAAGCTATAAATTTACACAAAATCACTGCTGGCTACTGCCTTTCCGCTACCAAAGTTTCACAAAAAAATATTCATATTTAAGGGTTGTTTACTCTTGAGGATTTTTCGTTTTTTGTGCGACCAGAGAAAATGTGAATGCGACCAAGCTATAAATTTACACAGAATCACTGCTGGTAACTGTCTTTCTGCTAGCAAAGTTTCACTAAAAAATCTTTATATTTAAGGGTAGTTTACTCTTGAGGTTTTTTCGTTTTTTAGTGCGACCAGAAAAAGTATGAATACGACTAAGCTATAAATTTATACAGAATCACTGCTGGTAACTGTCTTTCCGCTACCAAAGTTTCACAAAAAAATATTCATATTTAAGGGTAGTTTATTCTTGAGGTTTTTTCGTTTTTTAGTGCGACCAGAAAAAGTATGAATACGACTAAGCTATAAATTTATACAGAATCACTGCTGGTAACTGTCTTTCCGCTATCAAAGTTTCACAAAAAAATATTCATATTTAAGGGTAGTTTATTCTTGAGGTTTTTTCGTTTTTTAGTGCGACCAGAAAAAGTATGAATACGACTAAGCTATAAATTTATACAGAATCACTGCTGGTAACTGTCTATTCGCTATCAAAGTTTCACAAAAAAATATTCATATTTAAGGGTAGTTTATTCTTGAGGTTTTTTCGTTTTTTTAGTGCGACCAGAAAAAGTATGAATACGACTAAGCTATAAATTTATACAGAATCACTGCTGGTAACTGTCTTTCCGCTACCAAAGTTTCACAAAAAAAATATTCATATTTAGGGGTAGTTTATTCTTGAAGTTTTTTCATTTTTTAGTGCGACCAGAAAAAATATCAATGCGACCAAGCTATAAATTTACACAGAATCACTGCTGGCCACTGTCTTTCCGCTACCAAAGTTTCTCAAAAAAATATTCATATTTAAGGGTAGTTTACTCTTGAGGTTTTTTCGTTTTTCAGTGCGACCAGAGAAAATGTGAATGCGACCATGCTATAAATTTACACAGAATCACTGCTGGCAACTATCTTTCTGCTACCAAAGTTTCACAAAAAAATATTCATATTTAAGGGTTGTTTACTCTTGAGGTTTTTTCGTTTTTTAGTGCGACCAGAGAAAGTGTGAATGCGACCAAGCTATAAATTTACACAGAATCACTGCTGGCAACTATCTTTCTGCTACCAAAGTTTAAGAAAAAAATATTCATAATTAAGGGTAGTTTACTCTTGAGGTTTTTTCGTTTTTTAGTGCGACCAGAGAAAATGTGAATGCGACCAAGCTATAAATTTACACAGAATCACTGCTGGTAACTGTCTTTCCGCTACCAAAGTTTCACAAAAAAAAATGCATATTTAAGGGTAGTTTACTCTTGAGGTTTTTTCGTTTTTTAGTGCGACCAGAGAAAGACAGTTAGCAGCAGTGATTCTCTGTAAATTTATAGCTTGGTCGCATTCCAACTTTTTCTGGTCGCACTAAAAAACGAAAAAACTTCAAGAGTAAACTACCCATAAATATGAATATTTTTTTGTGACACTTTGGTATCGGAAAGACAGTAGCCAGCAGTGATTCTGTGTAAATTTATAGCTTGGTCGCATTCATACTTTCTCTGGTCGCACTAAAAAAACGAAAAAACCTCAAGAGTACACTACCCTTAAATATGAATATTTTTTTATGAAACTTTGTTAGTGGAAAGACAGTTACCAGCAGTGATTATGTGTAAATTTATAGCTTGGTCGCATTCATACTTTCTCTGGTCGCACTAAAAAACGAAAAAACATCAAGAGTAAACTACCCTTAAATATTAAGATTTTTTTGTGAAACGTCGGTAGCAAAAAGACATCAACATTAGGATACAAAATATGAAATATCAAAGAAATACTTAAAGATTAAAGCCTCGGTCGGCAACATTTATTTTGGTCAGCAAATTAAATCGTCCCGACAGGATTACAGTATTGGCCGCTAACATGACTGGTACAATTAAAATAAGTTGCTAGTGGTTAGAAAAGCAGAAAGTCAAGAATTTAAAGAGACTTCCTGTCGATTGCAGATCCATGGATGGTGTCGGAGATATTTGAGAAGTTTTTGCGAGATTGGGATAAACAGCTATGTGCAACCAAAAAGAAAATTTTATTGTTGGTGGATAATTGTAGCGCTCATCCTAATGTTGATAACTGGAAGGCCATAAATTTGTGGTTTCTTCCACCAAATTCAACATCGGCTTAGTACCTCTTGATCAAGGTATAATAAAAAACCTTAAGGTGCATTTCCGAAGAGCTTTAGTTATGAAAATGATAGAAAATGCAGATAAAAACATTGAGACAAAAATGAATCTCGACATGGGATCCTGTCTCACAAAAAACATTGGCGCACTGTTTTCATCATGCTGGGTTTTGTTCTTCAGCATCTGTCCCAGAACAAGTGTATAATTTTGACAATGAGGATGGCATTTCTTTGGGCCAATTAATCAGAGAAATGAATGTGGTGAAAAAAAAATTGTATGTTATAAAGTTTCCCTCAGGAAACAGCAGCACTCCGGATGTGTTAAGAGAGTTAGCATACATAATACTTTACTAAATTACAAACATAAATATAATTCTATTATTATATAATATACAGCATGTATTAATGGTTAAAATATTTTTGGATAAAACGCTAAGTGAATATTAGGGGCAACAGACAACCTAACAGTCCAAAAACACCCCCATATGCACTAAATCTCAGAAGGGCATATATTAAGTCTTTGGAATTGATTCAAAAACAGGATGGACAGAAGCCCCCAGTAACGTATTTCTTGGTAATGGCGCCGCCAACAGAGGAAGTAAATCTTATTAATAAACGCAGCTACCAAGTTCCTGCAAGTGAACTCAAGGTTGCTTCAGCTATAGTGGGTTAAAGATTCAAAAAATAAGGCATTGATGTGGCCCAACAAATAAACCAAAGGCTAAAACCTACATGAAGGAGTCTCCAGACTGGACTGTGGAAACTAATCAAAGGTGTTGTGACAAAGGCTGAATAGCCAGCTCCCTCGAAATGTAAGATTTTAGCTAATACTTCTGCTCATCAGAATGTCACCTGAACATTTCATTAACAAAAGCAAAACATAGAGACTACATTCGCCACTTTGCTACTAAAGTTATTGATATCGGTCATAATAATATGGGTGTAAGCATATTCTTTTCTGTTTACCTACGTTTAATTTAATTTGAGGTATACAATACATCAAATGTAAATATACTTAATACTTACTTTAAATTAATTAACGGCATGGTGCTTAGTGTAGAAAAATTAACTTGAAATCTGAAGAGACAGTTGCAACGCAAAAAGCGATAATAGTAAAGGAAATGTGAATGTGCTAGGTGAATATTGAATCCACATACAAAATCAAAATAAAAACAACACAGTAATAACGAATAACCTAATAGTTTCAAGTCAAACTTCAAAGAACACAACTTCACTTCGGCTCTTCGGCTCCACACTTCAGCAGATTACAGATTACAGGCACAGATGATGTGATAATGTGATATGTAGTTACCAACGACGTAAAGAGAGTAGACAGATAACCCGCTGGATGAAAGTGTTACCACTTTTCGCGGTGGGCCCCAAGCGAGGTCACGCCATCGGCGTACCGTATGGGCTTGCTAAAGGGTATAGAAACGACCACGATTAATAATGGTAAATCCAAAAAATAATCTTTACGTCATTGGTAGTTACCGATAACCGATAACCAAACCGCTTTCTGTTTTGTTTTAGCGGTTATGACCAGAGACCACCAATGACATATCCATATGTCTATGGAGATCACAGACCACAGACGATAATAAACAATAAACATAATCACGATCTATGATGGCTACGACGGGATCTGCCATAGATTAGTTTCTCTATTGGGGCCCCGAACAAATTATGGTGCATTTTTCGCCAAAACTTTCCGTTTTCCGTTTCTTCACCATTATTAGGTGGCAGATGGTGCCAGCATCCGTGTTCAACCAACTTTAACTAGAGTCAGTATATTAGTAGGGTAGCGCATTTGTTTAAACAGACAAATCCCGCCATGTTGTATTCATTTTTCTTCAACTATGAAGACACACAAAACAAACAAGCTGTCAATGTCAAAATGTCTTAGACTTGATTAGCCTTTAGATGAGGTAATGGGATTACCTAATCTAAGTTGCTACATTTAGGGCTTACTATAGCTTCCTATTATTTTCAAATTGCCGGATCTTGCTACACTTGAGTAATATGTTATTTTAAAAAGGTATTAAAATAAAAGGGTGTATATTTGTTTGCTTAAGTCACAATTTAAAATTAGATTGTTTGACTGCTGATGTTACATTATAACTAGCTATCTTGAACAGTAACTCAATTATTTAATTCGAATAAATATTAATTTACATGTAAATTTTAAAACGGACAACTCTGGCTATCTCCATTTATTCAAATTTTCCAGCTCTTCAACATTCAATAAAAACAATCTGCGACATCGACTGTATTATCTGTTTCTGTCGTACTTTACACATGATGCATTAGTGGACTTTTGGCAGTGTCGTAGCTTTTATATTTCTTTAACTAAGGAAAACTCAAGTTTTTCGAAGAGGCGTGCTTCAAAATTGGTATATGGCAAGATATTTGAAGAGAAATTTCATTCTACCAACTTTATTAGTTTAAAAAATATAGCGTTTCCTAAAATTTGCCAGGAAAAATTTATCGAACTCGTCTTCGGTTTCCCCCAAATAATATTTTTGCCCAGTTTGATTAAAATGAGTCAAGTTTTTCTTGTTGATTTATCGCTCGCGCATACACACATACATGCATATATATATATATATATATATATATATATATATATATATATATATATATATATATATATATATATATATTGTTACCTTCTTCTGGATTTGTTGACTAACAAAACACAGCTTTTCAAATTACTATTTTATTATAACCAACTATTTTCCAACACCAGTATCAACTAAAATATTTCTCTCTCTCTCTCTTACTGAATGTCCATAGAACTATATTCCACTATTCGCCTTCTATGATCGCTTCTTATACACCAACACTTACTGCTGACTCGCTTAATACTCGATGATCACTTATTCTACACCGCACTAATTCAATACTTAACTGACTCACTCTATGTACTGTTCGTCTCTTTATACTCTCCATGGAGATTCTAGATCTTCTACACTTTTCTACACATGTCACTTCTGGTCCCTTCTAGAAATATCATTCCAGAGTGTTCGCTGTTAGCAACATACTACATAACTGACCATAGAAGTTACAAAGCCCATAAACTTAATTCCCATAAACAACTGTGACAAAATAGGCGTTTACGAAAAGTAACCGGGTAGATATCGGTTACACCGCAAGCGTTCGAAAATGTGATTGGTTACTCTGACCATCGTTCGAATATTATACGGTATCTACCCGGTGCATCAACCTGGTGCTGGATTTGTCTACCGAACCAAACAGTTGGTAAATTGAGTTATATAGAGAACAAGCTATTTCTCTATACAAATTGTCTAAAGTCTAACCTATAAACTGGATGTAAATACATAATAAATAATAATACCAATACCCTAAGGGCCCTAAGGTTTTTGATTTTCATTCGTTCATTTCTCAATCGTTACTTGAAGGAAGGTGAAGGTGTTGTATTGGCATTTAGTGGATGTTAATAGTAGTTAGTGCAAAGTGTCTAGTATTGCTAAGTGTTGAAGAGAAACCCCTAAATATATTTTTATATTATTCTTAATAATTTTTTTAATGTATAATAAGTCGTAACTCCTATTAATAACTTTTCGTCGCTATCGCTGTCTAATATTTCAGATACAACATTAACTAAAGCAATTTTTTCAATATCCATACTGATATATTAATATTATTACTTCAAAGTTCAAAGCAAAAATATCATCAAACAACAAAGACGAACCTTTGACAGTTTGGCGTTTGTCATTTAGGTACCGCGTATTTAAAAGCGTTCGAAAATTACTGCACCGCATCGATTTACCATAAAGCCAGCTGTGTACCATTCGGTAAACGGTAGATATCTACCAGATTACTTTTCGTAAAGGCCTTATAATGTCACATTTGCCTATGAGAATTAAGTTTATGGACTTTGTTACTTCTGTGGTCAGTTGTAATGTGTTGGTAACAACGAACACCCTGGAATGATATTTCTAGAAGGGACCAGAAGTGACAGGTGTAGAAAAGTGTAGAAGATCTAGAATCTCTATGGACAGTATAAATTGGCGAGCGGTACACAGAGTAAGTTAGTTCAGTATTGAATTAGTGTGGTGCAGAGTAAGTGATCATAGAGTATTAGGCGAGTCAGCAGTAGTAAGTGTTGGTGTATAAGAAGCGATCATAGAAGGCGGATACTGGAATATAGTTCTATGACCATTTAGTAATAGAGAGAAATATTTTAGTTGATGGTGGTGTTGGAAAATAATTGGTTATAATAAATTAATAATTTGAAAAGCTGTGCTTTGTTAGTCAACAAATCCAGAACCCCGTAGAACGTAATAATATAAATATAACGGACCTCCGTTATGAGTTCTAGGGACCGAAATTCGCGTTCATCTGAAAACATTTTCTGTAGTCTTACCATCGTTACCTTCCAAACGGAGTTTTTCCTAATGAAATTTCCCTATAAATTAGCTGTTTAAACACGAGCGTCTCGCCACACTAATGACCCGGTTGCACTGATCATGCGCACTTCGCAGAATATTTTAAGTAACGAAATAAAAGACCTCCTTGGCGTGCTGTTTCCACACAATCCTTCCAACTTGACATCAGGTTGCCCAATCAAAAGGTAAAAGAAGGAAAAAGGGGAAGGAAAAGTACATTATGCTCACTTGAATGGCAGGGTTGATTTTACTTTCCCTTTTAGCTTTTAATTGGGCAGTAAGACTAGATGTATTCTCGCCACAATTAGAACCGTAGACCGGTTTCGCTCTAATTGGACCTCTTCAGTACAGCATACTAATTCTAGCGAAAATACACCTATAAAGTAATACGGCTATGGTAGCCAGCCTTCCAACACTAAGTGAGTGGTAAGACACGAAGCAACGTGCCGCCATCTAGTTGCGGAACCAAGCAGTATGTTGTCACGCCAGCTCCAAATAACACAAAGTGTTAAAAAATAGAGACTGTATACAACCAACTAACAATTTAGTAAATTGCTTAATATCATTGATTTAGCATCTCCTGTTTAAACGTAGAAACGTCAAACGTCACTGTCAATACATGACACTGACCGTGACTGGTGACGGGCACAGACAACAGACACGTTGACGTTCAGTCAGATGCCAGTTTTTCCTCTTTTCACGTTAGGATCCGTGTTTTTGGTGGTTAAGAAAATACTAGTAAAAGCATCAGCAATTAGAATTTCTGTGTAATAAAGTGTGCCTATTAAAGTTTCACTTTGCATTTTGTAAACAGAATCTGTGACCCAGTAACAAGTTATTCCATTATTTACCACTGTCCTACCGGTCACCGGTTTTAGTAACAGCAATAAGGAAAGGACGTTGCATCATCCAAACGTATAGGTTGAATTGAAAAACCTAAAAGTAATATTTCGTTATGGGTGACAAACCAGGTAGGTACTCTTTTCACCCCCAACCTCCTATTCGGAAATTGTTTTCCCAAAAACACAAATCAAGTGAACAGATGTAATTACTAACTGAAGATTGGAACTGTAATGAGCACTGTAAAGCACACTTTGAGAACCCAATAATGAATAATTCTGGAATTAATTATTTATCCTCTGATGACGCTAACTTGGTTAGTGAAATGATCGTCAGTTTTTTTTTAAATGTGTTTGGCGATCCTTAACTAGACAGGGACTTAAGGATCGCCGAAATTCAATTAGCATCTTTTCTTTTATTTCAAATGGAACCACCCGTATTTCATGTCAACTGAATTCGCATGTTCATTCCCTATAATTTTCATGAGTTATGTTGTATGCCTAAAATAGATATTTGTACTATTCTTACTTTTTCGAATTTTGTAATTAATTCCAGTTAGTTTTAGTAATAATAATAATTGTTATTTATAAATAGTTTGAAATACCAAACTAAGAAACTACACATCAATAACAGAACAATAAAACCAACAAAAAAGAGAATATCAAAAACTCAACATAATTAAACTTAATAAATTGAATACAGGTGCACATCGATTGATTTACACAAAATAGATTATCTGAATTGAAACGTTCTATTGAATTCAAATTCTGAAATGTCCAGTTATCATGGGAGCCATGGCCATGGACCATTACGTCCACTTCAACCATCCTCAAACATACTCCTTACTTCGTAATGAGCATCCCAAGAGGCGTGTGCAGGTGCACCATCCATTTGTAGACATTCAAAGCATACTCGTCCAAAATCAGTTATAGCTTCTCCTAGAACCTGAATGTATCTCTGACTTTAAGCTTTCATCATATACCACATAACGGACTTGGCTATACATGACAATAGTAAACACATTAAAGCTAAAACCGTCTTGAAAGTTGGCTTCTCGTTACCAGTGTGGGTTTTCTGCAGCTCAGAAGTGCCAGATGATCCCTTTTCTGGAAAATTTAGTCATCAGTCCAGACAACCTTTTGTGGAAAATGGGGATCTTTTTGGTTCTGCACCAAAAATATTTCACAGAAATTAGTCTGCCTCATATCATCCCCTTCATAAAGTGCTTGAACTGTTGTGAAAGAGTAGTTATGCATTTTATGATTCTTCAGAATTATTTGTACTGAGGAAAAGGATATTTCTAGGCCTTGTGAAGCAGATCTTACTGGACTATGAGGTTAAGCATTATAATAGGCACTTGATTATCTTCTGTACCTGTAAATGGTTTCTTGTGGATTTCAACAGTCCTTGTCTTACCATAGTGTATAAAATTTTACTCTATTCTTTCAAAATTGGTTACACGTTCATTCGGGGCAAATGAGAATATGTTTCATTGAATAATCAAGTTCTTTCTGCTATCTTACCACATTCTCAGTGCAAGTAACACAAGTCCATAATATCTATTTGAATAGTCTCCATAGTTTTTAATGATGCTCAGAATTCAATTGAAGAGTACTTACTGGTTATGTACTTATTTTACAACAATCTCAAAATCAAAAATAATAAAAACAGATAGTTTGTAAGCTATTATAACAACTGTAGTGGAGACTAATGTCACTAGCCATCGTTTCAATAGGTTGTAATCAAAACACTAAAAATATTTATGTGAATTTAAATTTAATTTAAATATCAAAACTAGGAGAGATAGGTATGGGGAACTCATATACCACTGGAAAGGTTATTCAATCCAGAAGACAATGAGGTCATAATATACAGGTGTTTCATTTAAAATTTTTGACTTAATGTGGTTTCAAATTTTTTAAAACTATAATTTGCGAACAGCCTGTGTCAAGTAATGAAATTATAATTTGATATCTCGAAAGAACTCTATTAGCTGTTTGTATGTACCAATTTGTGTTCTGGTTTGTTGCTAAATGGCCGAGATACAGCTTTTTTTAAAATTGACCTCATCTGTCAAATTTTTGAAGAATCTTGAATAACTAAAACAAACCTGTTTTTTTACCATAATGTCCCAAATGAATTTAGATTAGAGTTTAGGTACGATTAAAAAATGTAAGAATATATAGGGTGTTCCATTTAAAATAACAAGAGTTGCGACAACTTAGGATATAACCGGAAGAGCAGTCATTTTAAAACTATTTCATTTGGAATGGACTTCAGCCATAATAGCTAGATCCAAATTTTCAGAAAAAAAATTCAGGTAGAAGTATGAAAACTCAACTAACTTGTTCCGTGACTCACCCTGTATATACACATATTTTACTACTAATTTATTTATTGTTATTTATTTTAATTTTCATACTAGTGAAAATAGGTACTTTATATGAAGCCTTACGCGGACCCCCATATTAGCCACATTATTTAATTAAGTTAGCAGGTAGACTAATACTTAAAGTTAAAGTTTAACTATCAAAAAACTTTAAAATTTCAGAAATATACACCTCAGACAAACATGGCAGTGATGAAAATGGGGATGGCACTGAAGGAAAACCATTCAAAACCATCTTGCAGGCAATGCGAAAAGCAGGTGCTGAACCGTTTCCTGTAATTCATGTTGATGGAAAAACTGATGGTGTTAAATATGAGGTGGCAGCCAAATCCCAGCTGAAGAAAATACAAAAAATCTGGACCAGAGAAAATTATAAGCAAGCCGATAAGTCACAGAAAGAGGAAGAGGATGCTGAGAAACGTGTTAAGAATCTTGAAGAGGCTAAAAGCATTGTCATAAGTGAATATAAAAGTTTACCTGAGGCAAAACGCGTCAAGATTTCACAATGTAAGTTTTTGTATAGTTTCACTTACGAATTACGGTGATATAAGTTGATGGAACTGATGTTTAATAAAGAAACGTAAATATGCATTTCTTGTTATCTAACGATAACCTCCAAAGACTTTCTAAACCATTACTTTGTATTTAAAATCACCAAGCTTTTTTAGTTGAGTAGGTACACTCGCCTCCTTTGCTCCCAGGACTTTTAAGATTGCTCGATTATAAGTAGCTATGAAGATTCTTATACCGCTGTAACTCCCCTCCAGCAGCATTTGTACACACATTATAATAGCTAATGTTTCTGCTTGGAATACGGTTACATATCGACCAAGGCTGACAGAGACTTTGCATCCCAGTCTGTTTTATATTCCCCTGGTATATTCCACATCCTGCTTTATTTGCTGCTTTGGCCCAATCTCTAAAATAGATTGATTTATTAATATTTGGTCTTTTTTCGCCTATCCAACATTATAACAGCTAATGTTTCTGCTTGGAATACGGTTACATATCGACCCAGGCTGACAGAGACTTTCCATCCCAGTCTGTTGTATATTCCTCCGCTATATTCCACATCCTGCTTCATTTGCTGCTTTGGCTCCGTCTCTAAAATATGCTGTTCCATTGATCTTTGGTCTTATTCCCCCTATCCATTCTTTCTAGGTTGGGATGTTTATCTTGAATGGTATAGACATGCGATATGTTTTCTTTTCTGTGTCTGAGATCATAGTCAATGTGTGATTCTCAGCAATTGTCCTTAAGATGGTGTAATGACTCGCCCATGAGTTTGTCTCTTCCGAGTCAGTCTTCTGTCTATAGGCCCCTTTGATTGCTTCGGCATCTACAACCAACTGCAATGGCGGAAGGTTTAAAGTGATTTTCATAGCCGCCATGGTCCAACTCACTTGGTAGGTTGCTAGACGATTCACCAGCCAGAGCTGCTGATTTCTTCAGTAGATGGTCTGAAACTGAACAGACTGGTAACTTTTCTTACACCTGAGGATGCTGTAATCACAGGGTGGCCATAGATGACTAACATGTAGTAGGTAGTGACTCCTGATTTAAGGATGGTATCTCTTTACCCTGGCAAGGACATCCATTTTGTCAATTTGGACTCTATGGTTTCGAAATGGCATGATCAGCTAACAGCGACTTTTCAGGTAACAGTAACCAACCGTAAATGTCGTTGATGCTTCAGCCTCCTTGTTTCAATGGTTCTTTGTCCTATATAAACCTTTCGACATTCATCAGTGGCATTTGCATTATCCCCAGGTATAAGAAGAGTTAACAGTGTTCACTTTCAGTCCAGTTACTGGAGAAGCCAGCAGATGTGGTTGGTGAAACGTCTAGCTACTGTTCACGCAAGTTTGACCACAACAGAACAGCCTGGAGGCCATTCAGCAGTCCAGGCAACGTTGGCAGTGAAAGTCTAAAATGATTAGTAATTGAGTACCAGTTAATTAAAAATTCTACTGTAGGTGCTTTTGTCAGAAAACATTTAAAAAAAAATTCAATTTGAATCTCAATTAAATGTAGGTGTAATTTGCAGGTGAGAAATATAGGGAAAAGAGGGTTAAGATTTATGGATGGGCTCATAGGATCAGAAGACAAGGCAAGAACCTTATGTTTATAACCATCCGAGATGGGTCGGGATTTCTTCAGTCCATTTTAACTGACAAACTGTGTCAGACATACAATGCAGTTGTTTTGTCAACAGAGTCCGCTGTCATTCTGTTTGGTACAATTAAGGAAGTGCCGGAAGGTAAAACTGTAAGTATAAATAGGTTTTAAGTTTTGTTTGTGATAAATATAACAAAGTGGCATAAGTTTAAAGTAGGTATAGTAGAGCGGTTCCGAGACCTCCGCCAGGTTCTGCGCATGCGTGTGACGTCAGGGTGACAAAACAAGATGGCAGGTTGGATAGAGAGAAAAGAGAGCTAACCTGCGATGACGTAATCCAATATGGCCGACCGGAAGTGAAAAATCTGGGAAATTTGAATTTTTAAAAGGTATCTAACCTGACTGATCAAAATAAGAGAGCCCGCCATTTTGATTTTTATAAAAATGACAAAAAAATGGTTAGCAGCTCAGGACAATAACTTTTTTAGTTTTGGCTTAGAGCCCATGTGTAAGGTATCACTTTACTTGTCTTGATGAGTAAAATTCAAATATGACATGCGCATGTGCAAACCCGAAGTTTTAGTTTTTAAGTAAGAGAGTATATGTGGGATATTATCGTACTCGTCTCGATGAGGGGAGATAAAATATTTATTTATATATATATATATATATATATATATATATATATATATATATATATATATATATATATATATATATATATATATATATATATATATATATATATATATATATATATATATATATTTCTGAAATCAAAAGTGGGGGGTGGCTTCGCTTTTAGGGAACTCGGAAGCGTGGTAAGCAAGATGGTGGCTGCAAGATGATAGCGGCAAGGGGCTGGCAGCAGCAGTGGCAGCATCTGAATTCGTGTTGAGACTCACATGCGACCTCGTTAGACTGGCGTTATCAATTCTCATTTCCTGCCAGTGCTAGTGTTGAGCTCGTTTCTACTCATTTCCTGTCAGCGTTCCTTGGGTGGAAAAAAATAGTGTTTAAGGATAAAAATAAAACAACTGATTTCAATACAAACAATCAATTTATTAGGATTAAATCACAAAATTTACATATAAACTTATTACACAATAGCTCTTACAATACCAGTTAAAGGTTTATATTCGATTGCACTATCATGAATAACTAAACAGTAAGCTCTGGTTCTATTTGAAAAAATTGTCTTTACTCATAAACTTCACTTTGATGTCCACCGTTAAGGACTTGATTGACTCATTCTAGTGCTGACAGTCGATTACAAATAGAACACGGTGTTTAAGCTCATCATAACTTAGCAGAGACCCCGACATGTTTTATAACAAAACTTTTTTGAAAATCGTATATGTCTGGTAGGCTTCAGCATATTTAGATTTCTCGAAATTCATATTCATAGATTCATAAGGGTAGCGTTCTGAAATTAGAAACACTCGTAGATCTACCAAGCTGATGTTATCGAAAAAGTCACCCTTTTTACTTACGTTATCATTACGATCTGTTTGAAATGCTAGAATCACATATCTAGGTCTTTCTAAGTTTGTTGTAGCTTTAACATACCACACATCTTTATTAATATGCCTTAGTGATGGTAGCTCATATATGTCCCATTTTTGATATGCGAGAAATATAGATGTGTCTTTTGCATCAGTTCTAACTTCATTTTATCGTTTGGATATATATATATATATATATATATATATATATATATATATATATATATATATATATATATATATATATATATATATATATATATATATATATATATTTGATTTTAAAAACATGTTGCTTATAGTAATTATTGACCTTGCTGTACCACCAGTACTGTATCAACTGTTGGCATCATTTCAAGCTCTTGTAAATCGAAAAGTATGTGTACCACAAAGAACTCCTTTAAAGTGATGAAAGAAACTGAAGAGGAACCAAATAGGTATGAGCATATGAAACTTGTGGTTTAAGGTGACGATACATTCAGTCCAGCATTGCTAAGAGATTTGGCTTCATTCTTGCTAAATGAAAGCAGGGTTTTGATAGTTGTTGTGGTGTATGGGTCTTGAACCCGCTCCACTTCTTTGTTATTCAGTTCATAGGTAATTGATTCAAACAGAGATGCTCCTCCATTATTTGACATATAACACTCACCATCAGCATTTCGTACTGCTAGAGGTTCTAGAGCACCTGCGATTATTAGAACTGACTCTGCCAGACATACGAATCTTGTATCTTGTTGATTGGTGGTTATTTCGACTTCATCACTGTTACAAAATGATTTAATTGCTGAATAGTGAGAGCGAAGTTTTTCTCGATCGATGGCATCGTCAAACTGTGGGTCTTTGAATATATCTAGTTTTGATGACATGATAGCCAAGACTTTTAAAGAACTCAATATTATCAGAACGAAGTGTACGCTTTGAAGTGCTAGATTGTACTTAACTTGTCTTGGTAGACCCACTTGTTTTTATATCTTTAAAAACTAGCATTCTAAGCAATCTTTCTAAGTTCCAAGCGAACAGATACCTCTTCTCCTTGAAAGTTTACAGGAACTGAATCTTAATCGATGATGTCGATGCTTATATTTGAAATCTGTTGTTTGTTCACTGCTAAATAAATTAGATTCTTAGGTTCTATATCGATTGCATAACCAGGATCAACCATCGGAGCAAACTCATAAGATATGTGAAGGTTCTCTGTTTTAGTATGAATCGGATACAATATTAGTTTCTGTGTGAATCTGTTTAACATCCTCTATTTTAACAGGTAATCAGATTCAAAGAACACACCTGGTTGAAGAACTGGTTGATCTCACATGTAACGGTATTAGGATTAGGTCTCAGAATCAAAGCTAGCTGCTTTTGTTCGCGTGTTGCTGTAGCAACAGCAAGTTCATTTTGAAGCAAGTTTTCCACATGTGTTATTTCATATGTACCAGTGGGTATCGTGATAGTTCTCCAAGTAGCTCTGTTATGTAAAATTTGTTTTTACCTTCATATATGTTAGGTTTGTTATTGTATGTGTGAAAACCGATTAAAGCAACAGCATAACTACTATCCGGATGCAAGTCAATTGGTGGATGGTAGTCTGTTGACGGGTGGGAACTTCGATCTTTCAATGCGAAGGTTTGCAACATGACTGAAACAAGGAGGCTACTGTTTGAATCTTTTATTTAAAAATTTTAAACATAAGTGACCACAATTATAAGTATTACATTTTTGATACACATCATGATTATGCAATATAGAACAGTCCTTAAGGTAACGCTGCAACTCAACTGGAGGCTTCAAGATTCTATACGAATCAAAGTACTCGACGGTGTCAGCACGTTTCTTAACTGCAACTCAATGACTACTAGGCTCCTAGTTGGTTTGTAAATTCATGATGAATGACTCATTCTTATGTGGTTCACTTAATTGTAGAGTGTCACACATGTATACACCTCTAAGTATGGGATTTTCATTTTAGCAGAAAATATTATGAGGTCTTTATCTGTGAGTGGTCTTGCTGGTAAACATCTTATTCGTCTTTTGGCTTTTGTAAATACAACCCATAATCGCTACGCTGTTTCTTCTTATACAGACCTTTACCCAATCTCTTACACTTTGGTTTTAGTTTTAAACCACTGTCTCTTATCAATAGCGATGGCCTCCATTTTTTTTGGTGTGGCGTTCTTCTAGTTTGTGTTCGGCTGCTTTAGCATCGTTAACTGCTTTTGCAATACCAGCAGCACCACCACCCAGAGCACCTAGTGCTGGCAGACCACCAAAAATAAATGGTAACAGTCGAAGGGAGCCTTCGCTTTTAGGTACTTGAATAACACATGGTTTCTGCACTTTCTTACGCCCACCAATTTTTCTAACGATTGCATGACCGATATCAAACACAGCTCTCTCTCTCTCTCTTTTAGAATAAGATTTCTTTTTTTATAGCTTATCCAATCAACCTACGTATGTTTTTAAAGGGAACTTTCTTCTGTGGTTTCGAGTTGATTACATCAAGACCCATACCAAGCTTTCTTTTAACTTTTATGTTGTTTGTAACATTCCAAGCGGCCAACATTTCACCAAAACTTGTGTCCTTTGACTTGACTTTCTCCCACGCTTGGTTTTCCAACACTTCGACGGCTCAATGCCTATCACTCAACTGTTTTGATTGAGAGTATGCGATGTTGTAGTCTCGACAAGCACGATTTAAAGGATTGATACCTTGATCACCTCTAGCCAGACGTTCTTTAAGTTTAGTGCCTGGACCACAAAACTGATAACCAGGCAGTTTGTTAATGGGTGTGTTAACAAGACCGGTGCTGCAGAATGTGTTGGTTATTATCCATATAGTGAAAATAATGAAATATTAAATCTAGCAGAAGCCTTGGACAACTCTGTTTATATTTGATGATGTAGCTTGTGATAAACAAGATAAGCTGAGAGCATACTGTATCATGAGAAGACTATTGATTCATTCTATCTCTGCCAAACATATACTCAAATACCCAAACATCTAATACATGATATCACTGATGTTTTGATTCTCTTCAAACAAAATAAACCAATTTAAAATGCATCTACGACGACCATGTAACAGACATGTACTTTAAACAATTTAAACATATATGCTGTCAATGCTGGAAAGACAATAAATATGGTGTGCTGGTGATTCTAAAAGAAAATGATGTACACAAAGGGAGTAATAGAAAAGGATTTGATAGCTGTATATTAATCAAATTGGTTACAAACAACGACAAGACAGGACAACAGGCAGCTGTCTAACTGCTCTCTAGCAGCTGTCCAAGAGTTGTCCAGCAGATCAGCTGCCCAACAGATGTCGTGACAGGTAGGTAACTGTCTAACAGCTGTCATGACAGACAGACAGTTGTCGTAATAGACAACTGACAATAGATAGGTAGACAGACAAACAACCCAAAGCTAGTATACCTTAAACCACCAAACAGTTTGTATCTCTTAGCACGGTAACCAACCAATAAGTGGGGGTTAAGGAGTCGCGGGCCAATGGACTCCAGGGGGCAAGCTGAGGAAGTGGAAATAACAACATAAACTCTCGATGAAGCTTTCCCCAAGACCGTCATGCGCGGTAAAAATCCGCATCCTGCACGAGGTGACCCTGCTAATAACTAAACATGACGGATCTAGACAAGAAGGTCGAACTAAACTCCCCCAATCTACGGTGTCACGTGACCCGTGCCTATGGATGGATGGCACCAGGGCGATGGTGTCGTGAACGGAACCTCTGGAGTACCAGGCAACCCTCCAGAGTAACCCGCCTTGCACCACACAGGGGGTTCTGATGGTGTGGACAGTATTTCCCCCATTCTCGTGGGAACAACATGAAGATAATAAACACATACAAAACCAAAACCAATGAGGATCGAGGAGTGGCTCCGGCTACAGGCTTGTGCCTTGAGTCTATCCCGGAAACGGAGACGATACAGGGGGCGGCAGCGGACTCTGGAGGTCCCACGACCGGCGTAGATACGGGGATCAGGGGGTAGCTTTGGCCAGAGACCTGTCCCCGACACCCAAGCTGGAGGCTGGGTCCCACCGGAGGGCGGCGAGCTCCGCGGACTCCGGGGGCCCTTCCACCAGTGAGGACTCTACTGTTAGAGTAGAGGGACTGCCCCGGCAGTCCAAGCGTCTTTCCGGGGCGCAAAGAAAGAAGTTCCGGAGGGCGCAAAAAATGGCGGCCGGGACGTGGACGGTCGAGAAACCTGTAAAGGCGCAAGAGGGGAGTGCGGGTCAGAAGAGGACGCGCTCGAACTCTAGCACGCCCACTACAGACAGACGTTCCAAAAGGGCCAGGGTGCCTGTAAAGGCGCAAGAGGAGAGTGCGAGTCGGAAGACGCCGCGCTCTGGCTCTAGCACGCCTACTACAGACAGACCTCCCAAAGGAACCAAGGCCGGAACACCGGCGCAGACTGGCTCTTATAGGGAGGCTGCGGAGGGCCTCGGGATGGCGGTGATTGACAGACGCCATCCTGAGGTCACGCTAGACCAGGGGAAGGCGGACCTGATCCAGGCTGCGGTGGTAGCTGCAGTGGACTCTCTTCAGGAAGGGGAGAGCCCACCTCAGTTCCACCGGACGCGCCTGACGGGGGGCATCCTCTGGATAACCTGTGCCGGCCCGCAGTCGCGGGACTGACCGCGGAAAACGATCGGGGGCCTCGGTCAGATTTGGGAGGGGGCGGACTTGACAGCCGTCGAGCCCAAGGAACTCCCAAAGAGACGCAAGGTCCTCGTACGGATCCCGGACACCGTCCCGCAGGAGACGGTGATCAGCAGACTTAAGATCCAGAACCCTGAACTGGGGACGCAACACTGGTCGGTTCTAAGCAGGAAGGCAGAGGAGAAAGGACAGACGCTCGCCTTCTCGATCGACCAGACATCTTACAGAGCCCTTGAAGAAACCTCCTTCAAGGCATTCTGGGGCATGGGAAGGGTTAGCTTGCGCCCACTGGGGAAGCAACTAACGGTTAATGGGACTTAGGTTCCTTCAGGTCAACCTCCAACACAGTAGGGCAGCCACGGCCGGACTACTAATGGCTCTGAGGAACACGGATGTGGCCCTCATCCAGGAACCGTACTCCTATAAAGGAGAGATCAAGGGACTCGGCGGAGCTACTGGAAAGCTCATCTACAGCAGATCCAGCGAGAACCCGAGGGCCTGCATTTTTGTCAGAGAAGGGATAGAGTTTCTCCCTCTAATGAATTTCTGTTCCAGGGACCTGGCAACGATCAAAATCCGATGGAGCGGATGGGCTGAGGGACATTACTGTCCCGTCAGCCTATCTGCCAGGGGACAGCACGGACCCTCCTCCACCCAACGAATTGGAGCAGCTGATGGTGGGTAGCAGAGCAGGTGGATGGCAGACCATCATCGGCATGGATGCGAATGCGCACCATGAGTTGTGGGGTAGCTCGGACACAAACTCTAGGGGTGAGGCACTTTTACAATTCTTTATGAAATTTAATTTAGACATATTGAATAGAGGTAATAAACCGACCTTCGTCACAACACGGCGTGAGGAAGTTTTAGATCTAACAGTTTCCACCCAGTTTCTGGGTGACTTTGTTAAAAGCTGGGCTGTGTCTGGGGAAGTGAGTAGCTCAGACCACAGATACATCCGGTTTGAAATCGCCAAAGTCGAAAGAGAAACGGTATGGTACCGGGACCCCCGCAAGGCGGACTGGGAAGCTTACAGGGCAGACCTAGCTGTGGAACTGCGGGGGGTCAAGAGTAGCATAAAAAATTCGATAGACCTCGAGATTGTAGCAGTCCAATTGCGAGACGCAATTACCTCGGCCTATAACGCCAACTGCCCCCTGAAAATGAGGGTGTCCACCAGGAACGTCCCGTGGTGGAACGAGGACCTCAGGCAAAAGAGGACGCAGGTTCGTAAGCTGTTTAACGCGGCCAAAAGGTGGGGAGCATGGGATGAATATAGACAGGCCCTATCGACCTATAACAAAAGACTGAGGGACGCCAAGAAGGAGTCGTGGAGGAGGCACTGCGAATAAGTGGAAAACACGTCCGAGTGTGCTCGACTACACAAGATCCTGTCTAAGGGCCCTCAGACTAACATAGGCTCCCTTAGAGCACCCACGGGAGGCTTTATAAGCTCGGGGGAGGAAACTATGGAAATTTTACTCCAGACGCACTTCCCCGGCTGTAACATAATAAACATATCACCTCCGGACTGGGAACACTCAGAAATAGAGGCGCCTTATAGGCGGGCATCTAGAGTAGATTGGACAGTCGCTAAAGAGGTGGTTACCTGGAGCAAAATCAGATGGGCCATTAACTGCTTTAAGCCATACAAATCGCCGGGATTTGATGGAATAATGCCCATCATGCTCCAACAGGGGATAGATATACTGGCGCCGGTGCTTACCCTCATTATGAGGGCCAGCCTGGCTTTGGGGTACATTCCGAGGGCATGGAGACTAGCCAGGGTTGTATTTATTCCTAAACCTGGGCGTCCAACAGACCAGGCAAAGTCCCTGAGGCCAATAAGTCTCATGTCCTTCTTGCTGAAAACAGTGGAAAAACTGCTCGACCGGCACATTAGGGGCGGTGTACTGGAAGCATATCCTCTACACTGCGGACAATATGCATACAGAGCAGGATTCTCAACAGAAACAGCACTGCACCAACTGGTGCTGAAACTGGAGAATACGCTGGAGAACAAGGAGGTGGCGCTGGGGGCCTTCCTAGACATAGAGGGGGCCTTTAGCAACACCTCGTTCAGATCGGTTCTGGCAGCTGCCCGGGAGCGTGGAATAGAGGAGACCTGCTGCAGGTGGATCGGTTCCATGCTCAGGGACAGGGCGGTGTTCACCTCACTCGCGGGAGGGACTCTGCTGGGGGGGTCGCGGCGGGGAGTCCGCAGGGGAGCGTTCTGTCTCCCTTGCTCTGGTGTCTAGTCGTGGACGGACTGCTGGGGAGGCTCTCGGGAGGGGGGTATGAGGTACAGGGCTATGCGGACGACATTGTCATCATAGTCTGAGGAAAGGTCACACAGGCAGTGTGGGAGCGTATGCAGACTGCACTGAAAGTGGTGGAAGGGTGGACGGTTGATCAAGGGCTTGCCTAGGCATCACAGTCTTCAGCCCCAACAGCAGCCATGGAGGTGTTGCTAGATCTGCCCCCCTCCCTAGACTTAGTTATTATGTGGGAGGCCAGGCTAGGACTATACAGACTAGGCTGCAATAGTAGACTGAAAATCAACCCAGGCTTCAGGGGCCACCGCAAAATTCAGGAGATCGTGAAGGAGCCCATGCTTGAAATGAGGTCAGACTTCGCGAGCCCGCGAATGTGCAGGGAAAACAACTTTACAGTGGAAATCCCTGATCGCGAGGCATGGCGGGAGGAGACGCCGGGCATACCACGGGACGCGCTCGTCTGGTTCACGGACGGATCTGGCGGGGAGCGTGGGACGGGGGCAGGTGTTCACTCGGAAGGACCGATGGTAAGTCATAGTATTTCCCTCGGAGCCCATGCAACGGTGTTTGAGGCCGAGATGTACGCCATCCTGCACTGTGTGCGGGAGAACAAGAGGAGGGGCTACACCAACAAGCGGATCCTCATAGCCACAGACAGCCAGGCAGCCCTTAAGGCACTAAGTAGCCCACGGGTAAATTCCTGGCTGGTGAGTGAGTGCCGAGACGAGACGAGCGACCTGGCTGGGCAGAATGAGGTGACCCTCATCTGGGTGCCGGGTCACTCGGGGGTCAAAGGCAATGAAGAAGCTGACAGTCTCGCGAAGAGAGGGTCAGCAGAACCATTTATGGGACCAGAACCGGCTCTGGGCGTGTCAAAGAGCACTGCCAGGGGAGCCATTAAGTCCTGGGTCAGAAACCAACACAAGGTGTACTGGGCAGACTGTCCAGGGCTCAGACATGGGAAGTCAATAATTGACGGACCCAGTTCAAAGAGAGCTGTGAAGCTGCTAAACCTTAGCAGAGGACAGCTCAGAAACACAACAGGTCTCTAGACGGGACACATGGCCGTCAAGAAACACCTGCATAAAAAGGGGCGGTTCGATGGGGACCTCGCATGCAGACTCTGCGGCGAGGGGGAGGAATCAGCCCAGCACATCCTGTGTGAGTGTATAGCTCTGGACCGGAAAAGACAACTGATCTACGGTCACTCTAGACCGGAGACAGAGCAATATAAAACTTCACCCTACCAATCGCTGTGCAGACTAGTTCAAGGCACAGTGATTTTGGAATGGGTGGAGTAAGACTAAGGGTATGCAGAATCAACCCAGGGTTGCGGTGCTATCGGGGCGGCAAGGCCGCGGACGAGCCCTGAGGGAACAAAAAAAAAACAAAAAAAATCAATAAGTGATTTACATCAGAGGTGTATACAACAAATTTGTTTGAAACAAATTACTTTAGCGAGATAAAGGTCATGGGTAGGCAAGAGAGAAAAATCAAGCAAAAAAATTTTAAGCTTGCTGAAAACATTCGAAAAAAACATTTAATGCTTAAGCTTGGCAACGTTGAGAATGATGAAGTCCTACAACGTTTATATAAACCAATTGTTGAGCCACTTAGTGAAATATCTAAAAACACATCAACACTTAAACTGCAGCCAACAGCTGAACAAATCAAAGAAGAAGCTGCTGATGATATACCAAAAAAGAAACCCAAAGTCGGATTCCTTGAAGACCATGAAGTTTTTGAAGCCGAACCCGATGTGGAAACAAGTTCAGATGAGGATATCCCATCACTTCAAGAGATTGATGAAAACCTACAAGCTATCGCAACGGCACCAGCATACAAAGAATTGTTGTACAATATCCTGAACTTGTTCGATATTATGTAGGCAAGTATTTTACTGAACCACAGAGACTTGCTACCACCAGTCAAACGTATGGTGCTTGCTACGCTAAAGATACAGGCAAATGGAGTCTTGGTAACAAACACTTAGACTTCACTAATGATGAATATCAACTAGATAAAATGAGATATCCACAAACACAAGGTCTGCTAGAATTGGTTTGTATGAAAAGACCTAAGGGATATACTTATGACGATCTTCAACACTATAGAGATATTCTGGAATCAACCAGTGTTCATAAAGTTAAATACGATCCCAATAGACGAATTAAAGGTTGTTCCTCGTAAAAGTATGTGACTATAATAAAACCAATGATAAATCCTTGAGCACGAAGATGCTCAAATCCTCACAGTTTTGGTTACAACACACGTCTAAACGAAAAACAAAAGACCGAACCTCGAGTTCAGAATGTAAGTGATAGAAAAAACAGCACTAACAGTTCTATGATACAAAGTAACAAACAAATAGAACATGTCTCCTGGGATGATATAAATGAGTTGGTTGATAGCCTTAGACTTTTAGTGGCTTCTCACCTTGCTGGTAATAACGCTCATAACAATAAAATTCAGTCAATCATATAATAACTTAAGGAAGCTTGTGTTATCGTCTAGTAAACCTACATATATATATATATATATATATATATATATATATATATATATATATATATATATATATATATATATATATATATATATATATATATATATACTATACATACCTGTCTATTTGTTATAGTACAGGCAATAGAGAATTTTTTTCTGCATACTACGGGAGTTATTTATTTTTTGATAGATAGGTTCAGAATTACGTAGTGAATGTAAAAAACTCTGGACGCAGCAAGTGCGTTATGGTAGTGAATTTTCATAAAAATGTTTCTAATAGCAAATATGTTTTTTTTAAGAAAGCAGGCACCAAATTTGGTTACCAGTATAATTTATATATTAGAAACAATGTACCATATTTCATCAAAATAACTTTATTGTTTGAAAATGTACAAAAATTTCCGAAAGTAAACTTAAATTTTTCACGAAAAAACTGGTTTTCTGGTCAACCTTATAGGTTAATAGCAAATTGATTCACAATTTGAAGCATTTAATGAAAATTCGCTACCATAACGCACTTGCTGCGTCCCGAATTTCTTTTCTTACAAAGATGTTTTATATTTCGATGGAAAATACAAAAATGCAATAACATAGGGCGTGTTCGATTAAAAAAATTCACTAAAAAAAAAGAAAATTTGAATCACCAACGACTTATGGGCCACCCTGTAATTGTGGAAATATTTTTTAAGATGTAGCTTAAGACACCCTACAATTAATGTATACAACTTTTTTTCGTAACTTGAATAATAACGGAAATATTGCGCTTTAATGATTTTTTAAGATAATTCGACAAAAATGATATACCATTAAACGATAAACTCTATAGCCAACACTACTGCTAAAGTATCAGAGAAAGGGTCTATTTGAAATTAAATTTCTGGGAATATTTTAGTAAAATGAAGGACAATGACGATTGAAACTAAGAGCTCAGGCTTCGTAAAACATTATTCTTGAGACATTTTCCTTCCATAGATCATATTAATTTCACGTTCATTGCCTAAATATTAACAATTTTGACGTTTAAAATCGCGACTTTGACGTTTTGAGGAAAACCCAAATTTATTTTTCTTTAAATGCCTGTAACTTTTTTGTCCTTTAACCGACAGCGCTAAATTTTGGTAGGTAGCTTACATATAACGATATAAACCCGTGTACCCTTACTTTGTTAATTCCGGAGATATAATTTTTTTTCGATTTTTTTCGAAAAAAAACAAAAAATTTTCCGGGAAAACCTCGGCGGATTTTCCTGGATAACGAACTGATCCAATCAACTCGCGAAAGGAAGGTACTCACCAAATTTTATCAAAATCGGTCCATTATTTTTTTAGTTATAGGTGTGACACATAAATATATAAACATACATACATACATATATATATATATATATATATATATATATATATATATATATATATATATATATATATATATATATATATATATATATATATATATATATATATATATATATATATATATATATATATAAACATATAAAGTCTGAAACCGACCTCGGATTTGGGCTCCAGGGGTCCTAAATAGCGCTCATTTGAAGAAATTTTTTCAAAATTCAAAAGTCGAGATCTCCTCATTTGTGATTTTTTTTTAAGAAAATTAACTGAAAACATACAGGCGAATTGAGAACCTCGTCCTTGTTTGAAGTCAGTTAAAAAAAAGCAAATAAAAGGTATTTGGGCTTGTCCGGGATTTGAACCTGGGAGCTCCCGCACTCTAAGCGGAAATCATACCTCTAGACCAACGAGTCAGTTGTTGGAGCTTTGTTTTAATGTCGTATTCCAGCGGGCGTTGTAATTATTTTAGTCATAATTAATGTTTAATCATTTATTTATATAAAAAAACTCGTTTTTTGGTCAACCTTATAGGTTAATAGCAAATTGAGCTATTCAAATATTAAGCATTTGATCAAAATTCGCTACCATAACGCACTTACTGCGTCCAGAATTTTTGTTCTTACAAACATGCATTATATTTCGATGGAAAATGCAAAAATGCAATAACATAATAACAGATATATTGAGCTGTATTGATTTTTTTTTACGAAAATTCTACAAAAATTATATACTATTAACGATAAACTATATAGCTAAGGCTACTGCCAAGCATCAGAGAAAGGGTCTATTTGAAATGAATTTTCTGGAAACATTTTATTAAAATGAAGGACAATCACGGTTGACACTAAGGCTTCAGGGTTTGTAAACATTCTTCTTGAGACATTTTATTTCCATAGCCCGTATTAGATTCAAGTTCTTTTCCTAAATGTTGCTAATTTTGACGTTTAAATCGCAACTTTGACGTTTTGTGAAAAACCTCAATTTATTTTTGTTTAAATGCCTATAACTTTTTTGTTCTTTGACCTACAGAGCTAAATTTTGGTATGTGACTTGCCTATAATGATATAAACCCGCGTATATGGTTGCCCTTACTTTGTTAATTTTGGAGATATAAATTTTTTTCGAAAGAAAACACAAAATTTTCCGGGAAAACCTCGTCGGATTTTCCTGGCTAACGAACTTATCCAAGCCACTTGCAAAAAGAAGGTACTCACCAATTTTGACGTTTAAAATCGCGATTTTGACGTTTTGAGGAGAACCCAAATTTATTTTTCTTTGAATGTCTGTAACTTTTTTGTCCTTTAACCTACGGAGCTAAATTTTGGTAGATAACTTGCGTATGAAATTTGGTTGCCCTTACTTTGTTAATTTTGGAGATATAAATTTTTTTCGATTTTTTTCAAAAGAAAACACAAAATTTTCCGGGAAAACCTCGGCGGATTTTCCTGGCTAACGAACTTATCCAAGCCACTTGCGAAAGGAAGGTATGTGCCAAATTTTATCAAAATCGGTCCATTATTTTTTAAGTTATAGGTGTGACACATAAATATATATATATATATATATATATATATATATATATATATATATATATATATATATATATATATATATATATATATATATATATATATATATATATATATATATATATATATATATATATATATATATATATATATAAACATATAAAGTCTGAAACTGACCTCGGATTTGGGTTCCGGGGGTCCTAAATAGCGCTCATTTGAAGAAATTTTTTCAAAATTCGAAAGTCGGGATCTCCTCATTAGTGAATTTTTTTTAAGAAAATTCACTAAAAAAACACAAAATCCTTACAAATTAGGAGGGCGGAAGTGCCGCCATTTTGAGAAAAACCGTTTCGACCTATATCTCCGTAACCGTGCACTTTAGACCAAAAATGCTAATGACCTTCATTGTAGATAATTGCATTTTTCATATTTTTTTGTGAAATATTTTTTTTTGTATCACCGTTTACAACTTATACGACTATTAGCATTCATTTATTGACTTTTTACCTATATCTTTGTTAATAATTGTTTAAAAAATAAAATGGTTATAACTTAATTTTTCAATCGACAAATTTTCTACAACTTCTACATAAAACTTTTTTTCTAAAATTATTATTAGTGCATTTTCTTTAAAAAAATTCACTAATGAGACCCCGACTTTTAAATTTTGAAAAAACAAATTGAAATAGGCGCTAATTATACCCCCTAGAACACATATCCGGGGTAAGTTTCAATTTTTATATATATATATATATATATATATATATATATATATATATATATATATATATATATATATATATGTATGTATGTATGTATGTATGTATGTATCCCACCGATAACTCAAAAACTAATAGTCCGATTTTAATTAAATTTGGTGAATACCTTCCTCTTGTAAGTGGCTTGGATAAGTTCGTTAGCCAAGAAAATCGGCCCAGGGTTTCCCGGAAAATTTTGTGTTTTCTTTCAAAAAAAAAAAAAATCATATCTCCGGAAAGAACAAAGGCAGGGCAACTAAGTATGGTACACGGTTTTATGTCATTATATGTAAATTACCTACCAAAATTTAGGTCTGTAGGTTCAAAGACAAAAAAGTTATAGGCATTTAAAGAAAAATAAATTGGGGTTTTCCTCAAAACGTCGAAGTCGCGAATTAAAACGTCAAAATTGGCAACATTTACGCAAAGAACCTGAAACTCATATATGCTATGGAAAGAAAATGTCTCAAGAAAAATGTTTTACGAAGCCTGAAGTCTTAGCTTCAACCGTCATTGTCCTTCATTTTACTAAAATATGTCCAGAAAAATTTGTCGGTTGAAAAGTGCAACAGTTAACGCGTTATAACTTTGAAAATATTGATTTTAGAAAAAAAAGTTTTTAGTAAAAATTGTAGGAAATTTGTCCATTGAAAAGTTAAGTTATAATAATTTTATTTTTTAAACAATTATTAACAAAGATATAGGTAACAAAGTCAATAAATTAATGCTAATAGTCGTATAAGTTGTAAACGGTGAGTGATACCAAAAAATAAATTAACAAAAAAGATGAGAAATGCAATTATCTACAATAAAGGTCATCATCATTTTTGGCCTAAAGTGCACGGTTATCGAAATATAGGCCGAAACGGTTTTTCTCAAAATGGCGTACTTCCGCCCTCCTAATTTGTAAGAATTTTGTGTTTTTACATTCAGTACGTAATTCTGAACCTATCTATCAAAAAAAAATAACTCCTGTAGTTTAGTGCATTATGGATAAGAGTAACGGGCTTCTCTATTGCCTGTACTATTAGTATAAAAATGTCTATCGATAAGTTCGGACGTTCCCAGTCCAATAAATGTTCTAATTTTAAAACTATTGACAGAGAGATTTTCCCAAGATCTACAAGTGGTGATTTTGATTGCCAAACCACAGATTATGTCACGTCGCTCATCCAGTCAACAAAACATGGTGTAAATAAAAATTTCGGGATTTTGCAAGTGCGTAATAGTAGTGAATTTTCATAAGAATTGTACACTATTAGTAAGATATATTAATAAAACTAATTCTTTAAATTTAAATGGACCTTGGAGATCAGTTTTAGAGCCCTAGTTAGCGATTATTTGAAAAAAATTATATTTTATATGGAGCTAAAAAATTAAAATTTGGTCTTAGATATAATATGTAAGTACTGCAAGTGTTATATTTTAACACTGTTTTTATTATTAATAATACCTTGTCCCCACTTGACTCCCCGCGAAATAATTCAATCAATTTGCATTTAAACACTGTTATAATTATGTCCAAGGTTGACTTAAATGTGCAGAAATAGACTTGGTTGTCTATACTAGACTACAAAATTTACATGTATTGAAATGGAGGGCCCAGGATCCTATCATAACTTAAAGTTTAGACCAGACGTTGTGTGGTTTTATGCGATTAATAAATTTTTCGAAAACTACCATCCTTTGCAAGAAACATACGGCACTTGTGACATATTGATCGTGGCGCTATGCGCTTGTAATATAAGTGGTTTTCCTTTCCCCCTTCTTTGAAACAGCAAGTTGTTGAGCTTGGGGGTGTTTGATCTTCGCCAGTGGCATTATCCAGGGGAGTTCCCAAGAGCTCTGGGGCCCACTACTGTATATTAGTTATACAAGTGATGACCAGATGGCTCCTTTACTGAATCACGGAATCACTTCCCAGATTGATCCTGAGCAACGAAGATGTCCTGCCAGCTGAGGGTCGATTTAAATGCCCTTAAAGGGAGGACTGGCGGGTTGCTCGGGGAATAGTTACAGCCTCGGCGGTGAAGTGTGCTGTGAAACATTTCCAGCCATTCAAGGCGTCAGGGGAGGATGGGGTGGTACCGGTCCTACTACAAAATGGACTGGAGATTCTCCTACCTTTCCTAATCAGGCTGTATAGAGCCAGTCTGGCTTGGAACTATATTCCATTCAGCTGGACAGTGATTAGGGGGGTTTACATTCCCATATTGGGACGTAATGACCTCCTACCCACATCACTGAGACCTCTCAGTATTACATCATTCCTCTTGAAGGGATTGGAAAAAATACTGGACGGACACATTAGGGGGAGCATCTTAGTCAACAACCCCCTTAGTACCCACCAGTATGCCTACCAAACTGGCAAATCTACTGAGTTAGCACTCAATAACCTCGTCGAGATGATACACACTCCCTGGATAATGGGGAGGTGGCGGTGGCTGCATTTCTCGACATTGAAGGAGCATTCAACAATGCATTACCTATCTCCCTCTACGAAGCCACTATCGCTAGAGGGGTGGAACCTACCATTTGTGGCTGGATCGGAAGCATGCTCCACAATCGGACCGTTATTACCTCGCTGCAGGGGGAGGTGGTCAGCTTCAGGGCTGCGAGGGGATGCCCTCAGGGGAGTTCTATCCCCCCTGCTGTGGTCCCTCTTTGTGGATGATTTGCTGGCTATCCTGGGACTGTGGGAGGTTGAGGTCCAGGCGTATGCTGATGATCTAGTCATAATGGTTAGGGGCAAATATGAGGAGGAACTAGCAAGTACTCTTCAAGAGGCACTAAATGCAGTAAATGATTGGTGTCGGAGGGAACAGATGTCTGTGAACCCCCGCAAAACGATCGTTGTTCCATTTACCAGAAGAAGGCTGGATAAATTAAAACCAACTATTTTTATGGGGGAAACGATTCCATTTACAGAACAATCAAAATATCTGGGGGTTACCCTAGATAAGAAGCTCAACTGGGACGTACAGTTAGAGAATGTAATCCGTAGGACTAAACTGTCCCTGTGGACATGCCGTAGAATCTGTGGAAATAATTGGGGAACAAACCCCCAACAGATGTACTGGCTCTATGTAGTGGTTATCAGACCAATGATAACATATGGAGCCATAGTTTGGTGGCCCAAGGCACTTCGTGGTATCGCGGGGACCAAACTGGCTCATCTACAGAGACAAGCTTGTCTGATGATAACGGGAGCGATAAGCACCGCACCATCAGCCGCTCTGGAGGTCCTCCTTAATATTCCACCTCTTCACTTATGGCTGGAGAGGGTGGCGAGGTGGACAACATACAGATTAAAACAAACGGCCGACAGCATGCCGAAGGAAATCAGTCTGGGAGGGTCCGGACTCCTTGATGACATTGAGGGTCATGAGATTCTGGGAATGGTCTCAGACTTGATGCCTACAAAGATGAGTAGAGATCTGTCTTTCAAGACCGTCCTCCCGGAAAGGGAGGACTGGGAACGAAATCAAACGACCCTATTGAGAGCTGATCTCTGCTGGTATGTTGACGGCTCCAAAACCAATATGGGAGTAGGAGCCGGGGCATATGGGGGCAACACCGATGCTAGACTATCAACTAGCATCGGCAAGTATGCAACCATACACCAGGCAGAAGTGTATGCCATCGAGATGTGTGCAAGGGAAAGTATAGGAAACCAGTGCACACATAAATCGATAAAGATATATATATATATATATATATATATATATATATATAGATATATATATATATATATGTATATGTATATATATATATATATATATATATATATATATATATATATATATATATATATATATGTATATATGTATATATATATATATATATATATATATATATATATATATATATATATATATATATATATATATATATATATATATATATATATATATATATATATATATATATATATATATATATATATATATATATATATATATATATATATATATATATATATATATATATATATATATATATATATATATATATATATATATATATATATATATATATATATATATATATATATATATATATATATAGATAGCCAAGCTGCAATAAATGCTCTTGGTTCCTACCGTTGCAATTAAAAAACGGTATGAAGTTGTAAATCTGCCCTCAACGAACTGGGCAGCTGTAATGAGGTGTCACTGGTCTGGATACCGGGTCACTCGGACCACGGTGGCAATGTTGCGGCCGACACGCTTGCCAGGAGTGGTGCCCAGAGGGGCTCTTTATCGGACCAGAACCGGTGCTGGGGATAACATCATGCGCAGCAAAACGCACCTTAAAGACCTGGACAGAAAGAATGACAAGCCAGCAATGGCAAAATCTGCCAGGATTAGCTCACTCTAAGGCCTTCATAAATGGCCTGTCCGAGTCAAGGGCTAAAAAACTTCTAGAGTTAAACAGACAACAACTGAGCACTCTAGTCGGCCTGTAAACAGCACACTGCCGCTTGCATCACCACATGCACCGTATTGGAGTCGGTCAGGAGACCGAGTGCCGGCTGTGTATGGAGAGTGACGCGACAGCAGAGCACGTACTGTGTTCCTGTCCGGCGGCGGACAGGACTAGATACCTGCTTTTTGGCAAGACAAAGCTTGCTCCGGAAGATTTGGATCAACTTTCGCCCACAAAGATTATCGACCTCTGCAGGCGGCTGGCTTTGTTGGGCGAAATATAGACCATTAGGCGTGAGCCACAATAGACCTTATAGTCATTGTGGAGGGACCGGTATGGCCCACTCACATTCAAACCTAACCTAACCTTTACAAGTGACATTCAACATGGGGATGAACTCATGTGCGCTGACGATCCTACTTTCCTTGTACATGTCGCTAATCCGGATAAACTTTCAGTGTCTGCAACTAGACTAGCTAATCAGCTTCCACAATATTTTGGAGACAATGATCTGTTTCTAAATAGTCAAAAATCAATGATGATCGGTTTCAATACAACAAAAATTGAAAGTAACTCTAGCTATCTTATTAGGGTGAATGGCAAAAGTATCCGTAAGTCCAGTATAGCTTCATTTCCGGGAATTACAATTGATAGCAAATTGAGATGGGACCATCATGTCAATGGGTTGTGCCACAGGTCTTATTGCTATGCGATTGGGAGACTGAGGAGTACTGTGGCTATGGAAACTGTTCGCACGTATTATTTTGCTTATTTTTAGTGCATTAGTTCTTCAGGGGAGGGCTATTAGCTTGATGTTAAATTTTCCTCACAATTGAAGTTGCCTATTGTAGTTCACTGAACTTGGCATAATGACTTTTTTTTTTTGGTTTATATATACAAAGCCTTATTGTACACAAAACTCAACTTGTCTGACCATACACTTCTTGGCAGTAATCATGGGTATTCGACAACAAGCATTAATAAACTCGAATAACCAATTCACAAATCTTCGACATATGAATCTAGTCCATCTTATATGTTTATTAAATGCTTCAATAAGTTACCCATAGATTTTTCAGCACTCAAACTTAAGGATTTTAGGGCACGGCTCAGTTCTCTTCTCATATCCAAGCCTCACTTACAGTTTCGGTGAATATTTTGGTGACCGCTTGTGGATTTTGTGTTTGTGAGGAGTACAGCGCCATTTAATTGGTTTTGTTTTGCTTTTAAATATATATATATATATATATATATATATATATATATATATATATATATATATATATATATATATATAAGAGGTGTGCGAACCCATGTTTTGTTCGAACCGAACTAAGCAAATATGTTGCCTCGAACTTCGAACCTATGAAATAGTATGTCTAAGGTTCATAGTCGAACTTCAAACTTCTTAGACATTCAAAATCGAACATCGAACTACCAAAAATTCTTCAGTGTTCATATATCATTTCCTTAAATAAAAAAATTTGGAAAATTGTATACAATATGTAAAATATTCCCATTCTTTTTACAAAAAGGAAGGGTGCGACAAATTTGCAGGTTGATTGGGTGAAAATGGGTTAACGTTAAATCAAAAATACAAAAACAAAAATATTTGAAACTTTTTTAGCTTTCTGGATCAATAGATAAGCTCAATTATATATATGTTGTCGTTTGGTATTGGCTAGGCAGTTTTAGCAAACATATTAGAGGGTTCGAACTGGGCATGATAGCTATAAAATGACCACTTAAAATTTGAACTGTCTGCTGATTGTGAATATTTAACTGTTTTGGCTCATGTTGTTACTGAAGAAGGTGTTGGGAGGCTAAGATATATAAGGAAAATGATTCTGTGATTGCTAAATGACTCTGCCAGGTCTCAAAATGTCTTACCAACTGTCAAAAATATGCATGAGTGAAATCTCCTAAAATTGCCCTACCGACTCAATGACACTGATAACGAGTTTAAAGCGCCGCTACCGAGTTAACAGGGCCGGAACTTCGCTACCTTTGCCAGCATTCAATGCCTGTAAAGTTAAATTTCGAAGTATTTTTGAGCAACGAAGTTCGAACTATTTTCGAGAATTACATATTTCGAACTTCGAACTACTTCAACAGAGCTAGTGCAAACATATTTTCGAACCGAAGGTTCAGTTCAAGTTCGGGTTCGGTTCGAAATTTCGAAGCTTCGCACACCTCATATATATATATATATATATATATATATATATATATATATATATATATATATATATATATATATATATATATATATATATATATATATATATATATATATATATTAGTTTTGTACATTTTATTAATTGTTTTATTGTCTGTGACTAACCTTTTGTATTTCTGACTTGGCTTATACAATTTTGATCGTTGACTAGCTCAATAAATAAATCTAAATCTATGTCTATTGGTGATTGGCAAACTTCCGTACATACACAAACATTAGTATTATCTAACTGAACCAGTACTTACTTCTTCAGACAATTTAAAATGTCAATTGGGGTACTGCAGTGAACAATTCTTGGTCCTATACTATATTTTATTTATGCTAACAGTATGATATCTATGTACATACCACACAGCACATTTGGTTATATAAAGGTTGTTGCAGTTTCTAGACACATTATAATAAACACATTTTTGAGACAAATTCACTGTTATCCCAATGAGCTTTGATCTTAGCACCCACAGACCTTACAGAGATTTATCCAGGTAATTGATTGTTATATATTCTGGGTGCTGATCCATCACGCTAAAATATCTAAAAATTTCTGACATTTTCAGTTAAAGTAAATGTTAACGTCTATATATTCATAAACGCTTTTCCTGCAGGCACCTGGAGGTCATGAACTTAATGTAGATTATTGGGAACTTATTGGTTTGGCACCACCTGGTGGAGCAGACAGCATTTTAAATGAACAAGCTCTACCAGATGTACAGGCTGAAAACCGCCATATCATGATAAGAGGTGAAAACACTTCTAAAATCCTAAGAATACGTTCTGTACTCATGCAGGCTTTTAGGTGAGTCATTCTTGGTGTGAAACTCAATAGCAAGATTGACATTGTACATTTATTATAGAGATCATTACCTTGAGAAAGGTTATTGTGAGGTAACACCACCATCTATTGTCCAGACTCAAGTTGAAGGTGGTTCTACATTATTTAAAATGGATTACTTTGGGTAAGATAATATCAGCTATGTTAGATGTGAGAGTGTTACAGTAGATATTGTATGCTTTTCAGAGAAGAGGCATATTTAACTCAGAGTTCTCAGTTATACTTGGAAACATGTCTTCCCTCAATGGGAGATGTCTTTTGTATTGCAGAGAGTTTTAGAGCTGAACAAAGTAGAACAAGGAGACACTTAGCCGAGTAAGTATTTTGAATATATTCTTTTTGTTTATTATGGCTTGGCAACGGGTTTTAAAGAAACACTTTAAGGAAAAAATTTGTTGCCTGGTCCAACTGGTCTATTGTCTTGTCCAGCTGGTCCATTGTCTTGTCCAGCTGGTCCATTGTCTTGTCTAGCTGGTCCATTGTCTTGTCCAGATGGTCCATTGTCTTTTCAACCTGGTCCGTTTTCCTCAGATCTTTGAAAAATATGCCTTGTTTTTGGAACCAATACAGGTATTTCTTAACCCTTTGAGGACACAATTAATTTCTTTTTGAAAAAATGTGATTTGCTTTTAAAAACATATTTATTATACTTATTTAATGTAAAGTAAATGACACACTTATTTGTTTGAAACGTCTTTTGTCCTGCAGGATATGGTTTCCGTTAGTAACCACCGCGCACCTGCTCACTTAGTGTGGTACGCGGTGAAACAATTCCGGTCCTTGTTAAGACAGAGTCCCACATTACAAATGGAACATTTCCATAGACTTCTGTGGACATCTTTTTAAGTGCTACAGTTAGCACATCTTAGTGAACTACAACGTTCTGGCAAATGTGCACATTTATCATATCGTACTTCTAATGGCACAATTTTTTTGAATTTATTTGAAGAAGTGCTGGACGATTTACGGCCACGTTTCTCATTTTCAGGTGAGGCACCAATTAAACCAACAGCAACTGACAAACGAAATTGCTTAAGACTCATAGTTTTTGCTGGTGTTCTCTGCTGGTACAAAATGCAGGAGTTTACTATACACGCGTCCAGAAAACACCAAAAAATTCTGTGCGATTTTCAGTCCATTTCATATAATGATTTGTACATATATCCCATATGTCGATTGTAGTCTTTCACGAGCAGAGGGCAGTTTATTTCCTCTACCAAACCATTCTTCCTTTTTCTTGAGGCTGTTTCTACTATGGAAGGATTTTGTTAATTGATCAACAACAGAACACTGCATTTATCCATCCGCTTCAAAGCGGCTACACCGTCCCCGGAAACATGCCAATCTGACTCTCCTCGTTTCAGAATTTTGTCTGCTTTGAAATCAGGTAGATTTGTTCTACCACGACGAACTGTCCCACAAGAGTAAATTCTATCTTGAAGCAGATCTTGCTGAAGCTGCAGTTGAAAAAATTGTCGAAATAAACTCTATGGTATTTACCAAGCTTCTTGTCAGGTCTTTTACAACACAACTTCCTAAGTTTTTTTCAACAGCATCACTGACTTTACCCGTATATATTTGAAATTGGCACATATAACCGGTAGAATCGGCTCGTACCCAAACTTTATATCCACGTTTGGTCGGTTGCATCGGCATGTACTGGCAGATGTTACTTCGTTCTTTGAATTTGATGATCGATTTATCGATTGATTGGTATTCACTTGGATGTAATGCTGCAGCGTAAGTCTGATAATTTCGTCAGTAGTGGCCTTACTTTGTACAACTTATCAAACCCCACTTCGTCTTTCTTGGGTTGCAAAGCATTATCATTCAGATGTAAGTTGGTAAATAGCCATGAAAATCTGGTTCTTGAAATTGCAGAACTTATATAGAAGTCTCTCATTTCTTCTCTGGATGACCAGTAATCTCGATAGCTAGGCATCTTCTTCAAAGTCATGATCATATTTACTCCGAGGAATCTCTTGATTTAGTCGTTATTAGTAGGTACATATGGTTTTTGGCAATTTTGCTGGACAGCGTACAAGCTAATTTGAAACACAATATGATTTATAAGCTCTTCTGGGAACAGATGACGAAACATATCTTTTGGACTCTCCACACTTTTTGGCGCGTTAGGACCAGTTTGCTTCGAAAATGTTTGTACTATAGTAGCGAACTGAGGATCGTTTGTCCAGGAAATTTAACCTCTACATAGTTTAGTACGTAGTGCGGATAATGGGATGTCATCATCAGGGTCATAGCCACTATCTTGTACATGTTCGTCTGATTCGTACCAGATTTCCATTGATTCTATATCAAACAGTTCTTGGCTTGGATCTGGCAGCTCTGCTTGATTTGAAAGTTCAGCTTCTTCGTCATCTACATCAGATGTGATAGATTCAATATCACTGGGAATATCGTCTAAAATTGTCCAAATTTCTCTTTGAGACATTGCCTCTAAGTCTTCAAACGTCCACTTATCTTTACAACCTACAAAATAATAGCACGTTAGCCCGGTGATTATCAGCAGTGACCACACATATTACATGTCATGCGAAGAAATTATAATCAGACACTGAAGCAATTACACTAATAATGTGTTTGTATGATAATATTTCATAACTTACCAGACATTTTTCAGAATATTTTCCAATAAAAATCACAAAAACTGGTATAACACAAACTTAACCTGCACACATGAAAAACACGCGGGAGATAATGACTAATTCCAGACGAATTGAGATTGAACAATTGAATAAATGCCACTAACAGTTACTAGTGGACAGAGGCAACCCATTATACATCATGGCAATCATTGGAAACCAGTTGGCATTGCGACAACCGATTTCATAGAAGGTGGTTTCTGTCACTAACCAGTTGTCCTCAAAGGGTTAAAGTACTTAAGAGTGTGATTCTTCAGGTCTTTTTATGAAGAAGGTTTATTAACATATGCCTAAAAATGTTAGGGCGTTAATTTTTAATGTTTTTAGCGAATTTTTCGTAAATTCATTGATGGAACGTTGGCACTACTCTCCAATATGCTTTGTTAGAAAAAATGCCTGTCATCTATATTGAACAAGGTTTTTGAGAAGTTCAGTTTCATCAATGCCGATGTTATTACCAAGTGCTGTTACAAACAACACTGTTATATTAAACTCTGTATTATCTATTAATCCATGTTGGTTTGGGTCCAGAAAACATGCAGCGCCTTAAGCATCATGTGTCATGAATACTTTTCGTGATTCCCACATGTCCATAATTTTTTGTTGGTCTGTCAAAGAAAAAACATCAAAGCACTGTGTTATATCATTTTCTATGTCTTTAAGATGTTTGTAAGATTATTGAAGAGTTGCTTTATCCCCTTCTAGGCAGTTTATCTATGCTGATATTGGTTGTGGAAGTTTTAATAACCTGTTCAATTTTTCCTAAAATTTCTTATCCTCTATGGTATTTTTTATCTTAGGATCGATACTGTCTTTCCATTTCCTCTCTTCACATGAGGCTTTCAAATCAACTTTATTAGCGAATTTTCATTCGGAAAATTCGCTAATAGAGAGGTCACGGTGAAAAGCTTTTGAAAAATTTTACTCAGATGAGCGCGAATTTCGGTCCCTAAAACCCCAAACCAAGGTCCGTTAAAATTTTTATGTATATATATATATATATATATATATATATATATATATATATATATATATATATATATATATATATATATATATATATATATATCCAAGCGATAACTCAAAAAATACTAAACTGATTTCAAACTTGGCAAAAAAACTTGTTTGGGTGAAAACCGAGGTCGAGTTCGTTAATCAGCCTTTATGCTCAAGTTTTCCTGGAAAATCGGGGGAAACTTTTTGAAAACGCTATATTTTTGTAAATATAGGGTCACTGGAATGAGACTTTACATGTGGCTAGAAATAGTGCAAATGAACTTGTGTTGTAAATTTTAAGTAATTTGGTACCCAATATGTAAAGTTTCTTCCAAATTAAAAATAAAATTCCAAAGACATGCGTTGAGACGACTTAGTGGTTAAAGTCCAATGCCTGGCAGACAGAGTGGTTAATTGGCCGGCGTAGATTGATTCATACAACAGGTATAAACCACACATCAACGGTAACCAAACTAAATATGCACCAGGCATAACACATATTACCCGAACCAACAACCGTGAAATCTCGGCCGCAGTTATGGAAAAAACAGACGACAGAAATTAAAAATTTGCTAAGTATTTGTTATTTAACTGCGGGATTCAATGAATTATTAAAAGACATTATAATTGTAGCTTTACGAACGGCCTCAAACACAGTCTTAGCGCAGCATATATATATATATTATGCTGTCGCGTAATATAGTACGAATGTAAACAAAATCTGGCAAAGTCTGTATAAAAATCATTTTAAAATAGTTTCTTTTATCTTTACATTTAAACATGAGACGTCATGTGACTAATGGAATTAAATTCCGAAGCTAGCTTACTGAACTGAACTGATAAGACGGCATATAAGACCGAAACAGTTGTGAGATGTTTCAATGGTAATTCTACTAATTGTTACGTATACTTTGAATATAATATCCCAGGCATGAAGCCGATCTAATGTATCACCTAAACAAAACGTTTTTTGATGCATATCCAGATAGCTCAGAGACGTTCCTCTTTACCTCATAAGCAGAAGGTTACGCGATCGAATCCAGTTCGATAAATGTATGTTTTTTTATGTTTTACTTTGGCGTTTGGAGAAACAATAGTGCACAGATTTCATACATTTTGAACAAGATCTCATTTTTGTTTAAAACGCCTAAATAAGTTTGTCACCTTTGAGTCTGAAATTATAATTTTGTTATTGTTCATATTGAAAAAACCGGTTTGATTAGGTTGGTGATTAATAAGGAAAAATAACTGGTACGTTTATAATTTGGCAGAGACTTTACTTTTCTAAATATGAATTAAGTTTCATTCTGGAAATCTTTTCTATAACTTTAATGAAATTTGTAATACAAGTTTATTTTAAAGAGACTTACACTATCTGGAGATATAGCAAAATTTAGTTCTTTAGCTTCATAGAAAATTGAGTTTTGGGCATTTTTCTCAAAATGAGTTAGAGCACGAGATTTTTTTGAGAATAGAGAGACATTGATGGTAACACTTTCGAAATAATTCTTCAAATGTGCACGTACTGGGACCTATAAAATCGATCTTCAAGGTCTGTGTAAGTTTAAAGTATTAACTTTACTAATATGCCGTATAAAAACAGTGTACAATTCTTATGAAAATTCGC
This sequence comes from Tillus elongatus, assembly GCA_964006375.1. Classification (NCBI taxonomy): domain Eukaryota; kingdom Metazoa; phylum Arthropoda; class Insecta; order Coleoptera; family Cleridae; genus Tillus; species Tillus elongatus. The sequence goes on along the minus strand of OZ023262.1, from coordinate 255,283,008 downwards.
TACTATAAAGCACTTGCTGCGTCCCGAAATTTTAATGTTTGAACTTCTAGAGTAAGTACCGCATCTAGTATCCACTGGAACCTTCAGTGGTCTTTGTGTTTCACCAAGACTTTTCTGTATTTCTTTAAAAACTTCTTTGAATCAACACAAATCAGCTTCTTCTTCCTCTTATTCACAGTTTCGTTGCCTTAACTTCGCAAATCAGCTGTAAAAAAGTTTAATGCTGGCCCACAAATTGACATTTGCCTAAAAAAAAGTGGGATAGTTTCCGGGAATGTTTCCGATAACTTTAAAGGAACCTTTCAAAATGAAAATAAATTCCCTACTGGAAACTTTCCAACATGCAAAGTTACATTGAAATAGAAACTTTCCAATTGAATCACATTTGAGAAACCCCACATGTCCACAAATGATAGTTTTGAGAAAAATGAACAAAATGGTTTTATGTAAAATGACATACAACTGGAAATATACTTTTAGGATGTGTGAAGGTATTTGAACACGTTAGAAATTTCGCACCAATTTAAATATACAGCTTCTACTGCATCAATAACAGCATAAAGTGGCGACTGGACATGTGTGGTTTCTAAAATACACATTTTTTTGACCAGAACTTTTTTAGTAATTAATTTTTATTTTATCAACAACCTTTTTTAATGGGTACATGATTAAGTAAATGTTTAATATTCAACGTCTTCAGCTTCTCCACCCACTGTTGGCCAGGAACACATTTCTTCATAAAAATTTCTTATCAGTTCTTGGTTCCGAGTAAGTCGGTCAAATTTTTTTGATGGATATCATTTTTTTGGCATTACATAGTACCTTGACGTCTGGATAGGCAACTTCATCAGGAAAAGCTGTGATTTGTGTAGATGTGTTGGGTTTAAATTCATGTTCAATGAGACCATCGATGTAGTTGCGAGCAAAGGCATAACCTTTCTTGTCTTCTGTATGAGTGAAATACATAAAAGTTGAAATACTGAATGATAGTTTCTCATCTTTTGGTACCCCTCTACCTAAGGAAGCTGTAGACAAGCAATTTTTTTTAAATAGAATTGGGGCAACCATTTTTTGTAATCTTTTATAACGCTGTTTTCTTCATCCATCAAATAAACTGAAAATCATCTTTTTAGTTCAGTATATTCTTTCATTAAAAAAATTCATTTTTCTTTATCTTCTTTTCAACCACAGCAAAGTTACTATCACAAGGCATGAAGGAGTGTCCTCTTATAGGAAAATACTGGTTAACAGTCATAAAACGTCCAAGATCTACTAGCACTCAACACATCCTTATAACACAGTGATTTTTATTTTGTCCGCCACATCCGTCGGAAAAAATATGAAAATGTTTAATAGTTTCAGTAATTTCACGCCTTATGAAGTCCATGATAAAAGAACAAAACTCGTTGGGCCCTTTTTTGCCCAAATCTTCATGATAGATGCAAAAGAGCGACTCATCCGTTTTTAAATTATGGATATTAAAGTTTCCTGGACGGGAATCGAGGGAAGAGAGAGATTTCGCATGTAGTCAATACATATCCCTCCAACCGATGGATTGTTTCGGCATAGCTCTTGAATTGACTCTATTTTCGTTAAAAACTTCTTCGCTCTTCTTTGATGGACTATCTTTTCAGCAACAGCAACCCTTTTTGCAACATCGTTTAAAGACTTCGATTTAATCTTGTTGATAAGTTTTTTGCGTATACAGCATGTATCCACTTGGGGCCTTCCAAAAGATAAACTAAATTTTTCTCGAAAAATTCGTCTATAAAAACTATCTTGCAGAAGATTCTGGGTATTTCTCAAGCAGAAGTTAATGCATTTTTCTGATATCCAGTTTTTCACGTAAATATTGGTAGTCACGGTTAGTGTAATAAGCGTGTTTAACAGGAAAGGATCTAATATGATCTTCTATCAATCTTATGGCTTCTCCAGATATCTCATTTCCAGAAGTTTGTTTTCCTCATTTGTCTCTAGGAGATTTCCCCTGAGAACGTAGATTGGATAAACGCCAAACACAATCAGTGGTTATGGCATGTAGATTGATAAATGCAGTCTTGCATACTGCAAACTTACCAGAACTTGACGATACATTGTGTTTTTAAGTTTGCGATTTAGGTTTTGCACCCTCTGGATTCACTCATGGACGTTTTCTTGTCACTGGATTACATTCTATCAAAGCCTGGAGATACGCTTCCTGTTCATTTTTTGTATCAAAATAATACAAGTTCTTGAAGATTTCAGCAGGATCACCTTCAGGTATTTTTGAAAAACAATTTCTCCTACGTCTAAAAATATACCATCAAATTTATTATTAGGAAGTTACTACTGCACGCTCTGAGCGGCAGTTGTCACTACCAAACCAATTAATTATCTTGCAGAAGTGAGGTTAAAAATTTACATAACTCACCCATAATTTTGTCCTTGGGTTCGAGCATTTACTACATTTCCTTTGTAGTTTGTATATGCCTCACCTGTCACCCTTGCTTTTTTTTATAACCGCACTTATAAACAACAGTTTTAGCACCCTTTTTTGTTTTGTTGAGACATCGTCATGAACCACACCTTCCTCGGACGATGACATTGTGTTAATTAAATATGAAATATTTACATTAAACGACACTGCCTGGCGCTGCTATTCGCCGCTATCAGCTCCGTCTAGCGGTATATTTTAGGAACCCCACATGTCCGGGAGATGTAGGGTTTCTAAAATAAATGACTATGAATTGTAAGCAAAGCAAGCAGCGGACTTGTGTGGTTTCTCTCTAAAAGATGTATCTATATTAGAGAACTTGATAAAAAACTAAACAAAATATTTATTTACAGGTACACTCATGTAGAAGCTGAATGTCCATTCATTTCATTTGATGATCTCCTAGATCGGTTAGAAGATTTAATTTGTGATGTAGTAGATAAAGTACTGAAGTCACCTTATGGTGATATTGTCCATGAGCTCAACCCAGACTTTAAGATTCCAGAAAGGCCATTCTTGAGAATGAACTATTCTGATGCTATTGAATATCTAAAGAAGCACAACATTACCAAAGAGGATGGCAGCTTTTATGAATTTGGAGAGGTATGTTAGATTCAATTTTTTTATGTTTTGACACAGTGCATTTCAGACTTGTTAACTTTTTCAGTGTGTGAACAGTGTAGAGTCACAAATTCAATAAGTGACTTGTGTGTGAACTGTTTTTCGCTAATGTTTCCCAAATGATTAACTGCGGAAATTGATTGTATATGCTTCATGGTAGTTTGCTATAACTTATAACTTCATTAGATGTATTTAGGGGATCAAAATTGTCTTGCCATGTGACTATGGGAACTGTATGTAAACACCCCGCTGCACAAACTTCTCCAATAAATTTGAAATGTACATCTATTGTAACTTTTTTTTAATATTCTTTTAGAGAATTTTTCGTAAAACGAAATTATCTCCGAAAATAACAGAGCTATGACAACCAAATTTGGCACATATGGCTCTACTATCAAACTTACGTTACATGCCGAAATTGATATCTCTAAGTTAAAATTTAAAAAAGTTATAGGCATTTAAAGAAAAAAAAAATGTGTGCCACTGGTGATCAGAGGAAAGCACAAGAACAAAATATTTTGTGTGATCAACAAAACCAAATTGAATATTACATACAACGGTTAAGTTTTCTTGGCGTAAAAAAGTCAAGAAGTAGCAGAAAAAATATTTTGAAAATGATATAATTGTTTTCCTAAAACGTCAAAGTTGCCATTTGAAAGGTCAAAATTTGCAATTTTCAGACAACGAATCTGAAACAAATACGGACTATGTAGAAAAAAGTATTTTTAAAAGCAAATGTCTGATGAAAGCAGGCATCAAACTTGGTTACCTATATAGTAGAAACAATGTACCATATTTCATCGAAATAACTTTATTGTTTGAAAATATATATACATTTTTCAAAAGTCTGGATGCAGCAAGTGTGTTATGGAAGTGAATTTCCATAAAAATGTTTTTAATAGCAAATGCGAGCAGGCATCAATCTGATTACCAGTATAGCCTATGTAGTAGAAACAATGTACTATATTTTATCAAATTACTTATGGTTTGAAAATATACAAGAATTTTCCGAAAATAAACTTAAATGTTGGTTTCCTAACCAACAAAGCTTACGTTAATAGCAAATTGAGTTATTGAAATTTGAAGGACTTAATGAAAATTCGGTAAATTTGCAGATTAGCTCCCAAAAGCTTTAAAAAAAATTGTTTTCAGAAACATTACTAGGACCTAACCTGGATGCACAAACCACAAGAAAAATTTGTTGTTCACACCCCCCAAGGAAGTTACGGGACTGAGAGCGAACAGGGGTGCTGGGCGGGGTAGGTAGTAAAAAGCAAATATGAGCAGAAAATGTGAAGAAAGCTATCTATTTTAAGCCATATCCCCATTAAACCCTGCCTACCCCGCACAGCACCCTGCCTACCCCGCACAGCACCCCTATTTGCCCCAGGTCACATAACTTTCTTGGGGGGTATGAACAAGAAGTTTTTCTTGTGGTTTATGCAACGAGGGTAGTTGTATGCACACAAGGGGGGGAAGGAAATGCCTACGACGAAGCGGACCCCCCCCCCCGGTTCGACTTGTGGCAGGGGTCGGAGGGTGGCTGCTTCCTCGTGGGGATTTTCCTTCCCTCTTTCCCTCTCGCGTGCATACAACCACCCTCGCTGCATAAACCACAAGAAAAATGTTTTCCCTACCCGCGAAGGAAGTTACGGCACCTGGGGGGATAGGGGTGCTGTGCACGGTAGGCAGGGTTTAAGGGGGATATGGCTTCAAGATGTGAAAAAGACAGCTTTCAAGCCCGTTTTATTCGATAATTCTGCTCATATTTCCTTTTTACTACCTACCCCGCCCAGCACCCCTTCTCACTCCTGGCCCCGTAACTTCCTTGGGGAGTGTGAACAAGACATTTTTCTTAGGGTTTGTCGATCCAGGGGGGCCCTAGGCAGGTTTCTGAAAACAGTTTTTTGAAAAGCGTTCGGGAGCTAAACTGCAAATTTACCGAAAATTCGCTACCAAAACGCACTCACTGCGTCCAGATTTTTTTCTTACAAACGCATCATATTTCGATAAAAAATGCAAAAATGCATTAACGAATTTATTCTACGAAAATTAGCTTAAAAAAATTATAGACTGTTAAACCATAAACTTCACTAAACCTACAGCTAAAGCATCAACTTAACTAAACCAAAAGCGAAAGCATCAGAGAAAGGGTCTATTTGAAATGAATTTTCTGTAAATATTTTAGTAAAATGAAGGGCAATCACGGTTGAATCTGAAACTTAAGGGTTTGCAGAACACTCTTCTTGCAACATTTTCTTTTCAAAATCCGTATTTGTTTCACGTTATTGCCTAAACATTGCTAATTTTGACGTTTAAAATTGCGAGTTTGGCGTTTTGAGGAAAACTCCAAAATTTGTTTCTTTAACTGCCCATGACTTCTTTGTTTTTAAAGCTAGAGACCTAAATTTGGTACAAAGTTCACTCTTTATAATACAAACCAGTGTATTAAATTTGGTTGCCCTTACTTTGTTATTTCCGGAGATATGAATTTTTTTAGAAGGAAAACATAAAATTTTCCGGGAAAACCTGGTCCGATTTTCCTGGCTAACGAACTTATCCAAGCCACTTGCAAAAGGAAGGTACTCAGCAAATTTGATCAAGATTGATCCATTATTTTTTTGAGTCATCGGTTAGATATATATATATATATATATATATATATATATATATATATATATATATATATATATATATATATATATATATATATATATATATATATATATATATATATATATAAACATAGATCTCATTAGCGAATTAAAAAAAAATCCCCAAAAATGTCGTAATAAGTGTGTTTCACAAAGCCGTAAGTTTCAGATTCAACCATCATTGTCCTTCATCTTACTAAAATATTTTTGGAAAATCCATTACAAATAGACCCTCTTTCTGATGCTTTGGCAGTAGTTTCAGCTATAGAGTTTATGGTTTAGTAGTCTCTATTTTAGCTAATTGTCGTAGAAAAAATTCGTTATTGAGAAGACAGCGACTTATGAATTTTGAAAGGATTTCTTCAAATCAGCGCGAACTAGAACCCCTAAAACCCATATACGAGGTCAGTTTGAGTTTTTGCCTGTTTACACATATACAGGTGGACGATTTTCTACGGTAAAGCTCAATGTCTGTTATTATACAAGATATGAGAAAATACGTTAATTATAGGATGTCTTGAGCTGCATCTTAAAAGACCTATTTTGACAATCACAGGGTGGCCCATAAGTCGTTGGTGATTCACACTTTTTTTTTTTAATAGAGCACCCCTTATGTTATTGCATTTTTGTATTTTCAATCGGATTATAATGCATGTTTGTAAGGAAAAAAAGATTTCGTTCATCGTTTTTGAGTTATTTCAAATTGTTTTTCAAGTGTTTTCACGTTTTTGGCACATATCACAAACATATCACCGCGTTTTTACCAATTGGTAGCGGAGCCCCATGGAAATGACGCATTTAGAGAGCTTTTTTACTTGTCAAAAAAACTTTCATTACTCGTCAAAAAATTCCAGCTGCTGTAGGCACTGTCGAATAGTGGCTGAACTTGAAAAGTTTTCGCAAAAATGTTTTCAGTGTTTCCATAGAAACGACGACTATTCAACTATATTATTTTATGGTTACCTATATTTTCTAATATTGCGCAAAACGTAGGCTGGGAAACAATAAACAAAGAAGAGCAGAAATCAACGACAGACATTGATTTGGACCTTCTGAATGATTATTTTGCGTGTGCAGCAGAAAACATAATCAACCAGCTTCCCATTCCATCAGATCACTTCCTGGAAAAAAAAACGCAGCAAGTAACTCTTTACCTAACTCCCACTGACAAAGAAGAAGTACATAAGGTCATTAAGAATCCTAAGTCCAGCTGTGATATACATGGCCTTTCCACTAGTCTGTTGAAACAAATAGCCACTTACGTCAGTGAACCACTCGCCTGCATTATAAGTGTCAAAGCTTTGAAGAGGGCATCCTCAAGATAGCCTTGATAGTACTTATGCACAAAAAGAGATATACACAAGACCCTGCCAATTAGCTCTCTTATCTGTTCTCTCTAAGGTAACTGAGAAACTAACACTGGGCAGGCTTTTAAATTACCTAGAAATATATAGATTGATAACAGACAGTCAATATAGAATTATCCCAAATAAATCTACCACCTTAGCTGCTACTGCAGTTGTTGAACACATTTGTGAGTCTTTTGAGCGGAAAATGTATACAGTTGCAGCCTGTCTGGACCTAAGTGAGGCTTTCGATTGCATAGACCACCAGATACTAATACATAAGTTAAAACATAAGGGTATTGGAGGTAATGCGCTGAAGTTAGTGGAAGGCTACCCAAGGGGAAGCAAACAGGCCATCAGAGGGACCCGTGAGAGTGTTTTTAGGTATGGGGTTCCCCAAGGATCAATACTTGGCCCTCTACTATTGACCTTGTTCGCAGATGACTTTTCAGGCAGTATCACAATCCATAAATGGCAATATTGAGACAACACATCTCTGTTTGACAGAGGAAGTTTAGTAAATTGAGTTACAGAAGCTGTAAGACAGGAAATGATCATAGCTGGGGCGTGGTTCAATGCTGACTACTTGCAAATTAATAAAGAAAGACAAGCATCATCACATTTGCTAATGGACTTGGTGTGGACAATGCCGAGACCAACATCAAGTTCCTGGGATTCCTGCTAGACCTATCACGAGTGGATTACATTGGAAGACTTTGTAGTAAGGTAGCCAAAAACTTATTTGCCATTAGGAAACAAATAAAAATTACATACATAAGCACCACTAAACAAGCTTACTTTACTCTCATTCATAATCAATCAAAGCTACGGAACACTCCTATGGGGCTCAGCCACAGGCACAGCTAAAGCGTTTATTCTACAACAAAAAAAAGTCTGGACACAGAAAGTGCGTTATGAGAGCGAATTTTCATTAAATGTTTTTAATAGCAAATATGTTTTTTTTTTAAGAAAGCAGGCATCAAATTTGGTTACCAGTATAACCTATATAGTAGAATACAATGTGCCATGTTTCATCAAAATAACTTTATTGTTTGAAAATGTATAAAAATTTCCGCAAGTAAACTTAAAGTGTTCCCGAAAAAACTGGTTTCTTGGTCAACCTTATAGGTTGGTTAATAGCAAATTGAGCTATTCAAGTTTGAAGCCTTAAATGAAAATTCGCTACCATAACGCACTTGCTGCGTCCCGAATTTCTTTTCTTACAATGATGTATTATATTTCGAAGGAAAATGCAATAACATAAGACGTGTTCGATTAAAAAAAAAAAAAGAAAATTTGTATCACCAACTACTTATGGGCCAGCCTGTAATTGTAGAAATATTTTTTTAAGATGTAGCTCAATTAATTAATGTATAAAATTTTTTTCGTATCTTGCATAATAACGGACATATTGAGCTTTAAAGATTTTTTACGAAAATTCGACAAAAATGATATACAATTAACCGATAAACTCTATAGCCAACACTACTGCCAAAGCATCAGAGAAAGGGTCTATTTGAAATGAATTTTTTGGGAATATTTTAGTAAAATGAAGGATAATGACGATTGAAACTAAGACTTCAGGCTTAAACTTAATTAAAACGCCACTTTCCTATAATAAATTTTCAAAATGTTCTCCATTCACTTGCGCACAATGAAATAATCTGCTCTGGAATTCTTCCCTAACTCTGTTCAACAGGTCAGGCGTTACATTCCTAATTTCTGTTGTTATTTTCATTTCCAAATCATCAAAACCAGCAGGTTGCGTTTCATACACTCTGTTTTTAAGGTATCCCCATAAAAAGAAATCAAGAGGTGTAAGATCTGGTGATCTAGCGGGCCATTCTACGAAACCTCTTTAGATTTTCTATAGAAACAGGTCCAACTACGTGATCACCAATGATACCAGCCCAAACGTTCAACTTCTGAGGATGCTGAGTGTGTGTTTGTCGCATCCAGTGGGGGTTTTCGGCAGCCCAGTATTTGCAATTTTGCCTGTTTACATTGCCATTCAAAAGAAATGTTGCTTAATCGGAAAACAGAAAGTCAGCAGAAGAAATAACATTTGTATGTAACATGTCCAGCAGTTGTTCACAAAATGGCAGTCTTCTACCAGAATCACCGTCAATCAACTTTTGAACGTGTTGTAGTTTATAGGGATGCATTTTTTCGTTTTTGAGACACCTTAAAACTGTTGATTGAATAACATCATTTTCACATGCAACTTGGCAGGTAGAAGTTGTTGGTTCTTCTTGAAAAGCCAATAAAGTAGTTGAGTTGTACATCTTCTTCAACAAACTTGGGTCTCCTAGGCAGTGTCCATAATCACAAACTGTGAATGTTTCTTAGACACCGTTCCATGCGTTAGTGGGGGCAAATCTGGATTTTTTATTCAATAGGTTAACAACTTGTGCCTGTGTTCTACACATATCACCATACCCAATCATCATTAATTTTTCTGTTCACAGAATTTCAGTTAAGTATCGCATTATTAGACCAAAATTTAATTGAAATTATCAGAACAAAATTATGACTAATTTATTAGGAGACCATGCATTCAACACAATACACCACAAAATAAAACATAACTGTTAAATTTCACCTTTCACACTGCAAAAATTGGTAGTTAATAAGAAACGATTAATGGTACCAAGTACTTGTGAGATAAAAGGCAAGATAAGAAATTTAAGATAAGAGTCAGTGTAGAATTCTAGAGCAGATTATTTCGTTGTGTGCAAGTGAATGGAGAACATTTTGAACATTTATTATAAGAAAGGGACGCTTTTATTAAGTTTATTTTTAAAATTTGAATTTCAGGGTAAACTGTTTAGTTTTAATATTCTGGTATTAAATTTCCACCCTGTATTGAAAACTGTAATATTAGACCATATATATGGGGTATCTCCACATTCAGAAAAATGTGATCCATCGAATTGTGATGAAAAAATGTGGGGTTGCTTTTTTTTTAAATGTATAAAGTGGTGGGGGTAAAATGGTGGGAGTTTAATTTTTTTAACTATGATTACAAGATAATGTTCGACAAATTAAACTTCACATGTCTCAGCGTTTTCCACAAAAACTATTTTTTGCTGAATAATGAATTTTATTCCATAAGTGTGTTTCACACTGTATATGCAGGAGTTCCTCAAGGTTCAGCTTTAGCCCCTACTTTGTTTCTTCTCCACATCAATGACCTCCTCTCTAGCACATCCAACCCAGTTCACAGTTACGCGGACGAGAGCACCCTCCACTCAAATATACAATATTCTAAGCCTGTCTCTTTAGCCCAATTAGAAGAGGATTGCAGACTCATGGAGGGGTCTGTTTCCGTCGATCTCCAAAAAATATTAGACTGGGGAAGTAGAAATCTTGTACAATTCAATCCCACCAAATCTCAGTCTTGCTTTCTTTCTGATAAGAGATACACCAGCCCTAGACCCATCACAATGAACAACCAAGTTTATTCAAAGTAATGAGTCCTTTTCACTTGTTGGAATTTTTGTGGATCGAAATCTCAATTGGCACCAAGATGTCACATCAATTGCAGAAGCGGCTGCTAAGAAATTAGGTTTCCTCTTCCGGGCTCGCAAATACTTTTCACCAGTTAATCTCTATACCTTATATACTTCACAAATAATACCAAACCTCGAATACTGCTCCCCCATCTGAGGTGCCGCTGCCGCTTCTACACTCGCTATCTTGGACTCAAATCAGAAGAGAGCTACATGTCTCATCGGTGACCCTACCCTCACCCAAAGGCTGCCATCCCTTGCCCACCAGCGTGCCGTTGGTGACCTCTCTCTTATAGATATCTGCACGGGCACTGCTCAGAGGAGCTTTCTTCCATAGTTCCTCCACCTGCTGCCGCCCAACAGATCTACCAGGGGAACAGAGCGAATGCACCCTCTTACTGTCCAGGTCACCAGACATAGAACATCCTGTTATGCCAGCTCTTTTGTCCCGAGGACTTCCAAGTTGTGGAATTCCTTGCCGGCACATGTTTTTCCCTCTCCTCCGAACCTCCAAACCTTCAAGTCCAGAATTAACAAGTTGCCTGTTTCCTCCTTGTCGACACCCACGGTACGATAGTATTTAGGCTGTAAGCCCTCGTGGTGTGTTGTTGAAATATTAAAAAAAAAACACAGAGTGGCCCGCCACATACGCCACAGGCCTTCACGTCTATATTTTTCGTTATTTCGAATTTATTTCAAACGGAGATTGTGTAGGTTGAAAAGGACTATAACTTAAAATTATTTTCAAATATACAGGTGATCCAAAAAAGTGTGACACCTCCAAGTTATGTTTTTTCTTATGGAACACCTGGTACAACATTTTTCAATTCTATGGGAAAAATAAGGTTCACTTTTCCAAGGATCCCTATACCTAGCTATTACGGTTTTCCAGCTATCTCGATTTTTCGACGAATGTGTGGTTTTGAAAAAAATCTTATCTCCATTGTCAGATGGTATTGTAAAAAAAACTCACTAAGCTTTTGGATGTGTGGATCTGGTACTTCATCAACAACTGTAGTCAATATTTCGCAATACTCTACAGGGCGTTCAAAAATTCAAGTTTTATTATCAGCATATTCAAAGCAGATTATTTCATTTATTTCAAATTAAACGCCCCATATTTTTTCCCGCATTTCATAGAGAAAATAATTCGCTTTCATATGATACTAGGGTTCCCTATACCCAAGTGCAGTGGTTCTGGTGCTATTCACACTTTTATTATTGTTTACACATGCCAAGTTGATTATTGTGTTCATTTCAAATGGAACAGCCTGTATTTTATAGGCTAATATGAAGCGATATTCAATTGCCTTAAAAACCACATGAGGCTTTCTTATGGCTAACTGTAACTGTTTTTGTATAGATAGGACTTTTCTCTTGATAACAAATTCTCTGCATCGGATATTGAAATGAATGAAACACACATGGTTACTTGATTATACATATGCCTGCAATATTTGCCAATTCTCATCAATTCTTGTTTGTGATTACCTACTGCACGATTTCTAATTCTCCAATTATACCGCTACTCTCTTTTGTAATTTTATCATTTCTAAAATTATTGTGCTTGAAATGAAAACGTATCCTATACAGGAACGAATGGATGTGATTCTAACTATTGGTGAATGTCATGAAAATGTTTACTGGCGTCACGAGTTTACGCACAAAAGTATCCAGCACAAAATCATCCATCCAGAAGAAGTGTTGAAAGATGGTTAGGAGTTTTTCAAAGAACTGGAAGCGTAGCATATGAAAAGACCAATAAACAGAGTCCAATTACCCGAAATAAAGAAAATGTGTTTGCGGTCATTGGATCCCTTATAGAAAATCCCCACATAAGCCAGCGCAAAGTCAGTCCGGAAATGGCGTTGAGCAGGCAGAGAATTGGCAGAATAATTAGAAAACATAAATTTCATCCCTGCCACATCCAATTAAATCAAGAACTTCAGATGCTGACTTCAATCGTGAGGATGAATACTTTTTCGATTATGTGCTGTTTACAGACGAATCGACTTTCCATAGTAACAGCTTGGTCAGCAGAAATAATTTTCATTACCACACTGATTAAAATCCACATTTTTGCCGCAGTATTAAGCATCAGAATCGTTGGTCTATTAATGTGTGGGGCATTAGGGTCAAGAGTAATAGGTCCTTACTTTTTCAATGGAGACCTAAATGGAGATATGTTTCATAGCTTTCTTCGTCAAAGTTTGTCTGAACGTTTGAAAGATGCCTACAATCTATTATAAGGCGGATCTGGCTACAACTGGATGGTGCTCCAGCACATTTTCAAATCAGAGTGCGACAAGAACTTAGTAGACATCCCAATAAATGCTTAGGACGAGGAGGTCCACAAAACTGGCCAGCCAGATCGCCAGACCTAACAGGTCTTGATTTTTTCTTGTGGGGACATGTTAAGAATATCGTATATGAAATGCCTCCGACCACATAAGATGACATGCAACAACGCATACGGAAAGCTTTCAACACAATATCGCCGCAAATGTTGCTCAGTTGAACAAAGGCTACAATTATGCATTGAACATGATGGACGTCAGTTTGAACATTTGTAGAACTATGTTTATTATAATTACTCTTGGTTTTTCTGTTCTTATTTTTATCATTTGCTTACCTTGGATTAGTTTCCAGATTGAATTTCAAACAAAGCAAGTTGAATTTGTTGTTGAAAATGAAAAATCTTATTTATGCAAAAACAATAATAAAAGTGTGAATAGCGCCAGAACCCCTGAACCTGGGTATAGGGAACCCTAGTATCATATGGAAGGGAATTAATCACACACCGATAACTCAAAAAATAATAGTCTGATTTTGATAAAATTTGGCATGTACCTTCCTTTTGTAAGTGGCTTGGATAGGTTCGTTAGCCTGGAAAATCGAACCAGGTTTTCCGGGAAAATTGTGGGCTTTCTTTAGGAAAAAAATGTATCTCAAAAGAGAGAAAAGCTATGGGAAACAAATTTGGTCCTTAAGTTTACGATATTAAAAGGAAACTATAAAAATTTATATTTCTATTTTACAAGAAAAAAAGTTCTAAAAAATATTTTGTGTCGGACCATTTCCATGAAAATTCACTACCATAAGGCACTTGCTGTGTCCAGACTTTTTTAAGTATCCGTTTTGGGTTGGACACTAATTCAACTGAATCGAATTCTTTTAAATTATAGATCATAAATTTTATTAGCACTTTCAACCTGGTAATGCATCACCTACTTCATATTTAGAGATACTAGGTAACGTTCATAAATGGTGAAGGATTATGCCCATCATTTAATCTTGGACCTCTATATATGTCATGCGCACCTTAATTTTAGTCTCTGGTTTAGACATGAAAGAAATTGAAATTACAATTTTTAATTAACGTAGAGATCTGTAGCTTCCATTAGTGGATTAACATGGCTAGAATGAAACTTCGTGCCGTATTGACAATTGAAGGAAACAAATATAAATAATAAGGCGAGAAGTAATTTAGTTTGTTGCATTTTTTTTTAACGACAAGTAACAGTTGAATATGCGAGCTACAAGCGAATTGCGCTACCAGACTCGAAGAGGCTAATATGTAATGTGCTTTTAGGATATTCCAGAGATGCCTGAAAGAAAAATGACAGATCAGATTAACAAACCTATAATGTTATGTAGATTCCCTGCAAACATAAAATCGTTTTATATGTCCAAATGCCCAGAGGATAGGAAATTAACAGAAAGTGTGGATGTTCTATTGCCAAATGTTGGTGAAATAGTTGGAGGTTCTATGAGGATATGGAATGAACAGGAGCTTTTAGACGGGTAAGTTTAGAGAGTGTTTAGATAATAAACTGCCTAGGTGTAAGTGAAAGATATACCCTGGAAGTTGCCCCCCTTCGCAGTAAAAATGTATGTAAATCCAATGCACACAGAATAGATCTGCTGGAGGGACGCAGTGGGTCAGTTGTAATGTTGGGGCATGTCTGATACGTTTGATACTATTCGTACTGGTCTAAAGAAAGGTTGCAATTGTATGTAAAAGGCAGTATAGCTTTAGTTGAGAATTTTGTAAAATTTGTAATTGTAATGTGTAATTATAACTCCGCTTGTTATCACAAAAATTTATTGAGCAAAAAATTTTTTAAATGCATGCTATATTTTAAAAGTATTTTCGTCACTAAAGAATTTAATTTGCTAAACTATTCCCACCATCCATCCTGACATATACAGGACTTTCATTAATTCCCGAACCCCACGTGACCGGATTCTGTCTCTCTCTTAGTGAAATATGATTTTATGAGTTGGCAGTCAAAAAGTAACCAAAAAAACCACTAGAATAGGGACCCTAAAGTTACTAGATCAATTGACAATTGACAGTTCAGTCCATTGGCGCTCAATTCCCTTATGACGTTTATTTTGTATGTATATTGTGCATTTTCCAAGTTTGACCAGTGTTTACCTTCTTCAAATAATTTTCTATCTGTTGGACAAAAAAAATAAACAGTTTTTATCAAAACTTAGCATTGTCATTGCGTTTTTACGTAAGTTAAAAGTGTAGGTATGTTAAGGTTATGTTGTTGACGATATTCGACATCGCATGGAACGAAGGCCTACCAAATATGTTCGTCGGTAATCTGCCCAAACAGGTACATATTTGTTACATGTTACTCAATACACATTCCTTAAACCGTAGAAGTTTAAATAATCGGACATCAATTTGTTTACGTACATTACAAAATTTTGATATCTATACAAAATAAAAGTTATATTTTATGTTTTTAATTTATTTTTTTAACAATCAATAACAGTAAACCATACATGAACAGACTTGCTGTTAAAAATACTAAATAATAAATACATTTGATACATTTACTGTTTCATCTTATTATAATTTTTATATTTTTTATAAAACCCCTAAGGAAATATGAGACAACACTGGCATCTTAGGGATTTCATTAATTCAGGTTGTACACAACCGTGTATTCCGGGTTGCCTAACGTAAGCGGTCACCTGGGGTTCGGGAATTAATGAAAGCCCTGTAGAAAACTTAAACAAAAGCATCAAAGTCTTCTGCTCCTTTCCTTTCCCCTGCTGAGTCAACTGTAATTTTATAGGATCTGCATTAATGTTTGAAGCAATTAAGTAACACACATAGACATTATATATATATATATATATATATATATATATATATATATATATATATATATATATATATATATATATATATATATATATATATATATATATATATATATATATATATATATATATATAAATTTTGTTTACAGGTACAAGAGTGAAGGCATCGACCCTGCACCCTATTTCTGGTACACTGACCAAAGAAAATATGGCACATGTCCTCATGGAGGTTATGGACTTGGTTTGGAAAGGTTCTGCTGTTGGTTGCTCAACAGATATCATATTAGAGAAGTTTGCCTCTATCCTCGTTACTTACATCATTGTAAGCCTTAGGTGGACATAATGAAAATATTTACATCCGATAATGCATTTTATGCTTTATTATATTCAATATCTTACATTTTATATGCTGCATGTTAAAAAAAATAAAGCTTACTTGAGTTTAATTGTTGTTTTTATCTATTAGACAGTTACTATTTACTTATTACATAATATTTATTTATTTATTTATTCATACACCATCCAACAGCTTAAAAGCCAAATTAAGGATGGGCCAATACACAAAACATAATAACAAACAATAATTAAACAAACTATACAAAAGAGAGTCACAAATTAGATCGCTTTGCTGGTTAGATAAATTCCCAATAGAAAAGTTTTGACGGCGCCGAGAAGAGCAGTTCCAGAATTTTTTAGGATTAGACCTAATCACTCTTTCAACCCTCTGAAAGTAGTTTACTCGAGAAAGATAAATGTCTCTCTTAAGTTTTTGTCTCAGCTCCCTAAATTTATCCAGAAACTCCACATTTCCAGACTTCTTAAACTTACACCATAATGAATATTTATATTTGATACTAACCTTAATTTCTTTAGAGAACCACGGGGGATAATATATGAAGTTAAACTTTCAAATGGTAAGTGTGTGTGTCGAAGGAATTGGCTTCGGACATTACGTCCATTGGCCACAATCAAATGGTAAGCTTAAAGCAGATTGTACTTAGTTTATTTAATAGAGTAGAATCTGCTTTTCGATTATTCAGTTTGCTAAAGGACAGGATAATAGGAATAAAAATAAATAAACAACCGTTCTAATGTCTAAGGTGCCCTAATCACATCCAACTAGCAGAATTGGTCGAGGGGAATGTGGCAGCGACTATCGTCATAACGTCTCAGTATTTTGCCCCCCAGTTAGTGATCCGTTATATAAACATTCCTATCACGGAGCAACCACCAAAATAGGGAACAGTTGCAACGTTATGGCGTTGGTATAGGGAACTTATCCGGCTACGTTCCAACACTGTAGCCTTCACATAGCAAAACGGCAACAGCCACTATCACGATACTTGGCACTACCTACTTTGTCTTGTGCTTGCTTTCTTTGTCTTGAAAATTATTCCGCATAATAATAAATTTCTCCTACTCTTATGTTCCAAAACCATCTTTGTCTAATTTCAATTCTATAGATGCTATAATAATAATAATAATAATAATTTATTAACGGTCTGAGCCAATTTACAGATTAATTTACAACCAAAAATCAAATTAACTATAAACAAGCTAATAATATAAACCTAAAAAATATTTTTTAACACACTTTTAAATTCTACTACTACTAATTCTCTATTCTCAAGACTACAAGTCAAGATTAACAATTAACTTTTAGATCCTTATATTTGGATATCTTGAGTGTTTAAATTTAAATGAATGCGAGATTACTGTTAAAATATAATGATTTGTGCATCCGGAAATCGTGCGGCTTTGATATTTGCAGTTAATAAAAATTATATTATCGCGTAATATAGGATATTCTACATCATTACACTCACACAACTGCTGCAGTTTGTATTCTAATTTACTTTTCTATACATAAAACTAATAGATTCGTAAAAATTTGCTATGATAACTGCAAAAACAGCAATAAATTTACTTTTAGATATGTAACCTAACAGCGGATGCAATAACAGCGTTATCAGTCTCCATCTACAAAAATAGCACATTTTAAAACAAACATTTTGAAGTAGCATTCGCTAAAGTATGGAACTTGAAAGTAGTTACAATTTGTCTTTGGTGGCGATTACTAAAAAGCCGGGACATTAAAGTTACTTTTAGTAAAAGCTACCAACAGGGACTATGACTCAATCTTGTATAGTTACTTTGCAGTAACGGCTACGCCGTAATCTATCAAATGGATGTTTATAGTTTGCCTTGCTGCCCTCTGGTTCTGAAAATATAATAATACAAATATTTATTACCGCACTTGGCATTTTACATAATATACCAAAAAAAAGTGTACAAAGAGAATCAAAAACAACAATAATAATACAATACTTCACACATTTAAAGCTCTGCATGCATTTTATCTGAACTGGCTATATGACATGCCAAACTCTGAGCAAAAACTGTTGCTACTATTAACTACTCTGCTGAGAGGGCTATATTTGCCATAGTTCGGTTGAATTTACTACCCAGGATTATGAACAGTACGTTGACAAACTCTTATTCTGAATTGAGATAGAATATTGCAGCTCTCTATAAGTCCATCGAGAACTTTGTAAATGAAACATGGGCCAAAGAGAATATGTGTAGTATGAAGGGAATGTAGACCAAAATAAGAAAGGAACAAACTGTAATTACAATTATAAAAGCACATCGAATTTCTATAACCCAAAGTGGGTGACCAAATCACTCAACAATAATCAAACAAAGACTGTATAATCGATAAGTAGAGAATTGTTCAAGTACGGACACTGCTAAAAAGATTAGTGATTCTAGTTGTCAAACCCAACATTCTTGCAGCCCTTGAAGCAACAGTATCGATGTGAAGTGAACAGTATCAACCCACCTCAGGGAGATGCCATCAATGAGATAATCAGAATCTGCAGCGATAAACAGATGTAGCTCTATAAGGAAACATAATCATAAAACACTTATCTATGTTAAAATAAAGATCATTTGTATGTCACCATGAAGACAAGCACTCCAAATCATGGACAAGGGCGGAAATTTTATCACCTGTATGGACAGAAATGAAAATTGTTAAATAATCTGCAAACCTAAAGTAAGGTGACCTAAAGGACATTCCAATGTCATTGATAAAATGTTGAACAGAAGTGGCCCAAGGTGTGAACCGGGTGGAACACCAGAAGTAACTGCTAAGAAATTAGGTTTGCTCTTCCGGGCTCGCAAATAATTTTCACCAGCTAACTTCTATACCTTATATACTTCACAAATAAGTCCAAACCTCGAATACTGCACTCACATCTGGGGTGCCGCTGCCGCTTCTACACTCGCTATACTGGACTCCATTCAGAAGAGAGCTATAGGTGACCCTACCCTCACCCAAAGGCCGCCCTTCCTTGCCCACCGACATGCCGTTGGTGACCTCTCTCTCTTTTATAGGTATCTGCACGGGCACTGCTCAGGGGAGCTTTTTTCCATAGTTCCTCCACCTGCTGCCCCCAACAGATCTACCAGGGGAACACAGCGAATGCACCCTTTTACTGTCCAGGTCACCAGACACGGAACAGCTTGTTATGCCTGCTCTTTTGTCCGGAGGACTTCCAAGTTGTGGAATTCCTTGCCGGCACATGTTTTTTCTTCTCCTCCAAACCTTCAAGTCCAGAATTAACAAGTTACCTCTTTCATCCTTGTCGACACCCACGGTACGCTGCTATTTAGGCTGTAAGCCCTCGTGGTGTGTTGTTGAAATATAAAAAATATATAAGATCACCGTAATACCCACTAACATTAACTCTGATGATTCTGCCTCCAAGACATGAATGGAGCCATGCCAGCAGCAGATATCTAATGCCATATGCATAATATGATTTCTGAATTAACAGAGAATGGCTTACAGAATGAAAAGCTATGCTAAAATCAGTATAGGCAGATTATTTCACCACCACTTTCTAATGATGCAATTATATAATTAGTAAAATAAAACAAGTGTGTTGCAGTTGACCTACCCGTATAAACTATGCGGTTGTTCAACAATGATATGTTTGAAGGAAAACTTGAGAATCGGCATCACAGTCATCTCGAATACTTTTGGTAAGACATAACTGATACAAACATGCCTATACTTTATGACATGTGATCGACTACCTGTTTTAAACACTGGAATAGCATCAGAGATTTTAGAAGTCTCTGGAACAATGCCTCAATAAGGTGACAGATTGAAGATGATACTGAGGGGTCTTTCAAGAGCATAAGAACATTCTCTGAAGAGAACAGGAGGTATCTGATCTGGATCAGCACCTTTATTAACATTTCAGTTTACTAACGCAGGCAGAATTTCCTCCACAGTAAGAATGATGCAGTTAATGTCAACTGTAGATTCAGGTTCTGAAGATGATGTCAGAATTGCAGGATCTTTATAAATTATCTTTATGTAAGAAGAAAAAATGTTTGCTATATCTTGTGAGTTACTAGCAGATGAGTCATTATAAAGCATAAGATATGGAAGATTGTTAACATTTTTTTTCTCCCTTAGGTCAGCGTCTTTGCCGCCCCGATAGCACCGCAGCCTTTGGTTTATTATGCATATGCCCTTTGCCCTTTCTACTCCACCCACTCCAAAATCAATGTGCCTTGAACTAGTCTGCACAGCAATTGGTAGGGTGAAGTTTTATATTGCTCTGTCGCCGGTGTCGGCTGTCCGTAGATCAGTTGCCTTTTGTGGTCCAGAGCTTTACACTCGCACAAGATGTGCTCGGCTGATTCATCTCCGTCGCAGCAGAGTCTGCATGCCAGGTCACCCTCGAAGTGCCCCATTTTATACAGGTGTTTCTTGACAGCCATGTGTCCTGACAAGAGTCCTGTTATGTTCCTGAGCTGTCCTCTGCTAAGATTTAGCAGCTCTACAGCTCTATTTGAACTGGGTTCCTTAATTATTGACCTCCCATGTCTGAGCCCTGGACAGTCTGCCCAGTGACTGTTAACGTTAGTAGAAATTTCCAAAATGCTGATGGATCATGGACAATACTAGATTCTATCGTGCCCATGTAAATAAAATATGAAATGTTTTGGCAAGATCTTTACATTTATCTGGCAGAAGCCTGAAGTCCTGGAGATCTGATAAGTATGAGAGTTTTTATTATGTGCAGCTTCCTCAATATAAATAAGACTCTTTCTCTCTATTAAACTAAACGGAAAAAGAAGATAGACGAATTTTCAACACTGGTACAAACCTCTACATGCAAACATACAAAATATCATAAAATGCATCTACAATCGTATTATCAATTATTGATTCAAACATAATCAGCTTTTTGAACATTCTATTGAAAATATATTAGATCAGCTAAAAATGTGTAATTAATCTCAGTATCAGTTGAAATAAGCAGAGAATGATGATATTTGTCACAGCAATAATCAATGACATTCACTAACAATTGTTGAATCTAAAGAAGTGAAACAAAGGTCCAATATTCCACCAGAATAATGTGCTACAGCCCGCTAGTCCACAGGATTGCACTCTGATTTGAATCACCAACTATGAGTATATGTAATTTATAAGTTTGGAGGAGATCTACAATAGTATTAATATGAGCTTGGTACACGTCAGCTGTAGCTCCAGGAGGAATATAAACAGCAGATTAATGCACCGAATGAAGCGAACTTAATCCTGACACTGTTCACATCTGTTCCACATCATCTGCAACATCAATTTTCTAAGAGCACAATGAGTTTATCACTGCAATCAACACGGTCCCAAATGTTCGCTTATTGCTAGATCCAGCAGAAGAATCGACACGATGAACAGTATAACGGTGATCAAATAGTGCACAATCAGCTAGGCCCTGATGTAGGCCAGTCTTAGTCAAAGCAATTACAGGGTAATCACTACACAACTTCTATAGAGATCATAAGTCTTGGTGCAAAGTCCACGGAAATTCTGCTGGTAGACATCAATTATTGATTGTGTTTCACAATTGAGTCTTTTGGAAAATTTGCCTGTGGTGGTCTGGGCCTGACACGTGGAAGACATTCCCTCACTGCTATACCATAAGGCCAAAGAGATGGATCCAGTAGATTTTTCAGTGCTGACTCTTTAACGCCCAACTTAAATGAACAGGTATCTTCATTACTAATTAAAGTATGAAACTTTACATCAGATACATTAAGAGTAAATTTTGCATAATTCACTGTCAGCTTCCTGAGTACCCGGGCAGACTTTCGCAACATATAACCACTGTACGCCTCTCAACAAATGACAGCAAAGCTTTATCTGCATCAAGAGGCTTTCTGCTACCGATAATGATATTTGTTTGATTTGAATTTTCTCTCATTTTCACTCTTAGATATGGCATAACAACTGCAGAATGTTGTACCCCAGTGTTTCTAAGTACATTTGGAGAACTCAATAAATCACCACAAGAAGAAGAGTTGTTAAAAATTAATAACACAAATGAAAAGGTCTGCAAAGAATATTTAACCTTAACAAACCTTTGTATTAAGAAAATATTTTTCAATTCGACAATGAGTTTTTTAAACAAACCCAAGGCACGACAATGGGCTACTCCCTATCGTCATTTATTGCGGACCGTTTCTTGAGTAGATTTCAAACAGATCTTGAAAGTGAAAGTGTGTCTTCTCCTAGAGTGTGGTTTGGTTATGTGGATGATATTTTCGCAAACATTTCCAAAATGGAGGATTTTATTGCCAAATTGAACAACTTTTTTTTCTTTAACGTCGGTATATTTCCTAGACTATTGTTAATCACCGACGTCAGGGAGAAGTTTCACCTCTATCCTGGAAATTTTGCCAAACCCCTGCCTTTCTGTAAGGAGGGTAGAGAGCTTTAACATTCCCAACATCGCATGGACACGGGACCGACGGCTTTACGCCCCCTCCGAAGGGCAGAACAATAGATTTCCTTCTGTAAAATTTACCCACGAATTAGAAATTAATAATAAATTACCCTTTCTAGATGTACTAGTTATCAAAAATAAAGACTCTTTAGAATTCGAAGTCGATAGGAAGAAAGCCACCACTGTAAGTTATATTCCGAATGACTCATATCATACGTACGCACAAAGAATTGCGAGTCTGAAATTTTTAGTAAACAGGTTAATTATTTTCCTTTAAATAAAAATAGATATACCAAAGAATTAGGGTATAGGTATTAAGAACATAGCCTAATATTACGGATACACTGCTTAGCTATAGTGAAAAAATTAACTAAACAGAAAACAAACAAAATGTTAGCGGCATCAACGACTTTTAGAAGAGAGAAAGCCGAAAAAAACTTTCTTTGCTTACCATTTGAACCTCGAATCATGAGGGGTCTAGATAGTATTTCTAAAAAAGCCAATTTTCAGGTAACATTTTCAACAAAAAATACTCTAAAAAACTTGCTAGGGAACCCAAAAGACAAGGATAGTACTGCTAAAATGTCGGGAATTTATGAAATACGTTGTTAAGATTGTGATCTTAAATATGTCGGACAAACAAAAGTATATCTATTGAAATTAGATTTTAAAGAACACTTAGGACAACTAAGCTACGGTATTATAGATATATCTTCTGTTGCCCGACACATTTGCGATAATCAGCACGTATATAAGGAGAATCTAAAATTAATAAAAAATATTAGACAACCAGGACAGCCAAACGCTTTAGAAAGTATAGGTATATATTGCTAAATATAGTAATAATAAAAAGTGTATGAATTTGGCTCCGCCGCCTGTGGGGAGTTTATTGATCATTCACTTTACAAGAAAGAGCGACAGCATCACGCCCGATAGATAATAAAAGAAATCAGGTATTTCCGGCAAGCAAAATATGTGAATTTTTATGCCTTTGAACCATCCTCAATCGTAGTTATACACCGACTACCTGCAGAAGAATATAAACAGAGCTGTAGATGTGACATATTTAGAATTATTCATCCTATGATGGCGCTAACTTAGTTCGCAAAACGATTGTCAGGTTTTCTAAAATGTGTGCTGGGGATCTGGGTTCTCAAAGTGTACTTATCAGTGCTCATCACAGGTTCCAATATTCACTTCGTGAATGATGGAACCCAGTGTTTGTTGTCTTCATTAAAGAAAGAAGACTGAGGCCGGCTGACACTCGAACAATAAATAAAAATAATTTGCTGTTGACCCAGGTTTAGACAAGCGAGTAGCTGTACGCTGCAGATAGAAGATACTTTTGAAATTCTGTGCTTTGTAATTTTAACCTAACAAAGTTTTAGGTTATGGTTGTTTTTAGCGAATTTTCATTAAAAAAAATTCGTTAAAAGAGGTCACGATGAAAAGCTTTTGAAAAAATGTCTTCAGATGAGCGCGAATTTGGGTCCCTAGAAGCCAAAACCAAGGCCCGTTAAAATTTGTATATGTTTATATATATATATATATATATATATATATATATATATATATATATATATATATATATATATATATATATATATATATATATATATATATATATATATATATCTGTGTGCGTGCGTGTGTGTGTGTGTGTGTGTGTATCCGAGCGATCAAAAAATACTAAACTGATTTCAATCAAACTTGGCAAAATCTTGTTTGGGCGAAAACCGAGGTAGAGTTCGTTAATCAGCCCTTATGCTCAAGTTTTTCCGGTGGAAAATCGGGGAAAACTTTTTGAAAATGGTATATTTTTGTAAGTATCAGAGTAACTGAAATGAGACTTTACATGTGGCTAGAAATAGTGCAAATAAACCTATGTTGTTAATTTTAAGTAATTTGGTACACAATATTTAGAGTTTTTTCCAAATTAAAAATAAAATCCCAAGACATGCATTGAAACGATTTAGTGGTTAAAGTCCAGTGCCTGACAGACAGAATAGTGCCACGCGTAGATTAATTCATACAACAGGTGTAAACCATGCATCAACAGTAACCAAACTAAATATATACCAGGCAGAAAATATACTACCCGAACCAACAAACGTGAAATCTTGGCCGCAATTATGGAAAATGACAGACGACATGAAAATAAAAAAATGTCGATTGATTGTTATTTAACTGGGGGACTCAAACAAACTATTAAAATACACTATATTTCTAACTTTAATAACGGCCCCAAACACAGTTTTAGCGCACCATATATATATATATATATATATATATATATATATATATATATATATATATATATATATATATATATATATATATATATATATATATATATATATATATGTCGCATAATATAGCAAAAATTTAAACAAAATTAAGCAAGTCTCCATAAAAATGATTCAAAAATAGTTTCTTTTATCTTTAAACCTAAACATAAGACGTCATATAAGACCGAAACAGTCGTGGGATGTGTTTCAATGGTAATTCTACTAATTCTGTAATTAATTAATTCTATATACTTTGGATATAATATCCCGGACATGAAGCCGATCTAAAGTATCACGCAAATAAAACGTTAGTTGACGTGTACCTAGATGTCGCAGGGGGCATCGCGCTTGCCTCCTAACCAGAAGGTTACGCGATCGAATACAGCTCGATGAATATATGTTTTTTAGTGTTTTATTTCACGATTGTTGGTTCGGGTAATATGTTTATGTATGGTATATATTTAGTTTGGTTACCGTCGATGTATGGTTTATAGCTGTTGTATGAATCAATCTACGCATGGCAGATAAATACTCTGTCTGTCAGGCATTGAAGTTGTTTCAACGCATGTCTTTCGGATTTTATTTTTAATTTGAAAAAACTCCAAATATTGTGTACCAAGTTACTTAAAATTAACAACATAGGTTTATTTGCACTATTTCTAGCCACATGTAAAGTTTTATTCCAGTTAGTCTGATACTTATAAAAATATAGGGTTCTCAAAAATATTTTTGTATAGGGAAAAAATGTCCGTTATAACTGATATACGAACTCGTCCGCGGAATGCAGATATGTGTCAGGTTTGGTTCAAATCAGTTGAGTATTTTTTGATCGCTCGGATACATACATACATCCATATATATAAATATATATATATATATATATATATATATATATATATATATATATATATATATATATATATATATAAATTTTAAGGGACTTTGGTTTTGGGTTCTAGGGGCCCAAATTCGCGCTCATTTGAAGAATTTTTTTCAAAAGCTTTTCATCATGACCTCTTTAACAGCGAATTTTTCTTAATGAAAATTCGCTAATAATGTCTATGGGGTCCTATAGTGAGATGTACGACAGGGACGCCACCTCGGTGCGGAACCAGGTAGTATGTTGTCACAACAGCTCTAGTTAGCACAAAAATGTTATAGATTGAGACAGTTGTACAATCAACTAACAATTTTGTAGATGTCAGACCTGGCCCATTTCTTTTATAATACCGGGACAATGTTTGCCTTCAAAAGCGCTAAATTTTAGCATGCGACAATGTTCTCTGCAAGTATCAAAACCTGCTCAAAAATGAGAACGATACTGATAGATAAGTTATTAGATCCATCATTTTTATTATCGCTGATTTCGCAGGTTAGTTTTTTTAGTGAGTTTAGTAAATAATACTTTATGTATTTCTCATATTGTACGTTTCAAAGAGGTACAATCCTGCTTAATATAAGACATACCTACGTTTGTTTAGCGTCCAACCATATCGAGCTTAATTTAAAAGGTGCTTGCTTTCGGCGTCGACCGGATTTCAGTGTAGTCTTGGAGAAAACCTAGATTCATACACACGCGAATTGCGAAATAACCGCGAAACGTATGCCTATTTGTTTATTTAAAATAATATCGTAAAACTGTTTTTTTATTAGATTTTCTAATCTATTTTACTAATTTTTGTGTGCACACAGACACGATCTAAATGTCTTCTCTACTTCTAAGTTTGTGTAGCCCCAATGTTTATTAAGGGCCCCACTTTATTATACTTACTTATCTTGTGCTTATATATGTAACATAAAAATAAAATAGTGAATTTTCATAAAAATCTTTTTAATAACAAATATGTGTGTTTTTTTTAAGAAAGCAGGCATCAAATTTGGTTACCAGTATAACATATATAGTAAAAATAATGTGCCATGTTCCATTAAAATAACTTTATTATGTGAAAATGTACAAAAATTTCCAAAAGTAAACTTAAAATGTTCCCGAAAAAACACGTTTCTTGGTCAACCTTATAGGTTAATAGCAAATTGAGCTGTTCAAATATGAAACATTTGATCAAAATTCGCTACCATAACGCACTTGCTGCGTCCAGAATTTATTTTCTTACAAATATGCATTATATTTCGATGGAAAATGCAAAAATGCAATAACATAAGGCGTGTTTGATTAAAAAAAGGAAATTTGTATCACCAACGACTTATGGGCCAGCCTGTGATTGCAGAAATATTATTTTAAGATGTAGCTCAAGACACCCTATAATTAATATATACAAATTTTCTTCATATCTTATATAATAACGGATATATTGAGCTTTATTAATTTTTTACGAAAATTCGACAAAAATTATATACCATTAAATGATAAACTCTATAGCTAAGGCTACTGCCAAGCATCAGAGAAAGGGTCTATTTGAAATGAATTTTCTGCAAATATTTTAGTAAAATGAAGGACTATGACGGTTGAAACTAAGACTTTAGGGTTTGTAAAACATCCTTCTTGAGACATTTTATTTCTATAGCCCGTATTAGATTTAAGTTATTTGCCTAAATGTTGCCAATTTTGACATTTTAAATCGCCACTTTGACGTTTTGAGGAAAACCCCAATTTATTTATATTTAAATGCCTATAACTTTTTTGTCTTTTGACCTACATAGCTAAATTTTGGTAGGTAACTTACCTATAAGGATGTAAACCTGCGTACTAAATTTGGTTGCCCTTACTTTGTAAATTCCGGACATATAAATTTTTTTCGAAAGAAAACACAAAATTTTCCGGGAAAACCTGGGCAGATTTTCCTGACTAACGAACTCATCCAAGCCATTTGCAAAAGGAATTTTTTCACCAAATTTGATCAAAATCGGTCCATTATTTTTTGAGTTATCGGTGTGATACATATATATATATATATATATATATATATATATATATATATATATATATATATATATATATATATATATATATATATATATATATATATATATATATATATATATATATATATATATATATATATATATATATATATATATATATATATATATATATATATATATATATATATATATAAACATATAAAAATTGAAACTGACCCCGGATATGTTTTTTGGGGGGCCTAATTAGCGCTCATTTGAAGAAATTTTTTCAAAATTCAAAAGTCGGGATCTCCTCATTAGTGAATTTTTTTTAAGAAAATTCACTAAAAGGAGTGAAACAGCAAGTGAATTTATTTACTTTAGTGCTGTATTCGATATTATCTGAAAAAGACATTATAGGCGACAATGTGGAATGTAATTTCGGTAAATTTACAGTTTACTGCAAATGGGGTTTTAGATTTTTTTTCAGAAACGTGCTGAGAACCCCCCTTGGATGCACAAGCCACAAGGCAAGTTGGTGCAAACAACCCCTACGAAACTTAATGGACCAATAATTAATAGAGTTGCTGGGCGGGGAGGAAATCTGAGCGGAAAATGCTAAAAAACATTAGTCGGATTTTGAAAAGATGCATTTTTCACATTTTGCGGCAAATCTTCCTTTAAACCCTGTCTGCCCCGAACAACACCCATATTCACCCAGGTCCAGTAACTTTCTTGGGGGTTTCTCCCAAGAAATTTTTCTTGTGCTTTATGCTTTGAAGGTAGTTTTATGCATGGACAGGGGGAAGGAGAACCTCCCGTGTTTTTAGGTGAGGGGGCAGAAACCCTCTTCGTCCTGGGGGTTCTTCTTCCCCTTCTGCATGCATACAGTCACCCTTCATGCATGAAACACATAAATCTTTTTATGTTCCGCTCTCTAGTGTATTTTTTGTTGAGTATATCTCCTGTTTATCAACTGTTTTGTTGAGTTTTGTATCCAAATTACTGTATAATTATTTATGTTAGAGGTCATGTTTTTGTTTGCCCTTCTTTACCTTATTTTTACTGTTCCTAATTAAATAAAGTAACGCTTTCTAACTTTTAATATAAGGCTAAATCACTATGATATACCTATTATTCTTATGAAAATTCACTACAATAACGCACTTGCTGCGTGTCGAACATTTTTCATATTTTACTGCTACCAGAAAAATTATGAACCTGACAAAGCTATAAATTTATACATAATCATTGCTGATAACTACCAGCTCAAATTACTTCCCCCCACCTTGAATAATTGTTCCACACTTAGTCGAGATCTTGTCATAGGCAAATTTTCGGTACGAAAATGTCCTAAAATATTTGCATCTACCTACCTACGTTAATTCAAAGTAAGAAACTCGAAGTCATAGAATTTTAATTAAAATAAACTATGAGTTGGATCGTCACCGAATAGAATTACCAATAACGGAATTTAAAACCTACTCACCAAATTAAAATCTAGCAAACTAAGCAAGAATGACAAGAAGAAATCGAACAATATGATATCGAGTTAGAGATTCATTCAAAGAACCAGAAAACCTAAATCTTTTCGGGACTAATCTAAACGCCATCAAGCCACAACAAAAAACTAGTTCTTACAGCGGAAACATCCAAATAAGACACGCACATCACACCTCTGTATTTGTATCACTGTTATTTGATTCTACTTAACCTTGTTACCAGATCGCATCTATGTCATTTTTTACACATTAAAGGGTTGACTATCGAAAAAATACTGCGCCTTTATAATTTTACTGTTATGCCATGGTTAACTAGATGCGGTCAAGAGTTTTTTCTGGTTATACGAATTTGAAAATTATAAGCAAACAATTGAATTAGAGGTAGAGCGGGTTTCGTTTGTTTCTACCTGACCACTGAAATATGCGTAAAAAACGATCCTTCTATGAAATTATCCTGGTGGATTTTTGGTTTAAAAGCATATTTAGCACTTATTCAATATACCTTTTTTAAGTACTTCTTAGCGGCAAGCGAAGCCAATTTTTTTGTGTCAAATTGAAGAGATGTGACACGTTACCACGAAATTATAAAAAATATAATGACTCGTTCCAGTCGTAGTATAAATAGGCAATGCAGTCTTTTGCGTTACCTTCCTCCTTACCACAAAAGTCTGGACGCAGCAAGTGCCGTATGGTAGTGAATTTTCCTTAAAATGTTTTTAATTGCAAATATGTTTTTTAATGAAAGGCATAAAATTTGGTATAAGAAAAGCGACCCGAACCGTTCGTCTGTCGGGTGCTAACTGTATATCAACTTTGAAGAGGATATCTCAATTTGTTCTAAAGTTATCGTGGCTACAAACGCACAGATCGACAGACCGGCAGACCGACAGACACAAAAAAATTCGTTCCCAAATCATGTTTTCTCTATGTTCTGATACTTTTTACGACGTTTAAGTGAAACAAAAACATTGAAATTTTTGTCGCCGATGCCATACTTGCACACGTATCGATGTGTAAATAAAATTAAAAACTAAGCACGTTTTATTCCTGATAATGAAAAAAAAAACACAACAATGTTATTGTAGAAGATGTTCAAAGAGCATGACTTGAACGTCTTGGCAGCATCCTAATCGTATATAAAAATGTCTTCTCACGTAAATCAACATATGAGGTGTGACCGACCTAATCGCATTCGTTATTCTTCTTCTTAAGTGAGTTAAATCGCGTGTTTTAGTTTTGTACACTATACTTTTTACATATCCCCTTTAGAAGAAGTCTAATAGCGTAAGATCGGGTGATCCTGCTGACCATTCTAACGATCCTTGCCTCCCTATCCACCAAGTTAGAAATATCAAGTCGAGGTACTGTCGGACATTGATTTGGTAATATGCTGGTTTTCCCTCCAGCTGGAACCATACCACATTCGCTGGAATCAGGTTTGTTCGATCAAGATATAAGTGTGCCAAAGTTGTCATAACATTATTTTGGAGCGGTGCTAAATCATTATCTCCATTCAATTTGCCATCCACGAAAAAGGGACCAATGACATTGTTTCCAACTATTACTGCTCACACATTAGCCTTTTTAGGTTATTGCGTATGTTTTTCCCTCATCCAGTTTGGATTTTCTTAGACCAATAGCGACAATTTTGACGATTAGCATAGCTGTGAAGTGTAAAACTGCACTCATCAGAAAACAAGACATGTTCTATTTGGATAATTGTTATCTAACATTTTTATCATTTGATTACAAAAAGACTTTCTATTAAAATCTTCTTCCTGAGTTTGTATCAATTTATAGGGTTCCATTTTATTTTCTTTTAATATTCGAATAATCTATGTGTAGTATTGAAGCTGCTTGTCGATTCGAAGTATATGGGACTTTCTAAAACTCAAGCATTACAGCCAATTTGGTATAACGACCAGGAGGTCGCGGATCTGGACCATAATACTATTTATGTGTCAAATAAATACAGAAGCGAGATATAAATTATAAATTACTTTAGCTAATTATCCAAAAAAGATCAGTATGCCCCACAATCTCATCAAATTATTGGTAGAGAGCCCCAAATCAATCTCAGTAGCAGTGGTTAGGTTTTTTAAAGATGTTAAGGTAGACCTATAGGTAATTATAAAAAA
Organism: Tillus elongatus; assembly: GCA_964006375.1. NCBI lineage: Eukaryota > Metazoa > Arthropoda > Insecta > Coleoptera > Cleridae > Tillus > Tillus elongatus. The sequence continues at coordinate 255,251,679 of OZ023262.1, read as the reverse complement.
AAAATATTTAGAAACTAAAAATTGTACAAATCACTGTAGTTAAAAAAATAATTGTAAATAGCTGATAAGTAACCTACTGTTTCCTTCCATATTGTTTAATAACCTCTCTAAACCATGGTCCAGTCTCGTCTGTGTTAAGTCGTCCTGAAGGGCCCCTGGACTGTATCCCTGTTTGTCCTAATGCAAAATTGAAAAAAAAGTGTGTAGGTGTATATATATATATATATATATATATATATATATATATATATATATATATATATATATATATATATATATATATATATATATATATATATATATGGTGGCGCATGGAAAACGAAACAGACCGATTTGCGTCTAGAGAATTTTTTTCTTAAGAAACGCTCAAACACGTCAATTTTAATACTGAGGGGGACATGTTTTGGCATAAAACTCAACTTTGTCACATCAACCCCTTAAAGGGTATATTTTAAATAGGGAACATGGGTCGAGTGTTACATCATTCAAAAGCTCTTTCTTTTCTGAATTCAGCACACTAATTTTTTTGGAAATTTAATCAACTCGTTTAAACATTATTCACAGTTGAAGATGCAAAAACGCATTTCACTCATTCCGATAAGAAATGTGCTGATAGTCAATCATATTTTATAAAAATAGCACTATTATTTTAAAAAAGTAGAAAAATTTTAATAAACCTAAAATCTTCCCGAAAAAAAAAAGATCTGAGCCTCTTCATTTATACACCTGCCAAGTTATAATTATTCACAAAAAGCTTTTTGGTTAAAATCTAAAAGAAAGATGTTTGCATGAGAATTTGCAAACAATTTCATTTTCAAAAATTCGCCATTTTCTTAACAACTGGCTTAACTCAGTACACAAAAATTATATTTATCCCGAAAATAGACTAAACATTTTTTTACGAAAATTCGAAAACATTTTTTTACAATGACTTATTAAATATTTATCACTAATTACATTACCTTACAAAAAATGTTTTCTATGGAAACACAAAAAAATTGGACTAAACATTTTTTTACACGAAAAAATACATAAAATTCAAATTATATGCCTAATCTGTAATTAAAATGAAAAAAAAAACTAAATGTACAAAAACTTGTTTTTTAACTTGTCACGAAAGTTTGAACCAGTGGAAGTAAAGAAAAATATAAGCGGAAAAAATCTCTGGACGCAGCAAGGGCGTTATGGTAGTGAATTTTCATTAAAATAAATATTTTTTTAAGAAAGCTTCAAACAAATTTGGTTAGCAGTATAACCTATATAGGAGTAACAATGTACTATATTTCATCAAAATAAGTTTATTTTTTGACAATATACATTATCTTTCGATGGAAAATGCAAAAATTGTAATACTATAAGGCGTGTTCGATTAGGGAAAAAAATTGCATCATCAGCGACTTATGGGCTACCTGTGATTGTAAAAATAATTTTATAAGATGCAGCTCCAGACATCGTATAATTAACATATAAATTTTTTTATCATATCTTGTATAATAATGGATATTTTTAACTTTACCCTAGAAATGCGTCACCCTGTATATATGAAACCAGATAAAAACTGAAACTAACCCGGATATGGATTCTATGGGGCCTACTTCGCGCTCATTTGAAGAAATCTTTTCAAAATTCCAAAGTCACTAAAATTGCATCCAACTCTATGAGTAAAATTGTGATGGCCAAAAATAAATATATATGTAAGAAGAAGGGCATGCCTACATTTGTATTACAAATGTCAAAAAACAAAATACTTATTTACATGTCACTTTGAAAGTAGATCTGACATTTATCAAAATAATTTGTCAGTTGAATATGACATGTACTGTTGCCGTGGACTATCATCATGCACTATCATCATGCACTATTGTATTAGGCCTCATAAGAATCTTGTTGTTTTTTGGAGTACGAAAGCTTATTTTACTGTAAAAACATTTTTCCATCCCCTAACCTGAAATGGTTTTTGTTTCATTTAACGTTGTTTCATTATTGCGTCACAGTAGGTTTTAGTATCTAAAAATTATTCTATTTTGTGTGAATTTTTTCGTTGCATACCTAGAACAAATTGTATTTTCCTTCAATTATAAATCATAATTTTAAGTTAATTCCTATATTTTCTGTGCCCAATGTGTTGAACGGATGCGAAACGGGAGAAGGAAATTTCATTGAAAGTTAAAATGAATTAGAATGGAAACATTCAAACCCAAACGTCATTATGTGATATCTTTCCGACGGAGGTATGTACTACGGTCCGGTACTCCTGGGAGGGAGTTTTAGTAAATATTAGTCTCACAGTACCTCCATATCCCACGCACTACGGTGTTGTGAATGAAGTCTGCATAATGCAGTTCTCCCTCCTGTATCCAAGAAAAAAACGCTTTGTTCACTTGGCGTACCCTGGTAGATCAGAAATGAACAAATCTACAAAGACACTAAAATAACAAAAACGGAAGACAAAATAAAAATCAACTGACAATCAACACACTCTTAAATGTCTCCGCACACACGAACAACACGCTGACTGAAGCCTTACCTTACGACTCTGACAATCCAACTAAAATTAAGAGACCTAAACAAATTCTCAAACAATGAGACTACATGACCGACAAATAAAAAACCCAACCATCAGAAGTCTATTCCACTCGCTCAGGGTAACTGGATAAAAGGAGGTCTCTCCTGGTCCATCTTCAAGTCAAGACACAAGCAACATTCGCTTAGTTTATTCATCCCTCTAAAGACGCTAACTTTGTTCACGAAACGATCGTCAAGCCTAAAAACTGTATTGGGATGAATTGGGTTCTCCAAACTGTACTTGCTATTATTCATCCTATTTTCTAATTAACCTGGGCTAGGTATTTCCTAAGTGAAATCACAACAAACTATTACCTGTAAAAACTGGTGCCACATCATCCTGCTTACACAGAATGTTTTCAAAGCACAGTCCATTAATATTGAAAATGAGATTAGGTGATTTCGTATCCAGTAATCAATATCAGCAAATATTTAAGAACGTTTTTCTTGGAAACGATTAGTTTTATCGGAATGCAACAAGATGACTTGTTTTGAAGACTTTACGATTCTCTTTAATTCTTTATTATTAGATGTGAGATAAAATTCAAGCAAAAAAGTTATGAGTCATTCTGTTGGTCAAGGGCAGTTTCGGCCTTCAGATTCGAAGGGTTTCACATCAAATTTGCCACATAAATACAAAACTCTATTATATACTGGTAGGGGAAAGGTCCCTAATTTGGACCGGATCTTAAATTGGACCATCACTTTCATATGAATATTAATTGTGCCAGGCGGCCTCTGTTGGCTGGTACTTGCAGCTAATACGTGGTTTAGTCGCAGCACGGAACGAGAGATCTGTACAGTTCGTGTAACTTGCGGAAACACATGTGTTATGTTTTTGTGCTGTCTGATACAATTTTGCTGTTATCTTCTGTAAGCTATAACTTTTTCACTGGTGAGTAACTTTTTCTTTTTCATAGGTGTACATTTCAAGCAAGTTTTTATCTGTTATATCGTTCAAGAATTTATTTGTTTTTCACAACAAACCCCTTTTAAAAGAGAAGTTTTCAAAGTAAGGTTATAGTTTCCTAAATTGAACCACCTACTAGTTCCTAAGTTGGACCGGTCCAAATTAAGCAACTCACTTTTTTCTAGGTGAATATGTCACAACGTGGGAAATACGGGAAATGGGTGGAGGAAAATATGAGGGAAGCCTTAATAGCCCACCAAAGTGGTGTTATGGGTTTAAATGAAATAGCCAGAAAGTATCAAATACCAAAGGCAACTTTAAAACGCAGAATTGACAATAAGAACAAAAATGCTCATGGAAGTGAGAAAAAATTTGGACGTGCCGCAGATATTCCACCAGAAATAGAGGAAGACATAGTAAACCATGTACTACAGCTTGAAAGAAGTCTGTTTGGAATCACTCGTAGTGATTTGAGAAAACTCGCATATGATGTCGCAGAAGCAAATGGAATTCCTCATAGGTTCAAGAATGGACAAGCCGGCAAGAAGTGGTACTATTGTTTCATGTCTCGACACAAAGAGCTATCGCTCCGCCAACCGGAGGCAACTTCATCGGCGAGGGCTTTAGGGTTCAGCAAAGAAAAAGTTGAAGCTTTCTTTGATTGCCTCACTGCTCTTTACGATGAACATAACTTCAGTCCATCTGAGATCTATAATGTTGATGAGACCGGTCTTTCTACAGTCCAGAGACCACAAAAAATAATTGGACAGAAGGGTAAGCATCAAATAGGATCTCTTACAAGCCGGGAGCGTGGAGTAAATACGACATGTGTTTGCTGCATTAATGCTGCTGGTATGTACGTCCCTCCGATGCTTATATTTAAGCGCATTAGATTCAAAGATGAACTCAAAGAAGGTGCACCTCCAGAAACAGAATTTGCTTGCTCAGAATCGGGCTGGATAACAAGTGAGTTATTCGTAAAATGGCTAAGGCATTTCATTAATTTTGCGAAGCCATCTAAAGATAAGAAGGTACTTTTAATAATGGATGGTCATACCACCCATACAAAAAATCTAGAAGCCATAACGTTAGCCAGGGAAAGTGGAATAATCATGTTGTCGCTACCAGCACACACCACCCACAGGTTGCAACCCTGTGACGTCTCATTCTTCAAGCCCCTTAGTTCGTATTACAACCAAGCAGCTGATAAATGGCTTCGTACGCACCCTAACCAAAATATTACGCAGTTTCAGGTGTCAAAATTACTTGGAGAAGCCTATGCCAAAGCTGCTTCAGTAGGAAACGCTGTAAGCGGTTTTGCGAAATGCGGCATATGGCCTTTAGATAGAAATGTGTTTGATGATAGTGAATTTGTTTGTCTTCCCAATGTGAATATGGATCCAACGAATGCGTCAGAGGACACCTCTTCAGCAAACGAAGTGACCCATCGTGCTCTCATTAACATCAACAATGTAACCCAACATGCATCCACATCTACAGACACTTCGGTAGGAGGAACATTAGAGGCAGAATGCTCCACGTCTTCTCTCCAAAAAAGAAAATCTGTGTCTGAGATATCTCCCCTGCCAATCTTAAAGCGAAAATCGCGCACACCTGCTTCTAGTTCTACCACAATAATAACTAGTAGCCCCTACAAGGATGACCTTGAAGAAAAACAACGTAAGAAAATGGCTCCTCCTAAAACCGCCAAAAAGGTTTTTTCTTCTTCAAAACCAGATTTCAAAGGCAAGTCTTCTGCGTCTAAATCATACAAGGGAAAGCGCCCTCTGCCACAGCATTCAACAAGCGAATCAGAATCCGAAGATGAAGATTGCCTTTGTATTATTTGTCTATCTCCATTTTCGCAATCCGATCCAGGAGAAGAGTGGATTCGCTGTATTTCGTGCAAAAAGTGGTCACACTTGAGGTGCACCAATGGCCGCAATACTGCTTTCTATGAATGTATAAACTGTGAGTCTGACAGTGACCGATTGTGTTATTTTATATACCTAATATTTTGTTATAATATGTTACTTAATCCATCTCAGAATCATATGTTCAGTTCTGAATGAAATGTTATTACCATTTTAATGAATGTTCTCTCCCTAAATAATGAAAAATAGACGTGGTCCAATTTAGGGGACCTGTGGTTCAAATTAGGAAACCAGTATCCTAAATTGGACCGATAGATCTATTTTGATTTGATTTTTTTTGCGCACCACCCGCACGGTTTTCTGCCTGTTTTATAAAATTTATCCATTTATAACACACAGGAGTACCCCTCCAAATTTTTTGTTTCCATTTGGTTCAAAAATTTCCATTTTATAGAGATTCTTTCTTAGGTGGTCCAATATAGGGACCTTTCCCCTACAGCAAATTTGAAGAGAATCGATTCATGACAAAAAAATTATCCACATTTTTTTTAAATTTCCGAGACCCAGTTACTTCGTCACTTTTGACTTTAAAAAATGGTATAGGCGCCTCTGACACAAATTTTTCAAGTAGGGTAATGCACATTTCCGGACCGCCTGTATAATAAAAATTTTAAAGCAATCATACCATGTCTACTGACTACAACAATACTTAAAACATCAATGTATCATTAATAAAGGTTATTTTGCATGGTTTTCTCAAGATCCCTTGTATAAATAGAGTGAAAGATCAGGCGCTACAGTTTCGATAATACTGCTACCATATGTCGCTGTGATTTAATACCAAGAACAAGTTAGTTTAATCGAGTTCGCGCTTTCACATTATCCCTTGTTATACAAAATCTACCACAAAATTAGGGGTAACAAAAAAACTCTTCGACGTAATCTTTAAAAATTAATACTTTCCTAACATAACTACCTGCAGTGACTTAACAAAATTTTACAAGATTAATCATTAGCGCATAGTATTTAAGTAATATGATCTTAACACGCTACATAATAAACAATTTTCTTTCAGAGACTTTTCGTAAAAAAATGGTTAATAACGTCACGGCTTCAAGACTATCAAAATAAGGTATCAGATAACCCTCAAAGTTATAACAATTAAACAATTAAAGCTGATCTTAGATATGGGCTGCGCCCCAATGAGCCCTCATTTAAAGAAGCTTTTGTTTGAAATCTTTATATATATATATATATATATATATATATATATATATATATATATATATATATATATATATATATATATATATATATATATATATACTAACTTTTCAAAAAATCCGAACACCGAGTAAGAGTCTACCAATTCCAACGAAATTTCTATAGTACTCTTTTAATACTCTGATAAGCAATAATAACAATATGGACAAAAAATTATAACAGGTGTACACTTTTAAAACTTTATTTTATCAAAAAAATCATCTCTTTCAATTTTCTTTTAGAGACTTTTCGTAAAAAAATGGTTAATAACGTCACGGCTTCAAGACTATCAAAATAAGGTATCAGAGAACCCTCAAAGTTATAACAATTAAACAATTAAAGCTGATCTTAGATATGGGCTGCGCCCCAATTAGCGCTCATTTAAAGAAGCTTCTGTTTGAAATCCTTATATATATATATATATATATATATATATATATATATATATATATATATATATATATATTATATACTAACTTCTCAAAAAATTCGAACACCGAGTAAGAGTCCACCAATTCCAACGAAATTTCTATACTACTCTTTTAATACTTTGATATGCAATAATAACAATATGGAAAAAAAAATTATAACAGGTGTACACTTTTTAAACTTTATTTTATCAAAAAAATCATCTATTTAAATTAGCGTTTTCTTTAGTTTGAAGCAATATTTCGTAGCGATTTTTACTTAGTTTATTAAGTCATTACGCCTAGGCGCCGTTTACGAAACAATTACAATTATTTAAGTGAATTCAAAAGAGGAAGCATTGTTTATACGGGCAGCCGGTTTTTCAATCACACAAATTTCCGACCGCATAGACGCAGTGTTTTAATAGTGTTACAATGTTAGTCCAGGTGGTCTGAAGAAGGAATCCGTAACCATCGTCATGGATCCGGAAGATCTCGAGCAACTTCAGCAAGGGAAGGTCGTCAATTGAAGATTGCGGCTGTACAAAACAGAGTTTCCACAACACAGTCGATTGAAAACGCTTGGTTGGAAGTTTTACCACAAAGAGTCTCTATGGTAATGACATATCGTAAAATACGCGCTTTTGGTTTTCGTTCTTATAAACCATTTTATATCTCCCTAACACCTCGACATTATGCTGCTCGACTTGAGTGGTGTAATGGCAGATCAAATTGGGATGGTCAATGGAATCGTGCTGTGTTCTCTGACGAGTCCCGATTCTGTCTGGGTTTACGATGTCGCAGAAGAGTAAGACGAATATGTGTAGAACGCAGAAATTCAGAATTTGCTGTGGAAAGGCATATGACCCTTACATCTGGGAGGACGGGAGGGGGAGGTGATGTTGGGGGGGGGGGGGGGGTTAGGGCGCGATAACATACGGTGGCACGTCATATCTAGTTTTCATTGACAGAAATTTGAATGCCAAATGATTACATACGAAACCTACTGCAGCCTGTTGCACTACCATTTTTTTTCCTCCCTCAGGGCTCGTCTGCGGCTTTGCAGCCCGAATAGCACTGCAACCTTTGGCTTATTGTGCATGCCCTTGGTCTTTTTACTCCACCCATTCCAAAATAACTGTGCCTTGAACTAGTCTGCACAGCGATTGGTAGGGTGAAGTTTTATAATGCTCTGTCTCCGGTCTAGAGTGACTGAAGATGTGCTGTATTTTGCGGTTCAGAGCTTTACACTCGCACAAGATGTGCTGGGCTGATTCCTCCCCCTCGCCGCAGAGTCTGCATGCGAGGTCCCCCTCGAACCGCCCTATTTTATGCAGGTGTTTCTTGACGGCCATGTGTCCCGTCAAGAGACCTGTTATGTTTCTGAGCTGTCCTCTGCTAAGATTTAGCAGCTCCACAGCTCTCTTTGAACTGGGTTCGTGAATTATTGACTTTCCATGTTTGAGCCCTGGACAGTCTGCCCAGTACAGCTTGTGTTGGTTTCTGACCCAGGAATTAATGACTTCCCTGGCAATGCTCTTTGTCACGCCCAGAGCCGGTTCTGGTCCCATAAATGGTTCTGCTGACCCTCTCTTCGCGAGACTGTCAGACTGCCTTTTACCCCCGAGTGACCCGGCACTCAGATGAGGGTGACCTCATTCGACCCAGCTCGTCCAGTCTCGGCACTCGCTTCAGGAATTTACCCTTGGGCTACTTAGGGCCTTAAGGGCTGCCTAGTTCTCTGTGGCTATGAGGATCCGCTTGTTATTGTAGCCCCTCCTCTTGTTCTCCCGCACACAGTGCAGGATGGCGTACATTTCGGCCTGAAAGACCGTTGCATGGGCTCCGAGGGAAATACTATGACTTACCCTCGGTTCTTCCGAATAAACACCTGCCCCCGTCTCACGCTCCCCGCCGGATGACATTAATATCTCAAACATGTCGATGGATAGAAACGTCTGACGTAGATCACTTTTTTTACATCTAACTCCCTGTAGTTGGAAAACGGTTGAAAATAACCCAAAACAATATAGTATCAGTTTGATTAGCATCGACGTGGCTTTTCAAAAATGTCAAATGATACAGGTGGTCCATTAAAAAAATTAAATTTGTTAAGTTTGATGCTATATTATCTATATTAAAAATCTGTATGAATGGAAATAATTTTAAAATGTGCACTTGTGAAACATATAACTTTTGGAGAAAACCGCATTTAAAATATAACCTCAGTGAGGACCTATCTTTGTTCCTCACACCTATGGGGCTATATATATATATATATATATATATATATATATATATATATATATATATATATATATATATATATATATATATATATATATATATATATAGTTACAAAGCACTTCAATAGACGTAGGTGCGGTGTTGCCACATCTCCAGAATTTCCCCAACATCTGGGAATTTTTGCACAATCTGGCAACACCGCCTCCCCACCCCCCCCTGGGGGTGCCTGGGGTGACCCCCCTCAGGCGAAGTCTCAACCCTCTAGGACCAGAAATAACGAAGTTACCAACTTGTACCCCGTCGGAACGGATAACTGAGGTCTGCACATTCCGAACACCCTGTATATACACCCTGTATACGTAGAGAACCCTTACACCCTGTATACGCAGAGAGATCTTATAGTTCGAGAAACACCTCTTGTGTGACATAGGGGTGGTGACCACATTTGGATCATCCTGTATATACACCCCCCTGTATACACACGGGACCGATCTGTATTCACAGAACCTTCTAGTGAAAGAAGGTCCTGGAACGTTCTGGAATGGAATGCTCTAGAAAGGAGGGGAAGGTACGGCGAGTATATAAAAGCGAAAGCAAGCCAGCCCGAGTTCAGTTCAGTAAGAGAATGTGGTAGTGACTTGAAGAAGCAGTGTAAAGTGTTAAGAGAGTAGCTACTGTAGTACCAGTGTAGAGACTTGTGTGGAGATTAGTAATTGTAGACAGTAAATTAAGTGTTTTGTGAGAGAGACATTCTAGAAATTTTATTATATCCATATTTAGAGTGTAAATAAAGTTGTTTTGTTAAAATTAAAAGTCTCACTTATCCAGAACCCGGAGAAAACGTAACAATTTGGTGTCAGAAGTGGGATAAGTGAGTGAAGAAGTGAACAATTAAGCTAGTTGTAAATGGTAAACACTAGATCGACTGACTACGACAAGATGGCTGAAATCAAAGAGTTGATGGACTTACTGAAAAGACAACGCGAAGAAGACGAGAGAAGACGACAAGAAGATAAAGAAGACCTCAAGAGGCAACGCGAAGAAGACGAACAACGGCGACAAGAAGATGAAAGAAGACGACGCGAAGAAGACGAACAGCGGCGACAAGAAGATAAAGAAGACCTCAAGAGGCAGCGCGAAGAAGACGAACAACGGCGACAAGAAGATGAAAGAAGACGACGCGAAGAAGACGAACAGCGGCGACAAGAAGATAAAGAAGACCTCAAGAGGCAGCGCGAAGAAGACGAACAACGGCGCCAAGAAGATGAAAGAAGACGGCGCGAAGAAGACGAGAGAAGGCGACAAGAAGATAAAGAAGACCTCCGAAGTATGTTCCACAATATGAGAATCGATGTAAAAGAAGAAATTGAACAGATCAACGAACAAATAGAAAATGTGGACAAGAAAGTAGAAAATGTGGACAAGAAAGTAGAAAATATGGACAATAAAATAGGAGTGGTGAACAGTAAAGTGGAAAATGCAACAGAGGATTGGAACAAACGATGGGAAGAAGTTGAAGGGTTGAAAGAACAAATGAAGATGATGATGAAAGGCACAGAAGTCAGACGTAGAGAACTGACAGAACAGGTGATGGGCCAGACTGATAGAACTCAACCAAGAGGACTTACTGGAATATCCCCAGTTCAAAATCGTCCGGAAGAAAATATGCCAATCGTGCAGCAGCCTCACGGAACCTTGAAGCCGCCGACTTTTGACGGAGAAACATCGTGGCCCATGTACAGGAGGCAGTTTGAAGCGGCAGCTCTCAGCAATGGGTGGAGCGAACAACAGGCAGCAACCGCTCTAATTCTCTCGCTTCGAGGTAAAGCCCTAGAAATCCTCCAGAACATCCCGGAGTCGAAACAGCAAAATTACTTAACAGTGATACAGGCCCTAGATTTGAGATATGGTAACAAGTACATGAGCCAGGTCTACCAGACACAACTAAAGTCAAGGGTCCAGAAGCCAAATGAGACGCTGCAAGAATTTAGTGCCGAAGTGGAGAAACTTGTGCGACTGGCATATCCCCAAGCCCCAGAAGAATTTGTCAACCAGATAACCGTCCAGACCTTCATCGATGGGGTACTTGATAATGAAATGCAACAAGCTTTAACGCTCGGAAGGTTCAAAACACTCACGGACTGCGTAATTTATGGCTTGGAATTTGAAGCAGCGAAGAATGCATCTCAACCTCGCCGCAACAGGCTGCGCGAAGTGAAGGAGATAGAGGACTTTGCAGACACAACAGCGGAACTAAGGCAAGAAATGAAGTTGATAAAAGAAGCCATAAGCAAGCTCACTGCACCGGTTGGGGCACGTAGGACGAAAGCAGATTGGTCAGATATAGAATGCTACAAGTGTGGTAGGAAAGGGCACATAAGTAGGCAGTGCTCACAAACCCAACAGGTGGCTCGCAGAAGACAAGAATATACCAACAGTGAGCGGCGTCAGGGAAACGACCTGACGCCAGTGTAAGGGGGCGGCAGCTGGCGTGCGAGTCCCAAGGCCCCAAAGTCAAGGTCTCCACTATCCGACGCTACCACGAGAGCCTCGTTATACCTGGCAGCATAGACGGAAGACAATGCAGTTTCACCATCGATACTGGTGCCACTAGATCCGTTGTACGTCCAGACATGTTGCCAAACAGGTCGGCACTCACGACCAACAAACAGCCTGTGTTGGAGACGGCAAAAGGAGATAGGATACCCGTGCATGGAGAGGCCACTGTTTACATTAGGCTGGGCAGTACTGAGCTACAGGTAAGGGCTGTTGTCGCAGAAATCGTCGACGAATTTATTCTGGGCCTGGATTTAATGGAAGAGTTCGATGTCCTTTCAGTAGACTTCCAGAATAAGATCTTGAAAATCGGTAACGAAGAGTTGTATTTATCTCCACCAACAGGCGAAGCTAATCCCAGGGTGAGACTTATTGTCGACGAAGATACACGGATTCCTGGTAACAGTGAGAAGATTGTCAGAGCCAGGCTAGAGAAGAAACTTGATGGTATGACTGCGCTAATAGCGGAGCCCCTAAAAGATAGACATGATGGTGCCCTCGTCGCACGATGCTTAGTAGACCCGAAGAGGACAATACCCATAAGAGTGGCTAACGTACAAACTAACAGGGTCACATTGAAGAGAGGTGAAGTTATCGCCACTTGCGAACCCATTGACCGAGTGACGTTGTCCAAAAACGTGACACCCACTGCATTAGACAGAAGACTGCCAGTAGAAATAGTAGAGCGGTTCAAGAATTCATGGGGCCAATTGAACAATATGGAGATGGAGATGGCCCTGAAGTTCGTATTGGAGGAGGCTGATATCTTCGCTCAAGATAAAATCACAGGTCGTACGAGTCTAGTGCAACACAGAATTAATACTGGCGACGCAAGACCAATCAGACAGCCGCCGAGAAGACTGCCTTTTGCCAAGCAATCAGAAATCAAGGCGATGGTTAACGAAATGCTGGAAGATGGTGTGATCGAGGAGTCTAATAGTCCTTGGTCGTCCCCAGTAGTTTTGGTCACCAAGAAAGACGGCACTATGAGATTTTGCGTGGACTATAGGAAGCTGAATGATGTCACCAAGAAGGACAGTTATCCCCTGCCCCGGATCGACGACACTTTGAACACTTTGGCCGGATCAAAGTGGTTCTCTACATTAGACCTGAAAAGTGGCTACTGGCAAGTAGAACTCCATAAAGACGATAAGGAGAAGACTGCTTTTTCAACCGGGAATGGGTTGTACCAATTCAAGGTCATGCCATTCGGCTTATGTAATGCTCCTGCCACCTTCGAGCGACTAATGGAGTTAGTGCTGAGAGGACTGACATGGGAAACATGCCTGGTGTATCTCGATGATGTCATGGTGATTGGAAGGACTTTCGATGAACACCTGTCGAATCTGAAACAAGTTTTCTCCAGGCTGAGAGGTGCCAATCTGCAACTCAATCCCAAGAAATGCGTCCTCTTCCAGAAGAAAGTGAGTTTCCTTGGACATGTCGTTTCTGAGAAAGGGATAGAAACCGATCCAGAGAAAATAAAGGCAGTAAGAGACTGGCCTGTGCCGAAGAACAAACATGAGGTCAGAAGTTTTCTGGGACTTTGCAGCTACTACCGACGCTTTGTGAAGTACTTCAGCAGCATTGCGAAACCTCTACATAGCCTAACTGAAAATAAGGCCGAGTTCATCTGGTCACCAGATTGCCAACAGTCTTTTAGAGAACTCAAACATCGTCTTCTCACTGCTCCTGTACTGGCTTATCCTCAGGACGAAGGACTGTTTATACTGGACACCGATGCTTCCCAGTATGGCATTGGGGCAGTACTCTCGCAGCTTCAAGCCGGAGAAGAAGTTGTGATAGGCTACTTCAGCAAAACGTTCGGAAAAGCAGAAAGAAATTACTGTGTAACCCGGAAAGAACTGCTGGCAGTTGTAAGATCCATCGAACATTTCCACAGCTTCCTGTACGGAAGAACATTCCGCGTGAGGTCAGATCATTCTGCTCTGCAATGGCTTCTGAACTTTAGAAATCCCGAAGGACAGATAGCCCGATGGATAGAGAAACTGCAGAGCTACGACTTCCGGATTGAACATCGAAAAGGAAGAAGTCACGCCAATGCAGACAGCCTGTCAAGAAGACCATGTTCAGTGCATGAATGTAAATTTTGCGAGCGACAAGAGAACAAAGAGATCGACAAAGTAACTCATCAGATCAAACAACTGGTGGCAGGACAGGAGAATAACACCGATCTAGACGTAAATCTTGAATACATCAGAGACGCACAGAAGACAGATCCAGACTTGAAAAATATTAGAGAATGGCTACAAAAGGGGAAAAGACCTGAGTGGCACGATGTGTCCCGGTTTGGGGCGGAGGTTAAAGGCTACTGGCTACAATGGGACTCATTGTGTCTAAAGAATGACATGATCACTCGAAAATGGGAAACTGCCGATGGTAGAGACTGTATATACCAGACCGTTGTGCCAAGTGAGTGCATAAGCAGTGTTCTTCAAGAGTTACACAATAGTAGAAGTGGAGGCCACTTTGGGGTCAACAGGACTCTTGCCAGAGTGAGAGACCGCTTCTATTGGATAAACTGCCGAAGAAGCGTGGAAGAATGGTGCAAAAGGTGTGACCAATGTGCTTCAAAGAAAGGACCAAAGACCCGATCCAGAGGAAAAATGATGCAGTACATCTCAGGTACACCGTGGGAGAGAGTTGCCGTAGACATCGCAGGACCTTTTCCCATCACAGAGTCTGGGAACAGATACATAATGGTGGCGATGGACTACTTCTCGAAATGGCCTGAAGTTGCGCCGATCCCCAACCAAGAGGCAACGACCGTATCAGAAGCCCTGATGGAAAATGTCATATCACGGCATGGCGTACCCTTGGAGATTCACACCGACCAAGGCCGGAATTTCGAATCAGAGGTCTGGAAGAGCCTAATGGACTTGCTAGGCATAAAGAAAACGAGAACAACGCCACTCCACCCTCAATCAGACGGCATGGTAGAACGGCATAACAGGACCATCAATCAGTATCTTGCTATGTTTGTCGACGAGAATCAGAGAACCTGGGACAAGCTGATACCTCTGTTCCTCCTAGCTTACAGAAGCTCTCAGCATGAATCTACCGGCTACACTCCATCCATGATGTTGACCGGCAGAGAGATGCGGCTACCAATCGACATGACGAGACCACCACCGAACGAGGACATAGCGGACCTAGCTACGTTACCTGAGTATGTCGCCGACCTAGAAGGAAAACTGCGCACTATACACAGATGTGTCAGAGATAGGCTCCTCTTAAGCAGTGACCGGATGAAGATGCGCTTGGATCGCAGAGCAACACCCCATACATTCAAGGAAGGTGATGCAGTGTGGCTGTACCAACCAACAAGGAGAAAGGGCCTCAGTCCAAAACTTCAGAAACCATGGGAAGGGCCATACTTGGTGACTAAGAAAATTAATGACCTAGTCTACAGAATCCAGCTGTCTCCAAGAACTAAACCCAAAGTTGTTCACATAGAGAGGTTGAGTCCCTATCGGGGCAACGAACCCCCAAGTTGGCGGCCGGTAAATACTGTTCGGGACGAACAGTCTTAAGGAGGGGGGCAGTGTTACAAAGCACTTCAATAGACGTAGGTGCGGTGTTGCCACATCTCCAGAATTTCCCCAACATCTGGGAATTTTTGCACAATCTGGCAACACCGCCTCCCCACCCCCCCTGGGGGTGCCTGGGGTGACCCCCCTCAGGCGAAGTCTCAACCCTCTAGGACCAGAAATAACGAAGTTACCAACTTGTACCCCGTCGGAACGGATAACTGAGGTCTGCACATTCCGAACACCCTGTATATACACCCTGTATACGTAGAGAACCCTTACACCCTGTATACGCAGAGAGATCTTATAGTTCGAGAAACACCTCTTGTGTGACATAGGGGTGGTGACCACATTTGGATCATCCTGTATATACACCCCCCTGTATACACACGGGACCGATCTGTATTCACAGAACCTTCTAGTGAAAGAAGGTCCTGGAACGTTCTGGAATGGAATGCTCTAGAAAGGAGGGGAAGGTACGGCGAGTATATAAAAGCGAAAGCAAGCCAGCCCGAGTTCAGTTCAGTAAGAGAATGTGGTAGTGACTTGAAGAAGCAGTGTAAAGTGTTAAGAGAGTAGCTACTGTAGTACCAGTGTAGAGACTTGTGTGGAGATTAGTAATTGTAGACAGTAAATTAAGTGTTTTGTGAGAGAGACATTCTAGAAATTTTATTATATCCATATTTAGAGTGTAAATAAAGTTGTTTTGTTAAAATTAAAAGTCTCACTTATCCAGAACCCGGAGAAAACGTAACAATATATATATATATATATATATATATATATATATATATATATATATATATATATATATATATATATATATATACATATACATATATATATATATATATATATATATATATATATATATATATATATATATATATATATATATATATATATATATTGGATTATCTTTCCAGGATAGGGTCTTGTTGGCACATGTGATGGAAGGACTCTATGTGTAAATCCACACTGCGTGCTACAATTTAGTAGCTCAACAGAGTCCAACACATATTCCTGCCGAATAGTATCAAAAGAGATCTGATGATATCAGACCCCGTGATACTCAGATGTTGTTCGAGTATAAATTTCAACTGACCCTAAATATGTTTCTAAGGGCTCCAATTCACACCCATAAAGAAACTTTTTGAAGTTCGAAATTTGTGACGTCTCTCTTAGCGAATTCTAGGAAAATTAGTTTAAACGAAATGCTAATAACACGAAAGAAAATAACAGTATACTATCGATTATCCGGGCTAATGGGAGAGATCAGGAACACGCATAATTGAAAAACACGAATAATACGAACATAATAAAACTTTCCCGGATATGGATCCTTCTCAACGTTCCTATTGTAGTGACACGTTCGCATATAAATAAGAATTCATCGCAACAGAATAAGTAATCTGTGACAGCTCATTCTGCTTCTACACACATACTACTACACAATAGGTTTTCACGAATTTAACAGTTTTATTTACCTCATAATGATTTGCAACGTAGTAATCAAAATAGGCAGATATTTATTATATTTGTGCCAGAGGAAACGAAAAAATTGAAGTTTCGATTTGAAATTATTATTATCAATTTCTCAGCACGGATAATCCGCAAACCGGATAATTCGCACACAAATAATCGAGAATAGATTGTATTTTGCAAAGGCTACGACTATATTTATAAATAGTACCTATATAGTTAGATAAATTATTATAAGACAAAATATATTAATATCCAGCCCAGCCATACCTAAAATTATTATAAAGTACTTTAAGGTGGCTATTAAAGAACTTTAAAAAATATTGTCTGGAAGCTAAATTGAATTAAACATGAGTTTTTTACTCTAGAAACCAAAGATATTTGTATCCTGACTGGTATTATGTATTTGTGGGCTAAAAATGACGTATTATTGTTACATTTTTGACATGCGATGGACACGTCGCAAATACTTTTGGCTAGAAGAATGTTTTAAGCACACAAAATTGTAAACGATTTGACTTAAGTTTTAAATACTACTGCAGGCTAGATATTGCGTGAGTATTTGAAAGAGTGTTTTATAAGTGAGTGGCGTTCTGATAACCACATATGTGCAGGTGTATAGCTTTTGTTACGGTACTTGCACCTAAGAGTTTTATACGAACATAAAAAATACGCCTAAGCTCTACATGTAACTAAACTTTGGGATATTTCGATAATATTGTATAATAAATCTAACTAAAAAACGGTTATGGTAAGACTACTACTACTATTACTACTACCAGTCACGCCATTCCCATAAAGGGGTAGGCACACCATAAAAGCCTATGTTATTTTTTAACAACGTTTCTCCATGTACTTATATCTTGACAAGCTATTTTAGCTTCCTCTATATTAATACATGTCCGCATACACATTATACTATTACGTAAACTTCTGACCTCATTATTCTTTAATATATCCCCCACAACATCCGACCAAGCTTTCCTGGGTCTTCCAAGGCATCTCTTACAATTTACATGCTTTACATAAATTCTACTTGTCATTCTATCATTACCTATTCGTTTTATATGTTCAAACCATCTAAGCACGCTGTTCGTCTACTTACTTTCAATGGACCTTTCTATATTACATTCGCTAAAACCCATTCATTTCTAACTTTGTCTTTACTCGTTTTATCCGTCACTCGCCTCACGTAGTTCATTACAGCAGCATTTAATTTTCTTACATGCTTTTCCTGGCAAACGCAACTTTCAGATCCATATAGAACAGCCTCTTTAGACACACATTTACTATTAGCTACAGCGGTCATAGCTCCCAGCACCTTTCTGCCTGCATTTACCCTACTTTGCATCTCATCACATATTCTTCCGTCGTTTGAAAACAGTCTTCATAAATATCTAAATTCCTTTACTTTCTCTTCTAGATTACCATTTATCAAGAGAGTCGTTTTGCACCCTTTATCAAATACCACAACCTTAGACTTCTCTGCGTTCACACGTAGAATCATTTTATTTGTTACTGTCATCAGTTTATCTAACACCGGCCGCACTTCTTCTTCAGATTCACTAACTAGTACCGCATCATCAATGTACAGTAACATTTTTACCTCAGTAGCATTGATTTTTATGCCTTCTGTGTCTGAGAAAACTTTTCTTATACATTTGTCCATAAATATGTTGAATAACTATGGAGATATCACACATCCTTGTTTGACATTTCTGCATATCTATATATCAACACCTGCTGCTTTTCCATTCTTTAGCTTTTTGATCCTGCATGGATTTTATCAACAACTGCTGTTTTTCCGTTCTTTAGCTTCTTGATCATTATTGCAACCTCACACACTTCAACAGTGTCAAAATATGTCTAACTTGCAAACATAGAACTAAGCTATAACAGTAATAACTATAATAACAACTACAACAAATAAATGACTAAACAATAACAGTAATAAAGCAGACTCTATACGAAAAATAGCGACATACACAAATTCATTATTTTATTACAACTTATTTGAAAAAATAGTTAGATTTATTTTGTCTGGCTTATTTAATTAGGAAAGATAATATACATGAAACGGGAAACCGTTAAATCTGAAAAAGCATGAATAGGGGTGCTGGACGGGCAGGAAATATGAGAGGAAAATGATAAAAGACCCACTTAATCAGACTTTGAAAAAACGCGTTTTTCACATTTTGCAGCAATACCTCCTTTAAACACTGCCTACCCCGCACAACACCTATATTCGCTATTCATATAGGGGCTGTTCCCATTAAATTTATCTTCTGCTTTATGCTTTGAAGGGGGTTATATGCATGCACAAGGAGAAGGAAAACCCCCCGTGTTTTGCGTGACGAGGCCGAAACGCCCTTCGTCCTGGGGGTTCTTCTTCCCTTTCTGCATGCGTACAATCACCCTCAATGCATGAACCACAGGAATTTTTTATGTTCAGCTTTCTAGTGTGTTTTTTGTTAAGTATATTTCCTATTTATTAATTTTATTTTGATTAATTTGACGTTTGTCATAAATTGAAGTGAAATGTCTTAAAAATTCACATATTTTTAGTCTTCCGTTTTGTGTTATAGATCTGGAAGCCATTTAGGTTTCAGAAGCTAACATTAATTTTAATTTTGTTTGTAAATTTAAATTTTGGGCAGTATTTATATCCTTTATTTAGAAAAGAAATTCCTTCAGTTGTAAAAATTGTATCGCTTAAGTTTTCAAATCTTGTGTACAAGTTATGTGTTTGTGGGGGAGGTATTTCTCGATTATGTAAATGTTGTGTCTTTTCTAGATTTATAATTTTGTTTGTCTCTGTTAAGCGTTATTTTATATTTCAATTCACTTACTAAAATATATATTTGATCACCTAATATATCAAATTCTTCGGGATGTAATTTATAAGTAAGTTCTGAATGTATTACCTTGATATAAAGAAGCACACCATTACGAATGGAAAACCATTTTTGGTTCATCAAAATATGACAAACGTCAAATCAAAATAAAATTGTAGCAGCATAAAATATCAGAAAATGATTAAATTTATAGTAAATTCTCTTAAAAAATTTACTAATGATGAGATCTGTGTTTATATATATATATATATATATATATATATATATATATATATATATATATATATATATAACACCCATAACTCAAAAAATAATAGACCGATTTTGATAAAGTTGGTAGGTGCCTTCCTTTTGCAAGTGGCTTGGATAAGTTCGTTAGCCAGGAAAATCAGGCTAGTTCTTCCTGTAAAATTCCAGGTTTCCTTGCGGAAATTTTTTGTATCTCCGAAAATAACAAAGCTATGCCAACCAAATGTGGTACTTAGATTAACACTATTAAACTTACCCTACATGCCAAAATTCAGATCTCTTAGTTGAAACGAAAAAAAATTATAGACATTTAAAAAAAATTGGGTGCCTCTGATGACCAGAGAAATGCACAAAACCAAAATATTTTGTGTGGATAACAAGATCTATTGTATATTACAGACAAAGATTAGGTTTTATTGAGGCAAAACGGTCAAAAAATAACAGAAAAAATATTTTGAAAATTTTATAGTTTTTCTTCTTAAAATGTCAAAGTCGCGATGTGAAACGTCAAAATTTGCAATTTTTAGACGGAGAACCTGAAACAAATACGGACTATGTAAAGCAAATGCCATAATAAATGTGTGTTACAAAGCCTTAAGTTACAGCTTCAACCATCATTGTCCTTCATTTTACTAAAATATTTGCAGAAAATTTATTTCAAATATTCTCTGATGATTTGGCAGTTTCAGTTATAGAGTTTGGGGTTTAATAGTCCATAATTTTTCGCGAATTTTCTAAGAAAAAGTCGTTATTGAGAAGAACATCACTTTACAATTTTAAAAATATTTTTTCAAAGGAGTTCGAACAGCTTTTAAATGTTTAGATATATACAGGGTGGTGCATTTTGACTGTAAAGCTCAATATATCGGTTATTATACAAGATACAGGAAGATATTATAAAAATTATTTATAGGGTGTTTTAAGCTGCATCTTATAAAATTATGATGACAATCACAGGGTGGCCCGTAAGTCGTTGGTGATACAAGTTTTCCTTTTTTAGTGGGACAGCCCATTTATTGTAGCATTATTGCATTTTCTATCCAATTTTAATGCATGCCTCTAAGCAGAAAACATTTATATCGCCAATCGTTTTCGCGTTATTTCAATTGTTTTTCAACTTTTTACATTTTGGAACATATCAAAAATTGTGTAAGTACGTATATATTCCTACTTTAAAAAAATTTTCTTCGAAAATTACAAAGATATTTAGATGAAATTTAGTGTACATATTGCTTTGCGAAAGACCTAACTATGTGCCAAAATTCAGCTTTCTAGGTTTGCAAAAAATTGAGATATTCAAATTTGAACCATTTATTTTTAATATC
Source organism: Tillus elongatus (assembly GCA_964006375.1). Lineage (NCBI taxonomy): Eukaryota > Metazoa > Arthropoda > Insecta > Coleoptera > Cleridae > Tillus > Tillus elongatus. The sequence continues at coordinate 255,230,395 of OZ023262.1, read as the reverse complement.
ACCGCGTTTCATTGACTGGCAAACCTGGCTTATATGAGATCTAGTATGTTGTTGCCCGGCAACAGAACATTTGATATTATTGCGCAGGTATGTTACACGCTTTAACTGACGTTTATGGTATTAGATTGTTTATATGTTTACTTGTTTCAGTCGATAAATTATTTGTGTTATTTGGGAAATTTTTATATACAAGTGCAAATTATTCCTTTATTAATGTGTGGTGGGTGGACTAAACAGTGTTTGCTATGTTTTATCAACACATATAAAGGATTGAACTTTTGAAAAAAGGGCTGATATGCAACAGGTTAGTTATTTTCTCTCTGATGCTTTGGCGGTAGTTTTAGTTAAGTTTATGGTTTAACGATCCATAATTTTTAGCTAATTTTCGTACAAAAAATTCGTCAATGAGGAGACCGCGACTTAAGAATTTAAAAAAAATTCTTTAAATGAGCGCAAAATAGGCCCCCATGGAATCTATATCCGGGTTTACGTTCAGTTTTTATCTGTTTACATATATAGAGGGTGACGCATTTCTACGGTAAAGCTCAATATAATTATTATTATACAAGAGACGAGAAAAAATTGTATAAGTTAATTATAGGGTGTCCTGAGCTGTATATCTTATAAAATTATTTTGGCAATCACCGGCTGGCCCATAAGTCGTTGGTGATCCCTGCAATTTTTTTTCGGACAGCCTTATTTTATTTCATTTTTTATTGAAATATGTTTGTAGGAATAAAATCAAGACGCAGTAAGTGCGTTATGGTAGCAAATTTTCAATAATGCTTCAAATTTCAATAACTCAGTTTGCTATTAACCTAAGGTTTGTTGGCTAGGAAACCAACATTTAAAGTTTATTGTCGGAAAATATTTGTACATTTTCAAACAATAAGTTATTTTGATAAAATATGGCACATTGTTTCTAACTTATAGGTTATACCGGTAACCAAATTGATGACTGCTTGCATTAAAAATACATATTTGATATTCAAAGCATTTGTATAAAAATTCACTGCCATAACGCACTTGCTGCGTCCAGAGTTTTTATAATCTATTCTGTAGCTGTCTAACCTGTTCCAAAAAGTGTTTTGTTTTTAGGGGAATTTACCTTAACAGATAAATGCCTTGATCTTTCTTCTTTTATTAATGAGTTAACTTCCTCTTTAACGAAATCTAATTTTTTCGCAGGCTTGCGGATTTGACAAACTTCTTCAATACCCACCAAATTTCCAGTTCATTTAATTTATCTTTAAGTTTTTCCGTGTACATAAAATTTTTACTCTTACCACAACAAGTTACGGTTCTTATGCATTTGGGAAATGCAATATCAAATCACCAATAAAACTGTTGCCAAAATCAAATCAAAAATTAAAGTAATGTTATCAAAAAATATTCCGAAAATTCCGCAGCCATGAAATCATTAAATCGAGCTATGTTTTCCAAATTAAATTGGCGGTATACGATTGTGCTTCTCTCATGCACATCACTCATCCTCCAGCTTATAATCTGTACATAATGATCAGATAAACCAGGTTGAAAATGTTGGTATTTTACATATTCAGGTACATTCGTTATGCAATAGTCAATTGAACGAGTGTTACATTTAGAACTACTATAATGATTACTCGCGTGTGTCCGTCCCTCAGAGAGTTGTCCCTTGTCCAAGCAAATGCACTTGGCTTCTTTATACTTCATATAATTGAATAGGTCTTCAATTTCGAGCAGGTAATCAATAAAATGAACTGATCTAAATATCGAGCACTGATGAACGATTCTAAGCTTAAAAACGATCACAACAAAACTTCATCCAACCGATAACTGAAAAAATACTTCACTGATTTGGACCAAATTTGGGAATTACCCTTAGTTTGCTAATTGCTTGGATGAGTTCGTTCATCAAATCTTAACGGCCAATTTTTCATAATAAAAAATAAAAAAGTATTTTTTTAAACGCAATATCTCTCAAATTTTCTAAGTGATTGAAACAAAAATTTACAACTTAAAAGAACATAGACAGGTGTGGTTGCGTACCAATTTCCAAGTCGTTTGGCCAAAGAAAAATAAAGATATTCGAAATTAAGAATAAAATAATCCTCGACATCACTTCAGATTCTGTAATGCAATATCTACAATGTTGGACAAAGACAGATGACGTTATCTGTACTGCTATGCTATATAAATAAATTGTAGATAAAAATATAAACAATGGAAGTTATTACAAAAGGCCAGACATTGTGAGAGATACGACAGGGACGACATCTCGGTGCAGGACCAGGTAGTATGTTGTTACGACAACTCTATTTTACACGAAGTTTTATAGAGATAGCTGTGTAACTAACAATTTTGTAAATTTTCAGCCTTGCATCATTTCTTTCCTAATACAGGGACAAAGTTTGCGCCAAAATGCGCTAAATATTAGCATGCGAATGTATACTAATATATAAAAAATTTAATGACAGTGATTCAATTTGTTTAAAAGAAATCTAGAACGACGTTTCATTATGTATAAATATTAAGCTTCCCATTATTCACGTTCACGGTATTTAAAATTAAAACCCATCTCTCTCTCTCTCTCTCTCTCTCTCTCTCTCTCTCTCCCTCCTAGTTTAATCTGATCACACTTAGCTATTTGTCATAGAGAAGCGTGTACGCTCACGCTCTGCGAATTGCATAATCTGGAAATCGACTCCGCTGATGCTAATACTAGCGTTGTAAATATTCTGATTATTTTGACATTCGGATGATACGGATTCATATAAAATAATATTCGGATTAATCATCCGATTACGTTTTTACATTATGAAGGGTATATTATATTTATATTTAGCGTGGTATGAGATGGAATCGTAGATGCCGTATAGTAATAAGTAATAATAGTAACGTACACGTGCTAAATATAATTTTATTTTATTATTATTGTCCAGCGAATACCAAGGTATTTTTACAAATATATAGGATAAGTTCGTGTTAAGTTTTTTGTAATTGATAAAATATAATGGAGACCAACAACTAAACCAAAAAGATTCTGTGGTGTTCATTATTTCACCTTTATTAATAAAAAATATTTTTTAACTGCAGCAGCAGAAAACATTTGTTTTAAATTCAACTTCTCGTTTCAACAGACCCCTGTGTAATCTAATTAAAACAATTCAAAGTAAATAAGCAGGATATAACGGAATAAAATACATCCCATTCTAGGAATGTAAGAAAAAGTTCAATTACCGTTACAATATTGCGGGTACGGGGTACGCAGGGGTTAAGCAGGTTTAGGTTAATATTTATTATTACAAATATGAATACCAACTCCAGCGACTAAGCAGCGAACCAAGATTTTCAATTTATGTTTAAATTGTTATCTCATTTAATTTTTTTAAAAATATTTTTCCGAAAATGATTTTGAGGTTGCCTCGTTTGTCAGTCTTACATAGTAAGCTGCAATATTTTATCATTTTCAAAAAGTATGGATACAGCAACCGTAAATAAGTGTTGGAAAGGGTCTGGGTGCAGCAAGTATGTTATGGTAGACAATTTTGGTAAAAATAGTTCAAATCCGATAGCTCAATAAATTTCCCATTAAGCTAGAATTTTCAACCTTGAACCATAGTAACACCTATATAAACGCACCGTGGGTACTAAATTAAAGAAAAATAACATAATCAGCTTCGCGGATAACCACAAATTTGTTTTAAGAAACGTTTTTTGTTGTTTATTGTTTGCAAAAACTGGATGGGTTGCCTTAAAGAAAACCATCCAAGCAATTAATAAGGAAAAATACCTGCCATATTTATAATTTGACAGGTACATTCCCTTTGTAAATAATTAATTTTTTTCTGAAAACCTTTTGTAACTTTAATGAAATTGGTAACACAATTTTTTAAAAGACACGTGCAGTACTTACATATTATATCTAAGACCAAAATTAAATTTTTTAACTCCATATAAATTATTTTTTTCAAATAATCTCTCACTGGGACTCTAAAACCGCTCTCCAACGTCCATTTAAATTTAAGGAATTAGTTTTAACAATATATCTTACTAATAGTGTACAATTCTTATGAAAATTCACTACTATAACGCACTTGCTGCGTCCCAAAATTTTTCACTATTGGAATTAGTCCCTAGTTGAGTGATCAATATTAACGACAGTTAGCATCAAGTGGTGGATGGCTCAATCAAGAGATGAAAGACATGTTTTTATACTAATCACTTTTCACTTATTTCATTCAAAAAGTTGACTGAAAATAATGATAACTCCAATTACCTACAATGTAACTAATGCGCGTTGTTGATAAAAACAGGCTGCAGGCTGCTTTTGTTTTATCTTAGCGCAATTGTAGATTAAAGCATACCGCGAAGGACACAATCTGGAGGAAGTGATTTTGTTAATTAGCAGAATATTTTAACTTTACTTCTCAAAGAAAATATAGAGTATTAGAGAAGAAGCTAAATTAAATGAGTAAAGATTGGAACCTCTGATGAGCACTGATGATTACAATTTGGAGAACCCAATAACTCATCAAAATACAGTTTTTTAGAGCTGACAATCGTTTCTCTAACAAAGTTAGCGTCATCAAAGGGATGAACTAACTTTGTTAGCGAAAGATTTTCGGGTCTAAAAAACTGTATTGTGATGAATTGGGTTTTCCAAAGTGTACGTAGCTAAATTAAAGTTTTTTGTATAATAACCGCTGATTTTTTCAGATGCTGCATTTCCAGGCGCCAAAAGTTGAATGTCTGCATGTTCCGCCGCTCGCGGGGGGGGGGGGGTCATGAAGCCGTCAGTTTCGTGTCCATGCGATGTTGGGCACGTTAAAGATCTCCACCATCCTTACAGAAAGGCAGGGGTTGGGCAAGATTTCCAGGATAGTGAGGTGAAACTACTCCCTGGTGTTGGTGATTGGCCATAGTCGCAGAAATAGACCGACTTTAAAGAAAGAAAAAAGAGATAAAATATACTGAAACAAATGCGGGTTATGTAGAAGAAATTTCGTGAGGAGTATGTTTTACAAAGCTGTGAGTTTCTGTTTCAGCCGACATTGTCTTTTATTTTCTTAACATATTTGCAGAATATTCGTTTCAAATAGAGGGTCTATTTCCGCTTAGTTCTGTGATGCTTTGTCAGTAGTTTAAGTTGTAGAGTTTGTGATTAAATATAGTCTATCATGTTTGGCAATTTCGTACAAAAAATGTACTATTGAGAAGATCGCGACTTGGGAATGTAAAAAACATGTCTTTAAATAAGAGCTACGATCCACAAAACCCACATCCGGTGCCAGTTTTAATTTATATATATATATATATATATATATATATATATATATATATATATATATATATATATATATATATATATATATATATATATATATATATATATATATATTTGTGTGTGTGTGTGTGTGTGTGTGTGTGTGTGTGTGTGTGTGTGTGTGTGTGTGTGTGTGTGTGTGTGTGTGTGGTTTAGAAGCAGCAAAGATGCTGAAGTTGGCGCCCTTTATTATGCCGCAGAGGGAGCTAATTTTGTGCAACTGTCGTGTAAGGAATTGTCAAAAAACTGAAAAAAGCGATTTTTGGTTTTGGCCTCTGTTTTATTTATTTGAAGTCGTATAAAGAAACGAAAAACAAATTCTCACAGCCATTTACATTTTTTCGTCTGATAGCGATGTCAATATTTTTCAACAACGTTTTGTCTTCATTGGGACATTATCAGCTTTTTTAATTTCTTATTAGAGCCATATTGGATTTTAACATCATAGGATTTCTGTGTTTTTTTGGAGTCAATATGTATAACATGCTGAAAAATAATTTTGAACAAGGCTTAACTGTCGAACAGTGAGAAATCATCTTAGTCTTTGCTTATGAACGTTAAAACATAAAATAATGCTGCATACAGACTTGGAGAATACTTCTCTGGCTTCACTGTTGGTTTTCTTAGGTGAAGGGCGTAGCCAGCGCGTGAGCTAACTGGAGCAAGTGGCCCTTCGAATTCTGGAAGTTCTAGGATGTTCTGCAATGCTTCTGTGACTATAGTTTCGCTGCTTGACAGCATTTTCAGACAGATTAAAATTGAATTAGTACGAAATCATGACAACTACAAATAAATATCTGTTGCTATGTTATGATATGATGTTTTGATCAAAAAATTTTATCAAATTGAAAATAAAATGAAACACAGATGACAGATGAGGTTTTTAAAATGTCTATGTGATGTATATCAATATTTAACATAAAAACTAGAACTAGCCTATAATAACTATGATAACAGTTACAACAATAAAATAACTAAACAATAACAGTATAAAAGTAGTCTCTATACAACGAAAATATCGACATACATCAACTCATTATTTTATTACAACTTTTTTGAAATAACAGTTAAATTTATTTTCTTTGACATATTTAATTATAAAGAAGAATATCCAAGAAAGGGGAATTCATTAAATCAGTTTGCTCGTTTAAAACAAGGTAGTTGTTGTCGTGTGTGTGCCTTTTGACTTCTAAAGCTTCAAAAAAGTCTAGTTTACGTTTGTCATTATAAAAATGTAGTGGTTGTATGCGGTTATTTATTGTAGGTCTATGTTCGGTATCAATAATATGTTTTGCAAATGTAGATTTGTCAGCGTGGTTATTTCAAAATGCAGAAATATGTTCTTTGTATCGAGTGTTAAAATTTCTAGAAGTTTGACCTATGTAGATTGCGTTACAATGTGTACAAGCTAATTTATAAATTGCAGGTTTTGTCAGGAAACAAGATTTTTCTGTCTAAAAATGCTGTCAAGCAGCGAAACTGTAGTCACAGAAGTATTGAAGAACATCCTAGAACTTCCAGAATTCGAAGGGCCACTTGCTCCAGTTAGCTCACGCGCTGGCTACGTCCTTCACCTACAAAAACCAACAGTGAAGCCAGAGAAGTATTCTCCAAGTCTGTATGCAGTATGGACAAGTTTCACCAAGTAAGGGCAACAACAATCAATGAATAAAATAATGCATTTTATTGATGGTTTATTTGGGGGGCTAAAACTCTGAATATCTAGAAGACCGTAACATTAAGGCATATTACATGTTGCATAAAGTCACACTTAAATTTCATAGGATATCGATTGCAAAGATGGGTAGGTACTCCATTTAAAATAACGAATGCCAACTTTCGTTTTAACCGAAAACGGCACCAAACTAGGTTGCTCAAACAGATCGCATTCTGCTTGTTACATGTCAAAGTATCAGAAAACAACGTTGAGTGGTGCCTGAAATATGTATCGTGTAAGTTCCCGGCTGGACATCCTGTATTTGGAATTGACACGCTATATGATGTTAAGAAATGTTACCTTCGATTTTCATCATTTTTTGACAAAATGGTACGTCAGATACCCACCAAACACTTGATGAAATCACAATAAAATTTTCTATCCGACAAAAACATAAAATGATATAAATCTCTAGGCGTCATTAAATACCTTTCAAACTACACAGAAACTTTTGTTTCAGTCATTTTTCAAGCCAGTGTTCTCACCATTTTTCGAAACCTTATGTATACAGGTGTACCAGATAAAAAGTAACTACATGTAGATTTAGGAAACGGTAAGAGATACTATTTTGGTTAAAAAGGAATAAACTTGCGCTATTTCGAGCCCAATCAGAGGCTGTATCGAAATTAAAAATATCTACAAGAGTTTTTAAAATATCAAGCAAAAACAAAAAATTGTGTTTTTTGAAAAATTGAAATATCTTCGCAATCTTGTCAACAAATTGGATAAAATTTGGTAGTTTTATATTAGCGACTACGGCCAATCGAATGACCAGAACGAATTTTCTCTAGGCCTTCTAGTTTTTTTGCAACCATAACCAACTTTGTTATTATTATAGTTGCCATATTGGACTTATACGCCATTAAATAGAGCATAAATAGAGCTTTTTAGCCATGTATAACAAGCCTAACTTTGGATGGCGGAAAATGTAAATTTATTTAGAAAAAAACAGCTTTTAACTTACTTGGCTGTGAAACCAAATGTACTTGTGTTTGTTAAGAGCTGTAAAGTTTGGCAAATAATTCTGATCTTTTTTGAGTTACACTACCAATTAAATTTAATATGGAAAAGTTTTAAAATTGGGAAAAGTGGACATGTATGATTGTTTCACTTTGTGCCATAGGAACACTGAAAAAGCTCAAGACATGTACTCTCAGCTATATCCAGAAAGACGGCAACCAGTTTATCGACCTGCAGAATTCTTATAAATAATTTAATTACCTATGGTTCCTCTAAAAAATACAATCAAAATAGAGTGCCTAATAAAAATATTCAAAATCTTGTTTTGCAAACTGTCATCGACCATCCTCGTACCTCCCTGTGCCAATTGGAAAATAATCTTGAAGTGTCTAAATCAACTGCTCAGAGAATTCTTAAAAAAATTAAGTATCGTCCATATAAAACACCTATTAGTCAAGAACTCCAAGATGGCGACTTAGAAAGGAGAATATTGTTTTGCAATTGGTTCGTAGGGAAATGCCAAGAATATTCTTAATTCCCGCTTAAGGTTCTGTGATTTGATGAAAGCAGATTTACAAACTACGGGACATTTAACAGACACAACAAGGTGTGTTGTGCCGATAAAAATTCGTTCTTAAATAGTGAGATGCACCATCAAGTTAAGTGGGGTTTTAATGTATAGCTAGGAGTCATAAACGGACACGTACTATTTAACATTTTTCATAATAATTTGATTGCATCTCGATATCTTGAAATATTACAAAATTACGTCGACCAAACTTTAGATAATTTGCCTCTTGAAGATGTAGCGAACATGTGGTTCAAGCAAGATGGAGCACCTACATATATTGCAAGAGTCATAACTGACTATTTGAATCAGCAACATGGAAATAACTGGATCGAAAATCGATGTCCGGTTGCCTGGCCTGCACGCTCGGCGGACCTTACGCCTATTAATTTTTGTATTTGGGGATACTTAAAGAATAAAGTTTATTCTACTCCTCATAATACGGCAGAAAAACTTGAGGCAGCCGTTGTTCAATCCATGGAAGAAATGCCTGGACAAATGGTTAAAGATGCATGTATGCCTCTGACTCATCGATGCAGGACGTGCAGTTATAACAACGGTGGAATTTTCGAACGTTTACTTTAATTTACTTTAATTCAATGCTTTGTTGTCGGTTTTTAGTTTTTTTGTTTTGTTTTGAGTTTAATCATAAATTATGTTTAAATTGTTAACTTTAGTATCATAAATAAAAGATAATTGTTAAGAAATTGCATTATTTTTTGGCCAAAGGTTTGCTTTGGGTTCACAGCCAAGTAAGTGAAAAACTGTTTTTTTTTAAATAAATTTACATATGCCGTCATCCAAGGAGAGGCTTGTTATACCTGACTAAAAAGCTCCATTTATGCTCTATTCAATGACGTATGAATACAATATGGCGGCCATACGAAATAACAAAGTTGGCTATGGTTGCAAAAAAAAAAAACTGGAAGGCCTAGCTACAATTTGTTAAGTTTATTCGATTGGCTGTGGTCGCTAATACAAAACAGCCAAGTTGTATTAAATTTTTGTTACAAGATAGCGAAGATATATCAATTTTTAGAAAAACACAATTTTTTGATATCTTGAATTTTGCTTGATATTTTAAAAACATCTGTAGATATTTTTAATTTCGATACACCTATTTGGGATCGGAATAGCCCAACTTTTTTCCCATTTAATTAAAACTGTATGTCTTAATGTTTGTGAAATCCCCATGTAGTTACTTTTATTTGGGACAGCCTGTATATAAACCTGTAACAAAATACAATGTCCGAGAAAAAGAGTAATTGTTGAGATGATATGGCGACATCTCCTTTATACTGTGAAGAAAATTTGAAAAAGGTACGTTACAATGCTACGTACAGGGTGATTTATTTAAGTGTCTCACTCTTGTAATTTCTTTATTATCAGAGATATCAAAAAAATTCCAACGCCATCTGACAAACTATCATGCGATGAGTTAAAATATTGCGACAGAAAAACAATTACGCATCACCTTCATAGAAATCCATGGCCAACGTTGATTTTCTTAAATGGAACGATAGGCCTCAGACACATACAGTCGATACAGAATCGAAATCTGCGTACAACGATGCCACAGTTGCATTTCTGAGTCGAGCCGTTTCGGAGACATTACGTCACAAAATTTCAAAACGTGTGTAATTTTTATAATTCTCTCACCCCTGTAATTTCTTTATTATCAGAGATATCAAAAAATCCAACGCCATCTGAGAAACTACCATGCGATGAGTTAAAATATTACGACAGAAAAACAATTGCACATCGCCTTCATAGGAATCCATGGCCAACGTTGATTTTCTTAAATGGAACAATAGTCCTCAGGCACATACAGTCGATGCAGAATCGAAATCTCCGTACAACGATGCCACGCTCGCATTTCTGAGTCGAGCCGTTTCGGAGACATGACGTCATAAAATTTCAATACGTTTGTGATTTTTTAAATTGTCTCATCCCTGTAATTTCTTTGTTATCAGAGATAGCAAAAAATCCCAACGCCACCTGACAAACTACCATGCGATGAGTTCAAATATTGAGACAGAAAAACAATTGCACATCGCCTTCATAGAAATCCATGGCCAACGTCGATTTTATTAAATAGAACGACAGGCTTCAGACACAAACAGTCGATGCAGAATTGAAATCTGCGTATAAGGATGCCACGCTCGCATTTCTGAGTCGAGCCGTTTCGGAGACATGACGTCACAAAATTTCAAAACGTGTGTGTTTTTTTTAGTTGTCTCACCCCTGTAATTGCTTTATTATCAGGGATATCAAAAAAATTCCAACGCCATCTGACAAATTACCGTGCGATGAGTTAAAATATTGCGACAGAAAAACAATTGCACATCGCCTTCATAGAAATCCATGGCCAACGTTGATGTTTTTAAATCGAACGATAGGCCTCAGGCACATACAGTCGATGCAGAATCGAAATCTGTAACGGAAGATAACGCTGTTCATGTGGCAAATAGAGCAAAATGCGTCGGAGGTAATTTATTCACTGCGAACTGCTTTATAACGTAGAACTATTTTTTTGTTAGATGGCGTTGAAATCTTTTGGTTATCTCTCATAATAAAGAAATTACAGGGGTGAGATAATTAAAAAAATCACCAACATTTTAGAATTTTGTGACGTTAAAACGGCTTAACTCAGAAATACGAGCGTGGCATCGTTGTACCCAGATTGCGATTCTACATCGACTGTATGTGTCTTAGGACTATCGTTTCATTTAAGAAAATTAACGTTGGCCATGGATTTCTATGAAGGCGATGTGCAATTGTTTTCCTGTCGCAATATTTGAAGTTATCGCATAGTAGTTTGTCAGATGGCGTTGGAATTTTTTTGACATCTCTGATAGTAAAGAAATTACGGGGGTGAGATAATTTAAAAAATCACAAACGTTTTGAAATTTTGTGACGTCATGTCTCCGAAACGGCTTGACTCAGAAATGCAGATTTTGATTTTGGATCGACTGTATGTGTCTGAGGCCTATCGTTGCATTTAAGAAAATCAACGTTAGCCACGGATTTCTATGAAGGCGATGTGCAATTGTTTTTCTGTTGCAATATTTTAACACATCGCATGACAGTTTGTCAGATGGCGTTGGCATTTTTTTGATATCTCTGATAATAAAGAAATTATAGTGGTGAGACACTTAAAAAAATCACCCTGTACGTTTTAACCAAAATGGCTTAATATTAAAACTTTTGTGTAGATATCTTAAACGTTGTCGAGCAAATCTTGGCGATATTTTTAGAATAAAATACGGTTACGATGTTGAACAGATTTAAAGAATCAATTGGGTAATTGATTCTGTATCAGTAATTTAGATTAAGAATTTTTAGAATATCATTGAATTAGGTACTAAGAATAAATTAAGGTGGAATTCGCTCCAGCGACAAATAATGATCACCGTGATTGCAAAAAGTGTGCGGACAAATTGTTTCGTTCTTTAGTGCATTATAATTATTATTGTCGCCACACCTTCCGTGTCAATCACATTAAATTTAGGGAACAAGAAGTTAAACCATGACGATATAAATGTACAGTGCGACAGACTTGATGGACATTTAATTGGAGTACATTTTTTCGCCTAAACGTTTTAACGGTGCCAGATATTAGGAGATTTATACGTATACTGTAGTCAATGATAAATTGAAAAACATGTTAAATAAATTAATTTATAAAATGTCTTGTGCATTTTATATTCTAATCAGTTTGTAAGTTTTTTAGCACAAAATATGCATCGTTTGTCGTACCAATTTTAATACTGTTTCCCTTACTTTTCTAGGAGACTATGTTACACCGCAGCAGACTCCCACTTGTTATGGTAGAGCTTACATACACATACACAGATCTAGAATGAGCTTTGAGCTTAAAGTGCTGCCTAACTTTGCTAATTTTCTCTATCCCTAATAATCTTAGTGTCAACTGTACAGGGCCAATAAAAAATGACACATATCCACAGCCACACACTCCCCCCACCCCCTTTCTATCACCTCGCTCTCTCTCTGAGACATATACACCCAAACACGCACGCACCCACACACGTACATACACATATATATATATATATATATATATATATATATATATATATATATATATATATATATATATATATATATATATATTATATATATATATATATATATATATATATATATATATATATATATATATATATATATATATATATATATATATATATATAGAGAGAGAGAGAGAGAGAGGATGCTTCCAAACGTGTGTCGGAAAATAAAGAGTGCGGTTCCTTGTGTCTATTTAAGAAAAAAAGTTCGTATTAACTTAGATCGACAAACGCCACGTTTTAGAGATACAGGGTGTCAAAAAAAATATTTTTATTTAGTTTTTTGACGATATCTCAGAAACCGTTTGAGACACAGAATTCAGATTCTGTACACAGCTTATTATTAATATTACATACTTTTTGAGTACCAATTTAATTGTTTTGTTATGCCAGTGGCGGAGATTTTAGGGATGCGTGAAGTTTTTTGGCCCCTAATTTCTACGGCACTGAGAAAATTACCATTTTAAAAGCCCATTTTAAACCAGCAATGTTTTCTACACAAAAAAGGTACTCTCTATTGAGATAAAATGCATTTTATGATTAAAAACATGGAAATAATTATCCTGCTTTGTTGGTGAAAAAACATTTGCTTTTCATCAAGTCATCTACTGTCGCTCTGACGGGAACGATCACCTCGCCATCGCTCGGCATCGTCCGGCACAATCCGTTGATAAGTCTTTTGCAATTTAATGCATTCTGTGACTGTTATATATTATTGTCAAAAAACTAAATAAAAATCTTTTTTGACACCCTGTATCTCGAAAACGGCGCGTTGATAGCATTTTCCGACACATGTTTTGAAACACTCTGTATACACCACAATATATATATATATATATATATATATATATATATATATATATATATATATATATATATATATATATATATATATATATCGAACCTGGCACTCGAAATCCTACTGTCTAATTAGAACAAAGCGCTGTTTAATCTATTTGTACCACATATTATACATACATTCTATCTTTCTGCTTCTTTATATGAACTTTAACTATGCACAAATCTCACACTGCTCCGTGCGCGCAATGTGCTTAAAAAGGGGTACAAAGTTTTTTCTTCATGTATTAATACGTAGAATAAATCCTATAACTGAAACTACTGCCAAAGCACCAGAGAAATAGTCTATTTCAAATTCATTTTCTGGCAATATTTAAGTAAAATAAAGGACAATGACGGCTGAAGCTGAAACTTAAGGATATATAGAATATACTTCTTACGACATTTCCTCTACATAAGCCGTATTAGTTTCAGGTTCGTTATCTAGAACATGTTAATTGTGACGTTTCGAATCGCTATTTTGACGGTTTAAGATATTATGCTTATAACTTTTTTCTCTTTTAACGTAGAAATCCAAATTTCGGTACATGGTTTGATTTTAGTGAATTTTTATTTAAAAAATTAACTAATAGAGACCTTGCAAATGTTTTTTTTTAATTAGCGCGAACTAGGACCCCTAGAACCCATATCCAGAGTCAGTTTCAATTTTTATATGTTATATATATATATATATATATATATATATATATATATATATATATATATATATATATATATATATATATATATATATATATATATCCATCTGATAACTCAAAAAATAATTAACCGATTTCGATGAAACTCGGCAAGTGCCTTTCTTTTATTAATTAATAGCTTGAACGAGTTCGTTAGCCAGGAAAATCGGACAGGGGTTTCCGGGAAAATTTTGAATTTTTTTTTTTAAATTCTCCGAAAATTACAAAGCTGTTTTAATTAAATTCACTAGGTGCGTTGCCTTGGGAGAGACCTTACTACGTACCAAAATTCAATTCACTTTCTAAGTTTATAGAAAATTGAGTTATTCAAATTTTGAGTTTTTTTTTTGAAAAAAAATTTTTCTCCGAATATAACAAAGTTATTTTAATGAAATTGGTGGATATCTTGCCTTAGAAAAAGGCCTTATTACATACCAAAATTAAATTTTAAAAGTTTATAGAAAACTGAGTTATTCAAGTTTGAAGCATTTAATAAAAATTCACTACCATAACGCATTTGCTGCGTCCTTAACTTTTTATGATATAAAGCCGCGTATTTGGTTGCCATAGCGTTGTTATTTCCGAAGATATAAAATCTTTACGAAAGAAAACACAAATTTTCCAGGAGACACTAGTCCGATTTTCCTACTTACCAAATTTTATCAAAATCGGCCCACTATTTTTTGAGTTATCGGTGTGACACACACACACACACATACATATATATATATATATATATATATATATATATATATATATATATATATATATATATATATATATATATATATATATATATATATATAAACGCATTTGGGATTTGGGTTCCAGGAGTCCTAGTTCTCGTTTATTTGAAGAAGTTTTTTCAAAATTCAAAAGTCGGGATCCCCTCATTAGTGATCTTTTTTTAAAGAAAATTCACTAAAAAGTTGTAATAAGATAATAGCTTAATGTGTGTCGATATCTTCGTTGTATAGAGTCTGATTCATTGATGTTATTGTTTACTTATTTTACTGGGAACTCGGTGGTCCAGGGTTTCTCTTTCACTTTTTCAGTACATACTATATCTAATAAATTAACATCAACTGGGATTTTGGCATTGTTTTTGAGCAAGTTGAATGGCTGCAAGTTTCGCCCTTCAGAAAGGGCGTAAAGCCGCCGGTCTAGTTTCCGTGCGATGTTGGGCCCTCCTTGCAAAAAGGCAGCGGTTCGGCCAAATTTCCAGGTAGTGAGGTGAAACTGCTCCCTGGCGTCGGTGATTGGCCATAGTCGCGGAAATAGGCCGACGTTAAAACTAAAAAAAAATATTTTATTGTTGTAACTGTTGTTAGTGCTATTATTGTTTTAGTTTTATTTTATTTTCATGTTAATTATTGACACACATCACGTAGACATTTTGAAGATGTCATCTGTCATTTTTTTTTTGGTCATCAAAACGTCATAACGTCACAACGGATTTTTATTGATAGTCATAAATACGTATAAAGCAATTCAATTTTCTCCCGTCTAATGATGCTGCCAAGCAGCGAAACCGGTTACAGAGAAGAAAACAAAAATACTTCACAAATAAGTCCAAACCCCGAATACTGCTCCCACATCTGGGGCGCTGCTGCCGCTTCAACACTCGCTATCCTGGACTCCATTCAGAAGAGAGCTATACGTCTCATTGGTGACCCTACCCTCATCCAAAGGCTGCCATCCCTTGCCCACCGACGTGCCGTTGGTGATATCTCTCTCTTTTATAGATATCTGCACGGGCACTGCTCAGAGGAGCTTTCCTCCATAGTTCCCCAACCTGCGGCCCCCAACAGATCTACCAGGGGAACAGCGCAAATGCACCCTTTTACTGTCCAGGTCACCAGACATAGAACATCCTGTTATGCCCGCTCTTTTGTCCCGAGGACTTCCAAGTTGTGGAATTCCTTGCCGGCACATGTTTTTCCTTCTCCTCCGAACCTCCAAACCTTCAAGTCCAGAATTAACAAGTTGCCTCTTTCCTCCTTGTCGACACCCATGGTACGATAGTATTTAGGCTGTAAGCCCTCGTGGTGTGTTGTTGAAAAAAAAAAAAAATCAAACATTTGTGAAAGCATAGAAACAGTCTCTACGTCTATATTTATAATATGGAGTGTTTCGTTGTTTAAAAAAAATGCATTTTTGGTTTGCCCTTATAAATGTGGAACATTGGGTATCTATCTTTGAAAGTAGTTTTAAAACATGAAGCTTGAAACATCCCATCATTTTTATAGGTACATAACTTTTTCTTGATACCTTGGATAACAACAGCTGAATATATAAACCTTCTAATGCCACATCAAAAGAATTATTTATGATACTGTGCTTATGTGCTACCCTATATATAACAAATCTTGCTTCTTTGTAAAAATTTAACTCACATCTTTTAACAAAAATAAATAATATGTAGAAAGACAATACTACTAATGCCAAATCAAAACAATGCTTTATGATGCTCTACTTTTGCGCCACTCTGTATATAACAAATCTCGATTATTCGTAAAAATTTAACAATCACATCTTTTAACAAAAATAAGTAATATGTAGAAAGACAATACTACTAATGCCAAATCAAAACAATGATTTATAATGCTCTGCTTTTGTGCCACTCTGTATATAACACATCTTGCTTATTCGTAAAAATTTAACAATCACATCTTTAAACAAAAATAAATAATATGTAGAAAGACAATACCACTAATGCCAAATCAAAACAATGCTTTATAATGCTCTGCTTTTGTGCCACCCTGTATATAACACATCTTGCTTATTCGTAAAAATTTAACAATCACATCTTTTAACAAAAATAAATAATATGTAGAAAGACAATACCACTAATGCCAAATCAAAACAATGATTTATGATGCTCTGCTTTTGTGCCACCCTGCATATAACACATCTCGCTTATTCGTAAAAATTTAACAATCACATCTTTTAACAAAAATAAGTAATATGTAGAAAGACAATACCACTAATGTCAAATCAAAACAATGATTTATAATGCTCTGCTTTTGCGCCACTCTGTATATAACACATCTTGCTTATTCGTAAAAATTTAACAATCACATCTTTTAACAAAAATAAGTAATATGTAGAAAGACAATACCACTAATGCCAAATCAAAACAATGATTTATAATGCTCTGCTTTTGCGCCACTCTGTATATAACACATCTTGCTTATTCGTAAAAATTTAACAATCACATCTTTTAACAAAAATAAGTAATATGTAGAAAGACAATACCACTAATGCCAAATCAAAACAATGCTTTATGATGCTCTACTTTTGCGCCACTCTGTATATAACAAATCTCGATTATTCGTAAAAATTTAACAATCACATCTTTTAACAAAAATAAGTAATATGTAGAAAGACAATACTACTAATGCCAAATCAAAACAATGATTTATAATGCTCTGCTTTTGTGCCAGCCTGTATATAACACATCTTGCTTATTCGTAAAAATTTACAATCACATCTTTTAACAAAAATAAATAATATGTAGAAAGACAATACCACTAATGCCAAATCAAAACAATGATTTATGATGGTCTGCTTTTGTGCCAGCCTGTACATAACACATCTCGCTTATTCGTAAAAATTTAACAATCACATCTTTTAACAAAAATAAGTAATATGTAGAAAGACAATACTACTAATGCCAAATCAAAACATTGATTTATGATGCTCTGCTTTTGCGCCACTCTGTATATAACAAATCTTGATTATTCGAAAAAATTTAACAATCACATCTTTTAACAAATCATCTGGTTTTTACAAAAATAGTAGGTATGTAGAAAAACAATATAATATTTTTAGGAACAGGTACCAAATATACAATGTACATAATAAACAATACCTGTTAGTCACTTAAACAGGTAACCTGTAATTAAAAATATCACATATGCACATAATTACATTCGACAGCAGATTGCAAATTACACTCTACATACAAAATTAATTATAAAAATTCTTTTCTACCTAGTAAATTACAACCAGAAAAGGGTTACCCATGAGTTTTCCCCATTGGATGTCATATGGCATGAACAGTAATTGAAAGAAGCAAATGCAGTGAATAAGCCGACTTCCCGAGCGATCCCATTGGCCGTTCGGCACGCGCTGTTAGGGCGGTACGTACCAAAAGGCCGAACAAGGGGCAAGGGATGCAGGGCCAACACATATAAGGCCCAACAGGTAGCCAGGATTTTTATAACC
Organism: Tillus elongatus; assembly: GCA_964006375.1. Classification (NCBI taxonomy): domain Eukaryota; kingdom Metazoa; phylum Arthropoda; class Insecta; order Coleoptera; family Cleridae; genus Tillus; species Tillus elongatus. The sequence continues at coordinate 255,211,986 of OZ023262.1, read as the reverse complement.
GTTCTAGAGTTTGGCCAGTTAGTTTAGTGCGTTTTTAACTGCTGTATATTCAGTATATTACGTGACGATGGAATCTTCAGAAGCTTACAGTTATATCTACATGTTAGGACCTTCTCATCAAACTAATACTACCACCGACTGGGGGTCCGGTTCCACTAGTAGTTACGATAGTTATGAAGAGACTTACGGCACAAGTCCTGAACCACTTAATCGAGGCAAAAGCAGAGTTACTCCTGTAGTGTTACGTAAGAGAAGATTAGCTGCTAATGCTAGAGAGAGGAGAAGGATGCAGAATCTCAATCAGGCATTTGATAGACTGCGAACATTCCTGCCGCAACTAGGTCAGGACAGGCAATTGTCCAAGTACGAGACATTACAAATGGCACAGACGTACATCACTGCGCTCTATGATCTGCTAGATCAACGACCTACAGGACAATAGAAGGTTGGATATACATTTTCTGTTATAATAATTGTAAATTTCTGTTAGTTAATTTTTTAGTGTGTAATTTATTATTTATTGCCAAAGTTTATTTTAATTAGTTATGTTGTGTAATTGAAAATCTCTTGCTGGTTCTGTCACTTAAATTGCGAAGAAATGAACATTAATTTTTCGTATTGTTTATTCAGGATGACCGAAATTTTAGGTATCTTTTCAATTCGGTGTTAAGTAACACCAATTTTTTTAAATATACAAAATTTCAGTGAAATATAGGACTGCTTATTCAAAAAAAAAATTGCTGAATTTTCGAGGCAAATGTTCTTAATAGATATAGATTTTTAAAGTTTCTTTCATAATTTTTAGTTTCTATTATATACTCGTTCATTTCTCTTATAATAATAATAATCATATCTATCAACAAACATTGTGAACGTGGATTTTAACATGTTTTCAATCAGCTGACCAAAAATTAGTTTATATTCTAAAAATCATGTTTAAGTTAATATAAAAATAAAAAACAAACAATACAATTTTAAGAAAATGTTGTAAATTATATTGTATATCAATGTTAATGCTTTGTAAATATTTAAAATAATGTAAATAAATGTTGACTATTTTTTAAGTTTGTAGATATTTAAGATTTTACCATGTCAGTATTTCAATAGTTGGTTATTTTTGTAGTAGGTTCTGATAGTAAAAGTAAATTTTTAAAGTTTCCTGTAACTCTGTGCCAATCAATGACTGTAATATGTATGTTGATATTAGAAAATTGATTAAATAACAAATGAAATTAAAATTTATGTTTTCATTTAGTTTCCCCAATTCTATAAGTGTTTTTTGTAAGTGAATTGTGATTAACCCAAAAACTTTGTGCAAACATATAGTTAAATGATTGAACAATTAGACGGCTTAACAACTCGTTTTTTAGTAAACATTTCGTTGTAAACGTTTTTATTTCTTAAAAAAGTTGGAGTACATAAATGCAGAAACTCGAAAATATGTTTAGAGTAAAATTTAAAATAACTGTATGCTTCGTTTTTTTAGTAAGCTTCTAATATATTAAAAAATAACATATCTAATCAGCAGGTATGTAAGTCTCTTAAGTAGGTAGAACAATCATAATTTTAGTGAGTTTTCGTACAAAAAATTCACAAATGGGCATATCCCGATTTTTGAATTTTGATCCCTAGTACCCATATCCGGTGCAGTTTCAATTTTTATATGTTTATATATATATATATATATATATATATATATATATATATATATATATATATATATATATATATATATATATATATATATATATATATATATATATATATATATATATATATATATATAGTATCACACCGATAACTCAAAAAATAATGCGCATTTGGCATGTACCTTCTTTTTCCAAGGTGCTTGGATAAGTACGTTAGCTAGGAAAATCGGAGGTTTTCTGGGACAAAGTTAGGTTTGTTAAAAAAAATCTCAAAAAATAAAAAAGCTATTTAAAATCAAATTTCAACGAATAATTAATTGTAAAATAAAAATTTCCAAGGTCTACTATTCATTATAATAGAATAGCTAAGTTTCTTAGAAAACAAAACACCCTGTCAAATTAATAAAACCAAAAATAAAATAATATACAGGGTGGTGATAAAGTTTGGAATAATAGGAATATCTGTATATAGATCAACTTAAAAGAAACACGATCGCACACGTCAATGTTTTTTATTTTGCATTGTTTTAGCTAATATTAGTAGATATATGGATAAATAAAATGTCACGTCAACATTACCTTTTTTAAACGGATCAGGCTGTATATTATTGCATTTTTGGATTCCCTGGAAAATTCTAGATAAGTTTCATGTATGATGCCCTATACTACCTATCTTTAACTGTATTCGAATTATTGACAATTGAAAATTAGACCTTTTCAATGAAATTAAAAATAGAAATTGAATTGTCGGAGCGTTTTTTTGAAAAGTTAAAGTCCAAATCGAGTTTGTGCATAGACTGGGTCATTGTGAAATTAAAAAACCGTCGGACAATTCGATTTTTGTGTTTATTTTCATTAAAATGTCTAATTTTCAATTGTCAATAATTTGTAAACATTGAAGATAGGTTGAGGACTTTATACATGAAACATATGTAGAATTTTCCAAGGAATTCAAAAATGCAATAATATACAGGCTGCTCTTTTTAAAAAGGTGACGTTGACGTGACACTTCATTTATGCTATTAGCTGAAATAGATAAATATCAGAATTAAGAATAAAATTTGACGTGTAGGTACCAGCGTGTTTTTTTAATTGCACCTGTAACAGATATTCCTATTATTCGAAATTTCAACACCAGCCTGTATCTACAAACTACAAACTATTTCGTTGTGAATAAAAATAAAAAATAAATATCGATTGAGTTTTTATGTTTAGACAAATAAAACGAACACTCTGTAACTTTTTAAAATAACCTACGTTTGACTCAACCTTATTGTGTTTTTGTCTCAGGGTCACTCCAAATTATTTAATTGTGAATCAAAGAAAAAATATATAGATATGTATATTGAGTTGAACCTAAGCTAAGGCGTTCAATTTATTCATATTTAAGCAAAAACCAAGAACTCCTGATAAACTTAAAAACACAATGTTTGACTCAACTATATTGGGTTTTGGTCTCACGATCATTTCAAATTATTTGGGTGTGAATCAAATAAAAAATAAAATCTCAGGACGCAAGTGCGTTATGGTAGTAAATTTTTATTAAATGCTTCAAATTTGAATAACTCAATTTTCTATAAACTTAGAGAGTTTAATTTTGGTGTGTAGTAAGGTCTTTCATAACGCAAGATATCCACTACATTTCATCAAAATAACTTTGTAATTTTCGGAGAAAAAAAATTTTTGAAAGAAAATTTAAAATTTGAATAACTCAATTTTCTATAAACTTAGATCTCTCCCAAGGCAACATATATAGTAAATTTCATCAAAACAGCTTTGTTAAAAAATTTTTTTCGAAAGAAAACTTAAAAATTTCCCGGAAAACCCCGTCAGATTTTTCTGGCGAACGAACTCATCCAAGCCATTAATAAAATAAAGCCACTTGCCAAGTTTCATCAAAATCGGTTAATTTGTTTTAGAGTTATCAGACGGATACATACATATATATATATATATATATATATATATATATATATATATATATATATATATATATATATATATATATATATATATATATATATATATATATATATATATATATATAAATAAACATATAAAAATTGAAACTGACACCGGATATGGGTTCTAGGGGTCCTAGTTCGCGCTCATTTGCATATTTTTTTGCAAAGTCTCACCATCGATACCTCTCTATTAGTGATTTTTTTTAAAATAAAAATTCACTAATATATAGATAACTGCTGAGCTCAATCTAAGTTAAAGCATATCAATTTAACGTGGAAAAGAAGGTAAGTAGATTTTTTATTACGTTATGTTTAAGTAAAAACAAGAACACTTTGTAAACCTTTTAGTATAAACAAAAGTCTGGACGCAGCAAGTGCGTTATGGTAGTGAATGTTTATAAAAATGCTTTTAATAGCAAATATGTCTTGTTTTAATGAAAGCAGGCATCAAATTTGGTTACCAGTACAACTTATATATTCATCAAAATAACTTTCTTATTTGAAGAATCACAAAAATTTTCCGAAAATAAACTTTAAATGTTCCCGAAAAAACCGTAACCATTTTCCTTGCAAACGAGCCTCTTCAAGTTATTTACCTACCTGCCAACATAATATTTTTCACAAAAAGCTTTTCGACGAAACTTACAAAAAAATTTGCATGAAAATTTTCAAACAAATTTTTTCACGAAAATGCGAGAACATTTTTTTACAACAACTTATTAGACATTTGCTTATTATTTTAATTACTAAAATTACTAGAATTTCATAGAAATCCTATAAAAATGATTCTTACGGAAATAAAAAAAAAATTGGTAAAAGAGTACATAAAATTTAAAATATACCTTCACCTAATCTGGAATTAAAATTGAAAAAAAGAAAATGTAAGAGTTTTTTAACTGTCTACGGAAATTTGAACCAGTGGAAGTGAAGAAAAATATAAGCGGAAAAAGACTTAAATTTTCCTGCCACAAGCTGTCAGAAATAAGAACATTACTTAAGTAGGTATGTCACATTAGGTCTCATTTGACATTTTGTGAAGACAATTTATCAACTACATACTTAATATATTATGAAAATCTAAAGACAGATAATCCTATCAAATTAATTATTCCTTACTTTTGTGTACCAAGGTTCGTTTTTGGCCTCGAAAATTTGATAAATAATCACATAATCTGATCGGTTATTAGAATTTAAAAAATTAGAAAAAATAAATTTAAACTGATCCCTACATGAATCATGGTATGCGATTATGAATGTAAATATTTCCAAATCTAGAGTGTGTAGGTATAGGGAGTGTTACACAAAATTTAAAACAGGGGTCATGCCGGTCACTTCTGAGATACAAAACACAGGCTGTTCTATTTGAAAAAGTTCGGGACGCAGCAAGTGCGTTATGGTAGTGAATTCAAATTCGAATAACTCAATTTTCTATAAACTAAGAAAGTTGAATTTTGGTATGTAGTAAGGTCTTTCCTAGGGAAAAATATTCACCAAATTTCATTAAAATGGATTTATAATTTTCGGAGAAAAATTTTTTTCTCGAAAAGAAACTAAAAATTTTCCCGGAAAACCTTGTCCGATTTTCCTGGCTAACAAACCCATCCAAGTCATTAATAAAATGAAGGCACTTGCTGAGTTTAACCCAAATCGGTAAATTATTTTTTTAGGTAATCGGTTGGATATATATATATATATATATATATATATATATATATATATATATATATATATATATATATATACATATATATATATATATATATATATATATATATATATATATATATATATATATATATATATATATATATATATATATATATATATACATATATATATATATATATATATATATATATATATATATATATATATATATATATATATATATATATATATATATATATATATATATATATATATATATATATATATATATATATATATATATATCGAAACTGACTCCGGATATGAGTTCTAGGGGTCCTCGATCGCGCCCATTTGAAAAAATGTTGCAAACAAAGTCTCGCCATCGATACCTCTCCATTAGTGAACTTTTAAAATACAAATTCACTAAATATAGGGTTACTGTAGTGTGATGTTTTTCAAATTCAGTTACTATTTTAGAGCACCTGTATGATCTCCTTATTAGCGAATTTTTCTACGAAAAATTTGCTTAAATATATAAATGCCGTTTTGGTCTGGATCATTAAGAATTATTCAAGTGTGTGTGTGTGTTGCATCATGGGATGGTTTTGAATGTTTCATTCATCAACCACAGATTTTTATCCTAAAATTTCGTTTCGAATCATAACCACACCCAGTGCGGCACCTATAATTAGATTTTCTTATGTGAATAGGTGATAACTATATTCGCGAATTCTTTGAATTATAAATGAAAACCAAATTATTCAAGTGCGATCAAAGAAAAAATATATGAATATCTATGGAGTCCAATTTAAGTTAAAGCATATGAATTTAAATTTGAAAACAAGGTGAGTATGTTTTGTTTTGGTTCTATGTTTAAGCAAAAGACAAGAACACTTTGTAAGCTTTTTAGAATAATTAATTTTTAACTCAAGCTTATTGTAATTTGGTCTCATTATTATTATCAATTATTTGGGTGTAAATCTACGAGAAAATACATAAATATGTAAAAGAATTCAGCCTAAGTTAAGGCGTAACAACTTAAGCTTTAAAAAGTTCGGGACGCAGCAAGTGCGTTATGGTAGTGAATCGTGTCATAAGAATAATATATATATATATATATATATATATATATATATATATATATATATATATATATATTCTTATGTAACGATTATTCTTCTAAGAATTATATATATATATATATATATATATATATATATATATATATATATATATATATATATATATATATATATAGTGTTTTAGCGTTATATGAAAAGTTATAAAGAATTACTCTATTTAATTAGCAACCTTAAAAGTAAGGTTAGGAAGGGCAAGCAAAAACATGATCTCTAACATAAACATGTATACAGTAATTTGGATACAAAACTCAAACAAAGCAATTGATACACAGGAAATATACTTAACAAAATACACTGGAAAATTGAACATAAAAAACTTCCTGTGGTTCATGCTTTGAGGGTGATTGTATGCACGCAGAAAGGGAAGAAGAACCCCCAGGACGAAGAGGGTTTCTGTCCCTTCGCCCAAAAACACAGGAGGTTTCCCTTCTCCTTGTGCATGCATACAACCACCTTCAAAGCATAAAGCACAAGAAAAATTTCTTGTGAGCAACCCCCAAGAAAGTTACGGGACCTGGAGTGAATATGGGTGTTGTGCGGGGTAGACAGAGTTTAAAGTACGTATTACTGCAAAATGTGAAAAACGCATCTTTTCTGAGTCTGACTAAGTGGTTTTAGTGAATTTTCTTATAAAATACACAAAGAGGAAATCCCGACTTTTGAACTTTGAAAAAATTTCTTCAAATGAGCGCTAATTAGGCCCCTTGGAATACATATCCGGGGTCAGTTTAAATTTTTATATGTTTATATATATATATATATATATATATATATATATATATATATATATATATATATATATATATATATATATATATATATATATATATATATATATATATATATATATATGTATATGTATCACACCGATAACTCAATCGGCCCAGGTTTTCTCGGAAAATTTTGTGTTTCCTTTAAAAAAAAAATTAACATCTCCGGAAATAACAAAGTAAGAGCAACCGAATTTGGTGCGCGGGTTTATATCATTATAAGTAAACTACGCAATAAAACTTAGCTCTGTGAGTTAAAAGGTAAAAAAGTTATGGGCATTTAAAAAAATAATTGGGGTTTTCCTCAAAACGTCAAAGTCGCGATTTAAAACGTCAAAATTGGCAACATTTAGGCAAAGAACCTGAAACTAATATGAAATATGGAAAGAAAATCCCTCAAGAAGAAAGTTTTACAAAGTCTGAAGTCTTAGATTCAACCGTCATTGTCCTTTATTTTACTAAAATATTTCCAGAAAAATCATTTCAAATAGACCCTTTCTCTGATGCTTTGGCAGTAGCCTTAGCTATAGAGTTTATCGCTTAATAGTATATAATTTTTGTCGAATTTTCGTTCAATATATCCGTTACAAGATACGAAAAAAAAATTGTATACATTAATTGTAGGGTGTCTTGAGCTACGTCTTAAAGAAAAATTTTGCAATCACAGGTGGCCCATAAGTCGTTGCTGATACAAATTGTGTTTTTTTTAATCGAACACGCCTTATTGGATTTTTGCATTTTTCATCGAAATATAATGCATGTTTGTAGGAAAAGAAATTTTGGACGCAGCAAGTGCGTTATGGTAGCGAATTTTCATTAAATGCTTCAAATTTGAATAGCTCAATTTGCTATTACCCTATAAAACCCAGTTTTTTCGGGAACACTTTAAGTTTACTTTCGGAAATTTTTGTACATTTTCAAACAACAAAGTTATTTTGATGAGACATGGCACATTGTTTCTACTATATAGGTTATACTGGTAACCAAATTTGATACCTGGTTTTTTAAAAAAACACACATATTCGCTATTAAAAACATTTTAATGAAAATTCACTACCATAACACACTTGCTGCGTCCAGACTTTTTTAAGCATTATCCGCTCAAAAACATTTTTATCGGAATTCGCAAATACTTTTTACAATAATTTATGTAAAATTTTTTAAAATTTTAATCTGTAAATTCAAATGGTTTTTCGATTTTGGTAAAAATAGGCATGTACTTAAAATGTTATTATTTACAATAACGCAGTGATAATTATAAACCTTAAATAATGGTATAGAAGGCTTTTTTAATAATAGATAATGGCACATCAAACATAAAATAAGAATGTACTCATATATCTTACAGGACAAATATCAGGTTTTATATTTTGTGGCAAATCAAATAGGTGCCTATTCGACTTTGCTTCCATGTTGCTACAAGTTTAGTTAACGATATGAAACATTGAATAGGAACCGGAACGAAATTGTTTGTGCTAATTTCATTGAGAGCTTATATCCTGATCTTTTCTAGTTTTGTACGTGTACCTGTTTCAAGATGAACCACATTTCTATTAGCACACATCCGGTTTATAGACGTCGTTTGTAGTGGGAGTCTACGTTTGTAAGATGTCATGTAATAATAATTAAGGACTTATTCGGCCTGAGATAGATATATATATATATATATATATATATATATATATATATATATATATATAATATATATATATATATATATATATATATATATATATATATATATATATATATATATATATATATATATATATATAGTAGCTGCTATACCCAGTTTTGCTCTGGTTAGTGTCAAACTGGCAAGCTGCCTACCTTAACTGCAATAAAAGAGAAATGACATTTTATTTGATAAAATTCACAATGTCTTTCTACGTCTTTTCGTGATAGCCAGAAAACACGGAAAACAGTGGCGACCCCACAAAACTTGCACGTTTATCCACAAATAACCAATGGCGTAGATAATATTTTAACTACTGAGTGAGGACTGAAACCTCTGATGAGCACTGCTTCTAAAGTGTATTTAACTTTAGAACACACAATTCATCACAACATATTTTTGAGACCTGGCGATAGTTTCGCTAACAACGCCAGCCTCATCAAAGAGATTAATAATTACAGACCATATCAGTACACTTACACACATATAGAATCCAATTCACCACATTATGTTTTTAAAAGCTGATAATTGTTCGTTAACAACCTTACCGTCATCAGGCGGATGAATAATCATAACATGTTATCATAATTACAATTATTCGTCCCTTTGCTGACACTAATATTGTTGGCCAAACGATGGTCAGTTCTTAAAAATATGTTGTGGTGAACTGGGTTTTCCAGAGTGAATAAGATCTTAACCACGAAAAAATTATTATAAAAATAAAAAGTATGTTCTTTTAGACGTAACGGCTTTCAAGTTTTTCATTTTTTCCCTGAAATGAGCGCAAATGAGAGTCTCTAGAATCCATTACTAAGGTTAGTTTCAGAGCTCAAAAATGTTTATATATATATATATATATATATATATATATATATATATATATATATATATATATATATATATATATATATATATATATATATATATATATATATATATATATATATATAAACATTTTTGAGAGGTTGGCTAACATAGTGCCAGTTACTCGGATATATTTGTATTATTATTATTGGTATGACGCACTAATAAACTCTAATAAAAGCAAAACTAGTATGTGTCTCTCCAGGGAGAAGGGAAAGAGAGGGGGAGCTCTTTAGCCTTTCTCTGTACTGTTTAGCGTGGGACTCTGGAGTGGCTGTCTGCAATGGGCAAACCCAGGGCAGATGGCCTACAAAAGTCTCGAAAATAACAGGAAGCACGGCGTGGAGGGGGGTTGGTGTTCTGCTGCAGCCGTGGACGACTGGCAGCTTTTGCAAAGGTTTCTGGATGCAGCGGCGCAGCGAGCTCTCTATGGAAATCTGCCTGGTATATATCGTGCACAGCACCTTGGTGGTTGTCGATGAAGGATTTGCCAAGTGATGGGCTTTCCTTAACTGGCCGTCCAAGTGAAAGGGAATCACAATCGAAATCCCCCCAAATCAAGGTGGAACAGCACAGGCCGAGGTTACTTCGGCATTCACTTGCCTTGCGTCATGCGGGACGTCGCCCTATGGACGAAGCAAAATTCTACTGCCCCATTATCCTCACATCCTTTCCCCTAAAGACCATGGAGAAGGCATTAGATCAATACATTATAAGCGAAACAAGAAAACCGCTCCATCTACAACAATTCGCCTACCAGGCGGGCAAATTCACATTAGATGCCCTACAATTTTTAGTGAAAAAACTTTTGTGGACAAAGAAGTAGCCGTCAGTGCATTCATTAACATAGAGGGTGCCTTTGACAAAACCTCAAAGCAATCAATTAAAGGGGCCCTACAAGAAAGGGAAGTGGAATTCCTTCTTGTATAACTGACGTCAGCGCTAGCGAATGATTTCGTAATTGCGTCTCTGGGTAGGATGAAGGTACTTATCCGTATGCTAGGAACGGCGACTACAGCTGTCAAATCTTTTTTCTTTAACGTCCGTCTATTTCCACGACTATGGCCAATCACCGATGCGAGGGAGCAGTTTCACCTCACTACCCCGGAAATTCGGCCGAACCCCTGCCATTCTGTAAGGACGCTAGGGATCTTTAACGTGTATAACATCGCATGGACACGGGACCGACGGATTTACGCCCCGTCCGAAGGGCGGAACGTACAGACATTCAACTTGCTCAAATACAATGCGCGCAACCGCGTTAAAAAGTCTCACAACATATAGAAAACCTGAATCTGGAACGACTATTTTTTGATCTGTTGGTCTGTCGACTTGTCGGTCTGCATGTCTGTCTGTTAGCAACGACGATAATTTTAGAACGAATTAAGATCTCATCTTCAAATTTGTTACACTATTAGCACCCGAAAAAACGAAGAGTTCCGATTGTTTTTGGGTAAAATCGCTGAAGAGGGTAGGGGATGAGTGGGGGATGATTTGGTGAAAATTTACATTTTTTGTTACAACTCGAGTAATATAACGTTTTATTTACTAAAAAACTTTATATTTCATCAAATATCTGGTATTCTGTGCTAAAATTAAATTAAGGGTTCAATGTCTGGGGTGATAAATCGGTGATACAAATTTAGATTTTTTTTTGCTAAAACGGCGTAAAGAGTCCAAAACATATAGAAACCTTAATTCCTGAACGAAATGTTTTTGTCTGTCGGTCTGCCGGCCGGTCGGTCTGTCGGCCTGTACGTCTCTGTCTGTTAGTAGGCGGAATACCTTTCGAACAAATTGATATATTGCTTCATTTCTTTATGATTCCTTTAATCATCTTCAAATTTGGTATACAGTTAGCACCCGACAAATAAACGTTTGGAATTGTTTTTGGGTAATTTCGCTTCAAGAGGGGTGACCATCTAAATTTATTTCATGAGAATGTCTTTCTGCGGAGAGTAAATTACCACAGTTATGTGGAAGTTATAATTCAATTTACAACACTATTTTTTGTTTGTAGTGTTGAATATTGAAATCAAATATTAATAGATGGAATCATTTAATTTTTGTTAAGACACAAAGTCTTGGCCGCCTTGAATCATTTAATTTTTGTTAACACACAAAGTCTTGACCGCCTTCCTTGTGCAGTGTGAGGTGCTTTCTTAAAAAAAGAGGTTGAGACGGTAGTAACAAGTAATTCACTAGAGGTGGGTGCAGGGAAACTTATTTGAAGCTGGTGTAGAATTAAATTCAACGTTTGAATTGTCAATAATACACAGGTCGTGCTATTAAAAAAAGACTTTTGCAGCATTGAATCTGTCCAAGTCTCTAAATTTAGAACACTCTGTACGATGAAAATGTAGTTTGGGAACAGAATATGGAAGCCCCATCTCAGTGATTATGGTATTTTAAGTTCGAGCCCTTTAATAAGTACATTTGGAGAACACTCAAATCACCACAACACATATTTCAGAGACCTTACGATCGTTTCGTTGACAAAGTCAACATCTTCAGAGGGAGAATTTTTCTTCCTCCAAGTGTACTTATTAGTGCTCATCACAGATTCCAGTTTTCACATGGTCGAGCCCTTTATCTTAAAAAACATATAAAGTACATGGGATTGTAAATATGGATAAAAGATCCCCAAAATGTACGAAAATTACAATATTACTGAAACAACTGAAGATCGAAGATCGATATAGGGAAACCTAATATGAATCTTTATAACATTTTATGGTGAATCCTAATATGCAGTAAGATATAGAGCATTATATTTAAATTAACAAAGTTAATGGCGACTTACGGTTTAATCGTAACCGACGCGATCTTGAAAATATTTTAAACTAAAAGACCATTACCAATTACTCTCAACGCTATAAATTCAAAATTAAGGATATTCGGAAACCCCACGGCTATCGTGAAAAACCCCGTATTTCATGTACCTTAATCACATATTTGCCATAAATGGGTGTAACATACCTTACATTCGGTAATTTTTGAAATTAACCTAAGCTCATTCCAACATACATGATAAGGAATGTGAATACCTTTTGCTACATTTATGTTTTGTGTACCTTATGAAATATAATGTCAATGCCAGATTAAGTTCTTTTAAGGTGGAAGTCTGTATTTACTACGCTACGCTTACTATCAGTATCAAACGTAAAAACTAAGGAATTCGTCGATTTGACCACCTCATTATATATTGCACTTTAAATTATGTAAATAGCCTGGATTTTCGTAAGAAGCGTATGTACGAGTATCAAACTTTAACAAATTGACCAGTCATGTGGCAAGAATTCATAAATTTATAAACAATACTTCGAGCTTTAAGAACCGTGCACTTGTCCAATGGTAATGCAATAAATTATTATCCTGTACAGAGTTGATGATTTTTTGTTATATGTTACATATAGTGTTTAAAGTCACGATTTTTGTTGAAATAATATTTCATAATTGACGTGGAAAATATACTATTTAAGCGCGAGATTTTGAAGATCGGTATCAGTCTTCAGTGATATCTGATAATATCAACTAATCAACTGGTATTGAAAATGCAAGCATTCACTGTAAGTTTTCCTGTAATATTTTCATTGACACTAAAGTACACCGATTAAATCTAATTTAGGGGGTGTAAAAGCATCTTAGTGCGAAAATACGGTTTTATAATTTTTCTCCCCAAGAAATATTTTTCCAGATCTTTAGGTAGTAAAACTACTTTACAGTAATGTTTATCGTTTCGGTTCGTTTGATTACTATAAGTTCTTGCTTTAAATGTTTTCAAATGTACTTCTTCTTTAGAGTTTTCTTCGACTTTTTATTATTAAGTTTTAAACTCACTCACTTAGAACGTAAACATTTTCAGACATTTCTGAAGCAGCTAAGGCTTGTAAGTATTAAAGTAAGAATTAAAGTTCGGAAGTAGTATAAAAATTACCTATTTTTTTGACTATTTCTAAACGATTTCCACAAGTATCTGCATCGATTTATTTTTGGAACAATATTTTTATAATATACTTAGGTCTACCAAATCAGTTCATTGGTCCATACTACATACCGACTTGGAGACTACTTCTCTGGCTTCACTGTTGGTTTTCGTTTCTGTAAATGAAGGCCGTAGCAAGCGCGTAAGCTAACTGGAGCAAGTGGCGGTTCTGAATTCTTTCTTTAAATCTCATTTTTTTAAAATTTCATAGCTTAGTCATAATAATTTTCTTATTCAGGTACAGTCCGAAAACGACATACTAAAATTGTTTGAGTAGTAAGGCTCTGGCCAACCATCCAACTATTCCTTAGTCCTATTTAAACGGTTTGATGACCAATAATTTTCTTTATTGAAGCTAGTAAAACTGCATAACCTCATTTTCAAACAGTTTTTAGTCATGTTTCACACACCTAAATAAACTCAGTCTGCTGCAGGCATTGGGCTACTGCTGTTATATTACGTGGGTCTGGTAGTAGGTTTTATTCTACATACATGCTTTTAAAAGCTCTGCCATTTGACACGAGGTTTTGCCAATAACTTCTTTATCAACTTCTATTTCCATATTAGTTGGTATTCTTTTTATAAGCTTGAAATGACTTCCAATTTGTCGTTTTCACTACATTATTTTCTTTCTCTCCAATCTTATTTTGTTGATTTTTGACATAGAGCAAGCCGGTGCTACTCCAAACGCCTAACATTTTCTTGTTTTATTCTATAAGAGATAACTGACTTACCAGAATAACGTATTCTGCACACACTTATTACGTTTTGGAGCAAAGACCCCAGAACACATTTTTTATTATTTGTTTTTCTCAAAATGATCAGTATACATTTACAAAATTTTCGGAAAAAATCCTCTTTACCCAGCGCTTAATATTTTAGTGTTTCTACCATTTGTTTTCAAAGTCATGATCGTCAATGGTTTAGACCCTCCTGATAGTGTGATCATGAGAATCTCCGTGTACATTTTATTCCTTTTCAAGTCAAAACTAACCAATTCACAATTATTCTAAGTTCAAGTATACTGAAACGATCGATAAAACAGTTACATTATTAAAAGACGTGTAATTTTCAAAATCCTTCTTCCCTTGCACATACTTATTATTATGCTTATATTTACCTAGGTTAAGAACTGTAAAAGACGTTTAATATTGACTTTTACAATAATAAAAAATAAGGTTCCACATGCATGCGACCAAGATCGGCTTTAATAACAATTTCTTTGCATTACCGTTGCAATCAATCTCATTTTATAAGTACATTTGGATATTTCAAATCACCACAACACATTTTAAAACACCTGACGATCGTTTCACTAACCAAGTTAGCGTCATCAGAGGATAAACAATGCAGAATTCAGAAGTTTTAATCCTCTGATAAAGCTAACTTTGTTAGTGGAATGATTGTCAGGTGCTTTAAAATGTGTTGCGGTGATTTAGGTTCTCATAGTGTACTCATCAGTGCACATAACAGGTTACAATCTTCACTTAGTAATCTATGTCTCATGGTCGTCGCGATTTCCCCTTGCTGTCACATCCATTACTCCAGCTGCTCTTTTTATTTCATTCAAGCTCCCGCATTTCATCAATTGGATCAGGCTTTCTAGAAGTTTTTCTTCTACCCTTTTTCCAAGTTTGTGTCCTTATTATTATGTTTTATAATAGGTCGAAAATGTTTGCTTTAATTTCCAATTTTTTTGGCACCTCTTTAGTGAGTTTTTATAAAAAAAATTCACTACTGGGGAGATCCCTACCTTTGAATTTTAAAAATATCAGATGAGCGCGTACTAGGGCCCCTAGAACTCATATCCGGGGAAAGTTAAAAAATGTATATGTTTATATATATATATATATATATATATATATATATATATATATATATATATATATATATATATATATATATATATATATATATATATATATATATATATATATATATATATATATATGTATGTATGTGTCACACCGATAATTAAAAAAATATTGGGCCGATTTTGACAAAATTTGGCATGTACCTTCCTTTTGTAAGTGGCTTGTACAAGTTCGTTATCCAAAAAAATCGGACCAGGATTTCCGGAAAAATTTTGGGTTTTCTGCTAAAAAATTTTATCCCAAAAAATAAAAAAGCTATGGTAACCAAATTTGGTAGGTAGGTTTATGATATAAAAGGTAAACCAGACACAAAAATTAAAGTTTCTATGTTACAGGAAAAAAGTTATAAAAAATATTTGACTTCAGATCATTCCTTTGAAAATTTACTACCATAACGCACTTGCTGCGTCCAGACTTTTTATTCGACTTTCTATTGGTGTACCTTGTCGTTATCATTTTCTCCATGTACACGACACGTTTAATTCTATTTATGGCCTGCTTATACGAAAACAACCTTTTTGCCCCATGCATTATAACAGTCGATACGTATGACTTGATCGACCTTAGGCCCAAGTCTAAATATTAATTAGTGGGAGGAGTATTTTAACCATTTAAAAAGGTTGATTTGCCATAACGACCAACGTTTTAAGTTCTCTGTTACATTTTCCATCATACGTAATTATACTCCCAGAAAAAAATTTACTTGTTTAGCTTGATGGCTATTTACCTTTATATCAGGTTTCGGAGTTCTGTTTTTACTTATTTTAATCATATTTAGATTCGGTCTATTCATTTTTGGATAAATTTTGTTAGCGCATCACTCAATACACTGAACACCTTTTGGAATTCTGTTTCCGTTTCTTCAATCAGCGGCTGTCACCTTTGCAACTTACGCAATGGAATGTTTGTCCATTTATTTTCATTTCTGCTGTTTTTTTTGTTTTAGCCTACTGCATTTTTTATAGATTAAGTGAACAAATTGGCATCCCTGTCGTATATATTTTCTTATTTTAGCATCAATTTCATATCTCTTGATACGTATTATAATGGTTTTATTTCTGTATGGATTAAAAATAATGCGCCTATCTATTCAATCAAATGCAGCAAAATTTCAGAAATTTCTTTTAAAAATGATAATAATTTAACAAAAAGTGCTTAGAATTCACTTGAAAATGTTCAGCCTTATCTTCTGTTATTTGTTTTATGTTGAAGCGGTTTTAAACAATTTTTTTTAAATAACATGGTCTATTGTTTCTTAGAAGTGCACCACGTTGTTTCTATGTAATATGGAAAACAGTTGCAGGGCTAACGATTTCAAAATCGTTGGCTGATTGGATACAGTCTCAACGTATAACATGTTGTGCCTACTAGAGCTGTCGAGACAACATAGTACCTAGTTACGCACCGGGATGGCGACGTTGTCGTACATCTCCAATATTTTCTGAGGTGGCTGCCTCTAGGCAAGTTTTCTCGGATGTTTTGATTGTCATTAGTATAGCAAACTGACGAGCACTGATGAGAGCGGAACCGGTTTGTATTTCTAATGAGGGTCAGAATGACTCTAGCCTTGCATATATTGTTTCCCTTATTATGGAAGAATTGAACAGGGCTGACGATTATAAAATCGTTAGTTCAAAGTTTAGTGTATAACATTATTGTCTATTAGAGCTGCCGAGGCCACATATTATCTCGTTACGCACCGTGATTGCGACTCTGTTGTATATCTCACAACGTTCTCTGAAGGAGGCTCCCTTTATCCAAGTTATTTTGGATGTGTTTAGAATATCATTAGTGTAGTACACTGACAAGTTCTACCGGAGCGAAACCGATATGTGTTTTTAAGGATGGTCAGAATACATGCAGCCCTACATATGTTTATTCCTGTACAACGGAAGATAGTAACAGGCTTGGTGATTTAACAATCGGTGGTTTATTGTATACAGTCTCTAAGTACAACATATTGTGTCTATTGAAGCTGTCAAGATAACATAGTACGTAGTTGCGAACCCAGACGGCAACTATGTGGTACATTTCCCAATGTTCATTGCACTATGTTATTTATTATTTTTATAAAGCAACCTAGTTTTTTTAAAATTAGGAAAAATTAGCCTAATGGAGATAATCACAAAATGCTGTGTTTTGTGCCTTGCTACATGATTGAACATGTTGAATCTTGCTAAAACTACATATTTGATATGAACCCTAATTTAAAATAAATATTTCTTTGTTCCTCTAGATTGTTGCCCTAGTTCTTGCTGTCTGCAGTGCAGCTCTGGCTCACCCCCATGATGACGTAAGTATATTAAAATCTGAGATAACTATGTTTTATATTCAATCTTTCTTACCGACGAACTTTATGGAGCAACCTCGGAGGTCCAGGGTTAAGTACGTGTGCCTCTGGACCCAAGGATTCCGGGTTCAATTCCCAGTAGAAACGTCAAATTATTTTTCAGTAATACTGTAAATTTACATCACTCGAAGTTATCGCATTGTGTTTGAGCAAGTTGAATGTATTCACGATTCGCCGTTTGGATAGGGCGTTAAGCCGTTGGTCCCGTGTACAATGCGATGTTGGGCACGTTAAACAACCCCCTCCCTAGAGAAAAAAAATTCGAAAACATTCGGGATAGTGAGGTGAAACTGTTTCCTGGCGTCTGTGATTGACCATAGTCGTGAAAATACACCTACGTTAAAGAAAGTTAAAAAACTTCATGTCTTCTTAAACTAATTTTGTGAAATATGTTTGGTTAAAGAACTTGTTTTAAAAGACAAGCATGTCTATCGAAAAGGTTTTGCTATAAATCAATCAATATACTTAAATACAACCATCATTTAAGGGCAGTTAATCATAAAATCCGCTTTTACAAGAAATGAAGGCTCTAATGTAACGACATTCAATAGAACGGTGAAACTCTTTTACCAAGTGACCAATAGTAGAGGCTACTTCTCTGGCATAAAATTGTTTACTTTCACCAAAAAATAACCTATTGACAGTTGCCAACAAAGTATCGCAATGATCACATTTTTTTATAGCCGGTTTATTTAGGCTACACGTCACATATTTCATAGATGTTGAAAATTATTTGATCACGTCAGCTAACAATATTTTTCTATGCGCATGGTTTGGACCTAATTCAGAAATTTCTGTTTTTGTTTAGGGACATGCCCACTACAAATTCGAATACGGTGTGCACGATCCCCATACTGGTGATAAGAAATCGCAGTATGAGCACAGAGATGGTCACCATGTAAAAGGAGCTTACACCCTTAAAGAAGCCGATGGTACCCACCGCGTAGTAGAATACCACGCTGATCCCCATCACGGATTCAATGCTGTTGTCAAAAGAATAGGCCATGCTCATCACCCCGCTCACTACGGTCACCATCATGGAGGTCATCATCACGGAGGTCATGGAGGAGACAGTTATGTAGGAGTTACTCACTGGGGATACCAAGGTCATGGAGGTCATCATTAACAAGTTCAAAACATAGCTTTTAATAACACTTGTTGATACGTGTATAGTATTTTTTATATAATAAAATATTATTAGACACTGCAATATGTTTTCTTTTTATTTTTTGAAATTTCGTGTTTTTGTATAGACAATTTATGCCTTGTCATACAAGTTATACCCCAACAGCTTTCTTGATCGTAACACATTGCCGATTATACCGAAAACTATGCCAATTTTCACAACACAGTCTTGTGTTAGCAATGACATGGGCATCAGAAAAGCTTTATCTTCTACCAGCGCCCTCACTCATAACGCTATTGTTTAAGCACACTTGGAGAACCTAAATCACCACAACTCATAAAAACAAGTGACGATCGTTTCACTAAACAAGTTAACGTCATCAGAGGATGACTAATTCTAAATATCTTATATCCACAACTCTATATTCTTCTGCAGGTAGTTGGTCAGTAACGATTTATGGAGGTTCAACGACACCAAAATTAACATCTTTTGTTTGGCGTAAATATCTGTGTTCTCTTCCAATCTATCGGAGGTGCTGCTGCCGGTATTTATTTTACAAAGTAATCTATCTGGAGACTTTTCATAGAGCGAGATTCATACATTGTTTTATTATTACTATATTTAGCTATATATATATATATATATATATATATATATATATATATATATATATATATATATATATATATATATATACTCTCACAAGCGTTTAGCTGTCCTGGTTCTCTAACATTTTTTATTAATTTTAGATTCTTTTCAATGACGTGGTTATTATTATCTCAAATGTTGGGCGAGGAAAGATCTGTCTAGAGTATCATATCTTAATTGTGCCAAAATGCTAGTTACAAATTGGCTTCTAAAAAAACGCTATCTAGACGCCTCGTGATTCGAGGTCCAAATGGTACAAACTTTTTTCTGCTTTCTCTCTTCTAAAAGTCGTTGATTCTGCCAACATTCTCATTGTTGAATTGAAAAATAGTTTGTCTAATCTAAAGGTTTGTTAAGGTTAAAAATTCTTTGCAGACTTTTTCATTTATGTTATTTCTTTTTTACAACTCTTCTAAATACGTTAACATTTGCTTCGTGGGAACGCTAGGAAACAATGAGGTTTTCTCCCCTCAAGGCTCGTCCGCGGCTTTGCCGCCCCAATAGCACTGCAACCTTTGGCTTATTGTGCATGCCCTTAGTCTTTTTACTCCACCCATTCCAAAATCACTAGGCCGTGAACTAGTCTGCACAGCGATTGGCAGGGTGAAGTTTTATAATGCTCTGTCTCCCGTCTAGACTGACCGTAGATCCGTTGTCTTTTGCGTCCCAGAGCTTCACACTCGCACAAGATGTGCCGGGCTGATTCCTCCCCCTCGCCGCAGAGTCTGCATGCGAGGTCCACCTCGAACTGCCGCATTTTATGCAGGTGTTTCTTGACGGCCATGTGTCCAGTCAAGAGACCTGTTGTGTTTCTGATCTGTTCTCTGCTAAGATTTAGCTGCTCCAGCTCTCTTTAAACTGGGTTCGTCAATTATTGACTTCCCATGTTTGAGCCGTGGACAGTCTGCCCAGTACACCTTGTGTTGGTTTCTGACCCAGGACTTAATGGATCCCCTGGCAGTGCTCCTTGTCACGCCCAGAGCCGGTTCTGGTCCCATAAATGGTTCTGCTGACCGTCTCTTCGCGAGACTGTCAGTTTCTTCATTGTCTTTGACCCCGAGTGACCCCGCACCCAGATGAGGATGACCTCATTATGCGCAGCCAGGTTGCCCGTCTCGTTTCGGCACTCACTCACCAGCCAGGAATTTATCCATGGGCTACTTAGGGCCTTAAGGGCTGCCTGTCTGTCTGTGGCTATGAGGATCCGCTTGTTGGTGTAGACCAATGGGGGCTACCCCCTCATCTTGTTCTCCCGCATATAGTGCAGGATAGCGTACATTTGTGCCTGAAATACCGTTGCATGGGCTCCGAGGGAAATACTATGACTTACCCTCGGTCCTTTTGAATAAACACCTGCCCCCGTCCCACGCTCCCCGCCAGATCCGTCCATGAACAAGACTAGCGCGTCTCGAGGTATGCCCGGCATCTCCTCCCGCCATGCCTCGCGGTCGGGGATTTTCACTGTAAAGTTGTTTTCCCTGTAGATTGGCGGGCTCGCGAAGTCTGACCTCATTTCAAGCATTGGCTCCTTTACGATCTCTTGAATTTTGCAGTGGCCCCTGAAGCCTGGGTTGATCTTTAGTCTACCGTTTCAGGCTATTCTGTATAGTCCTAGCCTGGCCTCCCCCATAATAACAAAGTCTGGGGGGGGGATCTAGCAACACCTCCATGGCTGCTGTTGGGGTTGAAGACATGACCACTGTCATGCCTAGGCAAGCCACCCTTTGAATCTTGCCTAGTTTTTGTTTGGCACTGGCCACCAGACCAGTGACGCGTAGGTTAACAATGGTCTGACTACCCTTGTGTACAGCCAGTAGGCCATACTAAGTCTTAGTCCCCACGTTTTTTCATATATCCGCCTAGTGACGGCTAGGTTCATGACTGCCTTACGCAGTGGCTCTCCCACTTCCTTCTCCTCGTAAAAGGTATGACGGTTGCTTTCTTGGGGCTCACCCCGAGCCCTGACCAGCCGTCTACCCTTCCACCACTTTCAGTGGTGTCTGCATGCGCTCCCACACTGACTGTGTAACCTTTCCTCGGAATATGATGACAATGTCGTCCGCATAGCCCTGTACCTCATACCCCCCTCCCGTAAGCCTCCCCAGCAGGCCGTCCACGACTACGCACCAGAGCAAGAGAGACAGAACGCTCCCCTGCGGACACCCTGCCGTGACCCCCGACAGCTAGGTCCCTCCCGCGAGTGAGGTGAACACCGCCCTGTCTCTGAGCATGGAGCCGATCCACCTGCAACAGGTCTCCTCTATTTCACGCTCCCTGACAGCTGTCAGAACCAACTCGAATGAGGTGCTGCTAAAGGCCCCATCTATGTCTAGGAAGGCCCCTAGGCCACCTCCCTGTTCTTCAGCGTATTCTCCAGTTTCAGCACCAGTTGCTGCAGTGCTGTTTCTGTTGAGACTCCTGCTCTGTATGCATATTATCCGCAGTGTATGGACATGATTCTAGTACACCGCCCCCAATGTGCCGGTCGAGCAGTTTTCAACTGTTTTTACAAGAAGGACATGAGACTTATTGGCCTCAGGGGCTTTGCCTGAATACAACCCTGGCCTGTCTCCATGCCCTCGGAATGTATTACACAGTCAGGCTAGCCCTCATAATGAGGGTAAGCGCCGGCGACAGTATACTTATCCCCTGTTGGAGCATGATGGGCATTATTCCATTAAATCCCGGGGATTTGTATGGTTTAAAGCTGTTAATGGCCCATCTGATTTTTCTCCAAGTAACCACCTCTTAAACCACCTGTAGGCTTCCCAGTCCGCCTTGCGGGGGTCCCGGTACCATACCGTTTGTTATTCGACTTTCAAACCGGATGTATCTGTGGTCTGAGACACTCACTTCCACAGACACAGCCCAGTTCTTAACAAAGTCACCCAGAAACTGGGTGGAAACTGTTAGATCTAAAACTTCCTCACGCCGTGTTGTGACGAAGGTCGGTGTATTACCTCTAATCAATATGTCTAAATTAAATTTCATAAAGAACTGTAAAAATGCCTCATCCTATAGTTTGTGTCCGAGCTTCCTCACAACCCATGGTGCGCGTTCGCATCCGTGCCGCTTATGGTCTGCCATCCACCTGCTCTGCTACCCACCATCAGCTGCTCCAATTTCTTGGGTGGAGGAGGGTCCGTGCCGTCCCCTGACAGATAAGCTGATCCGACAGTAATGTCCCTCTGCCCATCCGCTTCTCCATATCGGATTTTGATCGTTGCTAGGTCCCTGGAAGAAAAATTCATTAAAGGCAGAAACTCTATCCCTTCCCTGACAAAAATGCATGCCCTCGTGGTCTCGCTGGATCTGCTGTAGATGAGCTTTTCAGCAGCTCCGCCGAGTCCCTTGATCTCTCCTTTATAGGAGTACGGTTCCTGGATGAAGGCCACATCCGTGTTCCTCAGAGCCATCAGTAATCCGGCCGTGGCTACCCTACTGTATTGGAGGTTGACCTAAGTCCCATTAACCCTTAGTTGCTTCCCCAGTGGGCAGAAGCTGACCCTTCCCAGGCCTCAGAATGCCTTGAAGGAGGTGCCTTCAAGGGCTGTGTAAGACGGCTGGTCGATCGAGAAGGCGAGAGTCTATCACTTCTCCTCTGCATTCCTGCTTAGAACCGACCCGTGTTTCAGGCCATATCGTAGATTACTTATTGTTTATTTAGTTATAACTCAATATTTACTGAACCGATTGAGTTCAAATTTGGTAGGTAGAACCACTTATATCTACGTGCTTGTAAAGTTATGGTTCAATAATTCTAGTAATTTAAAAGATATTGAGTGTTCAAGCAGTTTTTTTGTGCATTTCTTTGTAAAAGTAATTCAGTCCCAAAACTGTCTAACGAACTCATCCAAGCTATTCATTCTTGTTAATAGCTTGGAAGGGGATATCCAAATTTGGATTTGATTGGTCAACTATTTTTTGAGTTATCGATTGGATATATATATATATATATATATATATATATATATATATATATATATATATATATATATATATCTATATATATTAACAAGAATGAATAGCTTGGATGAGTTCGTTAGACAGTTTTGGGACTGAATTACTTTTACAAAGAAATGCACAAAAAAACTATATATATATATATATATATATATATATATATATATATATATATATATATATATATATAAACTTTTTAACTGACCTTGGATTTGGGTTCTAGGGCCCTAATTTTCGCACATTTGAAGAAAATTTTCAAAAGTCTTATCATCGATACCTCTATTAGTGAATCTTCTTAATGAAAATTCAGTGAAAAGTAAAACATGTAATAAAAATAACGAAGTTGAGAGTTGAATTATTTAGATGCCCAACAGAAACAATTTTTTTCGTTTTGATTGATCTTACCGCAAATAAATATTCATAGCAACTGATATCTTTACAGGTTCAAAGTACGTACTTTAAAAGCAGACTCTTTTATTGGAGACTTTAATGAGACGTTAGAAAATGAAACTGCTATCTACATATTTATCGAAAATCTCTAAAATTTTTCACCTTAAATTGGTCATCACCTTTATGGTAAATCATGGAAGCCAGGGAGCATCATTTGATTATCTGGAAATTATGTCCAAATCCCTGTTCTTTGCAAGGAAAATAAGGATCTTTAACCTGCGACAAAAAATTATACGCAGTGTTTACAGACTGAAACACAATACTACAGTCGTGACAGATATTATAGTGTAATGCCGTGTCGGGCTTTAACACGAAAGTGTAGAACCTCGGTGGTTCAGGGGTAAGAACGTGTGCATCTGAACCTAAGGGTACTGGGTTCGATCCCAGGGTACTCCTTTCACTTTTTCAGTACAAACTGTAAAATAAACATCAACCGAGGTTCTGGCATTGTATTTGAGCAAGTTGAATATCTGCACGTTCTGTCCTTCGGATGGGGCGTAAAGCTGTAGGTCCCGTGTCTATGCGATGTTGGGCACGTTAAAGATCCCTACCCCCCTTACAGAAAGGCAGGGGTTCGGCAAAGTTTCCAGGATAGTGAGGTGAAACTGCTCCCTGGCGTCGGTGATTGGCCATAGTCGCGGAAATAGGCCGACGTAAAAGAAACAAAAACACACACACAACACGAAAGTGTAAATATTAAATACAACAAATTTTGGATTTCATTACATCAAAGTGCTTATAAGGACAATTTCTTAAAAAAATACAAAGATAGTTTTCACGATTTAGCGTACCAAGAGAAATAAAGCAAATTTGCTTATTATATATTGTAAATGACATCTACATTAAAGTATATAGATTTCTTTGAAAGTTAATGATCGCGCGTAGGAATGCCGTTTATAGATTCAATAAATAATAAAAGCAATCGATTATCTTAAAGGGTTGTTTTTATATAAAAAAACCGTTAACAATTTGAATATCTAGAATTATGAGAGAAAATCACTTACATTTAAAAAGACCATTGGTATTTATAAATACAAGCTGTTTCCAAAATGTGCAGTGAAATTGTTACTCTCTAATCTAAAGGTTAAAATGAGTCGATTTAACCCAATTTACTAAGTGGAGATTGGAATCTGTGATGAGCACTGATAAGTACACTTGGAGAACAAAAATCACGGCAACCATATTTTTAAAGACCAGCCGATATTTTCACTTACAAAGTTAGCGTCATCAGAGTATGAAAAGTTCTAACTACTTACTACTAACATCGCCTTTTATATCTGTGCATTGTATTTTAATTGCCGGACGATGTTTTTGAACTTCCTTTCTCACTTTAGCTGACAGTTTTTGGAATGCTTATCTGCATCAAAGACACAGCGAAAACAGAGGACTACAAACCAGTGGCGGAGCTCGGTTTAAGGAACTTTTGTTTTTTATTGCCCTAGAAATATAAATACTGTCGTACGCATCTATCTTCGCTGTCTGTCTAACATTTGTGATACGTTTTAGATGTTCTTTATCAATGTGGTGGTTATTATCCCAAGTATGTTGTGCCACGCATGACTTGTCTACACTACCGTATCTTAGCTGTGCCAGATGCTCATGAAATTTAGTCTCAATGGTTCTCTTAGTCTGACCAACGTATTTAAGATTATAATCTTTACAACCTATCTGATAGATACCCGACATTTCAGTGGCTTGATTTTTTATCTTTTGTATTTGAAATTTGTTAGGCAATACGAGAGAAATTAAATGTCGGGGATCTAC
Organism: Tillus elongatus; assembly: GCA_964006375.1. NCBI lineage: Eukaryota > Metazoa > Arthropoda > Insecta > Coleoptera > Cleridae > Tillus > Tillus elongatus. The sequence continues at coordinate 255,186,112 of OZ023262.1, read as the reverse complement.
GAGATAAGTTGTAGAGATTGTAATCTTAAATAAGTTAGGCAGACTAAGAGAACCATTGTGACTAGATTTCGTGAACATCTGGCCAAGCTTAGGTACGGTAGTACAGTCAAGTCACGCGTGGCACAATATATTTGGGATAAGAACCACCATATTGATAAAGGGAAACTGAAACTTATCAAAAATGGCTGACAGTCAGCGAAGATAAATGCGTACGAAAGTATTTATATTTCTAGTGCAATAAAAAACAAAAGTTCCTTAAACCGAGCTCCGCCACTGATTTATAGTCCTCTGTTTGACCTCTGTCTTTGATACAGATAAAATATTTCGAAACTTGCCAGGTAAAGTGATAAAGGAAGTTCAAAAACCTCGTCCGGCAATTGAAAGACAATACACAGAGCCAGGTAAGTTCTGTCCAATGGAAGACCGCCATGGCCTTAATTTCGAGGTCGAGGAGGTTTGGTAACGAAACAGAGGAGGGGTAGAGAATGGCTGCTGGGTTGCCGGGGTTGGCAAAAAAGACCCATTGTGGCCTACTTGACTGGCGTTAGCCTCCCTACCACTGCTACTACTAATACTACTATGGTATCATGTTTCACAGCTGCAATAAAGGCAATGGTTAATCTGACTCCACTGCAGAAATGAGTGAAGTGGAGAGCAGCACTAAGTGCCCCAAGATTAGTTCAAGCAGACAAATTTAAACTAGGAGCCTTGCTTGGGTACGTAAAGATCCTGAAAATTATTGCATTGGAGTAACTCGCCAAACCAACAGAACAAATGTCAGCTAAACTGAATTTCATAGTCCCATTTGACGTGGTCATAAGTGACCGCCAGACATGGGACAGAGATAGTGAAAGGCTGACAAACAACCCATCCATATGGTATACAGACATAAAGTCCCTAGGAAAAATTTCCACCATATTTCAAGCAGACATGCTGGCTATAAATATATGAGTACAGAAGGACATATACAAAGAAGTCTTAGAAATGAAAATATCTACATTCTTTTAGACAGTCAAGCAGCACTGAAGACTTGTAAATCTTTCAAAACCGAACCTGCGACTGCAGAAAATCCTATAAGCAACTGGCTACGAACAACAAAGTAAATGTGATGTTGGTACCAGGGCATCAAGGCGTTCAAGAAAATGAGGAAGCAGATAGTTTTGCAAAAAGGACAGCAACAACACCATTCTATGGTCCATAGCCCCATTGTGGATCAATAAAAAGCCTTGTAAAAAAATTAACTTGATACTGGAGGAAAATGCCAGGCTTTAGGCAGGCAAAACGGTTCATCACCATATCAACAAAGAAGTCTGAACTGTTTTTTGAATTGAACAGGAACGAGTTGAGAATAATCACAGGACTTTTCACAGGACATTCCCCAGTAAGGTATTACCTTATGAAGATGGGTAAGGCGGACGGTGAAAGTTGCAGATACTGCATTGAAGCAGCAGAAAGAACAGAACATTTTCTGCATGACTGAATGGTTCAGTTCTGCAAAAGGCTCAAATACCTTGGGGGAATACCCCAGGAAAGAGCAGCAAAGGCCTAAATGAGTCATAAAACTATCTGCAATCTGCTATATGTATACCAAAATGCACCCTTAAAAGTATTTTAAAGCCGATTTGAAAAAATATCATTGTACACTAATTCTTATTGGTTATAGATACTCTGATAAAATTTGACACATGTCAGTTGTCAATAAAGTTTATGCTTTTAATTTAATATCAATTCAATAGAACAGCAAGGGTTAATAATTCAGCGGTAGCCACATATTTTGCCTTTGACGAATATATTAGTAAAATATGACAGTCAATTTTATTCTAAAACCTTGTTGTTTCATGTATTTTTGCCATAAAAGTATACGTTCTCAAAAGAAATTACAAAATTATATTTAATAACCCCTTATTACTTATTACATACTTTACATTGATTCAAGTAGCTACGATTATAAAGACATTTTATTGGAATGAATCTAAGCGTCATAGTGACAACGATCTGTTGTGTTTAATTGTTGCCGTCAGTTTATAATCACTTTGTGATTTCGTTATTGGTTTAATTTTGAAAAATGGTGAATATACCTACATACTTTTGATGAGGAATCCTACTGATGTAATATGAGTTTCAGGTATTTAAAGTTTTTCTTAAAAGCGGAGCACAATATTTGAGGATTTTGTGTGATAAAAATAATTTCATTGATAAAAGAAAGCATATTCTGTGTTAAGGCAATGAAAGATACAAAAAAATTAAAATTAAGTTCTTAATTTCCTCCTGGAAAATCTTTATGTATTAAAGGAAACATGTAACACAAGTTTCCCTTTAAGAGACTACAGTACCAACATATACCAAATTTTAATTTTGTAACTTTCTAGAAAACTGAGTCTTAAGTATTTAAAGTTCGTTTTCTCAAAATTAGAGCACACGATTAAAAAAATGTATGATAAAGACAATTTATTCAATGTCATTGAAACAAGAATGTTTTTTTTGGGTTAAGATGCTGACAGAAAAAAAATTAAATTGAGTTTTGTGCTCCGCAAATACAAGATCGGTTTAATAACCCAAGAATGTCGTGTAATGCATGCTCTTCTGTATGCATAGTTAGTAAAAGATATGGAAACGCACTTGTGCTTGTTCTCCAGATCATTGTTATTAGAAAAAATGGTTTAATAAAAGTTTTTGGACATTTTTTTTGCTACAAAGTGGCGATATTTAGTTTTTAATAGCGTAGACAACTTGCTTGCTATGTCACTGAAAAATATTAATCACGTTCCTTTAAAAAATTAAGAAATAAATGAATTTTAATTCTAAAAGAAACAGAGAAAAAATAAAATAAACAGCAATAATAACTAATTAAAGGTTCAAAATGTTGGTCATTATTATAAATACACAATTAAACTCGCGCTTCAAAGGAATTTATTATATTTACTCAGTAGATTTCTCTGAATGAAGAACACCCCAATAATACTGTTGTCTAGTATACCTGTCCGTACATAATTTTTCTGTGGTTACTGCGTTCAAGCCTCCACCATCCAATGTGGATTTTGCTGGGACCAAAACGATAATTTTGTTATTATATTAACAAAACTATGCAGTGTAAAAGTAGCGTCATTTGAGAAAAGCATGTTTCTACCAAATTCATGATTCTCAATAAATTTACCTTTCATCATATTACAAAACTCAACACACGTCCCACGCCTATATGTTGTTGAGAATGTGGTGATGTAATTTGTGACGAATCATATACATTGTAATGATGTCCTATGAAATAAGGAACTTGACTTGAACTTGAAATCGCCATCTACAAGTTCTTGTACCAGCTCTAATTTGTATGAGTAAAAATTTTGGTTTTTAGCAAATTTGCCACAGACTTTTGTGAAACATGGTGTAAGGTATTACCAGCGACAGTCGTTTCCAGTCTTCCTAGTCTTGGTTTACCTTTGACACTACTGTTCCTTTCATTTTTTTCAACAATTTGAAAACATACCCTTGATGAATTTGTGGCCGATTAGATACACTTCATAAAAAATAATGCACACTTTTTTAAAACTACGTTTCCTGTCACCGTAGCCCACCATCATTAATATTTCAAATCGCAGCTCTTCAATAAATTCTGCCATAACAACAATTATTAAATCGTAAAAGTTCTCAATTTTTTATGTGAAGCTCTCTAAAGTATTAAAAACTGCCGATAACTGACAACAAACAATGTTTGCATTCTACAGCTACAAATACTATAACATTTTTTCAATTGATATCTTGATACAAATTTTATTAATGAAGCCCAGCTGAAGGAGGTGATTTTTTAGAAATGTAATTTTTACCCAATTTCCTCCTCATGGAACCCGATTAAAATTTTTTAGTGCTGTAGGAGGAAAGAAACGTTCTTTCTGAACATGCAAAAAAATCATATCTTGTTATTTAAAAAACATACAGTTGACATAGCAATGAAGTTGTTTGGGTTAGAAGAAATTGAATATCGCCTGTTTGTAGCAAAAAAGATGTCAAAAATGTTTGTAAAATATTTTTTTTAAATAACGAATATCTCAGGAAATACAAGTGCTTTTCCATACTTGTATTTAGTTTTTCATCAAAAGCTTTTTATTATCATTTATTGCAACTTTTATTAATTATTTAACTAACAATTTTTTTGCGCAGCCCATTCTCATTAAAATTCGCATTTGCTTAGTCCGGACTTTTAGTGAATTTTCATTTAGAAAATTCACTAATAGAGAGGTATCGATGGTGTGAAAATTTCTTCAAATGAACGCGAATTAGGGCCCTAAGAACCCAAATCCAGGGTCAGTTAAAAAGTATATATATATATATATATATATATATATATATATATATATATATATATATATATATATATATATATATATATATATAACTCAAAAAATACTCCACCAGTCGAAACCAGGTTTGGCAATTCCCTTTATTTTGTTAATAGCTTGGATGAGTTCGTTAGACAGTTTTGACAATCAAATACTTTTAGAAAAAAATTCAAAAACCTGCTTGAAAACGTAATACATTTTTAATTACTAGAAATACTAAATTAAAACTTTAGAAGCACGTACACATTCTACAAGTGGTTCTAGCTACCAAATTTGAACACAATTGGTTCAATAGATCTTGAGTTATAACTAAATAAAAAATCAATAATCTACGATATAACCTGAAATTACCTCTGAATGGATGCCTATAATGTTAGACAAGGTCAGACAGATAAATCAAGGTTCCGCTGCCATTGCAAACAAAATCTGCAAATTAAGTTTTAAACGGACAGGCTATGAAAGTATCTCACAATAACACACAATCGGCGGGGTTGTCATTTACGACAACCCTAGTCTGAATCTGTAGATATCAGAAAAATGTAAATAATTAAATTTTTTAATGAAATCAATTTGGTTAAAAGAAATTTAGAACTACGTTTTATTATGTATAAATATTGAGCCTCCTATTTTCACGGCATTTAAAAGCCATCTTCATCTCTCTAGTTTAATATCACCGCTATTTGTTATTTGTTAACTGACAGGACTCATGACAGAAACGTGTACGTTTTGGGCATAACCTCGAAATCTACTTCGCTAATATCTTAGAATATCAGAATATAAAACAACTACCTATATTCTAAGGTTAATAGAAATAGTAGGTAAATAATAACCAAACTTTTAATTTTAACATAACTTTAACAAATGCCTTTGGCGGTCCACTGTGACTGTAGTATATTATGATTTTAACACCCAATCAAAACAAATAAGAAAGTAGTTATGTACATCAGATTCAGGTTCTTAATCAATGCATGTAGGCATTGTATTACTAAAGTAAAATTAACTAAATTATGAACTAAATTATTTGAAGAAGAAATATACCAACCCGAAAACTAATATAAGCATAATACCTAGCGTATCTAGATCCTTATGGGTTTCTTTACTCTTAGCTTTTACTCTTTATGGAACAATTGAAGTAAAGGAAACTACATAATATCATAAAGCATTTTAAATTACATATATAATCAGATGTACAGTGTAGTTAAAATTTTAAATTCAAAATTTTGTATTGTTTATATTTATTTCATTTTCAAAAAGTATGAATACAGTAATAGTAAACAATTGTTGAAAAGAGTTTAGGTGCAGCAAGTGCGTTATGGTAGAGAATTTTTGTAAAAATATTTCTGATAGTGATAACTCAATTTCCCATTAAACTAGAATATTCAGTTTTGATACATAGTAAAACCCATATAAAGGCAGCGTGGGTACTAGATTTAAAAAATAACTACAAATTTCTTTTAAAAAACCATTTATGTTATTTGGTTTGCAGGAACTTATTAGATTGAGTTGACTAAAATGGATCATCCAAGCGATTAATAAGGAAAAATACCTGTCACGTTTATAATTCGGCAGGTACATTCCTTTTGGAAATAAAAATTAAACTTTTAGCACACTGGGGACTTTTAGAAAAAAATTTCAAAAACATGCTTAGAACCCTTTCTGGATGCACATACCACAAGAAAAATTTCTTTCAAACGGCCGCTAAGAAGGACCAGGAGTGAATATAAACGATGCTTATTTTTTATTTTATCAAAGTAGCAAAATGAAGGCTAAAACAAACGCTGGATGATGTCCAGCAAAATAGAGTCAGTGCACTTATAAAAACAAAGCCTGAATGATGACTAGTCATCGTTTTGTTTTTATAAGTGTGCAGGCTCCATTTTGCTGCTTTGATAAAATAAAAAATAAGCGTAGTTTATATTCATTCTCTAGCTGCTTCAAGTCTGGTGATGTTTCTGTTTTCTTGTTCAATGCCATTTTCGTTTGGAAATCTGAAGACAATAGATGAAAAACCAAAACTTGGGCAACACCCCATACAGTACCTTTTCTGTAAGTAAAGAATTAGTATTAACCCCTGAAGATGGCTTGATAGGGGCCAAAACGCGTAGCATTAAAAACTCAATGCATTGTCTGGTAGAAAAGCCTTTTAATTCCAAATTCCTCTAACCATGTCAAACCCAGACGTGTTGACGTTCAGAAATAATATTTTTATTAAGGGTTACTGAATTTAAATTTTAGTTCGTTTTATATCTGCTAATTGTTTTTAGTGAATTTTCATTAACAAAATTCACTAATAGAGAGGTATCGACGGTGAGACTTTCGGAAAATTTCGTCAAATGAGCACAAATTAGGGCCCCTGGAACCCATTTCCAAGGTCAGTTAAAATGTTTATATATATATATATATATATATATATATATATATATATATATATATATATATATATATATATATATATATATATATATATCCAACGGATAACTCAAAAAACACTTCACTTATTTGGACCAAATTTGGGAATTACCTTTACTTTGTTAATGGCTTGAATGAGTTCGTTCATCAGATCTTGACGCCAAATTTTTTTTCACAAAACATTAAAAAATATTATTTTAAACGCAATACCTCTAAAATTGTTCAAGTGATTGAAACTAAAATTTACAACTTAAAAGAACATAGACAGGCGTGGCTGTGTACCAATTTTAAAGTCTTTTGATCAAAGAAAAATGAAGTTATCCTAAATTAATATTAAAATAATCCTCGACATCACTTCAGATTCTGTAATGCAATATTTAAAATGTATGACAAAGACAGATGAGGCTACCTGTACTGATATGCTATTTAAATAAATCGTAGATAGAAAAACAAGGGAAGTTACATTATTGGAACATGTTGGCATGTAGAACATTGAGAGATTTACGACAGGGACGCCATCTCGGTGCGGAACCAGGTTTTCACATAGTCAGGTAGTATGTTGTCTCGACTGCTCTAGTTAACACAAAATGTTATAGATGGAGACATGTACAACGTTTGATACTTTACAACTGACTTTTAATTAACCTAACGTATTTAAGACATGGATATAAATATTGAAAATAAATATTGGACGATGGTTATAAATGAAAATTTTGAAAACAATACAATTTTGCATTCAATGGAAAATCTGTATATCAGTATTCTAAGAGCAGTGTTAACACTTGGTTTTTAATGTTTCTTTATTGAGCCACGACAGGACGCCTTAGACATTATTATTATTGTATAACCGGGGGAAATAACTAATGCATTATGTAGTAATAGCAACAGTATCGGCATATTAGTGAATTTTCATTAGGAAAATTCACTAATAGGGAGGTATCGACGGTGAGACTTTTTTTAGTTTGTCTCTGTGCAAAAGATAATATTTGTTAGGTTCCGTGTGTCAAATTTAGTACCACGGGCGTCAATGTTATTTGCAAGTATCAAGACCTGGTTGTCCAGTGTAGTCTTGGACAAAAGCTAGGTTCATACAGTCGCGAATTGCGAAATCGACACGAACCGTAATCTTGGTTTATTTAAAATAATATCGTTAAACTGTTGTTTTTTATTAGATTTTATAAACGTGTTTTACTAATTTTTGTGTGCATACGGTTATAAGTGATTTTTTATCAAATTTATGCCTCTTAACTCACGATCTAAATGTCTTCTCTACTTTTAAGTTTGTGTAGCCTCGATATTAATTAAGGGCCACCTTTTATTATACTTACTTATATTGTGATTATAAGGTAAGTAACCTAAATATGGGCACCCCTAAGCATTATATCAATTAATAACTTTATCGATTAAGATTAAGCCAAAGAAAAAAAATGGTTTGCTCTTTAGGTCAGAACGAATACAAAATCATACACAGAATTTGAAAAATATGTCTTTATACTGAAACAGTCACCCATAAAAAAATTAAATCAAGTGCCCATATTAGGAGCATCAAGTTCTAATTATGGGCACCCTAAAAGAAACTTAAGAGAAATTAAATGATCCAGAAAATATAGTTATTAATAATTCTTATTAATCAAAAGAAAAACTTAAACACTTGTACATGAACTTGAACATTGTAAAAAAGCTTAAGTTAGATAACGAGTTAGATAACTTAAACTTCATTCACTCTCTTCGCATGACGGGCACCTAAAAAAGGGTATGACATCTTTGGCCATCAGCCCACAGCACTCTTCATGAACCCAAGTCTGGCAAACAGTACACTGCCTCATGTCTTCTTGTTTATCTTCTTTACAAAGGGGGCAGTACCATGATTCCTTTCGAGGAGTTGCAACGCCACTGCACGTAGCTCTATCTAAATTGGCTGTTTGTTGTTTGGACTGAGGCGCTCTTTTTTTGGCAATTGATGGTTCCTTTTGACTTAACTTCTTCTCCGCAAACAACCATTTAACAACTTTGACAGCTCGATAGTTTATTGCCTTTTTGGGTGGTGCTTTAGACTTGGCAGGTAGTTCTGGTGTTTTCAATATTTCAGTAAACGATCTAGACTTGTTAGCCTCCAACTCTTCGTCCGATGATTCACTGGTTTCAGAAGTCGAAGATTCGGATGGTTGCCATTCATTTTCATCGTCAGAACTGTCGTCATCTGAGACACGTCGAAGCCGTTTTTGTTTTTGACGAGGATTGTTAGTTGAAACCCTTGGAGTAGATGTACTGGGACCATCAACCTCTTGTTTTCTTGTTAATTCTGAAGCCATCGTTTGTTGGACAGGATTAGGACTACTAGGAATTGTAGTTGCAGGGGAATTTGCATTGTTTTGGTTCTCTAGGGGTCTCTCTGACAGTGTTGAAGGTGCAAATGCCGTTTCTGGAATAATCGTCGGGTCAAAAGGGTATATACCAGTTGCTCGAAATCCTGCAGACACGTTTGAAGGGGTTGTTGCCTTTGGCCAAACTTTTGAAAATACATTACCAAAACTAGATTTTGTTAATTTTCTACCAGGATTAAGACTCCAATACCTCTGCAATTCATCGTCCCAGTGGTATTCAAAAGAACGAAATACCGATTTGTCCATTGGCTGCAATTCATGCGTGCAGTTACTCGGAAGGCATAACAATGTGATTTCATGAGTGTCTGCAGCCTCAACAATATTTGCATCGAGATGGGATTTTCCTCCATCAAAAATCAGAAGGACTTTTCCAGGAGGTTTGTATTGTGCAAAATGTGCAATCCATTTAACAAAAGTATCACAAGTCATGCTGCCTTTTGCAGTCATGAATGCTTTGCACCCAGGTGGTAAATTATCTGAAAATTCAGGTTTATTTCTCTGGCCTTTAAACAAAACAACAGGTGGAATTATCTGACCAATAGCATTTCCACAAGACACAACAGTCACATTTTCGGCATGTTCTGGTGCCACAAAGGGTACCCGTTTAATTCCTTTGCGAGTTAAAATTACAGGTTCCTTATGAATTGTTAATTGGCACCCTTTTTCGTCCATATTAAAAATAAGCTGAGGTTTATCCATAACGTCTAACTCGGCCATCACAGTCCTTAATGTCTTGAAATAATCCTCAACAATAAATCTGTTTAGTTTTGCAGCTCGTGCTGGATTAACGTTTTGAGATTTTCGGCGAGCAACCTCAGGATGTCTTCTTAAAAATAATTTAAGCCATTTTCTACCAACCATTGAAGAATTATGTTTTGTAGGTGGAAAGGGGACGTTGTTTTCGCTGCAGAACGTGTAAACACTTCTTCTTAAAATTTTAGATGTAAGGGGCATTCCTATCTCAGCAAGTCTAAATATTCGAGAACACAACTCGGTTTCCTGGGCGTCAGTTAAAAAAGATTTTCGACCCAGCCGTTTAACTGTATTACCACTCCAAGCATGGCGTTGCAAAGTACTTCGTGGAATATTAAAATTAATTGCTGCACGTTTTATCTTCATTCCTCCTTGAATTGCAGCAACTGCTGCTTTGAGGGAGTCAGAACTCCACTGAGCTCGCTTTTGTGGAGACATATTCTGAAAAATAACATCGTGTTAGATAAAACATAACCAAACGTCAGCAAAAGGTATGTCCCAAATATGGGCACAGCATGTGTTCTAAATATGGGCACTGCCCATATTTGGCAGTCACTCTAGTGCCCATATTTGGGACATGCCATTTTCTACAAGTTTTGAAACACATTTTCATAATACGGAAGTAAACCTAAATATCTATTGTACAGTCTCAAAGTACAGTTCCTCAGCTTCAATTTTATATATAGTAACAATTAATTTCGCTACATTTTCTTTACAAAATGAAATAAAATCTACTTACCGAAAACTACAACCTCACTTTCCACATTCGACGACTTCTGACTAGAAACACCCGGTGGCGCCCTCTATCGACTAATGGCCGAATTTTGATTATGACTGAAGTTGTACGAGATACCTGTAATGCATATGCTGCCATCTTTTATTAAAATTGGTTACAAACAGTATTTATTCACTAGTGCCCGTATTTGGGGGGGTGCCCATACTTGGTTAAGGTACCTTATATGTAATATAAACATAAAAAGGAAGTGAAACAGCAAGGGAATGCATTTACTTTAGTACTGTATTCGATATTATCTAAAAAAGGCATTATAAGCGACGTTGTGGGATGTAACTTCAGTAATTTTACAGTTTACTGCATGGAGGGTTTTTAGAATTTTTTTTCAAAAAAATGCATAGAACCCTCATTGGGTACACAAGCCACAAGGAGAATATGCTGCAAACAACCCTCAAGAAAGTTATCGGACCAAGAAGGTGAATAGGGGTGCTGAGCGGGGAGGAAATATGCGCGGAAAGTGCTAAAAAAATATTTAGTCGGACTTTGTAAAAATGCGTTTTTCACATTTTGCAGCAATACCCCCTTTAAACCCTGTTTACCCCGCACCGCACCCATATTCGCCCAGGTCCAGTAACTTTCTTGTAGATTGCTCCCAAGAAATTTTTCTTGTGCTATATGCTTTGCAGGTAGTTGCATATGCATGCACAAGGGGAAGGATATATATTACTGTACAAATATTTATGATATATATCATGTTTTTGCTTGCCTTTGTTCACGCTACTTTTTACTGTTCCTAAGTAAATAAAGTAATGTTTTATAACTTTTAATATAAGGCTAAATCACTATAATATTCTTATGAAAATTCACTACCATAACGCACTTGCTGCATCCCGAACATTTTTATTAATGTGTTTTCTTTCTGGCTCTATGTTATAAGACATTTTATTATACATTTGGTTTTTAATCGTGGATACTTTTATGTTTTCTGTTTACTTTTGAAATAATAGTGTAATGTCATAATCTTGTCATGCTGTTTTCAATTTTAGTGAATTTTCGTAGAAAAAATTCACTCATAGGGAGATCCCGACTTTAGAATTTTGAAAAAAATTTTGCAAATGAGCGCGAACTAGGTCCCCTAGAAACCATATCCCGGGTCAGTTTCAATGTTTATATGTTTATATATATATATATATATATATATATATATATATATATATATATATATATATATATATATATATATATATATATATATATATATATATATATATATATATATATATATATATATATATATATATATATATATATGTATTACACTCATGGGCCGATTTTGATCAAATTTGGCATATACCTTCCTTTTGTAAGTGGCTTTGAAAGGTTCGTTAACCAGGAAAATCGGACGAGGTTTTCCAGGAAAATTTTTAGTTTTCATTCGAAAAAAATGTATCTCAATAAATAAAAATTCTGGACGCAGCAAGTGCGTTATGGTAGTGAATTTTCATAAAAAAATTTTTAATAACAAATATATGTGTTTTTTTTAAGAAAGCAGGCATAAAATTTGGTTACCAGTATAACCTATATAGTAAAAACAATGTGCCATGTTTCATCAAAATAACTATATTGTGTAAAAATGTACAGAAATTTCCAAAAGTAAACTTAAAGTGTTCCCGAAAAAACACGTTTCTTGGTCAACCTTATAGGTTAATAGCAAATTGAGCTGTTCAAATATGAAAAATTTGATCAAAATTCGCTACCATAACGCACTTGCTGCGTCCAGAATTTCTTTTCTTACAAACATGCATTATATTTCGATGGAAAATGTGAAAATGCAATAACATAAGGCGTGTTTGATTAAAAAAAAGGAAATTTGTATCACCAACGACTTATGGGCCACCCTGTGATGTAGAAATATTATTTTAAGATGTAACTCAAGACACCCTATAATTAATATATACAAAAATTTTTCATATCATATATAATAACGGTTATATTGAGCTTTATTGATGTTTACGAAAATTCGACAAAAATTATATACCATTAAACGATAAACTCTATAGCTAAGGCTACTGCCAAGCATCAGAGAAAGGGTCTATTTTAAATGAATTTTCTGCAAATATTTTAGTAAAATGAAGGACAATGACGGTTGAAATTAAGACTTTAGGGTTTGTAAAACATCCTTCTTGAGACATTTTATTTCTATAGCCCGTATTAGATTCAAGTTATTTGCCTAAATGTTGCCAATTTTGACATTTTAAATCGCAACTTTGGCGTTTTGAGGAAAACCCTAATTTATTTTTCTTTAAATGCCTATAACTTTTTTGTCTTTTGACCTCCATAAATAAATTTTGGTAGGTAACTTACCTATATGAATAGAAACCCGAGTACCAAATTTGGTTGCCCTTACTTTGTTAATTCCGGAAATATAATTTTTTTTCGAAAGAAAACACAAATTTTTCCGGGAAAAACCTGGGGCAGATTTTTCCTGGATAACGAACTTGTTCCATTTTGCAAAGGAATTTTTTCACCAAATTTAATCAAAATCGGCCCATTATTTTTTGAGTTATCGGTGTGATACATACATATATATATATATATATATATATATATATATATATATATATATATATATATATATATATATATATATATATATATAATATATATATATATATATATATATATATATATATATATATATATATAAACATATAAAAATTTAAACTGACCCCGGATATGTTTTTCTGGGGGGCCTAATTAGCGCTCATTTGAAGAAATTTTTTCAAAATTCAAAAGTCGGGATTTCCTCATTAGTGAATTTTTTTTAAGAAAATTCACTAAAAAAGCTATTAGAACCAAATTTGGTAGGTAGGTTTACGATATAAAAAGTAAACTACATGCCAAAATTTATATTTCTATGTTACAAGAAAAATAAAGTTATAATAAAATATTTGGTGACAGATCATTTCTATGAAAATTCACTACCATAACGCACTTGCTGCGTCCAGACTTTTTTGTGTCTTCTGCTGTGTATGACTTGTTCCACACATTACAGTAATATGCAAATGAATAAATATTATTATTGTTACTATCTTTTCACAAAAAAGGTCGATACTGATATCAAAATGTGTTAGAAAGATGTCACAGGTATTAATGCATA